>JARBWK010000008.1:54480886-55140886 GCA_030556195.1 Anolis apletophallus | reverse complement strand
TGAAATGGTTTTGTATTACTATTCAACAAATAATAGATGAATGTTGGACAATATTTTTCTGAGCTCTGTTGTATGGGATATTTTGAATATTAAAAATACTGTTCTGCTTTTTTGTTTCATTTTGGCAAAGCTTCTAGAGTCTAGACCCTTAGAAATTTTGATACAGGGAGAGGTTATTGTGTACATATACATGCCGCTTTCCTCATAATCGCTGTGATTCCACACACATTTCAGAAATGAATAGCAACAAGAAAAGAAGGTTGCAATGCTTTTGTCTTTTCACTTATCTAGCTAAAGCTTCTAGGCCCATGTAAATGGAATATATATCCCAACTGATTTTGTTTTATCCCATTCATCAAACATTAACAAAATCTATCTTCTCTATTGAAGATATCAGTTTCAAATATGAATATGTTATCCTTACCCTGAAATGCCTATGTTGCAATTAATCTTTATGTGATAAAAATACTCTCTCTAATCTGCTTCTGTCATGAAGCGAAAGAGATATAGGCCTTTCCGACAATTACAATCAGTAGGTTTAAATACTTGAACACACATACTTATTTGGGGGGGGGGGGCACCTCTTTCTTCAGGCTTAGAGTCAAAAGTGAGGAGTAGCTGAGGAGCCTTCGAACCAAGGTGAAAGAAGAAAGTGCAAAAGCTGGGTTGCAGTTAAACATAAAAAACAAGATTATAGCAACAAGACTGTTTGATAACTGCAAATAGAGGGGGAAACATGGAGACAGTGATAGACCTTGTAATTCCAGGTGCAAATATTACTGCAAATGCAGACTGCAGCGAGGAAATGAGAACACGTTTACTTTTTGGGAGGAGAGCAATGACCAATCTCTATTGGTGGAATAGGAAACAAAAAAAGTGAGAACTTTTTCCATCAAATTATCATCCTAGTCTGGTCTGAGGCCCTCTACGGAGGTAGAGAAGATCGGGATACCAAACTTTAAATAAATAAATAAATAAATAAATAATAGTCAAGTATTCTCAATTTAGTTTTGTATAGTTAATGCCCCCTTTCAAAATGAAGTTGAAATACTGTATGCTAGTACACTGAAACGCAAATGGTGATATATACAAATATACATATTGTTGCTGGAACTCACACATTGTACGAGTTTGCAGATGACCACTTGAAGAACCAATTACAAAAGACCTCTTCTGCGCCCGCAGAATTTGAAAGCACTTCATACTATTTTAACAAAAACCTGACTGACTGAAATTGTAGTGTTTGAACAAGTATGCATAATTTTACTGGTGAGCGTCTTGTAGAAGCATGTTTATTTCATTTTATTTATTTATTTCAGGATTTTACCCCGCTCTTCTCAACCCCCGAGGGGGGACTCAGCACGGCTTACAGTAAGGCACAATTTGATGCCCGCACAGTAACAATATAAAACCCCAGAACCCTTCAACAATTAAAATACATTAAAATACAATTACATTAGCATCATACGCATTCATTCCAGATTAAAACAATGTTCTGTCCATAAAAGCCTTGGCCCTATTCATCCACTTTCCATTAAAATCCCATCTAAAATGCTGCCTTGTGCTGATGTGCAAACGCCTGGTCCCACAGCCAAGATTTTACTTTTTTCCTGAATGCCAGGAGGGATGAGGTGGATTGTACATCGATAGGGAGCGCATTCCACAGGCGGGGAGCCACCACCGAGAAGGTCCTCTCCCTCGCCCCCACCAGCCGCATTTGAGAAGTACTTTCAAAGTATTTTGAGGGTACTTTCTCCTTCATACTGATATCAGGAAACACCTGTTCTTCACAGTGTTCCCAGTATATCCCCTGTTCTTGAGCAGAGTTTTGCACATCGATGAAACCACCTCCTTCTTAATGCAGTTGTATTGACAGTGTGCATATGTGTGGATGTACACACACACACTCATACACATGAATATGCCTGAAAGGACTGAACAGCAGAAAACATCTAAAGTATAAATCCTAAACCATATTGTTTTTTACTCACCTACAAGATATTTCTTGCCCTGACCACTAAGATTTGTGCTGATATCACAAAACTATGATAGCAATATTGCTAAACAATGCAAATATACCATTTAAAGTATTTTTAAAGCCAGCCAAATTTCTACACTCACTGTGTGTTTTGCTTCACAGCGATATATACACACACACACACACAGTATATATACTGTGTGTGTATATATATATATATATATATATATATATATATATGGTCTTCTCATTAAGTATCTTTTTTGAAAACTGTTTACACCTTTCTGTATGAAGCCTTAGCTTACTTGTCCGAACGCATCTGCCTCTATGTCCCATCTCGCAGTCTAAGGTCATCTGGGGAGGCCCTGCTCTCGCTCCTGCCAGCATCACAAATGGCGGTGGCCTCTCACCTATGGAACGCACTCCCAAACGAGATAAGATCTCTCCTCGCTTTTAGAAAAAAGCTAAAGTTGTGGTTCTGGGACCAGGTCTTTGGGCAGCAGACGTAAATTGTACCTTTGGATTTGACTGGATTGACACATTGGACTTGACTGGACTGACAATGTGTTCCACTTGATGGCTTTAATTAATTATTGTTGTATGTAGTGGTTTTTAATGTAATGTTTTTTAAAATGTTTTAATGCTTTTTAATGACATTGATTATATGGTGTATTTTAAATTGTATTGTGGTGTTGCGGCCTGTAGTGCTGCAAATGTAAGCCGTGCTGAGTCCTCCTGCGAAGGTGAGAAGCTACAGGGTACAAATACCATAAATAAAAATAAATAAATAATTAGCAGCCCCTCCACCACAAATAAATGCCACTTTTTTACCTGAGAGAACACCTCTCTGGGATCCTCCAGATTTTCCAGAACAACTCTATGATCAGTTTCTAGTGTAAGTTGATTATAGAGTCACTCAAATGACCTAGAGGTTCTTAGAGAATGATTTCTAGGAACCCTTAGGTCTTCCAGCATAATTCTCTGGTCATAAGTTGACTATAATGTCACCTTGGAGAACCTAGGAATTCCTAGAGAGAACATACTAATCAAATTCATAAATAATCAAATTCACAAAAGTTTTACATAGAAATGTGTAGTGCCAACCATTGTGATATTGCAATAATCTCAGTGAGATCTGAAATACATAAAGCACAGAAATTGATCTCTCTTTGTAGAGGATCTTGATTTTTCTAAGTTAAAATGACAAATGAAAGGAGGGCTCTTCTCTGTCTCACCCAGTCTGAAGAAAATCTTATTACTTCTAGGAATAAGTAATGCTCACTTTGCTAGAAATGTGGGTGGCCCTTCTTCATGTCTTGTAATCCAATTTATCTAGGGTACTAGTTGTAAGAGTTCTTCTAGACTGGTACTTTAGTACGGAAACTACTGCTTGTTGGGTAGTTAACCACCATACTTATGGCGCCAGTTACATCTTCAAATACTGTTGAAAAGATGCTTGAAATTCTACAGTACCATTTCCTGAGTAGAAATATGTAATTGCTCTTTCTCAGATCAGCACCTTTGTCCTGCCACATTAAGCTCAGGAAAATAATTATTGGTTGCTGCTTTCCTTCTAAATGCTAAGCACATAGCAGAGGGGAGTTATGCAGAAAAGATGCAAGTATTTTGCTATTCAATTTCATGTGGAGTAGACTATAACAGTTTCAAAAGGTAGCTCTAGCTGTAACGTACAAACAATAAGCATACACTAAAGTTTAAGAAATATATTTAAGAAGTATAAAAAATTATATACTGCAAACAATCCCAACAACTCTTAATTATATACATAAGCTTTTGGGGCCACCATCTGACCTTTTCTTTTTTACCTGAAAGAATTGAGTCCACTTTACCTTCAGGATTGCCTTCTCCCATACAATCTGCCCCTAATACTTAGGTCCTCTGGAAGGAGTCTGCTTCAGCCTCCCAGAACTCGACTGGTGACCACCGCCCAGAGGAACTTTTCATCAGCCATCCCAAGACTCTGGAACAGGGGTGGGCAAACTACAGCCCGTGGGCCGGATCCGGCCTGGCAGCTGCTTTTCTCCGGCCCTGCCGCCTCCTTCCTCACCGCTGTGAGGCCCACGGCAGCAGCACTGAGGGCACTGATGGTGGAGGCAAGGAGGAGGCAGCTGGAGAGCGTGGCGCAGGCTCCCCGGACACCCCACTTCATCCGCCGCCGCTGCCCGCTCCTCTCCCATGCCTCCTCCTCCCCGCCACTGCCTCCCTCCTTGCCGCCAGCTCCTCCTCATTCTCCCATGTGCTCCCCTGAGCCAGCTGCCGCGTGCGGTGGGAACATGGCAGACAGGCCGGAGGAGCAGCAGCCATCCTTGAAGGCGATCCCAGCCTGCAGCAGGTGCACTCGGCGACCTGCAGGGGCTGATTGCCCTGGCAATCTCCAGGGCGAACAGCTGCCTCAGATCGCTGAGTGCTTCAGGGATGGTGCGCGGCAGCTGGCTCGGAGGAGTACACAGGAGAATGAGGACGAGGCGTAGGCGAGGAGGGACGCAACAGCGGGGAGGAGGAGGCGTGGGAGAGGAGCGGGCGGCAGATGAAGAGGGGCGTCCGGGGAGCCTGCACTGCGCTCTCCAGCTGCCTCCTCCTCGCCTGCGCCCTCAGCGCCGCTGCCGTGGGTCTCGTGGCGGCGAGGAGGAAGGCAGCGGGGGCCGGAGAGAAGCAGCTGCCGGCGGCAGAGTCGAGGTGGAAGGGCTTCCTTCTTTCCTTCCTTCTTTCCCTCCCTCATTCAGGCAGGCAAGCGGAGGGGAAGGAAAGGGAGGGGGAAGAAGGGGAGGTGGCAAATAAAGTGTGTGTGTGTGTGTTCGCCCTCCTCCCTTCACTTCCTCGTGCGCTTCCCCCACCCACTTGCCTTGGCGCTCTTTCCTGTCTTCCTGTTTCTTTCCCTCCCCCCCTCTCTCCCTTTCCTTCCTTCTCCCACAGAAACGCAGCCAGGGAGAGGGGGCGTGGCCTGCTTCCTCCTCCGTGGCTTCCAAGCCTTCTCTCCTGCCTCACTCTCTCTCCCCCTCCCTTCTTCCTGCCTCTTTGAGCATATTCAATATTTGTGCCAAGTTTGGGCCTGACCCACAGTGCTCTTCTGAAGCAGGTGAACTACAACTCCCAAGGTAAATGCAGAGCAAACCCTTTCAGTACTTTGTGTTGGTCTCATGAAAGTTCAGTGTGCCAAGTTTGGTTCAAGATGGCTGAATCTGCAAGGAATGCTTTGATTGTGTTTTTCCCTTATGGCAGAATGAGGTTGGACTGCATTGCCTTTGAGATCTGCTCTAGGAACCCATTTATTAATATTATTATTATTATTAGCATAGGCTGAATGGCCATCTGCAAGGAATGCTTTGATTGTGTTTTCCCTTATGGCAGAATGAGGTTGGACTGCATTGCCTTTGAGATCCCCTTCTGCTCTAGGAACCCATTGTTATTATTAATATTATTATTATTAGTAGCAGAGGCTGAATGGCCATCTGCAAGGAATGCTTTGATTGTGTTTTTCCCTTATGGCAGAATGAGGTTGGACTGCATTGCCTTTGAGATTCCCTTCTGCTCTAGGAACCCATTGTTATTATTAATATTATTAGTAGTAGTAGCAGAGGCTGAATGGCCATCTGCAAGGAATGCTTTGGTTGTGTTTTTCCTTATGGCAGAAGGAGGGTGGACTGGATGGCCTCAAAGGTCCCTTCTGCTCCAGGAACCCATTGTTACTATTATTAATAATATTATTATTATCAGAGGCTGAATGGCCATCTGTGAGGTATGCTTTGGTTGTGTTTTTCCTTATGGCAGAAGGAGGGTGGACTGGATGGCCTCAGAGGTCCCTTCTGCTCCAGGAACCCATTGTTGTTGTTATTATTATTAATAACCCAGATAACCCAGTTCAAAGCAGATATTGTGGGATTTCCTGCCTTGATATTTGGGTTATATGGCTGTGTGAAAGGGCCCTGAGTCCGCACTGCCATATAATCCAGTTCAAAGCAGATATGGTGGGATTTCCTGCCTTGATATTCTGAATCGCCTTCTACACAGCTGAATACAACCCCACATTATCTGCTTTGAACTGGATTATATGGCACTGTGGACTCAGATAAACCAGTTCAAAGCACATATTGTGGGATGTTCAGCCTTGATATTCTGGTTTATGCAGTTGTGTAAAAAGGTCCCCAGTTCAAAGCCAATATTGTGGATTATCTGCCATGATATATTATAATTTCAATATATTATAATGTCTATATACACACACACTATAATATAATAATTATGATATTAATACTAATAATATATGAATATTTGTTGATATATTAATATGTTAATATTAATGATGTGTAATATGTAGTAAATATAGTCAACAAATAAATAAATAGGTGCGGCCATCCATAATATTTTTTGGCTCTCGTGCGGCCCCTTGGAAAAAATAGTTGCCCACCCCTGCTCTGGAATGACCTTTCAGCAGAGCTCCAACAGCTACATCAGCTGTCAGAATATAAAAATCATGTAAAGACAGATCTCTTCTGGCAGGCCTACCTAAACAGTTTTTAGCTATGAATCTTAAACTCATGTCCTTTGTTTGGTGTCTGTTTTGTGTATTTTAATATGTATTTTATAGAAATACGGTTTTAATGTGGATCTTTTATAGAAATATGTACTGTATATTTGATGAATTTTTGCAATGTTCATTTTAAAAAATATTTTTATTGAGGTTTTGGTTACAGGAAATAAGTTTAAAAATAAATGGTAAATAAGAGGAAAATGTGGCAGGAAAGGTTAGGGTGGGTTCAAAGATTGGAGTGAGGGTAGATAGTGAAGGAAAGGGGAAGGATTGGGGGAGACAGGTTAAAGGGTCTGGCTTCCAATCATCTTCACAGCGGTATTTGATATTCATTTGTTCATAAAAGTCCTTCATTCATTATCAGCTGTCTTTCTTATAGTATAATGTTCATGTTTTTTTTAATGGTGGTGTAACCTGCCTTGTGTCGCAGGAAGAGGCGGGTAAGAAATAAAATTATTATTATTGTTATAACAAGATTAATACAGAGCAAACAGGATCACTATGCTTGTTGTGATTGAGCCTGGGATTTCAACATCCACTATCCATACTTGTTTTTTTAACACGATTGTGTGGTCAGGAGTATTGTGCTCCAAAACTCTGTCAGTCTGAATTCGGAAGTCCCAGAGTAGTTTGACGTGTTCATTTTCTGTAACTTTTTCTGGCTTGTGGTCTCACAAGTTCTTTGTCACAGACAGATGATATTTGTGGCACAAGTTCCACTTAATCATCTGAGCAACGGTGTTGTGCCTCTGCTTGTAGTCTGTCTGTTCAATCTTCTTGCAGCAGCTGAGGATGCGATCTATCATTTCATCTGCTTCCTTGCAGAGTCTACAGTTGGGATCTGTCATCAACTTTTCAATTTTGGCTTTGATGGCATTTCTTCTAATGGCTTGTTCTTGGGCCGCCATAATATTTTATATTATATTATATTATATATATTATATAATATAATAATTATATTATTAAAATAAAATGTTATTATTATATTATATTATATTATTATACTGCATATGGTCTATATTATATTCTAAAAGTTCTTCACTTGTTTTCTAGAACAAGTGAGGAATCTGTAGACCCTTTTCTGACAAGTAATGTGAAGTTGTCAAAGTTACGATAAGAGTGGTGGTACTTTTAAAAATCCAGTACATTTTTGAGAGTGCCCTACTTACCATGTGCATTTGTCCACTCCCCTCTTCCTGTCACTGAGCTTTGTTGAATATATATCAATAAAGTTTTGTTGGAGTTTGTGATCTCTTGTGAAGCTATGTACTATTCCTGTCAACTTCCAAGTGTTTTTGATCAATCTGTGTAAACTTCTAAATGTCATGGAATGTGACTTTAAGTGAGAACACAGTCATAGTCAAAGAAAATTTAAAATGGTGTTGTAGCGTTGAAGTGAAATCACCAACCAAAAAAATCAATGTGAAATAGACGTGTTTAAATATTATATTGCCCCAATATTTCTCTTCATTTTTTTATTATCCATCGGTGATACCACTTCATGGTGTTATTTTGTGGACTGGAATTGGGAATATTGTGCATGTTAATATAGGAAATTGTCATCCCTGTAACTGGCCTGATCTGTTTGTACACACATCCCATTTTTATTTGAGGGTAGCAGAAGTTCTGATATTGTATTCTCCAACAATATAAATAGTTACATAAATTACAGAAGCTGTTTATAGTGTTAGTGAGGTTTTTTTTAATATGAACATTTAAATATAGTTTTGTCTTGCTGCTGAGAAATTAATGTGCTTTTTGTAGAAATTGTATCACAAGATTTACAAAGTTCTGTCTGGAAGCTAGGTAGAATAAAATATGTCTCCTTGTTATCACTTAGAGTATACTAGTAAAGAACCCTACTGTTTTTGTTTTGTTTTGCTTCTTAAGACCCCCTGCTGCTGTTGATTACACCTAGATCTGCCACTGATTGGAACTGTTAAAAGGCAAAGATAGTGTGGATGGTTGCTGAATCATTTAATTGTAGCACTAATAGGATGTTTTCCCTGGGATATGATGGAACTGATGGTATTAATAAATGTGTAAAAAGTTCATGAAAATTCCCCATGTCTCTGCATTTTTGTAAGTGGAAATCTAGTGTTTTCAAGCATGATGTGACATATCAGGTACACAGTTTATTAAAAAATAACTAAGGCTGGTGTTAAGAATTATTGAATGGAAACATTCAAAATGAGAGCTCCAAGAGAAAATATGCACAGAATATATTTTGCACATCTTTATATATTTGGTGTAAAATACAGTGTAGGAAAAGTGCCACATACAGGTGGGTCTTCAATTCCCAGTAACATAGTCATAATTGAAATTCTCAAACCTCTGTATTACGGGAATAGACTAGAAAGAATGTGTTATCTACTTTGTTTAATTTTAAAATGTTCTAATGGAAGACGAAATGATCCAAGGATTGTAGTATAATGTGTAACATTTAGTTCTTACTTGTTTTAATTTTTTTTCTGTGCCTCTACAACATCAAAGTAATGTTTGGGAAAATCCATGTCTCAGTGGCATAGGTGTTATCTGTGCTTAATGGCTACATTTGTGGGTGTCTGTGTTGCTTTATACCAGTTTTCCAGGCTTGTTCTCCCAATTCAGCAGTGTTAAGTGATCAGTTAAATATTCATGTATGCATTAACATTATATTAAACATATTTAAACATTTTTTGCAATTTGGGCTTAACATATGCAACCTAAATTTTGGGGAAGTGTGTTATTTTTCCAGAATGTACTTTTGTCAAGCACCAGTTTAGAACTGAAACCGCTTCCTTGGATTAAAGTAAATAAAAAGAGATTTGTTGTTTATTCGTTCATTGGTTAATGGCACTGAACCTCCAGTCTCTTCCAGTTGCTTCACACAAGTTGAGTATTCATTAAGCTTCAATTTAATTGCCCTTATCCAGTCCATTAGAGCAGTGTTTCCCAACCAGTGTGCCGGGGCACACTAGTGTGCCGTGAGCGATCATCAGGTGTGCTGTGGGAAATTGGAACCTCCCGGGGGGAGGCTAGTGTGTTGAAGTATAAAAACCCTAAGAAACCTACCTCGATAAAGGCACAAAATTACAAACACCCCCCCTCCCCACCCGTTGTCTACTTGGTCTCTCCCTCTCCATGCATTGGGAAGGCCCGCCTCCATTTCCCCAAGTAGAGACCTCCTCTTGCCTCCTGGGGGTTCTGTGTGGGAAGTTCGGCCCAGTTCTATCATTGGTGGGGTTCAGAATGCTCTTTGGTTATAGGGGAACTATAAATCCCAGCAACTACAACTTCCAAATGTCAAGGTCTATTTCCCCTGAACTCCATCTGCATTCATATTTGGGCATATTGAGTATTCATGTCAAGTTTGGTCCTGATCCAACATTGGTTGAGTCCACAGTGCTCTCTGGATATAGGTGAACTACAACTCCAAAACCGTCAATGCCCACCAAATTCTTATAGCATTTTCTCTTAGTTATGGGAGTTCTGTGTGGGAAGTTTGTGTCTTTCTGCCATTAATGCCAGGATATCTATGTTGAGTTCGTCGAAACAGGTCCAGGTTTCACACTGAGTGTATAAATACATTTTAAAACATATTAAATATATGTATTACTGTGTTAGAGTGTCATTTTGTGTCATTTTGGTTGGTGGTGTGCCCCAGGATTTTGCAAATGTAAAAAGTGTGCCGCGGCTCAAAAAAGGTTGGGAAACACTGCATTAGAGCTTCCAGGCACTGGTATAGCAATGGAACTGTTTCCTTGGAATTAGGTGAGAAAGAGTTATAGAGTTGGGTGCCATCAGCATACTAGTGGCACCTAACCTCAAATCTCTGGACAACCTCTCCAAGTCATTTCATGTAGATGTTAAATAGCATTGGGGACTCCACAGGCCAATGATCAAGGAGTCAAACAAGAATCTCCCAGCACCATCATCTAAGAGTGCCCCCCCTAGAAAAGAATGAATCAATTGAAGAACAGTACCTGAAAGCCCAATCCCAGAGAAGCAACTCAGAAAGATAACGTGGTTGATGGTATCAAGAGGTCCACCGGAACCAACAAGGACATACTCCCCCTGTCCTGTTCCCTGCATACCTAGATCCACTGAGATGACCAAAGCTGTCTGTTCCATAACCAGATCTGAATCTTCAGCCTTCTTCAAGAATGTTGGGACTCTGACTTGATCCAAATGAGCATTAACCACTCCCTTGCCTACTCAGCCAGCCCCCCACCCCCTGCCTTGTTAAATTGGCCAAGAAGGGCAAGTGCCTAGTACATATGTGTCCGTTCTTATCTCTCCAGGGATCCTTTCTGCATCATCAAGCTGCACAAATGGAAGGGTGTAGCTGCTTCTAAAGATAGTTATGTTAGTCTATTTTTTACTTTAAAAGAAATAAAGAAACCAATTAGTTCTTTTGAAAGTAGCTGGGGAAAGTACTTTCTAGTCTAAGTCTAAGCTTGTGTGGACTCCATCAAATACAGCTGGGTGTTTTACCTTATACTGACCTCGCATGGAACTGCAGGATTTTCAGCCTTTGGGAACTGGCACTACTAGTGTCCAGAGCATCTGGACAATTCAACCATGACCCCTCCCCCCCCCCACATCCCACTCCACTAAAGATTCCTCTGCCCTCTACCATTTCAACAACTGTTTTATAAGATCCATTAATCTCCTTTTTTGTGGTTAGCAAGCATTATCCCATTTTCAACTTTTTAAAATCGTTTTATTCCATCAAGCAAGTGAACAGGCCCTCACCTCATGCTCCCCTTTTGTGTTGTTTCATTATAGGTTGCCACCCCACTGCGGTGCATCTTATATTCCTCCACACCAGTGAGATAACAAAGTCCATCTGAGATAAATAGTCGTCCCTGTTGGAAATAGGATGACCTCAGTCCTATGAAGATGTAGGATGCACTTACACAGGTGGTTTCAGGAGCTTTTCAGAAGTATCACTGAGTTGAACCCCATTACTTTATTTCGTAGGCATGAGAGATGGTCCCTCATCCTCTATTAACAGAAACCTTATAAGAATACTGTATACAAAGTGTCTGGAAACTATCTTTACAATTTCAGTTCTATATACCCTTAAAGGTTTCAGACACCCTGTGTATGACTTTCCTACATTCATACATGTGGTTATATTATATGCATACACATATGCATACACAGACTCATAATGACAGTTGTTTCTATATTGTATATATAATATACATATGCACAGCACAGACTCATAATGACAGTTGTTTCTATATTGTATATATAATATATAGTACATCTATATAATTTATGAATGTATCATTTATAGAAAACTGTTAATCTGTTGTCCAATAATCCTGGTTACATTTTCTATCCTTGCTCATGTAGAAGTACTGGTATCTTTTTTCTAGTAATCTGAATTATTTTTGTACCCCATGGTCATGTAGATGTGAGGCAAGGGTTAGTATAAGAAATCGTTAGGCCGTATTTTGAAGTGGATTCAGGGGTGAAAGTTGGAGCAATGTTTGCTTCCTTCTTTTGCTTCTGACACTCTGTTTTGCTGCACACACACTTTGTAGACATAGTGATTTACACCAATAATACTTCACATAGTTCCAGTTTCTCATGAAAGACTGCCAATGAATACCAGGCATGCAGACTATATTTCAGAGGAAAGAACTGGCTAAATCGCCCCTTAGTACTCCTTGCCTAAGAAAACCCTATAAAATTATTGGGGTTACCATGTCAACAGGTGATTTGAAGACAGCAACCCACAACTTACGTGAAAAGACATTACAGTAGAAACTTGCTTAACATAAACGGGCCAGCAGAACGTTGGAGTGGGATGTGGGGGGGGGGGGGAGGGGTCATGGTTGAATTGTCCAGATGCTCTGGACACTAGTAGTGCCAGTTCCCAAAGGCTGAAAATCCTGCAGTTCCATGCGAGGTCAGTAAAAAATGTTGGATAATGAGGGATTAAAGGAAAGCCTATCAAACGTGAAATTACATTATGATTTTACAAATTAAGCCCCAAAACATCATAGAGCACCAGATGGCACAATGGGTTAAACCCCTGTGTTGGCAGGAGTGAAGACTGACAGGTTGAAGGTTCGAATCTGGGGAGAGTGTGGATGAGCTCCCTCTGTCAGCTCCAGCTCCCCAAACAGGGACATGAGAGAAGTCTCCCACAAGGATGGTAAAACATCCAGACACCCCCCCCCTTACAGATGGCCAATTCTCTAACACCAGAAGCAACTTGCAGTTTCTCAACAAATCAACAGAAAAAGCAGTTCAATACACGGTAACATTATGTAGTTATTACTGTATTTATGAATTTTGCACCAAAACATCGCAATGTATTGAAACAACTGTGGATCTGGGCGGGAGACAGACTGCGTTGGATAATACAGAACATTGGATAAGCGAAGGCTGAATAAGGCTCTACTGTATAAGGAAAATGAAATGACAAAGCTGATGACTACAGTCTATTTTATTTTATTTTTCAATTATGTTTTTCAAAATTATCATACTTGATGATGTAATGTTCAGAGGCTATTGTAAGGAAAATAAAATGCAACAGCAATCCAAGACCATCCCAAATCATCTCCAGAAGTGTAATCCCTTTTCCATTTCCCACTTGCTAAGGGATGGTTATAGCGGAGCATTTGAGGGGAGGGGGTTTCACCCTAATATTACTGATAATGTTACAAGTTTGGTCTGTATTTTGTCCTTTCAATGTACTTGCAATTATAGTATCACGTGGTATTTCTGTAAGCAAATTTCTTCATTTTCATACAGAAAAAATCTGCCAAAAGCCAGAAAATCTATGAGAAACAAAATATTTACTCCACTGAGATTTTCTTCATAATTTTCCCAGAGGCCAGTCTATGTTCATCCAAATCATGAGGAGCCAAATAAACCTGTTTATAAGCCTTAGGGTGTTTCCATATGTTTTGTTCTAGATTTTGAATGAAGGAAACTATAAACATGTTGAGCCTCTCAATAGACCTTTATTTGCTTAAGATACGGCCAGTGTCCCATCATCTATTTTCTGCCTTGTGCTTCTGTTGGAGTTGTCTAGTGGAATAATCTTCATCTTTATCCAGAAATATAATTTGTAAACAAAACTGGAAATATCGTTGACTGAAGTTTTTTTTTATAAATCAAATTAACTGACAAGTGTGTGTATCAGGAAACACACTTGTTTGCTGTAACTGTGGAGCAGCTGATCAGTAAAGAAACAGAACCCTTAATTGCTACTCAGAGTTTAAGCCATCATTCATTCATTCATTGCTGGTACTATGAACTATTCATATGTTGCCACAGTATGTTACTTACACAAGAGTGACAGTGAAGGAAGTAAGAGCTAAGATGCCTCACAGACACAGACATTGGGGGATTAACATGCCCTCTTCATTAATATATATGTACATAAATTAATGTTAGAGTATTGAAACTAAGTTTGCATGAGATCTGGATGAATGTTGCTGTTGAAGAATGCTCAGTAAAACTTTTATCTATTGCTTTTAGCTTCCCAGACTTGAAGCCAAACCATTACCAGCACAGTGCAACCTAAAGTGACTCTTTATTATTCCAAATACAGATTTGCATCCATTTAATGATTACAAAATCTATTTCCAGAAGTTCATGTACAGTAATAAGGCTAGACTGGGCCTTAAAGGTATAAAAGGTCCATTTAATCCTGCATACTACCAAGAATGACCATTCAGAAGGTGGAAGCTGAAAAGCAGGTGATGTACACAAAAACACTTCAACTCACATTTCCCAGTAACTAATAGAGAAATATATCATCTTATTTTTTGAGATATTTTATAGGAAATATAACCTGTAGTGATTGATAATCTTATTTTCCACAAATTTTTACTCCTTTGAAAAGTCATCCAGGTTTTTCTATCTCTGTTTTGTTTGAGATTAAATTTTTTAAAATTCAAAGAACAAAGAGATTAAAAACCTGCCCCGAGAAGATGGAGAACCACTGCTAAGCAGAATAGACAGACTAGATCAGTGATTCTCAACCTTCCTAATGCCTCGCCTCCTTAATACAGTGTTCCCTCGCTACTTCGTGGTTCGCTTATTGCGGACTCGCTGTTTCACGGATTTCAAAATAGTATTAATTTAAAATATATATCATGGTATTTTCGCTGTTTTATGGGTTTTTGCTGCCACAGCTCTCCGAGGCACTTTCTCTCCTCAGTCCTCCCTCTCTCCCTCCCTCCAGCCTTGAAGGGCCTTTCCTTACTTTCCTTCACTTTATTTTAAGTTTATAAGGACTTAAAATAGTGTATAACTACTAAAATAATGTGTAAATATTAAAATAAATAGAACATCCCTACATCGCGGTTTTTCACTTATTGCGGGAGGTCCTGGAACGTAACCTCAGCAATAAGTGAGGGAACACTCTATAGTTCATCATGTTGTGGTGACCCCCCCAACCATAAAATTATTTTAGTTGCTACTTCATGGACTGTATTTTTACTACTGTTATGAATCGCAATGTAAATATCTGATATGCAGGATGTATTCTCGTTCACTGAGATGGGTTTGAAACATGGGTCACCTATCGCCAACACCTACGACTCCTTGAATGCTTTCATCAGTGCTGTCTTCTCACAATCCTAAATGTATACTGGACTGACTATGTGACGAATGTTGCTGTCCTTGAGCAGGCAGGAATCACCATAATTGAGGCCATGCTATTGAAAAAACAGCTGCGCTGGGCAGGGCACGTCTCTAGGATGGAGGACCACCACCTCCCTAAGATACTACTCTATGGTGAACTCACCACGGGTCAGCGCAAGAGAGGCGCCCCAAAAAAGAGATACAAGGACTCCCTGAAACAACATCTCAGGCTCGGCCAGATTGATCACCAAAAATGGTCCACCCTGGCCTCACATCGGGAGGCATGGAGACGCACTATCCACAATGCTGCGGCCTCTTTCGAGAAGACACGCCAAACGGGTCTTGAAGAGAAACGACAATGCAAAAAGAACCGCAACTTGGAAACAACATCACCCAAGGAGACATTCTGCTGTGCTTTCTGCAACCGAACTTGCCTATCTCAGATTGGCCTTTTTAGTCATCAACGCGCTTGTAAAAAGCGTGGGATGAGTCCTTCCTAAGAATCTTCGTTCGCGAAGTAATGCCAGAGAGATTCTCATTCACTAGACTAAATCTGACAGAAATACCTGATATGCCCAAATTTGAATAGTGGTGAGGTTGAGAGCAGGATTGAGTTTGTCATTTGGGAGTTGTAGTTGCTGGGATTTATAATTCACCTACAATCAGAGAGCATTCTGAGCTCCATCAACGATGGAATAGAACCAAACAGAAAATACTGGAAGCATTTGGTGGGCATT
Source organism: Anolis apletophallus (assembly GCA_030556195.1). Lineage (NCBI taxonomy): Eukaryota > Metazoa > Chordata > Lepidosauria > Squamata > Anolidae > Anolis > Anolis apletophallus. The sequence goes on along the minus strand of JARBWK010000008.1, from coordinate 55,125,024 downwards.
GACCTTCAGTTTGGAGTTGTAGTTCACATACACTGTGGACTCAAACAGTGATGGATCTGGACCAAACTTGGCACAAATACTCAATATGCCCAAATGTGAACAGTGGTGGAATTTGGGGAAAATAGACCTTGACATTTGGGAGTTGCACTTGCTAGGATATATAGTTCACCTACAATCAAAGAGCATTGTGAGCCAAGAATAGAATTCGGTCAAACTTCTCACACAGAACCTCCAATGAGAACAGAAAATACTGTGATTTCTGATTATCTTTGCCGACCCCTCTGTCACCCTCGCGCGACCCCCTCAGGTCCCGACCCCCAGGTTGAGAAACACTGGACTAGATGGAACAGTTGTCCAAGTCCCTTTAATACAACTGCAAATGTTAAGGTGGTCGAAATTATTAAATGTAACAATTTGATTAACTTGTGGGTATAACAAAATATTTTCAGCAAATAATGTGTGAAGTATGTAGTTTTGATTTGACTGGACAAAGGTTCTACTAATTATGTGAAATGAAACCATCAGTTGTATAGCCCTTTTCCTGATAAAGCATATAAGTCTGGAGCTGATGAATTAATGACCAAAGAATACAAGATTTCTACAAACTGTTGCATATTTAGCCAGTCGTCTTGGTTCTTGTATATTTCTTCAACAATAGGACGTTTAATACTTTGTACAGTACAAAATTGCTGTTTAATATGATCATTACAAAGGAAAACATTCAAAGTCTCAAATAGTTGTGACAACAGCAGTACAAGTGTAGAAATACAAGAGTAGAAATGATAATGTTGTACATTTTCTTCTTCTCTTTTCCCAGCCTCCCAAACTCTTACTATAATTAGCCAGCATTAACAGCAAATGTTTGCTTTGGTTAAATTATTCAGAACATTTATTTTACTTGTCAGAGGTTAGATCAGGTTGTTGTTTGAACTGGTAATTAAATGCAGGCTAATACACTATCATATTTATATGCACTGTAAGCCCTGTTTCCTTCTCCTTCTGTATAATTTTATAATGTTGAGAGTTGACATTTAGAAAGACTTTTCAGCTCAAGATGCAGATTTAGTTTGCATATGAACTCCCATTAAGTCATGTTCATGCATGGTTAGAATGTTTCTTATAGACAACATGTTAGCTTGAAATAGGTGATATTTTAATAGTGCACACTGCAAAAAGTTCTCACATAGCATACTGTGACAGAACCCAGTGGCAACATATTTGCTTTCCCTTGCTCCGGTAGGACATAGCTCAAGAGACACTTCGGTGAGGGTCTGGACCATGTAATCTCCTTGGTTCCCTTTTTGTGTTGTCACAGCCTTTCATACCATCAAAACAGGGATAAGTTTCTGTTCCACCTTACAGATTTTCCTCCCCTTGTTAACTGCTGCTACCGTGTTTCCACGAAAGTAAGACAGCGTCTTACTTTCTTTTGACCCCCAAAATCCCCACTACGGCTTACTTTCGGGGTACGTCTTATATTGGCGACGGTACCCCGAAAGTAAGACGAAAGTAAGACTTACTGTCAGCGGCATGGCGTGGCTTCCTGGCTGGGCGACGAGAGGCTCCCAGAGGGGCTCAAAAGGGGCCCGGAATCCTCCTCTTCCTCCTCTTCCTTCCAGCGGCGCCTTCCATCCTCCTCTTCCTCCCAGCGGCGCCTTTCCCTCTCGCTGGTTCCACCCCCTCCCTTCAGTGAAGGGAGGAGGGGCGGAGCCACCGCCGGCGAGAGGGAAGAAAGCGCCGGTGGAAGTCCCGCCCGCAGGGCGACTCAGGCATCTTTCCCCGCCGCCGCCCCGCTCGCCCGCGCTCCAAACACGAGCGGGGCGAGTGGGGTGGCGGCGAAAAGCGCCTGAGTCGCCCTGGGGCGGGACTCTCGGGACCTTCTCCTCTCGCTGGTTCGCCCCTCCCTTCAGTGAAGGGAGGAGGCGGAGCCGCCGCCAGCGAGAGGAAGAAGGCGCTGGCGGAAGTCCCGCCCAGGGCGACTCAGGCGCCGCTGCCCGCTCACCCCGCTCGTGTTTGGAGCGTGGGCGAGTGGGGGCGGCGGCGGGAAAGACGCCTGAGTCGCCCTGTGGGCGGGACTTCGCCAGCGCTTTCTTCCCTCCGCTGGGCGGCGGCTCCGCCCCTCCTCCCTTCACTGAAAGGAGGGGGCAGAACCGGCGAGAGGGAAAGGCTCCACTGGGAGGAGGAGGAGGAGGATGGAAGGCGCCACTGGAAGGAAGAGGAGGAGGATTCCGGGCTCCTTTTGAGCCCCTCTGGGAGCCTCTCGTCGCCCAGCCAGGAAGCCATGCCATGCCGCCCGCAGTACGTCTTACTTTCGGGGTACGGCTTATATAAGCCGACCCCTCTGACACTCCCGATACGTCTTACAATCGGGGGTGTCATACTTTCGGGGAAACACGGTAGTAGTAGCTGGCTGCTCTATTTAGACTTCTGTTATAATACCAATTACAACATTGCAAGAGACTGCAATGCTTTCATTCCCCAATCAGAACTACCAGATAGATTATTGTATATGTTCTCTTTAAGCATCCACCATGTTGTATGCTTGGCCATGCCCCCTGAGTGGAGTTCCATTTTTGTATTTGTTTCCCATGGTCGGAAGTTCGAATCCAGGGAGAGCGTGGATGAGCTCCCTCTGCGGGGACATGAGAGAAGCCTCCCACAAGGATGGTAAAACATCCGGGCATCCCCTGGTCAACATCCTTGCAAACGGCCAATTTTCTCTCATCAGAAGCAACTTGCAGTTGCTCAAGTCGCTCCTGACACAAAAAATGGTGGGCTGCTGATCTTTGACCCTTCCTATGGAAGGAAGCAAATGAGTTGTACATATTTTTTTAGTAGAGCATTTATTTTAATTAGGGTGTGTGAGGGGGGGGGGTATTTTTATTCCAGTGAGCAAGAGAAAGCAGCAAATTAATAAGAAACACTTAAATCTATTCTGACTGAGACTGGTGTTGCAGGACTGGGGTGACCATTCTTTTGCACAGATTAGATAGTAATTGAAGACAAAATCTTTCCTGGCAAAGAAATTGAGAAGGCTGTTCATTCCAACTGTCTGTTCTGCGGCTGATGGTTGGACTCAAGGTCTTTTTTTATTTGATTTTGTGGTCTTTATAGAGTAGGGGTATTAGCAGTTAAGGTATTATTTTCCTTACTGAAGTTGTAGAGCTACTGACAGTCAAGAGTAACTTGGTTCAGGCACTACTAACAAAAACTTAAACAGCACCCTTTCTTCATTTGTACAATTCTTATTTCTGCAGTGGTGTTCTTATTTACTCCAGTATGAAATACTTCTTATAATCAGGTTGGTTCACAAGTTCAACTTTTATTTAATTACATCCAGTGATGACTCTGTATTGAGCAAAACTACTTCTGGTGCTTGAGCAAGGAATTTAGTTTCCCCATTCCATCCTATTGTTGTGGTAGTAGTGATAATATTTATTACAGCCCACCTTTTTCCCAGTCTGGAACTCAAGACAGCTTGGCTTCAGAAAGTGTCATTATTAAAACAGAGACATAACTTCAACTCATGAATGATGATGTACTTCTGATTAAATTTTGATTTTCCCAGTTGGTTGCACAGCCCAGCAGGTAATAGAGTCCTTGCTAAACAAAATACGAAAATATCACTTTTGGTGAATTAGTAAAGGTTGGAAAATGGGATTAGTAATAAAAATGAAGTGGAAAACCAGAGTACAATAGGTTTCTTAAAACAAAAGAAAAATAAATCAAGGAGAATTATGTCTATTGCTTGTTTACATCTCTTGTATTTTTTAATAAAATAGGCTTAAAAGATTAGTCGCAAGGTGGTGCAAGATTTATATAAAATATAAAACCAGATGTTGTTCTTAGACTCTTCTTAATGTTCAGTGAAAAAATTAAATTACTATCTTGTATTTGTTTCACACAAATAACAACAAAGCAAAGCTTCCGTGAAAATCAGTACTGAAGAGAGACTTCATACGTGCACATTACAAACTACAGGAAATTGTTTTGTTTATATGTATGTATTCGTCAAGTCTCATGGATTCACATATTTCTTTATTATTTGGAGGTGATCAAACTGTGGATACACATCTTAGCTTATCTCATATGAGACGAAGAGTCCCACAAAGCCTCCTCCAGTCAGACGTGCAACATCTGATGGTTTTCTACTACTTTAAGGAATCAAAGTGTGAATACAGTTGTGTTCTTACTTCATTACACAAACACCTCCTAAAGAAGCAAACACATTAGAAAAGAATGAAATATTTATATGCCACCATTTTTATGTGCCACATTTATATGCCACATTCCCTTTGTCTCAGAAGAACACAAAGGAAACCCCTTCTGGACTAATCTTGCCAAAATAAATATATGATAGATTCACCTTAAGGTTGCTATAAGTTGGGAATGACTTGAAGACAATAATCAACAACATTATTTTTAAATTGCTCTATGCTCTAAATCTGAATTCAATAGAAGTGTTCTCTCTCCCTTTCTCTCTTCCTTTCTCTGTGTTTTAAAAGGAAACCACTAAAACTGTTTACACCTTCCAAGAGACCTTTCAAATAAAGCACTAGGATATCAGAGCAGTGGTAGCTTTCCTGGGGCAGAAGGTAATCCAATTTATCACAGGAATAGTGTCTGGCAAGGCCCTTTGATCCAAGGCAACAATTGACACTATCTGTTTTTTTAAAAAGTGGGAATTTGAGTCATGGCATATCTCAATTTAAGAATAAGAGAATCCTCCTCTCTTCGACCTCTTCAGTCTCTGTTAGCATCAACCAAAGAAATGAATCACTTGAGAAGTAAATTAGCAATTCTCATTTGTTTATTTATTATGGCTGTATGAGTCACATGGCTGTCAGGTCCTAAGCAGATATTGGAAGAGAAGTAGAGAAGATATTATGCGTGTGTGTGTGTGTGTGTGCGTGCGTGTCTAAAGCGTGTCCAAAGGTTGGAAAGGGTTTCTTCTTTTTGTAGGAGACACTAGTTAAGTTCACAGTATTATATAGGGCAAGTTGAATAGAGCTGGGTGTCACACCAAATCTACTGATAGCATGACTCAAGTGATTTTTTTAAATGTCAGGGACCCTGGTGCAAGATGAAGTCTTGTAGGTCATCAGAAGTTAAATATTATGAGATTCAATGACTCACCATACTGCTTTCCGAAACAGTCCCTGAACAATGGAGATTTATCATAACTCCAGTCGCCATATCACAGAACCAGTCCAATAATATTCAATAGTGATTGACATCAAAGGAACTGTAATTATGGTGAACACTAAGGAGAAATTGTGGATTGTTAACTTACCCCAAGTACTCGCAGATACTATTCTGTTCAAATACACATTGATGCCTAGAGCCAGATTGGTTTATATCAGGAATGGAAACTTATTCGTGTATTTTTGGTCTTAATTTATCTTTTGACTGGCAGAGCACCTTCAATTTGTTTACATTCATACAATCCATTACTAATACTTGGCAGTAGTTTAGCGCCAAAATAGTTTCCTTGCAGTTAGGTGGGAAGGAGAGAGTATGTAACTACCGTAGCATTTTGGTGGCATCAGATCCAAAAAGCTCTTACAGCAATTTCAAGCATTTGTAAAGTAGGAATGAGGATAGAACTGAACTAAGGACCTCTGGGTTAAGGGCTAGGACACTGAACACAACTCCTCAGGCACCACTGTTTGTGCTTGCATACCTCTCAAAATAATTACAGAGCCACTGTAAAATAATGCCTCCATGCCCGGTTTCTGGGAGACAGAAAGATAATATTATAGATGGCATGAAAGCTGCTAAGAAGTCCAGCAGAACCTACGGGGATACAGTCACCTCTGATTCACCAAACTAGTTCCATGCCTTATCAAGCCTGTAAAGATATATAACCTGCTTTATATGGGAGTCCTTGGAACTAGGATACCACTACATACTACAGAACCTAGCAGTTGTCCAAAACAGTGGTGGTTAGTAAGGGGGGGGGGTGTTCAGATGAGGTCTTGCAACCACTTCTCTTAGACAAATGAGACCCCTAGCTTTCTATTGCAAGGCATTCAGCTTTCCCCATATGAACAACTGCTTGTTTGCCTTATAAGCCACAAAGAACAAAAATATGTCATGCCTGTGGTGGCTGTCACCTCTTCATGATTCCTACTTATATCCTGAGGTCAAAACTGCTAGAAGTTTCATTTTAGCAATCAGTGTTTTCCAATTTAAATATCTTTTTCTTCAAAAGTCTGTGCAAAGGAAAGGATTATATTAGTAACAGGATGGTGGTTATTTTAAAAAGCCAAGATCTAGAAAGGATTCTATTTTATATTGAGGCAATGCAAATGAAGCCATTTTGATCAACAGCTCTGTAGTCATGCACAACCCTGCCAATGTTATGATGGATCTAATGGCAAGATGCTATAGAGCAGGGCAGGATGCTGTGGGTCCCCAGATGTTTTGGCCTTCAACTCCCAGAAATCCTAGAAGCTGGTAAACTGGCTGGGATTTCAGGGAGTTGTGGACCAAAACACCTGGGACCCACAGTTCGAGAGCCTCTGCTATAGAGGTTTGGTAGAGCAATACATACTTTTGTGCAGTTTGTAACACTATTGTTGTTGTTGTTTTAAGAATCTACACACATGGGCTTCTAGACACGGTTTCTGTTTATTCTGGGTAGTTAATATGATCTTTCAAGCCTGACATTTTAATTCACCAAAGAGTTTATACCCTTTGTGTTAAGTGCTGCTAAGATGCAAAAGAACGTAGAGTTAAATTTGCAGACAATGTTTTAAAAGTCCTATGATGATTATTCTTGGGTATGTAGTTCTGCATTATAACTCTAGAGACAACTGTTTAATAGACAACATTTGAATAATACAAATGTCTGGTTGGTAAAAATGGATTAAGGTTTCAGGGTGGTACCACAATGGGTGATATTTAATATTGAATGACATGTATTAAGACAAATGCTTTTATATATAATTTATTTGGCATTGTAAATGCATTTATCTTGTGAGATACAGACCCCCTGATGCAAAATGAAGTATTCTGGAAAGGTTTTGAGTAAATAAATAATAAAACCACTTTGATACACAATCTAACAATATTAAATATTAAGACTTCCACATGATTGATTTTAATACTTAATTAACTTATTTAAAGTCCAATGTGACTGTTTTATATTAAAGATCCAACTCATGGCACTTACAAGTCCAGAAGTTTTAATAAATTGAATCAAAATTAACTGCTCTTCTTAATAGCTAGATTTGCTAGTTACTAGCATCAAGTCTAGGTGATATGAGCTAGTGTGCCACATTCTGGAATCCAGCTTATCAACTAGATAGCATTAGTCTCTCTCCCTCTCTCTCTCTCTCTCTCTCTCTCTCTCTCTCTCTCTCTCTCTCTCTCTGTATGTGTGTAGATATATATCTGCATCATTCCATTTTAATGATCTATAATCTGATACAGTTTATAAAAGAAAACATGCTTGCTTTGCGTTACCTAAAATATGTCAAATTGTGCATTTTTTTTATATCTAAAGGAAACACTTCCTCAATGACAGATGGTTGGTAGTGAATTATGAAAGAAGCCTGGTGGGTGAATAAGAAAGAAACTCAGTCCTTGATGACTTTTCTTGCTGTATGCAGTGGAGATGGAAGGACCTAATGCCCCTCATACCGATGTGGAAGGTGCTAGAGAGAGAACAGTTTTCAAGGCAGGCTTGTATAATTGCAAATCTAAAAACTATGAAAAAACAAACATTAAAGCCAGTTTGGATTCTTTTGTTTGCCCTGCTTAAGATCCTCCATGTTTAGAAGATACAAGATGTAAACGCTTCAAAGGAATATTTATACTGTCAAAACACTTCACAGGGTTTTGCAGGTGCTGATTATTCAGTGATTTCTACAAATTTTATTCAGCCTCCCCCTGCACAGGGAATGTATCAATTTCTACTGCCTCTTACTGAGTTTTCCTGGCTGCCCTGTACATACATCTGAGTACAGTTTATCATTTCAGCAATACAGGCAGATTCCAAGTTCAAACAAGATAGGGTCTGTAGGTTTGTTCTTAAGTTTAATTTATCCATAAATTGAAACAGTTACATTTTTAAGTGTAACTCGAGTCAAAATATTTTTTAAAAGCTTTGGATAGCATAGGGAAGGGTTAACACCTCAGTGATGTTTGTTTTCTGTCTGTGCCTCTGTTCAGAAGATTTCACCTTACTTTCTGTCCCTGTGATACTTGGATTTTGAAAAAATTGTTGTGGAAAGAAGGATTGGTGAGGAAGCTTCAGCTGAGACATCTTTCCCCCATAAATTTCCTTTCCTAGGAGTCAGTTTTTTCACTTTCTGTTGTCTCATTCATCCCTGTTCTCAACTATGAGTTGGTTGTTTGTAAGTCCTATGTTTGTAACTCGGAGATAATCTGCGTAAAAAGAGGAAAACATTATAAGAGGGCCAGGCTACATAACAACATGATGCCGTAGAATGACTGTTTCTAAATATTAGAACATATATTACTCTGTATGATGTAACATAAGATGGGCAGTGAGCAGTACAAGGAATGATCAGGGATTGTGTGCAATAGATATATTTGGAATGACCTGGACTACGATTGTTGGATTGTGTGATTTTAATTGTTTATATTGATATGTTTTAATGTTAAACGATGTCACGTTTTATGATTTAATTGATAATTGTATATTATTATCGTTATGTTAGGTTTCTGTATTGTGAGGCATTGAATGTTGCCGCAATTGTGTCACGAATCGCTTTGAGTCCCCCGCTGGGGTGAAAAAAGCGGTACACAAGTGAAGTAAATAATTAATTAATATGCAGTGAAGGACATAGTGGAGAGAAAGACTTTACATAAGTCCACCCTTCCATATAATTCACTATCAGTTAACTTCTTTTCTTGTGTAACGGAATTAGTTGACTGCAACAATTGACGGATAACATTTTTCAAACTCTAATATGAAGGGTTTTTTTTCCTTTTTACAAAACTGGATATAGGATGAGATTGTGGGGTCTTAAGGGTAGGTGTTTTCTGCTACTAGATGTCACAGAAGTTGAGCCCTGGTGCCAACGATTTTAGGGACTTTGAGACAAAACAGATTTGGGGATTGACCAGATGGAGCCCTGGAGAATCTGTTTTCAAGCCTGAGATATTTCTGTTTAATTCCCGAGGAGAGACCAGGTCCTGACATATGGGGATCCTAATCTACACAGTTTTGAAGCAAGCTTCTGCATTGATTTCCCCTAGCTGAATGAGAAACTACAAATATTATGTGATCAGTTTCCAAGTTTATATTTTTTGTGATTTTGTTTGGGGCTGCTTTTGAAAATTTGAGGCCTCATTCTGATTCAACACAGCCCTAATCCTGTTCAAGTTTTGCCAGCAGCTGTTTACATTGTCAATATCTGAACATGAATTGCTTTTACAGATATTGTGACATACTTTCTCCCTTTGGCTAGGCTGTAAAGTTATCTTGCATTCTTTTGCATTACCACCACCACCTCTTTCTAAAGTAACATGAAACACTCTAAGCAACTTGTGGAGGATACAGTAAATGTGTTTTCCCCACACCCAGAGCATGGGTTGCCACTACCCTGGTTTAGAATGGAGTATTGTTACTAGAGCTATAGTCCTGAGAGGACAGATGAACCTGAATTATATATTTATAATTAAAATAGAGTTGTAAATTGCTAGAGTTTGTGGTAGAGAAATAAAGCACCACAACTCACTTTTCAAATTTGTGCACACTTGCAGAGGAGTAAATAGCAGTCCTATTGCATTCAGTGGGACCTGATTCCTAGTAAATGATCTTAAAATTAAATCCTTGAATGAATTGTCCCTTTCTGAGTTATGTCTCAGTGATTGTTTAAACACCGTTTAAAAATACATTATATAACTCTTTTGTTAAATTGATTTGTGTACACGTTGAACAAATATTGCAGGCCACTATAAACCAGTAAAGAATGTTGGTTTTTTCCCTTTAAAAATGGCCCATGAACCAACTTAATGTTTAAAGCAGTGTTTCCCAACCTTTTTTGAGCCGCGGCACACTTTTTACATTTGCAAAATCCTGGGGCCAACCAACCAAAATGACACTCTAACACAGTAATACATATATTTAATATGTTTTAAAATGTATTTATACACTCAGTGTGAAACCTGGACCTGTTTCGATGAACTCAACATAGATATCCTGGCAGGAATGGCAGAAAGACACAAACTTCCCACACAGAACTCCCATAACTAAGAGAAAATGCTATAAGAATTTGGTGGGCATTGACGGTTTTGGAGTTGTAGTTCACCTATATCCAGAGAGCACTGTGGACTCAACCAATGTTGGATCAGGACCAAACTTGACATGAATACTCAATATGCCCAAATATGAATGCAGATGGAGTTCAGGGGAAATAGACCTTGACATTTGGAAGTTGTAGTTGCTGGGATTTATAGTTCCCCTATAATCAAAGAGCATTCTGAACCCCACCAATGATAGAACTGGGCTGAACTTCCCACACAGAACCCCCAGGAGGCAAGAGGAGGTCTCTACTTGGGGAAATGGAGGCGGGCCTTCCCAATGCATGGAGGGCCTTCCCAATGCACGGAGAGGGAGAGACCAAGTAGACAACGAGTGGGGAGGGGGGGGGGGTGTTTGTAATTTTGTGCCTTTATCGAGGTAGGTTTCTTAGGGTTTTTATACTTCAACACACTAGCCTCCCCCCCCCCCCGGGAGGTTCCAATTTCCCACAGCACACCTGATGATCGCTCACGGCACACTAGTGTGCCCCGGCACACTGGTTGGGAAACACTGGTTTAAAGTACTAAAACTCATGAAGGATTCTAGATATTCAGAGTGGTTGAGTTAATAGATATTGTTCATTGATCCTATTTCAAGCCATTATTCACAATTTCTGATGCAAAAATAGTTTTTCAATAGAATTTGCATTGCTACTTTGGGTAGAACTTTATGGAACTTTCTACTACTTTTACACATTTTTCATTAAGGTGGTATTTAAATTGCATTTTGACAGTCATCTTCCTTTCTTATGTTGACCCCAATGGTAACTATTTATCATTCTGTGCAATTATTAGAGATAAACTGAATAGTAAACAATCGTGTACTGTCTACATCGTAAGCTTCAAATTAGGGAGGAAAAATGAGTTCTGTTATTCAGTGGTTCTCAACCTGTGGGTCTCCAGGTGTTTTGGCCTACAACTCCCAGGAATCTCAGCCAGTTTACCAGCTATTAGGATTTCTGGGAGTTGAAGGCCAAAACATCTGGAGACCCACAGGTTGAGAACCACTGCATTATATAGTGGCTGGTTACTTTACATCTTGTGAAAAATAACCTAAAATAAAATTTAGCATACCATCCTGCATTGGAAATGAACAGAGCATAATTCTGTCAATCCGATGGATTTTTAGAACTGGATATTGCCCCTAGGGTGTGATTTACACTGTTGGTCAGACTTTTCAAAGCATTTGAGCAAACCTGAGTGAAATAATTTTTCTCAGTCTTATTATTTTTGAATAATTGAATTCAAAAATTCTAAAGAGAATGAGACAAATGGGCTTTTCCAGGCAAGCCATACAATTGGATCATATCCAATACCATATGATAGGCAGACAGGGGAACACTGCTGGATTCAAATGAGTCAGACCATAAAGGGACATCAAAAAACCAAGAATTCTGTGGAAAATATCTTGAGCACAACTCTGCATTCTTGCAGAAAGAACATATTTATGAACAAGAGACACACTATTTTGCATGCACAAAAACACTGGGTTTTTTTAAAAAAAGGTGCTTTGGGGGGGGGGGGAGTGTGTGTGTATGTATGTATATATATATATATATATATATAGAGAGAGAGAGAGAGAGAGAGAGAGAGAGAGAATGAGCACACACGTTAATATACACAGACTCCTTGTGTATTTCTGCACAAAATCCCCCCCCCCCCCAAAAAATCAGTAGTTTGTTGATGGGCAAATTCTGTGCAAAAAAAAGTTTCCTAGGGCACGAGGAAGCCAAGTTTTTGACAAAAAAGTGGATTTAAAAAAAAAAGGTCTAGAAAAAGTTGTTTAGGAATTGGAATGTGTTATAAGTGAAATAGAACACTCACTTATATCAGAAAGATCCATAGCTGAAAAGATTATAAGAATGTTACTACCGAACAGGAAAGATTCAACCAGTAGTCCTCTCTATAACACCTGGATTAACACAGAGAAAGATCCAACTCAGGCTGAATCTGCTTCATCAGATGCATGAAGCAAGGTACTTATGGACAGACATTTATATCAAGCATCTGTCTGTAAACTCTTCACTCCACGCATCTGATGAAGTAGACCCAATCTACAAAAGCTTATGTTCCAGAATTCTTTATCTCGGTCTCAAAAGGTGCTACAAGATTTCTTTGCATACTGGCACGGACAAATACATTGTGTCTTTGAATCCTCATTTCATGCCTGTCAGAATAGAATTAAGAAACTGAATAGAAAAGAATTAACAAAGAAGTAAATGTAAGGTTCCTCAGTGGGCCATGTTCATTTACTGAAACTGAATTGTGTTCTCTTATGGAAACAGAATGATATGTATTCTGGAGGATGTGGAATAATATTCTGATGAATGAACTTATATCTTCGTATACATGAACTGTAAGAATAGAATTCTCTATGAGCTGTTTTCGATCTCTCCAAATTCCTGTCTTTTACATTGAAATGCATACTCTGTTAAATGTTAAAATATTGTAGTATATCTAGAATACTTACATTTTCTAATATGTAACTTGTAATCATGAAATGTGTCTTATAATGACCTTAATTTAAACATAATGAAATGTACTTTAAATTATGAAATATCAATGTACTCAATGATATGCTTGCGTATAGAAAAAAAATCATGACCTATAAGGTTGCTCAAATTCTAAATATATAAAAGAACTATAGCTTCACAAGTACCCAGTTATAAACATAAGTGAAAGTTCATTTGTTGACCTTCTTGTTACTTCTACAGTTCCACTTTAAGAAACTTCCATCTTTAATTCAGAAACATGAGTGAATGTATCATATCTATTTCGGCATACAACCCCAAGGTCATAATTTGTCAATACATAAATGAATAATAATTAATTTCCTGGAATAACGTCAACCTCAGAAAATTAAAGAATGAGGAGTCAATCAAATTCAAGAATGGGAAGTATTATCTTTTTTTCTGTGTTTTTGTCCAGGTAATTGCTACATATTGAAAGTTCTGGGTGTAAATATGTATCAGTCAGCTGCTGGAGCTACCCATCCATTACAAACAGAAGAACAAGAAATAGGCATTGATCCCTTGCAGAGTTATGTGAACAAACCTGAAGAAGGTAAAATAGTTTTTCTTCATTTCCTGTTTAGAAACTTGAAGGATAAGTGCTTCTCTGTTTTTTGTGAATATGTTTTCTTCTTCCAAAAATACTGCATTTGAAACTATTAACATTTTCATTTTGTGTTTGGGAAGGTCCTATAGAACAGTATGACACTACTGTAACAGTATGACACCTTGAAAAATCAGATTACAATTACGAAAACAGTAACATTTTATTTCATGATTAACCTTTCTCATCATCAACCAAACAATAATTGTACAATTAGAATTGGAATTTGATATATGCTAATGAAAAATCATGCAAAAATGAATTATTTCTCATATATCGGCCAAGTTGGGCTAGGAGAAAGGAAATGGCAAAGGCATTACAAAGGAGAGGTGCCTGAATGCTCTTTGCTGCACACTTCACTTCAGAAGGTGAGGCACTGAACACAGGATTTTGGAATGTGATCTTAATAATACAGCATTTAAAATGTAAGGAAACATTAGTACTTGGAATATTTCAAATCCATGCACACATGAGTACATGCACTTTTTATTATTTGATATTGCTGGCTATAGTGAGAGTTGTTTGCCTGCTGTAATGATGTGACTGGAATACTGGGAGACCATGGTTTAAATCGCTGCTTGGCCATGGATACCCACTGGGTGACTGTAGGCAAGTCAGTCTCTCATGCTCAGAGGAAAGGCACCCCCCCCCAAAAAAAATTGTGATAGGGTCACCTTAGAGCAGTGGCTCTCAACCTGTGGGCCCCCAGATGTTTTGGCCTTCAACTCCCAGAAATCCTAACAGCTGGTCAACTAGCTGGGATTTCTGGGAGTTGTAGGCCAAAACACTTGAGGTGTTGCATTCCAGAACTGGGCAAGCCCTCTGACTTAAACACACCACACAATGAGGGGGAAATCAATTCCTTTTTATTGAAGACTAGCTTGGGGACCCGGCCCTGCCCGGGTTATTTGAGAAAGGCATTGTGTGCCAAGGGTGGTCCTTATGAGATGTTTACGTGGCTTGCAGTGGTCTCAGGAAGTTAGTGAAGGTACTTCAAGTCAGATCATCCATGGTCCATCCTTCTTCAAATGGCACCAGGATGTAGAGTGGGTCATGGGGGCTCTGTGTGTCAGGTTTGGTCTTGATCAGTCATTGGATTAGGTTTACAGCAGTTTTGGGAAGTGAGTGAAGGTGCTTCAAGTCCCATCATGCATGGTCTGCCCTCCTCCAAGCTGCACCAGGATGTAAAGTGGGTCATGGATGCTCTGTGTGCCTAGTTTGTTCTTTTTTGGTAATTGGATGAAGGTTGCAGTGGTCTCAGAAAGTGAGTGAAGGTACTTCAAGTCCTATCATCCATGGTCCGTCCCACTCAAAACTGCAGCAGGATGTAGAGTGGGTCATGGGTACTCTGTGTGGCAAGTTTGGGCTTGGTCTGTGATTTGTAGGGGCTTTAATGTTCTGTGGGAAATGAATCGGATGAAGGTACTGCAAATCCCATCATTTGTGGCCCATCCTGCCCTACACTGCACCAGGTTGTAAAGTGGGCCAGTGGGCATCTGTGTGCCAAGTGTGGTCCTGATCCTTCTATGGTGTGGGCCACAGTGCTCTAAGCAAGTGAGTTAAAGTACTGCAAGTCCCGTGTTTTGGTCTGAAACTCCCACCATGCCTGACTGCCTCAGGCCTTTTCCTTACCCCCTCTGCCACTTTAGAGCGTCGGAATGTTCGTGTTGGCGACTGCCTCAGGCCTTTGCCTTATCCTCCTCTGCCAGTTTAGAGGGTCGGAATGTTCGTGTTGGCTGGCCAATAGAGGCGTTATGCAAATACTCCTTCATGTTGTCAGAATGTAGAGGTCGGGAGCCAATCAGAATGCTGGCACATACAAATATACATACATACAAACTTGCCGCTTTATTATATAGAGATAGATAGATAAATAGATAGATAGATAACACCGGGAATGTGGCGCAGCTGGCTAGGAGTCAGCTGCATAAGATCTCTACTGACCAGAAGGTCATGAGTTCGAGGCCTGCCCGGGTCGGGGTGAGCTCTCAACCAATTGTGTCGCTCGTTGTCTGTCTATATATGTTGTATGTCTATGGCATTGAATGTTTGCTTGTATATGTGCATTGTGATCCGCCCTGCAAGGTGAGAAGGGCGGAATATAAATGATGTAAATAAATAAATAGATTGGTTAGATAGATAAAAGTAAGAAAGTTATAATAATATAAAGTCAGTAATACAATATCAAAAACAATGTCTTTAAAAAGTACAAGGCATTCCAAGGCAAAATGAATCCAAAGCAGGAATCCACAGATTGTATAACACTCCAGACATTGACGGTCTATCCACAAGGCTAGAAATCCACAGAAAAAAGGCCCCTTGAAAAGACTAGAAATCCACAGGAACAAGATACCATGGCACGTGAAGCTTGAATTTAAACGTTGCCTGATCTGAAGAATAGACTCTGAAATCAAACCTTATATCACAACCATGAACTGGTTTCATTTCCCCCCCAGCTGCTTTTGCCTTAATCTGATGCAATATTTCCAACCGGCGTAGACCTTGAGTTTGCTGAAATCCAAACGTCTATTTATCACCAACTCCCTATCTGACTGCTTGTTAGCATTCCCCTTATCTAACTGCTCGTTAACATTCCAAGGTGTCAGATTATTGTCCAAACCCAAATCTCTGCCCAGTAGGAAAATTCTCATGAGAAACAACCCTTTGCAGCGAGGCCTCGCTTTCAGGGTCTGCAGGAAAATCATTGACCAAACCATCTCCATTTTGCACACCATTGCCCACATCAGACACATCAGAAGCATCATTTCCCACATCAGAAACAGCATGCTCCTGAAACACAATCACATGAGGACCCACAGGTTGAGAACCACTGTCTTAGAGTCTCCATAAGTCAGAAATGATTTGAAGGCACACAACAACAGCTGGATACAGTAGGGTTTCTCAGAATGCATAGTATATACAGTACA
Organism: Anolis apletophallus; assembly: GCA_030556195.1. Lineage (NCBI taxonomy): Eukaryota > Metazoa > Chordata > Lepidosauria > Squamata > Anolidae > Anolis > Anolis apletophallus. The sequence goes on along the minus strand of JARBWK010000008.1, from coordinate 55,108,705 downwards.
TAGAAAAGAAAGCAGGGCTCACCTGTTGGTCTTTATCCTGGTGGACATGTGCCCCTACCTCTCAGTGTGGCACATTCATTGTGGCACATGTACAGTTAAATGTACACATAGACTTCAACTATCTGATGCTCTACTAAAAGTAGAATGATTGAATGCATGTTGATATAGGTCTCGAGAAGCAATAGAAACATTACTGTGACAGTTTGTACTGTTTTAGATAATGAATGCACTTATCGGGAAAACACCTGATAAGGTACAAAGGCAAGAAAAATAGCATTATAAATCAAATACCTCATTTTTCACATCTTTGTTGACCCAAATTAGCAATTTTTGGAATACACGATTTCTCCCAATGCTAATGTTAATATCTCACAAGCTAAGTGAAAAATCAATAAATAATTGTCATTCATATATACAAGCTGGAAAATCTATATAACTTTTTAATGAAAAAAAAATCATATTTCTTGCTATCTTTACACTAACATTAAGTAGAAATGGTAAACTGATAATCTGTTGCATGTCTTGGACTTGATGGATGATTTTAACCTCTCCTGGAACGGGTTTTTGTTTACTGTACTCCTTTTGTCTGTATGTGTGCCCAGGAGTAATTAGTTATGTAGCCAAGGAACACTTTCTAGTTTTTATCTGAACTTTAACATTGCTGCAACATAAAATGTTATTAGTATTGAATTGATGTTTAAAAGTGCCATTAATTCATTTACCCCAAATGTTCATTAACAATGTAAATGTATGCTGATGTTCTATGAGACAAGGAAGTGACTAATGACTCTTCGCACTAACAACACTTAAAATGAATAGAAACTTAAGATAGCTAATCTTGAAGTAATCAAGACCCTCATTCAGCTTGGCATCTCTGTATGCTCTAAAACAGCTGTCAACTGTTAAAAATATATACACAACACACAGTTCCGCACATGCAAAGATAGAGATATGTAAATACATGGTTCCCCAAAGTCATAAAGGTTACCAACCATAGTACATTTTTACATTCTATATGTAAATATTTTATATAAAGCATCCATTTCATCTTCATGGCTTTTTTACAGTGAAACACAGACTGCATTTTAATTTGATGCCATATGCAGTCAAGATTCATCATCATTCAGTGTTGTACTATTATTTAAAATGAAGTATGCTATGGATATTGAGGGTGGGATGGACTTTAACCTGTAATTTTCCTAGGCCAAGTGCTGTAAATCAAGATTTCAATATTAAAAGTCAGCAATTTCTTTGTAACAAAGACGTCATCACACAATAGGAATTTAATGTTACATGTTGCATTGAGGCCTCCATTCTTGGTGTTTCAACTATGCTTTTATGTATCAGCTTACATTTGTGTAACTGTACATATAATTTGACAAACAGACAGCATTGTAATCTAGGAGATAATATATGTGGCTGCATCTAATGCCAGTCCCAAATATAATGGCAAGAGTATGATTAGTTAATCTTCAAGACCCGTTGCAACATCTAACCGTGTTTTAAACTCAGATTGACAAGATTACTATAACTGTCATTGGCTAAGAATCCAAGAGACAAACTACATATTACATTACTCACACTTTTTGAAAAGCATGTTTAAACTGTCCATCTTTGTTTTGGAGGGAAAAAAAACCTGTCCTTGGCTTGTTTGCCGTTTAAGAAATATAGATACAGTTGCAACCTATTTTCTTAGGTCCCTGATATGATTCCCGTACAGTGAGAAAGTCAGTACTAGGAATTCTGCCAGTGACACTCATTTATGAGTAGCCAAGAATTCCTCATTCACAAATGGCCAACAGATCTGTTACAAAATAAATGTCTTTGGGTTGGCAGCTTGAGTGTTGAGTGTTCATGGAAACTTCTCACACTTAATCACTCCTCTGTTGTAACATTTTCATGTGAGCTATTGTCCTCGGATTAAGTTCATTTCTGAATTCATGTGTTAAAATTGGTCACCTATAATGGTTTGAGATAGAGATTATGAATCAAGTATACAGGCCTGCTGTATAAGCATTTAGATATGGTTCATTTTCTTACTTCATACAGTTTGCTGAAAGAAATTAGTGGTACAAGTTTCTTCAGATAAAAGGAACAACTATATAGAGAGCAATACAAGTGTACATTATAATTTGACAGATGTTTAGGATATCGTATCACTGAAAATATTGGGTTGTAATAAGATGGTGATGAATAATTTTGAATAGAACATTCATTACTGAAACTTATCCAGGCTGCCATATTTTATTCTCTCTAAATAGCAGCTATGCTTTTCCCCTACTCCTTCCAACACCAGATGCTTACTTAGCAAGCTTTTAATAGTCATTTATTAATAATAGCTTCTGTGTAGTTTGATTTTACTTGAACAGCTACAGATCTGTAGTGACAAAGGCCACTGGTATATCACATCTCCACTTATGTCTTGTAATAATCTTTCCTGTCACTTCCTTCTTAAATAGTGTTCTCTTGTCTTGTAATCACGCTAATACTTTCATGTACAGTGTTCTTTTTGGACACAGCATTAAACATAGCAAGGAGCATTTTAAAAAGTTCTAACACCATCATGTAAATAAAACATTTAAATGTATTTAAGCCAGTTCATTAAAATACTACCTCTGTTAGGGTGCACCTTGAAAACATTTTGACTATGCTTTGACAATGTGGCATTTGAACTCGGGTGAGGAACATTTATAATACTGTGCTTTAATGACCAGGTTTAGGCCTTGTTGGATTCTGTTAGGACACTTGTTTTTATGTCAGCTTTAATAGCAGAATGGTGGCTTAAAGTAGGTTAAACGAGATTATTGTCAGCTTCAATTTTTTATTAATCTGCACACATACTCATACACATACATTAACTTGGAAATGGTCCAGAAGCAAAGAAATAGAAATCTTCTGTTGGAGTTCTTTGGATTCATTTGGTGATTTTAGTTGCCTTTTCGTGGTCAACTGTGAATGCATACATATGATATTTGCGCCTGCGCAGATATAATTCGGAACCCTCTAGAAGAAAACTCAAAGCCTCGCTGAAGCCCCGCCCATCGCTCCCCCCACCGCCTATATAGCCAGTGGGAGGGGCTTCAGCCCTCACTTCTCTCTTTCCGCGCTCGAGTGAAGCAGATAGAGAGAACCCTCTTGCTTTTGGCAATTTCTTCGGATATTGCCATCACCCTGCTATTCAACCGGACTGACCATTTGTGAACTGACCATAGACTGATTCGACTATTCTACCATCTCTAATCCTGACACGGACTGCCTAAACGCCAGTGAGTTTGTCTAACCCCCAATTTCGGACTGCCTTTTGACCATTCTCTTGCCCAACGTTTCAGTATGTCTCTCACTACGGGCTTTAAAAGGTGCACGGGCTGCCCTAACATCATGCCTGATAATGATCACCATGACTTATGTCTGGCGTGCCTGGGGGAAGGGCATCTGGCCCACACTTGTTCCATTTGCCAGCGTTTCTCCTCTCAAACAAGGAGAAACCGCACTCTCAGGCTTAAGGCATCTTTGTATGAGAAAATGCAGTCTCCCGGGGGGCCCCCCTTCCAATTTTCGAAGCTGACTGCTATTGAGGAGGCCCCTTCTACTACCAAGGAAATGGCGGCTCCTACTAAGAAGGGTGCAAAGAAAGGCAAGGTGGCTCCCAAAGATGGCGCCCAGCCTTCTTCCCCGACTGTTGGCACTCCACTTTTGGCGGGAACGGAGGGCTTACCGGGCTCCTCCGCAGCTCTGTTGATGGCGCAGGCTCCCAAGATGGCGCCCGTCAATGCCCCCCCCCTGCGCAGGCGCAGGAGCGCACGGCCAGAGCAGGGACGCCTCTGGAAGATGAGAGGTCGTCCCAACCGCTGCACCAGCTCTCCCCATCGGCACCGCTACAGCTGGAGGAGGCCCTCCTGGACGACGCTCTCCCAGCGCTGGAGATGGCCTCGCCCCCGCAGGGCCCGGCGCCAACATCGGGCCCGCCCCCTTCCTCCCCTTGGGAGGCAAGCAGGAAGCAGCGCCCAAGAGCTCCCTCTCAGCATGACAGCCGAAGATCTCGTCGGCACCATCGCCATCGCTCTGAGTCGGGGCGCTCCGGCTCTTCCTCCTCCTCCTCTCCAGAACCGCGGAGGAGTGGAAGGAAGCGATCACGCTGGTCCCCCGAGCCGCGAGCTGTCAGCCCTCCCCTGATCGCCTCCCCGGCACCGGAGTGGACGGCCCCGATGTCCTTGCAGGGGATGCATCCCCCATCGTTTCAAACAGCGACCGCTGCTGCCCTGACGGCTGCTTTGCCTCCCCCTCTGCCTGCGATCGCGGGCCCTTCGATGCCAGGCAGCCAGGGGTTTTGGCAAGTGAATGCATTGGGGCAACTTACCTACTTTGCCCCCTCAGCCCCACCTACAGGCTCTCAGTGGGCTTCGAGTGGAGGCTGCTATGCCCCTCAGTTGACTGCTCCAGTCTCCACGGTAGCGGAGGCGCTACCGGCTCCTCCAGCTTCCTTGCCTATCTCAGTGGCTCCCTCTGCTGTTCCCTCCACGCCAGTGATGCTGAACAGACCAGCTGCTGCTGTCAATGCCTCTTGTGTCCCAGCCATGCAAGGACATGACCATTCATCTGATAGTGATGGGGAAGGGGATCAGGCCCTCAGAGAGGCGGATCACGGGCTCCAACTCCCTTCCGACTTTGCCAAATTCATGGCCACCATGGGCCGCATGATCAATTCTTTGGAGCTCCCAACTACCACAGCCATGGACTCGGTGCAGGACCCTAGTTGGACTCCAGAGGAACAGGGAGCATCTGCATCCACTTCTGTTCCTCCATCACCATTCCTCATTAAACTGATGGACGTCCCGGGGGTCCCCCCATACTCAGTACAGGCCATGTCCAGAAAAGCGGAGGCCTTGTATAAGGTAGATCTGTCTACCGCAGACTGGGTGTTGCGCCCACAAAAACCAAACACAGTGGTGGTGGACGTCGCGAAATCTAAAAGATCAAAAGGCTCCGCCATAGCCCCCTTGGACAAGGAGGGATGGCGGATTGACACGATGGGCAAAAAGGCCCACCTTTCAGCGAGCATGTTTGCCAGGATAGCTCACTATACCTTGTACATGGCAAGGTACCAAACCTATCTCTGGGACAAGGTGGTGCCCTTCTTGGACCTGCTGCCCTCCAGTGAGCAAAGGTTCTCACGAGCTTTTTCGACGTAGGCAGTTCATCTTGCCAAGTTCCAAAAGGACCTGGCCAAGTATATGGCAGACTCAGCGGGCAGGCTGTTTGCGAACGCCACCGCCATGCGTCGCTACGCCTGGCTGCGTGCATCTACACTGTCTGATGAGGGAAAGTCCCTGGCGGGGGACTTACCTATGCACCATGATGGTGTGTTCAATCCAGGAACTGACGTGGACTTGAAAGAAAAACACCAGACCCGTCAGGCGGCCCACCGCTTCGGCTTCCCTCCCCAGTCTCAGCAACCGAAGCAACGCTGGCAACCCTCGGGTAACTCCTTCCGCAGGGGTTTCGGGGGGTACTCCCGTGGGGGCGGCAGAGGCCAACCGTGGTTCAATAAGTGCTATAGGGGAGGCCGTCGGCAGACCTACAATAATAACAGGCCTAACCAGCAACCTTACCAGGGGGGCCCCAAGTCCCGACCTGCCTCCAAGCGGCGCCTTTGACGCGCTCGGCCCAGACGGGCCTGCTGAGGACACCCCATCCCCCGTTGGGGGTCGGGATTCGACTCCTCCCGGCTTGGACTCTGTGCTGCCTCTCCAAGTGGACACTCCTTTCTTTGGGGACAGGCTGAAATGTTTTTACGCTGTGTGGGCTTCCATAACCCAAGATTCATGGGTTCTAAATATTGTTAGAAGCGGTTACTTTATTGAATTTGTATGCCGCCCCCCTGTGGGCCAAATCAAGGCTACACTTCCCTCCCCGGTTTTGCTGGAGGAAGTTCAGAATTTATTAAAGAAGGGAGCCATATCCCCGGTTTCACCCTATTCGTATGCGACCTGTTTCTTTTCTAGATACTTTGCAGTGTCCAAACGAGATGGCGGGTTTAGACCGATCTTGGACTTAAGGGGAATGAACGAATACATGATTCCCAAAAAATTTAGGATGGTCACTCTGTCCTCTATTCTCCCTCTCTTAGATGTGGGGATGTGGTTCACTACGGTGGACCTTAGGGACGCCTATTTCCACATCGCTATTGCCCCCGCCCACCGTAGGTTCCTCGCATTCATGGTGGGCGATAGGGCATTCCAGTTTAACGTCCTCCCATTTGGTTTGGCCACTGCCCCCCGCGTGTTCACCAAATGCATGGCGGTGGTGGCCGCGTTCCTCCGTACCCGCGGGATAACGGTCCTTACATAGACGATTGGCTCATCGTAGGGAATTCCTATATCCGCGTACAGGATAACCTATTCACCACACTGTCTCTCCTCCAGTCCCTAGGTCTGGTGGTGAATGCAGACAAATCACAACTGACCCCCACGAGGTGGATCCAGTTCCACCTCGACTCCATCGAGGTGGAACTGGATCCAGCTCGACTCCATCGAGGGGAAAGCTTACCTGCCTCACGACAGGTTCTGTGCTCTCTGTACCCTGCTGCTGCAAGCCATCTGCAATACAACATTACAGGCCAGGCAGGTCCAGGTCCTCTTAGGACATATGGCTTCCATGACTGCTGTAACACCATATGCCAGGCTACGCCTTCGGCCTCTGCAATCGTGGTTCCTGGAGGTCTTCCACCCCAGGACGGACGACCCTTCTATGTCCTTGTGCCTCCCACAGTCGGTCAAGTCTTCCCTGCAATGGTGGCTGGATTCGACCAACGTATGCGCAGGGATGCCATTCGACCCTCCGACTGCGTCAGTCACAATCACGACGGACTCGTCAATGACAGGTTGGGGGGCACATTCAGGCAGTTTGGTGGCCCAGGGATTGTGGGACCATGGGGAACGCTCACTACACATCAATGTGCTAGAGCTCCTGGCTGTCCACAAGGCCCTCCTCTCGTTCGAGAGGCTGGTCGTCAACAGGGTGGTCCAGGTGGTCACAGACAATACGACCACCATGTTTTACTTAAACAAGCAGGGGGGTACACACTCCAAAAATCTGCTGTCTCTGACACTCAGCATATGGGAGTGGTGCATCGCAAGGAACATCTACCTGCTAGCAACGTATCTCCCCGGCGAACAGAACGTCCTGGCAGACGCATTGAGCCGAACCCCTCTGGGCCACCACGAGTGGTCACTACATCAGGAGGAGGTCGACCGGCTGTTTCGAGCGTGGGGCACCCCACGAATCGATCTGTTCGCAACATGGCAGAACAAGAAATGCATCACGTTCTGCTCCAGGACGCACGCACACCCTGCACAAGGCTGCCTGGGCGACGCGTTCCTGATTCCGTGGAATTGGGAACTGACATACGCCTTTCCACCATTCCCCCTGCTGCTTCGAGTAGTGGCCAAGCTCCACAGGGAGGGAGCGCGGTGCATTCTCATAGCGCCGTGGTGGCCCCGTCAACAGTGGTTCCCCCTGTTACTGGAGATGTCCAGGGGGCAGTTTGTTCCTCTGCCCCACAGACTCGACCTCCTACTGGCTCAACAGGGTCAGGTATTCTACCCGGAAGTCGACAGATTACGTCTCACAGCCTGGAGGGTCCGACCACCAGAATGACGACGTTGTCTCAGCTGTCGGCCCCAGTTTTGGCCATCGTGGAGGCGGCCCATAAGACCTCCACTAAGAAGGCATACAAGTATAAATGGTCTCGATTTATACAATTTCTTTCTCCCAAGGGGCTGGATCCTTTGGAAGTTCCTAACGCTGTGGTGCTAGATTTTTTATTTGACCTCTCCGAGAAGGGGTTATCGCACTCCTCCTTGAAGTGCTACCTAGCAGCCATTTCTTGGTACCGTGGCGGTCGGGCCTTCCCTCCTGTTTTGAGGACCCAGTAGTCAAGCTTTTCCTAAAGGGATTTATGAGTTCTCGCCCGCCAGTTGCTCCTGTCACCCCTTTGTGGAGCCTAGAATTAGTTTTGACAGCATTGACCAAACCGCCTTTTGAGCCACTACTGTCTACCGACATGTCCTTCCTGTCCTGGAAGACTGCGTTTCTCGTGGCGATCACTTCGGCCAGACGCGCGAGTGAACTATGCGCGCTGAGGGCTGATCCTCCTTATACGAACTTTCATAAGGACAGGGTAACTTTAAGGACAGATATCTCCTTCTTCCCTAAGGTGGTATTGAGATTCCACATGTCGGAGGAGTTGGTTTTGCCCTCCTTGTTTCAGAATCCTACTACATCATTGGAAACAACTTTGCACCTCCTTGACGATTGGAGGGCTTTGGCATATTATATTGAGAGAACTGCTTCTGTGCGAAAGTCCCCTAGACTCTTCGTAAAGTATAGAAAGGACACCAGTGGCCTTCCTGTGTCTTCCCAGAGACTTTCGTCCTGGATTGTACTGACTATCCGTCATGCCTATCGTATGGCGGGGAAGGAGCCGCCACAACAACTGAAGGGCCACTCGACAAGAGCGGTTTCCACGTCAGCGGCTTTTATGAGGGGCGTTTCACTTGATGCTGTGTGCCGTGCGGCCACATGGTCATCCCAGCACACTTTTGTCTCTCACTATAAACTGGATGTACTTTCCAAGAGACAGGCGGGATTTGGACGAGCAGTCCTTTTCTCTGCAGTGGCATGACGCCCACCAACCAGGGTCAGTCAGCTCGCTATTCTATCATATGTATGCATTCATAGTTGACCATGAAAAGGCAAACATGGGTTGCTTACCATGTAACCATGGTTCCTTGAGTGGTCACCTGTGAATGCATACAGCCCACCCATCCTTCCCTCTGGTCATGCCCTCACATTGCTTTTGCGGTCTCTCGCTCTAGAGAGAAGTGAGGGCTGAAGCCCCTCCCACTGGCTATATAGGCGGTGGGGGGAGCGATGGGCGGGGCTTCAGAGAGGCTTTGAGTTTTCTTCTAGAGGGTTCCGAATTATATCTGCGCAGGCGCAAATATCATATGTATGCATTCACAGGTGACCACTCAAGGAACCATGGTTACATGGTAAGCAACCCATGTTTTCCATGTATATAAAGTGGTATGTGGATATGGTAAAGTAGACTAGTTACATGATTTGATAACAATGCATATAGATTTTTGTTTTTTCATTATCAAGAATGTATTTAATTCAAAAGAAACAATGTTATTGCTATCCTGATTGGCCTGAAATCTAAACACAGTTCTTTGCCCATTTTTTCTGTTTTTTAAATACACAAATACAGAAAACTAAATTCTGTGATGCTATTATAAAGTTTGGCTGCAATACAGAAAGATGAGTGCAGTAAAGAAATTGTTTGTCTTTTCCCCCCTTTTTGTTTCTTGGTCATTATTCTTAATTGTCCATGCAATCTGACTCTGTAGCCAAGGTAGAAAATAAAAGCCCTAAATATATGTATGCACTTAGCTCTTCTGGATTTTCAGTCATTAGTTGTCATGTAAACGTTAAATTAAAATGCAAATTTCAAAACGAAGGCACTTTGGACCAGTTGGCCTAATTCCTCCTGAAGTCTCTGTCCTCTAATATCTTTGTTGTTATTGTATCCAGTGTAGCTACAGGAGGAGGGATGACATGGAGAAATTTTAAAAGTGCCATCAAGTTTCTTGCCATTTTTATAAAGGTGTGTTTTATTTATAGGCAATCTGGCCCTTTTAACAAAGAAAAATATTTCTGTGCTTACACTGCCACTTTTACAAACAAAACAGCTGATAGTTTAATGAACACCATACTGAGGGCCATGTAGGACATAAGGCAAATTAAGCAGGTTACAACTGCACATCTTCTATTTAGATATAGGATATCTTCCCAGCCCGAACAATTAGTTGTACTAATCAGACAAGCTGACAGTCAGAAACAGAAGGAGACCATTTGTATCAATTTGAACAACATAGCTGGTAATGAAGTGAAATAGCCACATTGGATAGTTTTCACCTCTGTTTTGGATTATACTCTTGTAATGGACTCTTTCGTCTTTCTAAAGAGATATATATGTTTAACAAAAGCTTGTTAACTGATGTTTTCAAACTAGGAATAAAGGGGTAATAAAAAGACAATATACCATGAGCCAAGTTTTTTTCCCCCCGAAGGAAGGTGTTTTCAAGACACAATTAGATTTTTGGTAAATTATTGTAAATATAAAATGTGATTTTTTTATAGGGTTGTAACAATTCAACTATGAAAATTGCAATAAATTAATAGAGACAACTCTTTTATTTTATAAATTTTACATCAAATGCACAACTTTTTGTTGTCAACTTACAATTATATTTTGTAATTAATATCTTCATAGTTAGCATTTTATGCATGTATAGGCTTTAAAAATTAATAATCAATTTCTGATTATTTTCACCCAATGTTGTCTCTTCATTGTTCTATGTAAGGCAAAATCTCACAAATGCAAAGCTTCCCCTGAAAGTAGGCAAGCAGATATTTTAAGTGAAAGTTTGCTGTTTGTTGTCTGGTGCCTTCAAGTCTAGCCTACTTACGGTGATTCTAAAGTGACACTCTCATGAGGTTATCTTTGCAAGATTTGTTCAGATAGGGTTTGTCTTTGTCTTCTTCTGATGCAAGGAGAACCTCCCTCTGACCAAATCTTGCTAAAAAAAATTATTGTGATAGAGCAGTGGTTCCCAAACCTTTTTGGCCTACCGCCCCCTTTCCAGAAAATTTTTTACTCACCGCCCCTCCTAGAAATTTATGTTTAAATTTTAATAACAATTAAACAGAAAGATATATGTATTAATGTTTCTACCTTTTTTGTAAAATATAATAAAGAAAGTTGTAAATTAGAAACATTGAAGTTTGAAATTATGAAACTATTTATTGAACTTAGAATAGAAAGGTAATACAAAAAAAGTTAAAACATTCAAAATCATCTAAATGAGAAGGATGAACCTGGCATGCTGCTACCAATCTAGTAATCTTCAGCTCTATTTTCATTAGCAGTAATCTCAAATCATCGTGATTGACTATTTGCAATCGGGTTTTTTTGTTAATAAATTGGTTACCACACTGAATCCATGTTTCACTAAATATGTTGAAGGACATTATTGTTGTTATAAGACTCAACCAGTTGGAGGGGAACCCCAAAGGTATTATTATTATTATTATTATTATCCCTTGCTTGGCGAGAGGAGGAAGAGGGAGCAGGAGGAGGGAAGAAGAGACACACACACACACAGAGATGGATGGTAGTCTGTCACCTGGCTCACCCCACCACCCCCTTACAGAGGTTCGCCGCCCCCCAAATTCTCCTGAGCCTTCCAGCGCCCCCCTAGATCACCCCACTGCCCACCAGGGGGTGGTACTGCCCACTTTGGGAACCACTGTGATAGAGTAACCATAGGGTCACCATACGTTGGAAACCACCATGAAGGCAAACAACAAAAAACAGTAATCAGGAAGAAATTGATAAGAATGTGTTTTAAAAGTAAACAATGTACAAGAATAGAGAATTCCTGCATAGAGAATTTGGGGAAATGTACATGGCAGGCTTTCCAGATCCACTTTTTCTGATATGCTCTATACTGTGCTCCAAGATGGTCATAGTCACAAACTGGAGGTTCCTATGTTAGTGGGGCAGATAATCTACTCCAGGGATCAGTATGAGCTTTAAAGGAGCTCTCCAGGATGCTATACTCAATATCCAAAAGGTTCAGAACCTTGATTTTAAACATACATTCATTGTTTCACTGAATGGCAATTAATCTATACACTGCATTGCTGTGCATGTGTACATGTTATCAAATGTTTAAAATAAATTACATGTAGTCCCCCAGTTACAAACATCTGACTTTAGTATGAGTTGTAGTTCAGAATAGTTCTCTCCCCTCCCTCCCTGCCATGAAATCTTAGTGCTGAGCCAAGGCATGTCTGTATCTCCCCTGCTTTCATTTCTGTATCTCTCCCCCTTCCCTTTTCTTTGTGTCTGTATCTCTTCCCCCTTTCCTTTGTGTCCACCACTTTAATTGCTACATCTCAATGCTACACAATCCTGGGATTTGTAGTTGGTGAGGCAGCAACATTCTTTGGCAAAGAAGGATAAAGACCTTGTGAAACTACAGACCCCAGGATTCCATGGCATTGAGCCAGGACAGTTAAAGTGATGTTAAGCTGCATTCAAAAGCGTATGTGTCCCCCAAGGAAGCTGAGTTGGGATAAACAGGAGAGGCTCCTTGAGGGAAGGTTTACCTATTTCTCTGGTTTTCCTTTCCATTGCTGGAAGCTTTGATGTTCTAACACTTTTGTTTTTAAAGAAGGAGTTCTAAGCACACAGCAGTTGAAATGCACACCATTTTTGACCAAATTACAGAGTGTACTTTTGGCTACTGCTCATTACACACTTGTGCACCAGCCAACGTACATACAAATGTACCTGTTCCAACTTACAAATACAACTTCAGAACGCACCTACAGAACCTATCTTGTTCATAACCCAGGGAGTGCCTGTATACATTTTAATGTTTTATTGTAAGGCCGCATGGTTGGCACATGCTGCCTTTTTATGTTGTTACCTGCCCCGAGCCTGCAGGGAGGAGCGGAATACAAGACCAAACAATAAATAAATAAATAAATAATAAAAGGTTCATCCGAAGTGGTCGCTGTTATGCATACTATTTTAACTTCACTCTGATTGTCAGATCTGTTCATCTCTTTGAAGCAGTAATCACATAGCTGTATTGTCTGAAAATATAGTGCAAATGACATAGAAGAATATATGCAGATGATATTTAGATTTCCCTCGTGGTGGTCTGTAATATATCTTATTGTTATTTGTACAATATGTGGGCTTTTTAGGGATGTGTGATCTGTTTACCAAGACAGATGCCATAATGTCTCTCCCTCCTCTCCTTTATATACTTGTGTATGAAGAACATTCAGATTATTTGTCCTTATTCATACAACTTTATTATAATGTAATATTTGGATTAATTAATTGATCTGAATGGCACTTGACGACCCATAATGTATTGTGAGCTATATTTTAATACAAGAAGAATTTCAATAATAATAATAATAATAAAATTATTACCTGCCTCTTCTTAAGCCTGAAGGCAGGGTACAACATAGTTAAAACAATGAGGTAGAATAAAGCAGTATTAAAATATGTATAAGAAATACAGGTAAATTGCAGCTTAAAATTTACTGATAAAATGCAGGTTAAAAATCACAAGTTAAAACTGACTGGGTAGGCCTGCTGGAAATAACCAAGTTCTAAATGTCTGAAGCTGAAATACAAGCACTCCCCGGGTTACAAACATTCAGTTTACAAATGACTCATAGTTAAGTACAGGGGTGAGAGAATAGGAAGTGAGAGAAATTTACCTCTTGTGAGTTGAAATTCACTCCCGTTAACATGGGGAAAAGATGTCTCCACTGAAACTTTATCACCAATCCTTTTTTTCCGCAACAAACCAATTTTTTCAAAAACCAATTATTAAAGAGTCAGAGGCACAGACAGAAAAACAAACACCACCTTCCATATGCTATCCAAAGTGTGTGTGTGTATAGAGTTACACTTAAAAATGCACCTGTTCCAACTTACAAATTCATCTTGAGAACAAACCTACAAAACCTATCTAGTTCTTAACCTGAGGACTGCCTGTAGAACAAGCCCATATCCATGGAGTAAACATTTCAAGATCTGCCATGCATGCCTACAGATTATGGATAATAACAAAGCCTGTATTTTACTACATTTGGATTGGAAGCATGGCATAGAATAGCATTGGAGTACCTAGTGAAGCTCACTGTGGCCCTATTTAGGTCCTTAGTGCTATTCTATGTTATGCTTGGACCAGAAGCATACTTTGGGAGCGTGAATGTCAAATTCATATTGTATTCTTGTTCACAAGAATAATATGGCTGACATAGAGTGACTCTGAATTTCTCCCCATGATGGTTCACTCCAGAAGAAAACCATTTGAAAGACCATTACTCATTGACTGAAATGTTGCTTCTTGTGGTATTTATTTTGGTCCTTTTAGTAACATACCTTGTATGGTGATAATGTGACAAACTATGAATGTGTATAGCATAAAAGATAAATGGACAAATACCATATATACCTGAATATAAGCCGAGTTTGTCAGCCCTTTTGGGGGGCTGAAAAAGTCTCCCTCGGCTTATATTGGAGTCAAGCTGGGCAACGGAGCCTGGAGGCGAGGCTGGCCGGCCTGCCTGCCTTCGTCTCCATAGAGCAGGCCGGAGGAGAAGAACGAGTGGTGGCGGCAGCGGAACCCACAAGCAAGGCTCCAATGCTGCCACTGTTACAGCCGCTCCTCCTTTGCTGGCTGGCCTTGGAAGAAGAGGAGGGGTAAGATGAGCAGCGGCACAGGCGAGCCCTGGGCCTCTGTCTTCAGCTTCCAGCCCAATGAAGCGGCTGGCGAGTGCGCGCGCCGCTTCCTGTGAAGCAGCCTTCGACCACCTTCCTTAGCTACCTCCTTCCTTCCTGGGTCCAGCTGAGGTTTAACAGAGTGCCTGGCCCGCACTGCGCCACTACTGCTCCCAGTGGGGGGGGGGGTCACCTTAGGCCTCCTTCCCTGGGCCTCCGTTCTCCAGCCCCAGTGAAGCAACTGGCTTGCTGAATGGATCAAGGAGGGAGGAGGAGGCGGCCCAGGAAGGAACGAGGCAGTGCAAGGAAGGAGACAGGGGGCTCCCTTCCTTCAGCCCCCAGCCTCCTTCCTTACGCTGCCTCGTTCCTTCCTGGATCCAGGAAGCTACACAAACCTACCTCCCCTTTGCCTGTTTTGTGCAACCAATTTGCACCGGGATCATTTGTGGGGAGGGGGGCTTTTGGGTATACGTCTTTTATCTGTTTATTGATGTTTTATTGATTTTATGCTGTAAACCGCTCTGGGCTCCAGAGAGAGCGGTCTACCAAATCGAATTTATAAATGAAATAAATAAATATACAGTTTCCTTTTTAATATTTTAGTTTATGTGTGGAGCCCCAAATAAGCAGAGAAATTTAGATAACTGCATTTCTTCTGGGAGATGGAGCCCAAGAGGAATAATAATATTATAATAATGAAACAACAACAACAACAATAGAACCAGTGCAGTTAAAGCAATTTTGCCCAACTACATCCCTTCTTGGAGATTGACTTTAAGAAGTGTAACAACAACAACAACAACAACAAATTCACCACCTGTCAGCTGCAAAAGGCCGCCTTACTGGGATCTGCACACAGTATTCGCCCATACATCACACAGTCCTAGACACTTGGGAAGTGTCCGACGTGTGATCCAATACAACAGAGTGATCTTGTTTGCTGTGGACCCATCTTGTTATGTTACAAATAATAATAATAAAAAAATTATAATAATAATGCTAGTTGAAGGAATTGTGCCCAACTGTATCCCTTTTTGCTCACCCCTCATTTGTAGGACCCTGAAAGGGTTAAACAGGCCTGTGAGAAGCCCTGTCCCCTCCTCCCCCCTCCTTCCTTTCTTGCTCCATTGGATGCTTAAGCCGCAGCGGACTTTGGCTCGCCCTGCAGCCAAGCCGTGAATACCTACCTGCCCCAATGCCACCAGTGAGAAGAGAGGGAGGCAGCCAGCTGCACACCCCTTTGCCAAGAGGGGTCGGGTGGGGATCTTCTTGCAAGGCAGGCATTATAGCAAGTATGGGAAAACTTTGACTCTCTGGGTGTTTTGGACTTCAACACCCACAATTCCCAAAACACCTGGAGGTCCCAAGTTTGCCCATGCCTGGTGTTTGCCCATTCCTTCTTCCCTTCTCTTCCTTTCTTCAAAGCACCCCAACAGATGTCCATCCAGCCTCTGTTTCAAAGCCTCCAAAGAAGGAGCCTCCACCACACTCCAGAGCAGAGAAGAAGAGAGTTCCACTGCCGAACAGCTCTTACAGCCAGGAAGTTCTTCCTAATGTTCAGGTGGAATCTCCTTTTTTCCTGTAGTTTGAAGTCTGCTGTCCTAGTCTCCAGGGCAGCAGAAAGGAAGCCTGTTCCCTTCTCCCTATGACTTCCCTTCACAATCTGACCCATGGCCCTCATCGTGTTTCCCCTCAGACTTCTGTTCTGCAGGCTAAACAGGCCCAGCCCTTTAAGCCACTCCTCATTGGGCTTGTTCTCCAGACCTTTGATTGTTTTAGTTGCCCTCCTCTGGACACTTTCCAGCTTAGAGTCAACATCTCCTTGGTGCCCAGAATTGGACACAGTATGTTTCTAGGTGTGGTCTAACCAAGGCAGAATAGAGGGGAAGCATGACTTCACTGGATCGAGACACTAGACTCCTATTTATGCAGGCCAAAAACCCATTGGTTTTTTAAGGTGCTGCATCACATTGTTGGCTCATGTTCCCCTTCTTCCCCACGAGGACTCCAAGATCATCTTCACATGCCCTGCTGTCAAGCCTGGAATTGTCCCCCATTCTGTATCTTTGCATTTCCCTTTTTCTGCCTAAGTGGAGTATCATGCATTTGCCTCATTGAACTTAATTTTGTTTGTTTTGGTCCATCTCTCTCATCTTTTGAATTCTGCTCCTGTCTTCTGGAGTCTTGGTTCTCCCTCCCAATTTGTCTGCAAACTTGATGATCATGCCTTCTAACCCTTCATCTATAAGTCATTAATAAAGATGTTGAGCAGAACTGAGCCCAGGACAGCAAAAGAGAAAGCAAAGCAAGCATGCAGGAAGGGGGGGGGGGGAAGAGTCAGAGACTATTTTTATTTCTGAAATTTACCAGTAGCTGCTACATTTCCCACCCTCGGCTTATATTCGAGTCAATAAGGTTTCCCAGTTTTTGTGGTAAAATTAGGTGCCTTGGCTTATATTTGGGTCGGCTTATGCTTGAGTATATATGGTACTTTGCACATTGGTTTTGAAAAGAAACCGAGGACTTATAGCCATTAAAATTGAGATTTTATTCATTATGACCAATACTGATAATTGGATTTGTTTAATTCACAGAACTATCATTGTTTAACTCATGATTGAAAACATTTGTCTTCAGAGCAGATCATAATTTTGGCCCCAAAACCTATCCACCACTTTGACCTGAGGTCACCTTATAAATGAACCTTTATGGCAGGCATATCACATTAGGATTTTACTAGTTCCATAATAATTTCAGAGAAGTCACTGAAATATTTCTATATTTATGTAGCCAAATACAAGAGGTAAACAGTTGAAAAAAGTAAGAATTACAATTTTTTTATGATTAAGGAAAAACAAAATATTGCAGGCCGGCTTAGGTAGGTGTTTCATAGTGCCATTAATTTTATATCAAATTCGACAAAATCAGCTCAAAGTAATTGCTTAGTAAATGGGGGGAGAGCATAGAATAATAAAATGTTCCTGTTCCTGATTGTTCCTGATTGTGCCTTGGCTGGAGTTCTCCTATGTTTGAATTTTGTTCTTATTTAATGTTATAATTTTAGAATTTTTTGTAATACTGGTAGCCAGATTTTGTTCATTTTCATGGTTTCTTCCTTTCTATTGAAATTGTCCACATGCTTGTGGATTTCAGTGGCTCTAGACAAGAAACAATCAGGAGCAGCTAATCACCTCTCAACAAAGGATTCCCGCAGGTGGGAACAAGCCACAACTGTCAGGCCATCAAATGCTAATCAAGATGGCCAATTGAAACATTCACACCTAGCTCCAACAGACAAGAGTTCTTTCTCCCACCCTGGACTTTCCACAGATATATAAACCCAATTTTCCTAGTTTCCAACAGAGCTCACAACCTCTGAGGATGCCTGCCATAGATGCAGGTGAAATGTTAGAAGAGAATGCTTCTAGAACATGGCCATAGAGCCCAAAAACCTACAACAACCCAGTGATTCCGGCCATGAAAGCCTTTGACAGTACATTTTATCTTTGTTACTGTAGTACACTTCAATATAAAATGTATGTATAGAACACTGCAAAATAAAAATGAGCACTACAAAGTTTGCACTAAACCACATGATAATATATTGAGCAACATCTTCCCAGTTTTTAAGAATGACTGAGGAGATCCCTTTGCATGAGCAGAAACTTTACCAATGTTAACATGAATGTGAAAGATCCTATTCAAATGAATTGCTTCATCTGATCCAGATATGCTTGTTGCAGATATTTGCTTGCCTATGTATGCATTTTATAAAATAACTGAAGAATCCAAGTCATAATAATAGCACAGCTTGTGAGTTAGGATATACACATGCCAAATAAGTGGAGTGGTGACAAGTGAAAGCAATCAAAACTCAGAAGGGGCCATAATGCAGCCCTGCTGCCACTCTAGAACTTCCTCCCCGTGGTTGCTTTTCCCCCAGGAGTGCATACATTCATTCTCAGTATTTGACAGGGATGGGAAGAAGAGATTTGAGGGAATTGTAGGGGAAGGATTCAGCATACCCCTTGTGCTTGTCCCTTCTGTTCCAGAAAGAAGCTCCCATGTTTCTCATTTTAATATTTGTTTGCCATGAACATGCTGATGTTTTCCATCTTAGAAGAAATACAAACGGAGCCATAGAAATTCAGAAGTGGCTCAGTGGCTCAACACACTTAATTTTCTTCTCTCTTCCATTAAGATAACATCTGTTCTGGCCACCAGTCAGCAAATCAAATTTGATGAGAATTCATCTGAGCGCAAGGTAGAAATGCCTGCTAATGGACAGATTTATGATTCCTCCCCCTTTTAAACAAAGCTCTTAAATTTTTGAATTATAAAGCAAACAAAAATAACAATAGGATATTGATAAAAGAAATAATAGGCATTTTTTGCTACAACCCTTTTTTAAAAAAAGTATTATAAATGATGCAAAATAAAAATAGTATTAGTTAAATAAGAAAAAAAACTGCTTTCCTTTGCTGGTACTGGCTTTATACTTGCAAATGTATCTTTGCCTTATATCACAGTACAGTACTATTGTATTTAGGTGTGGTAAACTAATTTTAAAAGTTTTATTTTACTTTTTGCTGCCCTCTTCTCTAATATAACCTCAAAAGCAAAACTTTTCATATTACAACAGAAATTCCTAAATACTGCAAAGACTGTGTAGTAACTATTGTACTGTTTTATCTTGTTTTCATAAACATTATTAATATAATATATGAATATTTCTGTCATCTCCATTTGGGGTCAGGGATGTACCAATCTAGTTGGAAGGATCCAAAATCTATGGGCAACAGTGAACAGATGATCAGTGGTGCTGGCAATGCTGATCACTGGTTTAGAGAGGCAGAAGGATGGTGGGACTAGGCCTCCCTCCAGCAGGTGATTGGTATGGTCGAAGGTGGCAACACAGACCATCTGTTGAGTTGAATTCTGGGCACAGGTATGTCTGGTTCAGGGCCCATGCTAGTAAATCATTTCAGGAAAAATTTTATAGTATGAAGTATTTACTTATACAGTTTGTTTATCAAATATGCAATGCTTAATTTGTACATATGAAGACTTCGCTATTGTCTACTTTCCTTGGATGTTGTCCCATTCCTCATGTGGGAACACTGTCCCTCTTCTACACTCCTTGTGGCTTGGATGCCTTTTAATTCCCCTTTCTCCACAATTACAGTGCAGGATGAGAATGATCAGCACAGAGTAAAAATTCACCACTACTAAAAGTTAGTTACAATTCAGTAAACTTGGCTATGTGTCCATACAAAAACTTATAATTGGATATCTTTGAAACATTAACCTTTAAGTTTGAGTCATCTTGATAATGTGTTATTAACACATTGAAGTTATATTTGAGTATTTAAAATAGCACAGAGCAGTTACTTTATCATCAACAGAATCCTCTATTTTGCTGTCTGAAGGGAGAAGATTGCTATTGTTGGATTTTTTTGCATCGTTTTGCGCAATATATGACCACCAAAAAGCTAACATTTCCATTAATGGAAAGCACCTAAACTTTGATGCAAAAAATATGAGCAAGTACTTTGCAACTTCTGCTAACATCAAATGTTTGAAATTCATTGTACAAGTTCTAAAAATATATCTTGCCTACAATAAAATCTTCCCAGAACATTTGAGTGAAACCAGGGATCTGTACATATGTAAAATTCATATATGTCATTTTCTATATTATAAAGCTGATTTTATTATAAATCTATAACCGAAGACATTTAAGATTGTATACCTCCTTTAGACACAGCTTGAGGGAAGTGTACTGATATAAGATAGTTAACTAACACAACTGTAAGTTCATTTGATCTCCCATTTTAATGTATTTTTTTGTCTGCATAAGTTATGCTCTAATAAAAATTAAAGAGCAAGTTGCATTTGGAAGATCGGGTCATCGTAATTCATTGACATTAGGCCACATAACTGAATAATGTCTTACTTCAGTGAAATACATCAAATGAGATCAACAATTATGACTCATAAACATGCCTCGCAGGCATAAAACAGCAGGGAATTAGCATGTGAGGCTGATAAATATGCATGTAAATAAGTTCCCAAAGGAATAACATGGGTTTGATTGATAGGTTTAGAATTGGAACATATGTAAACCCCTTTATTCCTCATTCTGGTGTAGCTAAGTAAAGATGCATTTTACTTGTTAAAAAGTTTCAATAACTTTGTAAATCTTTACTCCACATCTGTGGCTATACGACGATCACTTCTAAGATAAATTGAACTGTCTATAAAGAAGATGGCCTTTTTCTGAAGCACAAATATAAAATGCAAAAGCATCTTTATAGGATAATTGTTTCACATGGCAGGATCGACAAGCATTTCTGTTACTGTGTATTGCTATATGTTAATTATTTTATTTTACTCCAAACTTATATATGAAGTGGAGAGATTTACTTTCTGACCCATCAGGTGAAAGTTTTATATGAACATTTGCTAAGAAAGATTTTGAACAAGAATATAGTTGCACAGACTAACAGTAACTAAGGATTTTGACAGTGTAATGTTTATGTATATGCCATAGTTCATATAGTGGGGTTTATGCCTTTGAAATCTATGGTTTATCATTGCTTAGATGCTTCCAGATTACATTTTTCCTAGATAATTTGCTTCATACTCACTCATTTGAAGAAGTTTTCAGAAGATCCAGACACTGTCTTATTCCATTCACAGTGTTACTGGAGTTTTAGTACCCAAGGATTTAGCTTCAACTCCAAACCTGGAAATGTCTGTTAAAAGTTCTTGATGAACTCATAATTGTCCACTACATTCTGCATCTTCTTTCATGAGTAATTTGAAATATTTTGTCAAAGAATTGCTCAAGAAAGAGTTTCTACATCACAGCATAGAAACTGGTATTGACCTTTGGGGCCAGTATTCTGGCTACCATCACTAACTTCTTTTATACCAACTTCCTTTGTCTCAGGGGATCAGTATAATATTCCACATCAACAGATTTTTTTTTCGTGTCAGGAACAACTTGAGAAACTGCAAGTCACTTCCGGTGTGAGAGAACTGGCCATCTGCAAGGACGTTGCCTAGGGGACAGCAGGATGTTTTTTGATGTTTTACCATCCTTGTGGGAGGCTTCTGTCATGTCCCCGCATGGGGATCTGGAGCTGAGAGGGAGATCATCCACGCTCTCCCCAGATTAGAACCTGCGACCTGTTGGTCTTCAGTCCTGCCGGCACAAGGGTTTAACCCACTGTGCCACCAGGGGCTCCATCAACATATCATAGGGCTCCTTCACTCCTGCGGTGTTGACATCTTTGACGTATGAACTTCTTACTTAAGAAAAACCCTTAGGGGGTCCTTAAGGATCAAAGAGGGCAAAGGCAAAGAAATCCAGGGGAGCCAAATGTAGTACCATTATTTTCCCTCCCTACTGACATGCCCAGTACCATCAGTTTGTTTCCATTTCAGTCTTAGAATCAGTTCAGATATTATTAGCTCCTGTCCACCTCACAGATTGCCACATTGATGGCAAATATCTCAGGACTCAAGAAGTCTCAAGTACAGACAGATCTACGATCAGAATTTTGAAAGAATCACTCAAGAAGAATTGGAACACTCTTACTTGATCGTCCATCAAGATACTTTTCAGCACGCAATATTCGATAGCTGATTGAAGAGCTCTCTGCTCTATCAACCCCAGCCAACCAGAGCCCCATTGGTTAATCTTATTTACACTCAGCAGTATTCACTGGCACTTCACTGGCATACCTTTTCGTTTACTGTTAGATGTGAAGCATTTGTAACTCTTGATATTTTCATCAAAGAAACTGGAGTCAAATTCTGTACTTTACCACATCTATGTGTAATTGACATAAACAAAAACCAAGACAGAGACTTGTCACACCCTTTATATGTCCTGCTGTTCATCATATATCTTATTATCCATTATTGACATCTACTTGTGACTGCTGAATACGGACATATTTCTCCTCTAGAGAAATTCCAAATGAAACCAACACCCATAATATTGAGATCACCTGCTTTGATCAGTATATCAGCCTCAGCTTCAGTACCAACAGTTCTGTCCTGACGTGCCTGTATTTGTTGTAGTCTAGACTACTGCAATTGCTTGTTTACAACAGATTGTTTTATCTTCAGTCTCTGCAGATTCAGTTTACTCCATTGCATTATGGCATCTCCTATTGACTTCTACATGTGACTTTGCCTTGGGCATCAAAGCAATGTCACAGCCAGATGATGCCAGTAGGAAACTTTGGCACCATATCAATCTCACTGTGGCAGTACTTTTCTGCGGTAGTGGAATTCTTTGTTGCTGGGAGATAAGAGACTATGCTGATAGTTGCAGTGCTGCTAGCAGGGTCAGACAGGCTTTTGCCAAGCAGCTAAATTTGCCAAACAGCTGCTGGGTGGCAGCAGCAGTGAGCTGTGACACTGGCAGTGAATCTCTCAGGCAATAGCAGTGGCACAGTAAACCTTTTTGGAGATCTTTTGCCATGAAGACTCTATGATGAGATAATACAAAATGAAACAAGAAATAGTGCCAAAAAACAAGACACCCAGATTGGAAGGCATTCAGCGAGATACTGGACTCAAGGCTAATCACTTGTACAGCTTCATTTACAAAGTTAGATTAATGCAAAATAATGCTTCTTATTCATTCTTACAATACGTTTTTTTAAATAAAACAAAACAAAACCCTTATATACTCACTAGCTGTACCCGGCACGCGTTGCTGTGCCCTATTTAGAAGATGCGAGAAAGTCTGAGTATGTAAGGGTTGGAATTGATGTTACTTATGGTCTTGGTGGGGTCATGGCTGTGTCGTTGTGGGTTGTTCTGGTGGGTGGGATGTTGAAGTCCTGTGGAGTTGTTGGTGTGTGGTGTTCCTGGCGTTCTGCAGAGCTTGTGGATATACAATGTTTTTTGTCTTTCCGTCTGCTGTGTTGATGTAGAGGTTCTGTGGTTTCCCAACTCTGGAGCACGCTACGTAGAGTTGTCCGTGGGAGAAGCATTCTGTGTCAAGGTCTATGCCACAGATTTGTAGTGTTTGTCCTTGAGCCTTGTTTATGGTGATGGCAAAAGCTAGTATAGTGCAGTGTCTTTCTGTTCTGGAGTTTGTTCTGCCCTTTTTTGTTTGATGTATGTAGCGTTGCGAGTGTGTCATCCGATGCTGTTCTTTTTAGGAGGCATGGCTTGTATTTTGGGTCAGCTTATGCCTGTGTGGAAGGAAGGAATGGCATACAAATGGGTTGAGCAGTAGACGCAAGGTTGTGTTATGTGTGTATCGTGTTGTGTGTAGGCATTACTTTTTTGGTGAGTTAGTGAATGTGTGGTGGCATTGTGGGTGGTAGTATGTTGTGGAATGCTTGTGTTGGTGGGGTGTTTGTGTGTGTTTGTAGAGTATCAGTGCAGTGTTGTGTTGTGGTTGGAGTATAGGTGGAGTTGGTTTTTGTTTGTGGTGGTGGTAGGTGTTGTGTGTGCGGGGTCCCGTAAGGTTGGGGGGATGGGTTGTGATAGGAAGTTGTGTTGTGTTGTGTGGGTAGGAATTGCTGGAGTATTGTGCCTGGGACGTGTGTGTATTTGGAGGTGTGTGTGGTGGTGAGTAGTGAGTGCAGTCCTGGGTTTTGTGTTGGGGAAGTTGTCAGGTATTTGTGGGGTGTATTTTGTGTGTGTTGTGGTGACATAGTTGTCTTAGTCTGGCTGTGTGCTGGTTGTGATATGGAGGGGGTGTTTCTTTTGCCAGTAGTGTTTGTTGTGTATTTTTGGGGGGTGGGTTTTTGTGTTGTAGGACTTATTTTTTTGTGGGTTTTGCAAGTTTGTGTTATTCTGGGGGTATGTGTTTGTCAGTGGTGCCTGTGTCCCTGGTGCCCTATTTGTCTCCCTCCTAGATCTTGACCTTGGCAGTTTAACCCTCAAACACCAACTGACTAAACTGAAATCACTCAGCATTCTATCCTAGCCTTGGCTGGCTCTGCCCAGCGTTACTATGGTTACTCAGTCTCCCTGCATTTTGTGTGGGCCGATGTTGGCCAATGGGTTTCGCTGGCTGCCGCAGAGGATGCTGGGAAATGTAGTTTTTCATCGTTGTTTTGGGGGCCTTCTAGGTTTTGGGGGGGAACGTTTCTTTGCTAAAAACCTTCCTTGCCTGAGGCCTATTTTTGTTGGCAAGTTTGGTGTCTCTGCCTTGGAAGGTTTATCTGTCTCTGGCAGTCGTTCGATGATGGGTCCTCCTTTATATAATAGATGTATAAGTCTAGAAATTTTAATCAAAAAATCAGCCCCCAAATTCTGGATTGATTTATCCATGGATCAGTGTGAATACAGTACCTTAACTCTTAACAAAAAAGGAAGCATCCCCTTCTCTGAGTAAGAGTGGGGATAGAATTGAACTACACAAGAGTCCATTCCAACCTAAAAGAAGCACCAGCCTGCTCTCTCCACCATGACACAGATTTTAGGGTTTTTGAATGTCTGGGAGTGGCTGGTCCCATGATCTGCAGTGGTGCATTCTCTTTTCCATGGAATGACCTCAACTTATCCATATATCATATCAAGAGCCATAATGCTGGTCCCCAAATCTGCCCTTGACTTAAACACGAGGTCAGCCTATACATGTGTATATATAGTATTGACATTTCATTATTTTCAATTTGAATAAAAAATTTAAAATGTAAGATAGTTCAATAAAGTAATATTTTGATATTCCACATTTGCCATCTATCTAAAGTAAAAAACTATTGTGTCACAGATTTTTTTTCTAATTATTGGCTAGTTAATTTATGTCTCTTCAACGTGTTTGTGAAAATGTTGGTTTAGACTGCAAGTCTAAAATTGTACATTTATTTCTCAACTGTAGCAACCCAGTTCCCTTTCGTGCCTGGGGGGCAGGGGGCAGCACCGGGGGTCCCACTTGCATTAGGGCCAGATGCAGATGATGAGGAAATGGAGGAAGGGGCTAGTGAGTTAGCTGGGCCTTCCTCTCCCACAGAGAGCCTGGCCTGGGATGATGAATGGCCTGACGGCTATGAAAATTGGGAAAGTCAGGCTGACCCTGAGAGCGATGATTCCGATCACTATGAGAACCCAGGTGGTTTCGGGTCGCAGAAACGGATCAGGGAAACAGTGGAGGATGAGGCCATGGAAGCCGAAAGGGAGTTCGGCTCTCACAAAGATAGCAAGCCAGGTGCTGGGAGGCAAGGGCGCAGCTTTGATAGGAGACGGAGCATTGAGTCCAGCAGGAGGGATTGGCACCGTAGCCTAGAGCGCCAGAGAAGCGCTAGGTCCCGTAGCACAGATTGGCGGAGAAGCCTAGAGCGTCGGGGGCCTCGCCAAGGGGATTAAGTATAGGATCCGTGGGAACGGATCCTCAGTAGCTCGGCCCTTCTTATTCTAAGCGGAGTGAGCGAGCGGAGTCCACCGAGCCAAGTTACCGGCTCAAGCCTTGCCAAGAAGTTTCTTGAGTTGTTCATGAACTTTGCCTTGTTCTTTGCCATGGACCAAGTCCTTGATCCGCATTGTTTTGTGGAGCCTTTGCCACGTTTGCCTTTGGATTTTACTTACGGACTCTTTACCTTTTGGATTTACCTTTTGATATTTTTTATGGACAATTTACCTTTTCACCTGTTTTTCATTATTCAATAAATAGTTAGCTGATTACCATCTCTGTGTGTGTGATTAAGGGGCTGGGTCAAGACCCAGCATCGTGACATCAACTGATTATTGCGACTTACTTTGGTCTGAACATCTAATTCATTGTTTTTGTCCCTCAAAGAATTCCCAATTGGATTTCTTTTACACTGAAAAGTCAGATGTCTGACATTACTGTACAGTTAAGTACTTGGGGTTAATGAACAGCATTAAATTTTATGAAGCTTTGTCCACTAGATGTTAAAGAACTTAAGAGAACTTTCTAACACTTAGAAATTAACATTGGCATTAAAGACTACCACTGAGAGCTCAGGCCCCTTCCACACAGCTGACTAAAATCCCACAGTATCTGCTTTGAACTGGAATATTTGGCAGTGTGGACTCAGATTACCTAGTTCAAAGCAGATATTGGGGGAGTTTCTGCCTTGATATTCTGGGTTATATCACTGTGTGGAAGGGCACTCGTTTCTATAAAATTCCTTTTGGTGGCATGTGATCATGATATATATTTTTGTGAAATAGCTGATTTCGTCATGGAAAAAAAAACAACAAATTATTATTGAAATGTCTAGTTATTCTCTTAAATATTTATGTAGCACATGAGGCAGACCTGCATAGATATCTAAGTAATCCTGGATCTTATGGTATTATATAGGGTACTTTATAGCTGTTAACTAGCAAAGCTTTGGTTGCTCCTCCCACCCTCCTTTTTGTAGTTATATCCTCTGTTTTGGAACAGCAGAAAAATCTCTACTTACCCTGAATTTATGAGCCTGTCTTTTCAAAATGTTACAAACTTTTTGTTGGTCAATTTGCTAAACCATATTCTTTGAAATAAATACATTTACATTACTTTTATACATAGATCGCTGTATAGAGAATAATTTGAATAGAAAAGATCCAGGATACATTACAAAAACAAAAATAAAAGAAAGAAAGCTCCCTTTATCTGAAACAGATCACTTTTTCTACCAGAAAGGATATCCAGGTTAGGATTACCATATTTTGAAAAGCAAAATAAAAAGGAGGGCACATTTACCAATTGACTTCTTCAAATTACCAATCAGTTGTAAGAGGAGCTCCCAGTCCTCAGTTGGGTCAGTCCAACAGAGAAGACAGACCAGATGATGAGCCACCTCTTTTCTTGCCACATTCTTCCATGACTGGCCTTCCCTATAGGACAGAGGAAGATAGCAGCCCTGGTGACGACAGCAGCAGCAGTGGCCCCAACCCAGGTGGAAATCAATGAGTAGGTAACCTTTATGTGGCTGAAGTTAGCTACTTTGGAAATTTCCCTCACTCTGAGTTAAGCTGGAGTGTCTTTCTTCCTGCTCTTCAGAGGTATACTATCTGATTTCCGGCCTTTCCGATCCATACGTTGAAAGAAAACCTATACATTTGAACATTCTGCCTGAAGAGAAATTTTAGCTCAGACAAAGAGGATATGTCATAGAAAGCGAGGAAGCATTAGCTTACATAGTAGTGTGTTTATAATTGGGATATTCTTTCTTGTCAGGTTTATTGTGAATAGATTAACAGTGGTGCTCTTCAAACTTTAAAAATCTTTTTTTAAAAATTTAATAATATTGGCATATACTTCTTAATTTTTTCTTTGGGGTGGTGGCAATACATTCAAAAATTCCTCTCATGATATAAATTATTCTCCTTCCATTTTTGTTATTGTTTAATTATTCTACATAACATCATTTTACCTGAAGTGTGTGCCAGGCATATAACATTGCTGGTCATAAACAGTATCAGCAAAGTGGGACTCAAGTCACACATCTGTCTTTGTGGCAAATTGGTCCAATTTCATGTCACTGTCAAGACATTTCATCTCATTCTTCTACATGTTACCAGGGTAATGTTTAGATATGCAATGTTCTAAGAAAATCTCTTTATGTTGAAGTCCTGCAACTTGGAAATAAGCCTCACTGAATTCAGTGCAACTCATTTCTGAGTAGAGGTGCATAGGATTGCGATATAATATTTGGAAGTTTTATATAAGTGGAGAAAACAGGAGCAAATAATACTTCCACTTCCCATATGTACTTATAATTCTTCTACTTGTTTTATTGAAGTAGTAATTAAATTGTTGGGTTAGACTAGAGTGACAAATGTACATTTTCACTGATTTAAAGAGAAGGCATGTACTTTATTTATCAGAAGTTTAATGAGTGCTCTTATGGAAGCCCTGAGCAATAATCAGAAGTAAAATATACCATGTAAAGATGACATGGGCGTTTTGTGTGGGTGGGGGGGGGGGGGAGGTGCTAGTTTTTTAAAATAACATTTAACATAAGCATATACAGTAGAATACTTTTCCAATCTAAAATGAGACTGGTGAATTGATATTACAGTTTCATGTTCTGAGATTCTAATTCTCACCCCACTAAAAGAGAACTTGCAGTATACCTTGATGCAGTATATACAGTAAATGCAGAATACCTTGATGCAGGATATATTCAGTTAATGATATTCTGAGATAAACAACAGTGTTGTGTGTTATCTCATTTGGGAAGGAAGTTGTAGTTTCACAGGAGCAGGTCTGCTTGCTAGCTGCTCCCAGTCCTTCCAATTGTCTTCCCAGACTCTTTTCATTAGCTTACTTCTTACTTTCTTTCCACAACCAGGTAAATACTTCATTGTTTTGACAGGCCTTGGAAAAGGTGTGGCAAAGAGTACTGGATTATATTCTTGGGATGGCACGAGGATCAATCCATCAAGGATGAGTTATCGCATTGCATGCCAACTCAACTGCAAGGGCCAACATTTGGATATTTTAGTATTTAAATAATTATAAATATGTTTAATATGTAATAAAATATGTAATAAAAATAAACATTTGTATTAGCTATGTTTCCAAGAGTCTTGAACTGGGGAAAGGGACAAAATGATGATGACAATGACAGCTTTCAGAAGAGGTCTCTTATTGGTAATCTTAGGGAATTTCCCCCATATGTGCACCATTTTGGTGGGATCCAGTACATAGACTGGTTCATGTAAAAAACTTGTGACAGAAAAAAATAGTTGTTTAATGTTTCCTATTTTATTAATTTCAAAACTGTTTGGAAAGCTGTAGTATTACAGCCTGTGTTCTCTAAATTCATACCAAATCTTCTTAGAAACAGAGGAAACTGCCATATACATGGTGAGACCATTTCTTCACTTATTCCAATATAGCAGTGGCTCTCAACTTGTGAGTCCCCAGATGTTTTGGGCTTCAACTCCCAGAAATCCTAACAGCTGGTAAACTAGCTGGGATTTCTGGGAGTTGTAGGCCAAAACACCTTGGGACCCACAGGTTGAGAACCACTGCAATACACCATTCGACCTAAATGAATTATTAATTCTGTTAGTAATATCTAATGAGGGCCAAACCTGTTTGTTTTAGATTTGAAGCAAGAAAGAGACAGAGAGAGACAGTGTGTGTATGCTTTCTGAAATACGTCTGTGGGTGGCTGCCAATTTGGGCCAAGGGAATTTTAACCTTTTCTCCTCCACAGAATATGTTCCAGATCAAAATCAATCATCCAAAGTTAGAAAAGTGAAATTAGGGTTTAACGTCCTGTTTTCCTGTGATTGTGCTAAACAAATTGGCAGACAGCTGTCTTTTAGCAAAATAAGTAATGATATCCATTCACAAATTTTCCATGCAAGTTGTCAAAAAAATGGGAAAGACAAACATTTGTTCAGTCTGTTTTTTTCATGTCTTTCCTACTATGCATTCTGTATTTTGTCTTCTTAAATATATGAAAGAAGGCATTATTCATCGACTTTCATTAAGAAATACAAAATAGTGTCTGGAGATGACAGTAAATACCAGCTTTTGTTGCATTTTTATTCAGGTTCCTTCTTTGTCTACAATGAATGCACATTTTTCATTCAAAGGATCATTCCAAGAGTCCCCTGGAAATAGGATAATCTGGTTCAATTAAATAAACGGATAGTTCCTCTACTAAACTGCTGCTCTTATCCACATTCCTATAGTACATAAATTGGAAATATGTAATCCTTGGGCAGACCTTGGAATTAATTTGTTAAAAATTAATTTATTACGTTCTATTTGCTATAATTTTAGCAATGATTTTGAAAGTCATTATTTCAGTCATTATAACATCAATGGTTTGGTGGTCTGAGCAGTAATTAACATATCCTGTTACTTCAATATATTACTAGGGTGGAAATTTGAAGGGGATGATCATTTTGGGTTATTTTTAGTAAATCATTTTTCAAAGGAAAGTAACATGTCACTAACTTCTAACAAACAGTACATTGAATTAGTTTCATTTTATTCTATTTTTCAAATTAAAATTATTACAAATGCTTTCAATTCTAGGATTTTTAATCTCTGTTCATATAATATTTTGTTGCATTGGTTCATATCCCACCATATACAAGTATTATTGGTCTGATTTTGCAACAGTGGTTGAAATATTTAACATTATCTTTTCATTTCTAAAACCACTGTGCTGCTTTCTGTCCTGGCCATGTTAAAATTTTGAATAACTTCATATTTTCTTGCTTTTGAACTTAATTTCTGTTCAGTATATTTTTATGGGGTACACACATTTTGCTTCCATTCAGGGGTGGTCCTACCGGTAGGCAAAGGATGCCGCTGTGTGGGGCGCCATCTGGGTAAAGGGCGCATTCCCCCGCCCGCCAGACAGTGTCCGGCCGATGTTCCTTAGGCAGCGGCTGCCTTCTTTGGGGCCTTGTGCGCTCTGACGCCGCGCCGTAGCAAAGCTCCCTGCGTGCTGAATAGGGAGTGCTGTGTTTACAGGCTTCTGCGCCTGCGCACAGGAGCTTCTGGGCATGCGAGGAGGTTTTCGCGCAGGCGCAGTTGCTCCAGAGCTGAAGTTGAGCGCAGGAGTAACTGCGCATGCGCGAAAACCTCTGTGCATGCCCAGTAGCTCCTGTGCGCAGGCGCAGAAGCTTGTAGACAAAGCACTCCCTATTGGGCAGGCAGGGCGGAGACAAAGGGAGAGGTTAAGCCTGCATGCCGAATACGGTGACCTAATTGGGCAGAGACAGAAAGAGAGAGGAGTGGAGACAAAGGGGTTTTGTTTCAGGAGACGGATCTCTGACTCAGTCTCTGCCCTAGTGTGTGCTCGTAGTCGTCGCATGCACATTTGTTCCAGCGCGAGGAGGAGGTGAGAGCATCAGAGGAGGCTCTGTACATTGTATGTTTGGGCATCGAATTGCTGCCTTGTTAGCCACTGAGAAGGGCGGGATAAAAATGTTGCAAATAAATAAATAATACCTTATACCTTTTGTTATCAAGTGATTGGGGGGGGGGTGCCAAAATAATGTTCGCTTACCATTTAAAATTACCTTAGACCGCCCCTGCTTCTATTGTAACTAACAGAACTTCTCATTGTTATATGGTGTAATTAGAAAATCAGTTGTATGGTAATAATTACTTTATTTAGCCCTCAGCTTACTATAGTAGAAGAATTATAGAGTACCAATTAAGGGAGGCAGTGCAGGCCCCTCCATAGGATACTCCAGATGCTTGAAAATGACGCAAATGGAAGTGGGGGGTTGTCGGAGGAAAATCCCTCCTCCACCCTTCCACCTCCTGGTACATCATTTTCAAGCATCAGGAGTATTCTATAGGGGGGCTGCACTGCTGGCAGGCCCCTTTGGTAAATTTGGGGAGGAAAACAAGGGGCTGGGGAGGGTTGCTCTCCTGCTCCTTCGGGCTCCAGAGACCCGAATAACTGGGATGGCTGTGGGGATAGTCATTCCCCACAGGGCCTACACCTAGAAAGATCTGGACCTTAGCTTAATAAATGCGAAATAAACTGGGGAAAACCCAGTTTTTTCTGCATTCACTTTTACCTGAGGTGCCATTTGGATGCCTCAGGTAAAAACCTCTGAACAAAACTTGCCAAGGAAACTCCAATTTGAAAAAAAATTCCCGGGGGTTGCCATAAATCAGAAACAACTTGAAAGCACACAACAACAAAAAAAGGCTACTACTACTTGATGGATAGATTTGTTTATTGATTAGTCCTCTGACTATATCAACTGTAAAAGACAAAAGACAAGTATAAAGACACAATAAACACACATTCCTAACCAAACACTCCTGTAATTGTTAGCTAAAATTAAGTAATAAAATGATGTATTGTTCTCCCTAGAACAGTGATCCCCAAACCAAGGTCCATGGGGCAGATGCGGCCTTCCAAGGTCATTTACCCGGCCCCCTGCCCTACACTTTAAACTTGGGGTCACCCAAAGTCTGAAATTATTTGAAGGCACACAACAATAACAATACTAATTAACTTGACTGTCTCATCAGCCAAAAGGAGTCCTACACTTCCCACTGAAATACTGATAAGTTTATATTAGTTAAAACGGTTCTTAATCTTAAATATTGTATTGTTCTTTCATTGTTACTATTTTGCACAATGAATAAGATATGTGCAATGCGCATATGAATTTGTTTGTGTTATTTTCAAAGTTTTGTCCACCCCTCCAATCGTCTGGGGGACCGTGAATCATCCCTCTGCTTAAAAAATTTGAGGACCCTTGCCCTAGAAGTTTAGTGTTTTTAGTGAGTATCCAAGGTGCTGGGTTTCTTTGGATATTATTATGGAAAGGTTTTTCTGAACAATTGAGGCTCTGGATCCACCAATATCTGCCAATGGCACTAAGTTACAGAGGCAGCTGCATCTGTGACAAATAAAGC
The DNA here is from genome assembly GCA_030556195.1 of Anolis apletophallus. Lineage (NCBI taxonomy): Eukaryota > Metazoa > Chordata > Lepidosauria > Squamata > Anolidae > Anolis > Anolis apletophallus. Next base: position 55,075,976 of record JARBWK010000008.1, on the reverse strand, counting down.
CTAGTGTGGAAGCTGGTGCCAGGCCCATGATGTGTTAATCTTGAAATCTAGAGCCACTTTCACCTTCAGTTGCTCATGTGATGCCATCATTAAATAGTTTTTGTGACTCTGGAATTTCATAATTTGCAATTTTAGTATATTCTACCCCTAGAATTAATAATATTTAATTTTGAGAGAGAGAACCCATGGTGTATTGGAAAGAAAAACAGTTTAATTACATGTTGGCCCTTGATTACTTTTGTATTTACTCCATGTATAATTTCAACTATTGCATGAGCTCATAAATTGGTAGTTTAAAGGCCCTTAACAGGGTCCAAATTATCTGCTATCTGATTTATCCCTTATCAAATAAGAGAAACACATTTAAACTTCAGCAGCTACACAGTTATCCTTTACAGGCTGTTTCTCTCAAAAATTCTGAGGTATATTTTGCATTTTTTCTTTTACTTTGGAAAACTTCAGCAACTTCAATGGAGTGTAATGTACTTCAATTTTGCGTCCTAATAATTATTTTATAAATATCAGAAGTGCAGTGCACTTAATTCTTTAGCTGAAGGCATTATATTCAGTTTCTGTATACCGCTTCAAGCTTGCTCCATTTAATCATTTTAAAAGCTTAGTTGGTGTAAATTGAATTTAACACTGTAGTTGCAAGGGTGTTATGTAAAAAAAGTCCAAAAGGAATGCTTATGGCTCAGACTCTTCCTGATTTTAAACTCTCTAGCACCCTCTGTTGTCATTTACAAGCAAGGCCAAGTGTATTATCTCTATCAGCTGAATAGCCATCAAAATTATCAAAGTATTCAGCACAATTCCTTCAGATGTGTACTTTTTCACTCCCATAATCTTTCTATTGAGTATTTCTGTCTTTATTAATCAATTAAATTATAGTCCTATGTTTTAACAATTGCAACTGTTTTGATTTATTGTAGCTTTTCCCCTTTAGAAAAGGGTTGTTTTTATAGGGTTTCTTTAAACAAAATACCAAGATGTTACAGATTTCACATCTATGCTGTGCTGAAGTACAGACTTTCCAATGTTAACATTGAAATTCATAGACTACACTGCTTCAAAATAGAAGGAACCTGAAATGGTCCATGCTAAAATTTGGAGTTTATAACAGTATGGAACAGATGTTTTCATAAACATTTGCTATAATTAATTTCAACTAGGGGATTGGAGAAACAAAGCAATTGTGCATTTCTCTAAACTTTTAATATCTTTCTCCCATATAGCAAACTCAGGAATCGTTCTTTTAATACTGTTGCAAGATAAATATACTTCTCTGTTTGATTTTCACAGCAAGAAATAAAAGTTTAATTTGTAGTATTTTATTCTTTCTTTTGAAACAAAAAGAAACATTGTATAAACAGTGAAAATATCAGTCCTCAGGATTTTTTTTCTAATTTAAACTATTCAATTAGGTGCCATTTTCCTTTTCCATTAATTAATATTATATAAATAGGTTTACTGGGGAGTTGTCCTTCTCCTCTTAGGGCGCTTGTGCCCGCTTTGTGCTGGTCTGTGACCGTAATAAAGTTTTGATTGATATAAATAGGTCAAAATTATGTGATAGTGCATTGTTGTACTTTTTATATAGTGTTTCAGTATCTTTACTGTAAACATTTACTTAGCTTTGAACAGATGATATGGTAAAATATCTGTTGACGAATTGCTAGTTCTGGAATTAACTAACAGTCTACTTTTTAATAATGTAGGTTACCTTGTTTTCTAGGTTGTTGGTAATTAACTTATGCCCAACCTTGGTAGTTTGCTTTGAGAGGCCAGAATTCAAGAGCTTGTATACGTCAGCAACCATATTTGAATAATGTGTCTACTGTTGCTGCACAGAGGAAAAAGTATCAACTTAATAGAATCTTATTTACTATTCTTGATGTCATTTATTTTCCTTGATATTTTTGTGCTCAATAAAATACTGCCTGAGAGTGTAGGAGTGGTTTTTTAAAAAGTTTAAAAATAAGCATAGCCTAATTGTTCTACACCTGAAATCTCTACCGCAGCTGCAAGAACTTTCGAACAAACCAGTATTCGTGACTGATCTGTCATCTACAAAATGTGCAAAGAAAAATAGGTAGCTGTCATTAAAATTACATTTCAGCTTTCAATAACCATTTAATGAGTAGTGTAATTATATAAGTATGGTACCTCAAGTACTTCGCTCAATAATTAAAAATAATCTCATCTTTAAAGTGAAAGCTCTAATTATTATTTGAGTTAACCAAGACCACTATTATGATCTCCAGTGGCATCTCAAAATGTTTTTAAGGTATAAATTAAACTTGAATAAATCATTAAATTATTAAGCTTTAAATATGCTAAAATTAAAATAAAATAAAAAAATTTAAAACTCTGCTATCATAATTCAAACTTAATAATGTGAGGAAATTCTTCTCTATTGCTTTTTCTTCTCTGAGATCACAAACTATGCCCTTTAAAATATACATATTGGTGTATGATTTAATGTCTTCAGAGCAGAAACCATGGCGATTAATCATTACTGAACATTAACCATGAAAACAGAATTTAATACTATTCTAGTTGTTTATCAGTCATATGACTTTTTATGTGCAGAGTACAAATTTGAACTGCAAAACATTGTATCGTTCATAGCAACATTTCCTTTTCTTTTTATTCTTGCCAGTCTGAACAAATATCGTTTTCTAGCCACTGCATTTTTCCTAGTTTTGTATTATATATATATTTACATCTCACCCTAACTAGTCAATAAATATTATTCCTTTTTAGTCATGCTTTCTTATCACTAATGGCACTTATATCTTACCTTTCTGCTATAACAGACACTAAGTGAGCTTAATAGTAATTCAGATAAAAATAAATGTAATTAAAATATAAAAAAGATTATAGAGACTCGCCAGCTTTCACCTATCTTAGAGCTGGATTTTTAAAAAAAATGTGGATACCTTTTTGCAGAAGGGCCGTAGAGAGGAACTACCTAATTTCCCTTGATAGGAACTTCCAGAGCCTATCAGCAGTTACCCAAAAAGTCACGTGCTTTGTTCCACCAAATGGGCATGCACAACAGGTCCAAGAGAAGAGCCTCCTCTAAATCTTAGAAGTAGGATTTAGAGAAAATAATTAGATCCAGATTCCTTCTCTTCGAAACTTTTCCTAGACATGAACATTTCATAACTTGGTAGTTTGAAGGAAAGAGATGTACTTAAGGTAAAATGCCTCATATTTCAAGGGAACACTATAATAGCATTTCAACCAAGAGATGAAGTACAAGGATTACAATAAAACCATGTAAGGGAAATGCAAATAACTTATTTGTGAAATGGTTGGGTAGGAGTGAAAATGTTAGGGAACGGTCCGGGATTGGGAAGAATACCTTCTACAACAAAAAGATTTGTCCCCAGATGTCTTCTAGGGAATCTGTTTAATTCCCATTTTTTAAAAATGGCCCAGGAGTAAAGCAGCCCTGACGTCATCAAACATGGTAAAGTTTACCTCGGCCCCCACCTCCCAAAACAGTATAGAGACCTTTCTTCCGCCATAATCTTTGGAGGACATAAATTATATCTTCTTCTCCTTTTTAGCAATTGTTAATTCTCCTTCAGGTGGTGTGGCTCCCACTGAAATAAATGTTTCAAAAGTGTGCCTTAACTCAGTTTCATTAGAAGGGTATTGAGGGCAGATGACTCCAAAAAATGGCTTATTAAGTCTGTGTTGTGCTTATGGCTTCTTTGGCTACAGGGATTGTGGGATCTGGAATGCAAGGGGATGAAAATTTCCAAAGGCAGAATTTTGGGACAGCAGCTGCAGGGGATGGAAATCTGCAAAGGCTGAGTTTCCCTGGGTAGATAAGACACCTGTGCAGAGAGGCCTATCATAGAAGGAATGTTAATTGGCAGATTCAAGGCCTTGCTTTTGCTGCAGCTTGACAATGCCAATTAGCGGGAAGCGAAAGAGAAATCTAGTTTGGGTTTATAGCTTTGCTTGTGCTTGGGGAAATTTAGATTCACAGCAACTTTGCTAACTGAAGGTTCATGAATTTCTAAACTCATGTCCTTGTCTCAGTGGGGGGCTTCAAGAAACCTTGTTTCTGCATCTTTAGTTTTAGAGCTTTGTGCTGGACTTAAGACTTTGTTCTACTTCTGGAAATATTTTGGCTTTTGTGTTTTTTTGGACATTGCTTCTGTTTGATCCTTTTGGAGTTCTGGCAGCCTTCGTTTTACCTTTGGCCTATGAGACATTTCCTTGGATTATTGATTGTTGTTTTCTACGTCTTCCTTTCACCTTTTACTACCTTTTTGGATTTGTTTGTTTCAAATAAAAGACTGCATATCAAGTTACTGGTGTTGTGTGAGAGAATTAGAGGGCCCAGGTTCCCTGGAGTGCAACAGTCTGATGCCTTAACTTCATTGGAAGGGTATCAAGGGCAGATGACCCCAGAAAAAGTGGTTTCATAAATCGGATGCATTGACTCTGCCCTAGTTGAAGGATATGAGGGCAAGTTACTCCAGAAAAAGTGGTTTCTTAAGACTGATGCCTTAACTCTGCTCTAGTTGAAAAGTGTGAGGGCAAACAATAGGGAAGGAGACAGTAAGAAGAGACATATATCTCCCATGTGATGGCAAATGTATTTATTTATTTTATTTATTTACCATATTTATATACCACCTTTCTCAGCCCAGAGGCAACTCAAGGCGGTTCACAGTCAGAAACAATTGGATGCCACAGCAATTAAAAGACAATTAAAACAGTCTTAAATACTATTAACCATTTAGCATATAGTATAAAAAAACAGTACAAAGCCAAAAAACATTATTATATCAAATGGATAAATCTTAAAGAAAGCTGAGAAAAGGATTAGGCGTGATGGAGGTAGGGAAATCTTCCATTTAATTTCAAAACACGACATGGCGAAACTTAAGGGAAAATCAAGAATTTACTTCATTTTACTTACTCCATAGGATGAAGTCCTCAGTATATGCAAATGACTTATGGTCTAGGCATTAAGAAACTACTGCTACATATATCTGTGTATTGCCATCTACCTTTTATTAACTTATTAGATTAGATTTCTACCTGGCAAACTATAATATACCATATATACCCAGGTATAAGTCAACCTCAGTTGAGGGCAAGTTTTGGGGGCAAAAGTATGGATTTTGATGTAACTTGTGTTCATTCCTCAAAGGGGGAAGCACCAGTGCTGACTTAGGTAATCAGCTGTCCCTGGTTGTCACTGCCATTTTCTCACCAAAGATGGCTCTTGGCAGAAGGTCAGTGCTTCTTTTAGGTTCTCCCAGAATGGACTGAGGTCTCATCTTTCCCCAATATACTCAGAGACAGGATTAGTACATAAGTATATAAAGTACAGGGGTTTTTTTTAAAAAAAAATTGCGTAATTATGCATACTCTCCTAAGGTGCAATGCTATGTGAAAAGATATTTTATTTCTACATGTACCAAATTTATGCTACTGAGTAAATATACTTAAAATGGTTGTGTTCATCTTCCTAGATGTGTCAAACAAGAACGGAAGAAAGCAATATACCTCAGATTCTGATGGGACATTTCTTACATATAGGTGAGAATTTCTTGTGTCTCATTGTGAATTATTTTGTTGAAATTTAGATTATGACAGAAAAATATGATGTATATTCAATGTATTGAACATATATTACATATTTTGATTTGTACTTGCCTTTCTATTTCTGGTATGGTGAAAGTATCAATGAAGTAAATGAAGACAACTGAAAAACTTTCATTTTGAGTCCACAAATTAGACAACAGTAGCTGCCTGTGATTAGGAACTTAAAAGATGGAATGCTGACTCAAACCAAAGAACTTGTGTGCTCTTGCATCCTGTTAGACAGCTGCTGATAGAAGGTTCACAAACAGGACATATGTGCAGCATTATCCTTTGCCCATGCTCCTCACAAACTAATGTATAGGAACATACTGCCCCCCTCCCCTACACAGACTTATATCTCCCCATCATCTGCTAACTGGTCCAGTTCCTTTTTGATGCTATCCAAGTAGGCAGCTATCACTACTTCTTATGGAAAAAAGAACGAAAAACTTCCTTTTATTTTATGTGAAACTCCCATTCAATTACAGTGAATGATGTTAGTTTTGTGTGAAAGGTGAAAATCATTTATCTCTACTTTGTTCACACCACATGTACCTTTATATACCCCGGACATGTTTTCCTGTACTTACCTATTTTCCATTTTAAACAGTCCCAAATATTGTAAACTTTCTCATGGAGAAGTCCAGTTGATCTATAATTTTATTCAGCCTATTTTGTGCTTTTAAAAAATTCTATATTATCATTTTGCAGGTACAGTAAACAGGGGCCCTTTCCCATTATATAATTATAATACTCTCATAGCATTTTTATTGCCATCCATCCTATGGAATCCTGGTATTTGCCTTTTAGAGAGGAATGAGATAACTCTTAAGTTTTTCCTAAATTACAAACTTCGGGGTTCTGTAGAATATTATCTTGACAGTTTAAGTTGAATTATAGTGATATCATTGCGTAGTCTGAGAGGGTCTCAAGACTATGCACTTTATTCTTAGTTTTTATTTTTATTATATATACTATCCGTTGCCTGCTACGCGTTGCTGTGGCCCAGTCTGTGTATTTGTGTTTTGTATATGTATAATGTGTGTGTATATTTGTGTATATGTGTGTTTGCACATATATATATAGTGGTTTTGCACATGTGTTGTTTTTGGCTTTTTAGTCTCTTCTGCTGTGTTTTTCTGTGTGATGGTCACTTGTTGGCCTGATAGGTGTATTGTATCCAAATTTGGTGTCATTTCATCCAGTGGTTTTTGAGTTATGTTAATCCCACAAATGAACATTACATTTTTATTTATATAGATATATGTATATAAAGTGATTTGCTTAAACATGTAAGAGTATTATAGGCCTTAAATTATCTATATCATTAGCTCATGAAATAAAAATTATTTTAATAGCATGGAACAATCTATTGATAATCATATATATAAAGTCATTCAGGAAACACACCATTGATGACCACACTCTCTTTTCCTTATGGTCCAAGGCACAAATCTCAGCAGCATCACCTGGTTAGTATAAAAGTATAGCCTTCCTGCCCAATTTCTAGAAAGCCGTGAGAAACATTTTGTACAGCAGTTGCCTTTTAAATTTACAATATTGAATGTTGTTGTAACTGTTATTAAGAATCAAACCTGCCCAGTGTTCTCCTTTGCTTCTTTCCCCATTCTTTCCATGATCTATTACCTTATCTCCAAAAAATTGTTGAACATTGTCTGATGGAGCTTCAATGCTGCTCTTTATTCTCTTATGTTTAATTGTGATTTTATCTGGATTGTTGTATTTTACAATGCTCTTATTTTAGTGGTGCTTTTGTTTTAATGGATTGTTTTGCTTTTATGTCTGTTGGACTTTCTGTCCCATATGTAAGCTACTCCGAGTCCCTTCAAGGAGATGGTGGCAGGATACAAGAATAAAGTAATTTTTATTATATTAATTTTTATTAAAAATTCCAAAAATGCAACTTAAATTCACCCAATTAAAGCAAACAAACGTGGTCACTAGAATAAAACAATACTAAAATAATCCCTTAATTCTCCCCCTGTATCCCCTTCCTTTAAAAAACTCCTTAAAGTATTTTGAAAACATAAAATTTCCCTACTTCAAGTCAAGACATCTATCATGTGACAATACCTTGGTTCTTCTTTGTGGCTCCTGTACCTAACACAAATGGGTTTCACCGATACTTGAACCAAAATATTCTAGAGTTGAGTAGCTAGGCAAAAAACTCTCCCCTTCCCATCTTCCACACATATACCAGTCTGCCAAGCCAATGTCCCCATAATATTTCTCTGTCAACTGTCAGAGTGATGTCCTTTTCATTGTTCTCTTTGGCTGACTAGATCTTCCCTTACTTTTCATTTCTTTTTCACCTCATTGAGTTACTCTGGTGTGACCTGCATCATTATCACCTCATATCATCCACCCATCAAGGGCAGCTGTCACAGTGTCCAGGTCTCCTCCTCCTATTCTTGTTCTTTCTTCATTGCAGTCTTCATTTTCTATAGTTACTTCTACCGTGTATTAGAATAAATACATGTTAATAAATGTTACCTGTCTCTCCTCAATGTGTGAGGTAAAATACCTAGATAAAAGACCATTAAAACATATATATTAAAAGACATATATATTAAATAATTTATACTGATAAAATTGAATTCATAGTTTAAAATTTACTGGGTAGGCCTGCCAGAAGAGATATAGTCAATGGTAAGCTACCTCTTCCTATTTGATCAATGAATTGTAATAGTGCTTTGAAGTAAATTATAAACAACAGCTATGCTAGAATAGTGCTAAATTGTTTTAGAGAGAGAGAGAGAGAGAGAGAGAGAGCCAGCTTTTATTGCAATATGTAGTATTAATTTATTGTAACAATTATAAAGTGAAAACGATAGAACTAGGTCATACAGTATATTAAAGAAGGGGGAACTCGGGCTTTTAATAGTTGGCAGGCTGACACTCCTATTAAGTAATATAACAACATTTAAGGTGTGAAATAAATATTTTATGCTCGGTAACTCCAAACATATAATGAGGATAACTGTAAATTTGAGAGCTCCAACTTACAAATTATGATGAGAAGAACAGACAAGGATTTGATGAGCAAGAGTGCATTATTGTGATGCTAAAAAAAGTATGATTATGTAAAAATAATTAAAAAAATTCTTAACAATCCATTAGAACTTTACCACAACAACTTTTAATGGTGTTTGCTATTAAATTTATATACAATTAATCAATGAGAAATTAATGGTTACAATTGTATGTACTTATGCACATGCATTGATTTTGATGTAATTTATGAACATGCAATTTCATAAAGGGTGGCATATCTAAAAGAATATGCTAACTATACTGTTTCTAGTGTAGCTCTCTTTCTGATATGCTGCAAAGAGCGCTTGGTAAGTCACTTGAATCTTTACAGTTGTAGGAATTTACATTTGATTGACATGTTCATGGATTTTCCATTCCATTTTGTAATAGAGTGTACTATGTGTACAACAATTATACAACAATTATGTCTGGGTTTGTAATGTTAAATATTTCTTTTTTATTAAGGGAATTAATTTCACCTTCAGAAAAAAACACAAACTTAAATCAACTTCGGCTGTAAGGACATTATACCATTTATCTTTCACAATCCCCTCTACCAAGTCTTCCATGTCTTTCTGTTATAGCTTTTGAATATTTTGCATTTGATTCCAAGTACTCATATGTACTCAAGTATAAGCTGATCCAAATATAAGACGAGGCACCTAATTTTTCCACAAAAAATTGGAAAACTTATTGACTCGAGTATAAGCCGAGGGTGGAAAATGCAGCAGCTACTGGTAAATTTCAAAATAAAAATAGAAATCAGTAAAATTACATGAATTGAGGCATTAGTAGGTTAAATGTTTTTGAATATTTACATAAAACTGTAATTTAAGATAAGACTATCCAACTCTCATTAAATCATTATTCTAAACTCCTTCAATGTAAATATGCTTACGTATTCTTCCAATGATCACAATAGTTTATTTTAACTATACATTTTGGGAAAAATGCTGTGTGTATATGAATAAGGAAAAGTGGGAAAGACTGATGCCGAGAGAAGAGGAGAGGAAGGTGTGCACTGTGCCGAGAGAGGAAGAGAGGAAAGGCCTTCTTTCAGCCCCACGCCTTTCTGCCAGGACCCCATCACCCAAGTATAAGCCGAGGGGGACTTTTTCAGCCCCCCCCCCCCCGGGCTGAAAAACTAGGCTTATACTCCAGTATATACAGTACTTAGGGACAAATTGCTTTCCTTGCTTTTTATAGTGCTGACATTTGTTTTCTGCCCTCAAACTTCTTCCCACCTAAAGTGCTAACAATGCATTTTGCCCTGGTTGCATAGAGGAGGCAGAAAGTGAGGGGATTAGCAATCAGATTAAAATAAAAAGAGAATTGAACCCTGAACTATGGCAACTTTTTCAGAAAATAGGCAACACAAAGTTTATTATTATTATTATTATTATTACTATTTCAAGAATTTATACCTTGTCCTTCTCATCCCCGGGGGCAGACTCAGGGCAGCTTACAGAGGCAACCATTAGATGCCAAACATTGTACTAACAATGAACACTAAACAGCAGCTAAATAATAAAAACAGTCATAAATACACCCCAAAAAATTAAAAAATTAAAAACCAGTTTAAAATCATGATCCAGGATCAGTCCATTGCCGGTCGCATAGGTCATTTACCAAATACATGGCAGGAAGTTATAATAACTTTGATTCCTCAAGATGGTAAGGATGACACCAATATGGCAAATTACAGACCAATTTCACTTTTAAATACAGACTACAAAATGTACACATCTGTATTCGCAGAAAGATTTTAAAAAGTTTTAATCGAAGTTATTCAGAAAGACCAGAATGGATCTCTCCCAGGAAGACAAATTAAAGATAATATCCAAGTAACATGAATGCACTGGAATATTGGGAGAAACATAATGAGAAAAGAGGTGTACAAATATTTGTGGATGCAGAAGAAATCATTTGATAATATCAGCTGGGAATTTTTAATGGCAGTGTTGGAAAAAATGCAAGTAGCCTCAAACTTCATGGGATTGATAACTCCAATTTACAAACAAGTAGCAAGGATAAAAGTAAATGGAGAATTAACAACACATTTTAAGATATTTTATTTATTTATTTTAAATTTTTGTACCCCGACCTTCTCACCTCCAAGGAGGGACTCCGCAAAATTCAATGCCATACAAATTTAAAACATCTTAAAATAGCATATTAAAATACAGAAAAACAGGGCTTCCGGTCGGGCAAAGATGGCGGCTGGTCGGACGTCTTGAGGGCTCCTCAAGTCGCCAACCGCTTCTACCGGCCTGAGGGCGATCTGTGCCCTCGCCTCCGGCTGTGCTAGGCAGCAGAGAGGCCGCGAAGCCAAGGGACTCCATCGCTGGCCCCAGAAGTGCCCCTCTCCTCAAGAGGGGGGACTGCGAGGGCCCGGTGGGGATCCCCGATCGGCGAGCAGGCCGCGAAGCGGGCAGCGGGCAAAAGCCTGCATCTACAGCCAGCCCAGCCCATGCCAACTACGAGGGGGGGAAAACCAAGGGAACCCACCAACATAGGAGAGAAATCGCCACAAGAAAGGAGGAAGGAGAGGCTTCCGACTGGAGGGCAAGGGTCCAAGTAAAGGCGAGCTACACAGCCCCGGGAAGCCAGGCGGGGAGGAAGAGGCTCGGGGGCCGAGAAACAGGTGACCCGACGAAACAGGGAGAAGGACAGCTCACCGGGGGGGGCCTCTAGGACGATTCTGACCAACTCGGGGGGAACGTGCGAGGGAGGCTGGGGACCCAAGATGGTGCCGCGATGTGCGTAGAGGGAGAAAGAACAACTTACGAAGGAAGACGGCCATCTTGGAGGGGGCTTCGTCCTCGCTCCTGAGAGGAAAAGGGCGCGAAACCATGCCGGAAGAGGAGGCAAAACACCGCCGGACCCGGGAGGCAAGCAGCACACTAGCCGGAAGTGCGGCGGGGGAAGGGGAGAGGGACGGACAAGAAGACCGGAAGAGGCAGCAGAACCCCCCCCCCCCCACTGACAGGGCAGCGGGGCCGGGCAGTGGGGAAGACTGCACGGGAACTGTGGAGAGCGGCGTTGGCCAAAGGGGAAGGAGGTGGTGCAGAGGAGGGGAAAGGAAATCGCGGTCAGGAGACGGAGCAGGGGAAACGAGGGGGGCGAAAGAGCCCAACACTCCCTTCTCTCTCGCCCCCCCCTCTTCTGGAAGATAAGGAAGGCCCTCTTCTCGGAAGCACACTGAAGCCCGGAGCCATACAAGCAGGCAAAGGCTCTCCCCACGTCAGCACAGGAAGTCCGGGAAGGGAGAGCAGGAATAGGAGGGGGAGAGAGGAGCAGGATAAAGGCAAAAGCTGAGAAAGACAACACAGGAGCCCACTGTCCCCTTCTCGCCTTCCTCTCCAGCGCAGGGCAGAAAAGGAGGCTAAAGTATACAGGCCGTTCCTGGGAACCACCGGAATCACGCAGTCAGTGGATAGAGAGAACCATATTGACCCACGGTGGTACACCAGCACACCCAAAGATAACAAGAGGAGAGGACCAAGGCCCCCCCCTCCTCTGCAGGCCCCCAGTGCAGCCTCGAAGCAGGCAAAAGCGCAAGTGCGCACGACCAGCAAGTCACGGCAGGCGGGAAGGCCACGGGACGAGAGCACTTGAACAGACGTCCTGGCTGGGGGAAACAACAAGGGAAAAATGATGACCCCAAAGATATTCAAGGACGCCAAAGGGGTCCAGAAGAGGTTGGCAAACAACGAGGACACTACAATGAAGGACATATTGAAAGAGCTTCAGAGGCTCTCCGAGAAGCAGGATGCAACACAAAGAAAAGTAGATGAGGCGGCGGCAAGGCATGATGCCCAATTGCAAGAACTCAGAACGGATCTGAAAAAAGAGCTCTCGACGGTGCGCGACGAAATTCTCTCAATAAAACTGGAGGGAGACAAGATTAAAACCTCACAAGGGAAGTTACAAAAACGGGTGGAGTCCTTGGAGGCGAGGAACGCAAAGTTAGAACAACTCCAGGAGAGGATGGAACAGACCACCCTGGAGACAAAGCTACGCTTTAGAAACCTAAGGGAGGACCCGCAGGAAGACGTGCAGAGAATCATCAGTACACTCTCGTCTACCATTATAGGCAAAGATGAAGAGGAGATACATCGGAAGAGTCCCGTCTTCATACGCGAGAAGGAACAACGTGCCGAGGGACGTGGTGGTCCAATTCTATAGAAGAAAAAACAGAGATGAAATACTAACGAAAAAAAGGGAGGCGCCAACAACATACAAAGGCCAGAAGGTCATTGTGCTAAAGGAATTCACAGCAGCCTCGATCAGCAAGCGAAAGAACTACCTCTTCCTCACGGAGGAGTTGAAGAACAGGAAAATCAGGTTTAGATGGGAAAAGTCGGAAGGGATTATGGTAACATACAAGGAAAAGAGGTACTGGTTAACCACTGTGGCCAAGGCACAGGAGTTTCATCTAAATCTTCTGAAGGAGTCGGGCATGAGATCCGCGTCCCAACCTGAGCAGAATGAAGCAACCAAGAGGCGGCGATTTTACTCCCCGACTGAGGAGACAACCCGACTCAGCGGGAGACATCGGGAGACGGAGATGAACACGACGACACGGATAGCGGACAACAAGAACGACGACACGGGACACACAGTGGAAATGCAACATGTATGATCCATTAATACAACTACAGTGCTTTTCCAACAACATTAACGGGCTGAACTCGCCGATGAAAAGGAAAAGAACGTTCAACTCACTGAGGAAGAACAAATGGGACATTGTGGCTTTGCAAGAAGTTCACATCAAAAAGGCCCACGAGCATCATTTGGTATCCAAAGGTATGGGTAACTTATTTTGCTCTCTAGCAGGTGAAAAAAAGAGAGGGGTTGCAACATACATCAGCGGCAAGGTACCAGCCAAACTGGCATTCGCGGACACAGAGGGGAGAATAGTAGGGGTGATGTTGGAGGTGGGGCTGTCACGCCTTCTGGTGTGTAACATTTATGCGCCTAATGGCCCCAAATCCAAATTCGCCCAGCTGCTCGCGGCGCTCATAGATGATCAAGAGTATGATGGTCTAATCATTCTGGGCGACTATAATGGAGTAATGAACCCCCGACTGGATAGAACGCAGTCCATTGTGAAGCCCAAGAAAGCAGGACAAGACCCCCCGGGGGTTCTACCTAAGATCCTCACGCGCATGCTAGAGGACCTTGCTCTGGCAGATGCCTGGCGACTCCACAATCAAAAGGAAAGGGATTACACATTCTAATCAGATGGCTGACCAGAAAGATCAAAAGGAAGAAACAACTGGGGTTCATAACCAAACTCCGAACCGGGGACACAACGATCCTGGGGGAAGAGGACATCCAGGACGCGTTCCAGGCCTTCTATTCAAGGTTGTATTGTAGAGACGCAATAAAAAAGGCGGACATAGAGCAGTATCTGGAGAGTGCATCACTGGGCAAGGTACCATCGCCCTATAGAGAGGCACTAAACGAAGAAATCTCAGAGCTCGAAATAGAAAAAGCAATCAGAAAGTTGGACGCAAGCAAGGCCCCGGGGCCAGATGGACTAACGGCTAGATTCTACAAAACGATGCAAGGCGAAATTCTCCCCTTCCTGAGGAAGATATACAACAGAGTACTACAGGAGGGGGTAACCCCGGATTCTTGGAGGGAAGCTAACATAATGGTAATTCAAAAAGAAGGAACGGATGGCACAAATGTGGCCAACTACCGGCCCATATCACTTTTGAACATAGATTACAAGATTCTGGCAAACATTCTGGCCGAAAGACTAAAACTCTGGCTGAACATCTAGATAGCGCCCGATCAAAACGGCTTCCTCCCTGGCCGGCACGCTAAGGATAACACCAGAATGGTAGTGGATCTGATCCACTACTATGAAATGCACCCGCAAAAAGAAATCGCCTTCCTGGCCCTGGATGCGGAGAAGGCTTTTGACAACTTAAATTGGGACTTCTTCAGCTTGCTCATGTCAAAAATGGAGGTAGGCCGGTCTTTCCAAAATGCCATCGGAGCAATTTACAGAGATCAGTTTGCCAGAGTCTGGGTCAATGGTCGGCCAACGGGGAAATTCCCAATACAAAAGGGGACGAGACAGGGTTGTCCTCTTTCCCCGCTGATATTCATCATGGCCATAGAAGTGCTGCTCAGATCCATCAGGTCAAGTGATCGCCTGAAGGGCCCTTCGATTGGAGGCCATGCACTTAAAGTTAAAGCTTTCGCAGATGATGTGATCTGCTTCGTTGAGAGGCCGGTGACCACGATCCAGTTTTGGTTAGAGGAAATAGTGAGGTTCGGCTCGCTAGCGGGGCTAAGAATCAACAAGGATAAAACAAAGATCATGACTAAGAATGTACCCAAGAACCGACAGGAGCAGTTAGAGAGGGCCTCAGGCGTGCAACTCACCCAAACCATCAAATACCTGGGGGTTCACATAACGGCGCTGAACAGTCAACTGCAGAAAAACAACTACGAGGCAGTGTGGAAAAAAATTCAGAAAGATCTCGCTAGTTGGAAAAGTGCCGGCCTTTCACTCATGGGAAGAATAGCGGTGACTAAAATGAACGTCCTGCCCAGGCTACTATATCTCTTCCAAACTCTGCCCATTATTAAATCCACGGCCATCTTTGACACATGGAAGAAGGACATTCTCCGGTTCTTATGGGAAGGAAAAAGAGCGAGAATTAAGTTCAAAGTGCTCGCGGACAGCAGGTCGCGGGGAGGGCTGGATTGCCGGACCTAAAGCTCTACTATGAGGCCTGTGGTCTGGTACACATAAGAGAGTGGATAAGTCTGAAGAACATAGAGCTACTGGCCCTGGAAGGCTTTGACCTCCTTACGGGATGGCACGGACATCTGTGGTATGGCAAGTCAAGGCCAAACGAAAACTTCAAAAACACCCGATAAGAGCGGCCCTGATGAGAATCTGGGAGACCTACAAGGGGAGGTTCTATCAAAAAAAAACCCTGTGGGTGTCACCCATAGAAGCGCAGCAAAGAAACCTGTTGGGCTGGACCACTTGGCCGACTTATAAGGACATGTCAGTCAAGGTGGGGATG
The DNA here is from genome assembly GCA_030556195.1 of Anolis apletophallus. NCBI lineage: Eukaryota > Metazoa > Chordata > Lepidosauria > Squamata > Anolidae > Anolis > Anolis apletophallus. Next base: position 55,060,245 of record JARBWK010000008.1, on the reverse strand, counting down.
AAGAGATGCCTCCAACCAAGGCTATTGCTACAGCAACAGTGCAAATCCCTCACTTGGCTTCAACTCTTACAGGTCAAAACGAGCTTCCAGAGGGATGAACAAACAGGCTTCGAGGAAGGGGAGCGCTTCTGGAATAGCTTCCTAAACAAAGAGAAGAAACTCATCTCCAAGGCTTACAGGCGACTCCTGGAGTGGTCAACAGAGACTGAGCAGGTAAAAACCTGCATGATAAAATGGGCACAAAATGTCAGCCGCACAATCAGAATGCAAGAATGGGAAAAGATCTGGTGGAAGAACATCAAAATCACCTATGCCATCGATCTGAAGGAAAATTGGTACAAAATGTTCTTCAGATGGTACATGACCCCCCCATAAACTGGGTCTGATGTACAAGTCCGCCCAGACAGCATGCTGGAAATGTGGGTCACAGACAGGCACCTTTTATCATATGTGGTGGTCCTGTCAGGAAGCTTCAAAATATTGGAAGTCAATCTTTATCCAAATTCAAAAGATCCTACGTGTCACGCTGGAGATGACGCCAGAGGCTTGCCTCTTAGGAATGGTAGATGAAAGAGAACTCATAGACGAGAATGCTGAACGGCTGTTCTTGTTTCTTTCCACGGCAACAAGGATGGTGTACGCGAAAAAATGGAAGTCTGAAGACACGCCTTGCCTTGGAGAATGGGTGGATAAAGTCCAGGACATTATGAGCATGGATAGGCTTTCCTATTACATGAGTGAACTGGAGGGGACGGGACTGCGCAGAACCGACTGGTCCCCCTTCGCGGACTACCTAAAGATCTGGGACTCAGACCAACATAGCTAGACTTCTTGATACAGGCACAAGATACTCAAGGTCCTGACAGGAGGCAAATGGCTTCCTCCTTCCTCTCTTTCTCCCTCCCCCCCACACCGCAAGGACAAGCGGACATACGCTCTTCTTTTTCTCTCCCTCCCTCCCCCAACTGAACAATAAGGACAATACAAAAACACCGGAAGCCAGAAGATTTCCCTCCCCCGTTATTTACCCCCCTCCCCGACCCCCGTACCCACCCCAAACAACCCCTCTCCCCCCCTCCCCTACCCCCTCCTCCCTCTCACCCGGCCCACACCCGCCCCCCTCCCCACACCTGCCCCCGCGTTCTCTTCTTTCCTTCCTACTGTCCTGTACCCAAATTTGTTCCACCTCTTTTACTGTTATGGAAGAAAACTCAATAAATATATTTGAAAAAAAATACATAAAAACAGAGATACATAAAAACCACATTGCTATTAAAACCACATTCAACTCAGTCTATAAAAGTGGTCACCCATTTCAGATTGAAATCAATCTCAGTTTATTCTGGGAAAGCCTCGTTCCACATCCAAGTCTTCACTCGCCTCCTGAAGGACAACAGAGAGGGGGCAGATCTAACATTGCTTGGGAGTGAGTTCCACAGCCGAGGGGCCACAACAGAGAAGGCCCTGTCTCTCGTCCCCACCAGATGCGCTTGCGAAGATGGCGGGATCGAGAGCAGGGCCTCTCCGGAGGATCTTATTGTCCTTGATGGTTCATAGGAGATAATTCGTTTGAACAAGTAAACTGGGCCGGAACCGTATAGGGTTTTGTAGGTTAAAACAAGCACTTTGAATTGTGCTCTGAAACTAATTGGCAGCCAGTGGAGCTGGCACAACAAGGGAGTCGTATGCTCCCTGTACCCCGCTCCTGTTAGTAACCTGGCTGCCGAGCGTTGGACTAATTGCAGTTTCCGGACAGTCTTCAGAGGCAACCTCACGTAGAGAGGGTTGCGGTAGTCTATTTGAGATGTAACCAGAGCATATCTAAAGGAGGTAGACAAAGCTGGCCTCTCTCACCACTTCTATCCATAAAAGCATTGGAAGTGTTATTAAATTAAAGATGCGAAGAATCTAATAGAAGAGGTTTAAAAGTCAGAAAAGTGCAACAAAAAATATGTGCATATGCCGACGACCTAATGCTGCTGGTGAAAAACCCAGCGGAATCAATAGTTTGCTGAATCACTTGTTAGCAGATTATGACACAATATCAGGACTTAAGGTCAACAAAGAAAAAACCAAGATCATTGTTAAAAATTTGCATCAGAAAGACAGACAAAAACTGATGAAGGATTCAGGATTTCAAATAGACAGAAAAATGATTTTGGCTAACAGACAAGGTGTCAACAATATTTGAAAACAATTATGTCCATGTTTGGAAGGAAATAAGGAAGCATATTTTGAATTGGAAAAAAGTTGTTTTACTAGGAAGAATTGCAGCAGTAAAGATGAACATGCTGCCAACAATATTTTTGTTTCAGACCGTACCAATTATCTTAAATTAAATCCCATTCACCCAATGGAAAAAGGATATAACAAGTTTTGTATGGAATGGGGAAATGCCAAGAATCAAGTAGAAAGTTCTTTCTGATAATAAACGAAGAGGTGGACTCAGTCTATCAGACCTGAAATTGTATTTTGAAGCATCTATGGATGAGAGATTGGATGATGCTAGAAAATGAGAGATTTTTGACCATAGAAGGTTATGATTTACCATTTGGATGACATGCATATATTTGGTGTGACAAATCCAAAATAGACAAGAGCTTCACAAATAATATTACGAGAAAAGCACTTTTGAGAGTTTGGTTCAAACATAAATTGAAATTTGAACATAAGACCCAACTTTGGATTTCACCACATGAAGCTTTCCACCCCTTTCCCACCTCAGTCTTCCCTTTTTCTAGTTCCCCCCTTGCTATCCCAGTCTTTACTACCCCAATTCCCCATTCCCTCTCTTCCTTCCCCAGTTGCCCCTTTCCACCTCAATCTGTCCTACTTTTCCAGCTATCCCCTTTCCACCTCATTTTTCCACTTTTTCAAACACCTCTTCCCATTCTTTCCCACCCCCTTCCCAAGTCAGTCTTTCCCACTTTTCTATTTCATATACACACAGCATTCCCCCAAAATATATACTGTAGTTAAAATAAACTATGGTGATTATTGGATTATTATTGATTTGTTGTTGTTATTACATTTATTATTTTACTCTATTGTTGTTATATTTATTGTTTTACTCTGTTAATATTATTATTATTACATTTATTATTTTTCTCTATTGTTATTACATGTATTACTTTAACTGTAGTCCAGTCCTCCAATGGTCTGAGGGACAGTGAACTGGCCCCCTGTTTAAAAAGTTTGAGGACCTCTGTACTACACCATGTTGGCTATCCCAAGGAACCTACTCAAGATAAAATTAACATCGTATTTTATGCTTTAATATTAAGGAGATACATTAATTGAAAAGGCGATTATAGGTGATTGGAAAGGTGATTATAGAACGAGAATTGAAGCATGACTACTGAAAAGTCCCTCTTTCACATCAATGCTTGTACTGCAGATTGTCAGCAGGATTAAAATAAGATATCCATAGATTCACGGGCAGCTCACATGGGATATGATCCTTCAAGTAACTTGCTTCCAAACTATCAAGAGATTAAAAGGTCAAAGCCAGCACTTCTGTCTGGAAAATGAACTTCTGTTGTTGCAGAGCTTTTCCATGTTTCTTATTCGTTCTAATCCACACTTTGGTTTCTGATTATCTTAGTAGTGGGGGAGGAAAGAAGCAGGTATTGAATTTGCTGTAAGTTTGTGATAACCAAGACCTTTGTATACAAAACAAATAACTATTGAAGAAATTTACCTGTTTCTTATCAGTTATCAGGCATGGCAACTCCCTTGGCCAAAAAAACTACAGTCTCCATTGCAATACAATGTCACTAGAAAGTAGAAATACTGTCTTTCTCTCCTTCCCAAGGGCAGTTGACCTTCTCCTCGCCAAAGAGGTGAACCTCTTGCCAGCACATATGACTACAGACTATTACATTAATCTGTTTAGCCGCAGTACCAGCTGCTTGCATGTTTTTAATTATCTTATTAGATGGTATAACAGTGACCTATGAAATAAAAGTGAAGGTGAACATTTTAAACTTTTGGTTTCATAGTTATTTTCCTAAATATATACTAATACTAGCTGTTTTTTTCTCCTCAATGGAAGCAGATTTAACCAGACCTTCATTTTAGTCCTTGGAATGTTATTTTCAGAACAAAATCACTTTAATGGATTTTCTCATTATTTGTTAAGTATTTCTCATATGTACTGTGTAAAGGCATGAAAATTAACCTGAGTTCTTCCTTTTAGTGAGCTGAAGTTGATAACTATTGCTCTGAATGTAATTCTAATAAATGCAGACTGTTTTGACATTTTCAGGGTTTTTTAAAATTTCCAACGCTATTGCTTAATTCATTTATATTGTGCTGGTATCCACCATCTGTGCATTCAGGGCTACATAAAATTTGTGAAAGACTTTAAGTTGTAGATCTGTTCCAGTTAGAGTGTACACCTGCCTTCTTTATAGTGTCAGACAAGTAATAATTTAGTATATAAGCATGACTGCATCAAGAATCTTCTTCCAACACAGAAAGATAGATGAAGGGAAGAATTGATGTCTGAATAGGATAGCGAGACTTTTAAAACACTAGGCCAGGACACCAGTGAAGAGGGAGGTGAAATGTGACACAAAATGTCTTGATCTACTACTCTCTATAAAACACAGTGAGGATAATTGGGGGAGTGTGTAAAAGGAACTGTATGGGCAACTGGGAGGGATCTAGAAGCTATATTAAAAACCCAAATCCATTCCCTTTGAGAAGAGTGTAAACTTAGGCTTTATTAAAATGAATTGCTTGGTTGTATCGTGACTATTAGAGGAGTTTTTTGTTCATCTTCCTTACCCATATTTATTCAGTTACTGGACCTGAAATTAAATAGTTTTGTCTATAGTTTTGTCTATAATTTTGAATGATGTCAAGGTATATCAGTGAATAGAGAACTGTGATGTAGTAACTAGAGTGCATGACTACAACTGTGGAAACCAGTTGTAGTCTTGGATTCAAAGCCCTGCTCAACCATGGAAACCCAACTGAATGATCTTGAGCAAGTCTCATTCTCTCAACATCAAAGGAATTATTATTGATTGATGATTATGTTTATTTATACCCTGCTTTTTCTCTCAACAAAAGAAACTCAAAGAGCAAAGGCAAACTTCTTCTGAACAAACCTTGCTGACAAACCCCCATGATAACTTCGCCTGTGTCATAAGTCAGAAATGACTTGAAGGTGTTTAATGTGTCTATTTTATGAAATAACTATTCTCTTGCATGAAGTGAAACTAGTGTCAGTAATGAGAAGAAATTTGATACTATATTAGATTTTGGAAGTATCCGATCGCAAATATGAGACATAGCAAGCCTGGACATACGCAATATTGGCCATATGCTAATATACTTATTCTACCTCATGCACTAAAAAGCAACTACCATATTTCACTGCATAATAGTTGCACTCCCCTCCCAACCTTTTCCTCTTAAAAATGGGGTGCAAATATTATGCAGTGAAATATTGGATGCCTATGGGACCTCCCCCATCTGGCAGCCGAGGGAGACCCCATAGGCTTCCCCTGCCAGCACATGTGGGTGAGTAAAGTCTACAGGGCCTCCTTCAGCTGCCAGCAGGAGGCCCCAATCAACTTCTGGCAGATGAAAGAGACTACATAAGCCTCTCCACCCACACACCTACTTGGCCCCATAGATCTCCACAGCAGGCACCCTTCACCTCTGCACATGCCTGCTGGAGAGAGCTGGAAGGTTTCTCTGGGCTGCAGCCAGCTGATCAACCTTGATTAGCTGTCTGCAGTCGAGGGAGGCCCAATAGTTCTCCCTGGCAGGTGTGCTCTGTGGTGAGCCTTCAGTCTGTGATTGTGTTTCAGGATCAGGGTGCTTTGGATGTGGGGAGTGAGGTCAATGAGTTTCAAGATGGCAGTGGTTTGGTCAATTATATTGATGCAGAGAATGACCTGGAGACTCCTGTTCAAAGTATACTTTTTCATAAGAATGTCCCTGAAGGGTGTGGGGATGATGGTGTACTCCCTGAATTGCTACCAGAGAGTTCCCAGGATTTGAGGCTTGAAAACAACTCAGCACCTGCAGAAATTAATGAGCAAATAGATAGAGAGGAGAAGATTAGTCAAAACAGACAGGCTGAACAGACCCTTCAGGGTTCTGCCAGGCTCCGAGAGAAAAAGATAAGAGGATCCCAAGTAAAGCGAAACCAGTTCCTGAGTGCTTGGAATAGCTTAATGAGGTGATAAAAGTTCCAAGCATGGGAAATGTAGCCAGATGAAGCATTGTTTAGAATCCTGTTAAGTTCTCGTCCTTGTTTAATGGAAGTCTTGCTTGGAAGATTCATGCTTAAGTATTTCTTGTTTCATGATTTTGCTGTTTGTATTTCATGATTGCATACTCATGCCTTGGATTAGCATTTCATGGTTCTCTGGATTTTATTAGAGAAGTGTGGACTTTATTTTCATGGACTTTGCTGAACTCTACCCTGGACTAATTTGTACCTGCTTATCTTCTTACCTAATTGGATTTACCTATTCCTTTAAAGTGCTTTTTTTACTTTGCTGCTTTTACATTATCTTCAATAAAAGATTGCTATCCTATTCAATGTGTGGTGTTTAAAGTCAGGTGGCTTTTCCTGTCCTGGAGTGCAACACTGGGTGTCAGCTCCTGGCAGATTCTAGAATAAAAGCACGCTCACAAGGGAAGTTCCTCAGATACAACTTTATTATTCCTCTTGCCAAGACGAAGCAAAAGCCAGTTCTAACCCTTTCCCACCACTCCTGTAGTATTTCATTTAGTTAACCCATGCCCCCCCCCCCCCCCCTTGTTATCTATTCTAACAGTTACATTCCATTCCCACAGAGCATGCAATATCTCCCAGGTTTCTCACTCCTAGTCCAGATGACCCTTATCAGAAGCCAGTAATTCACTCCCAACTTGTCATGAAGTGGACAGAGCAGCTTGTTAGCTTGTTGACTTTAGCTGAAACGGACATATCCTGACACTGAGAGGCTTTTCTCAGCTTTCCTCACTGTCATCAGCTGATCAGCCTCGATCAGCTGGTGGCATTGTGTGAAGCTTTCCAGCTCTCTCTGGCAGGTGCATGTGTGGATGAAGGTTCACCTCCACACACTTCACCCACCTGTGTGCCTGCCCCTTGGATCTACTATTATGCCAGAAAAGGCAAAAATCCAATTTTGCCTTTCTCAAAAGGAGATGCAATGATTATTTATTTTATTTATTTATTTGTCACGTTTCTATACTGCCATAAGAACATAAGAAGAGCCATGCTGAATCGGGCCTCAGCCCATCTAGTCCAGCATTCTGTGTCACACAGCGGCCCACCAGTTGTACACAGGGATCTCTAGCAGAAAGGAGGGCAAAACCCTCACCTGCTCCCGACGCCCCACAACCAGTGGGAAAATCCTGCCTGTCTCCATCAACACAGAGGTGGCACTTGGATGTCCATTTCAGTAACTACTGATTCCCTTGGTATCCATGAATCTGTTCTAATCCTGCCTTGAAGCTGTCCAGGCTGACAGCTGTCACAACCTCCTCTGGAAGTGAGTTCCATAACCCAATGACCCTCTGGGTGAAGAAATATTTCCCTTTATTAGTCCTAACTTTCCTACCTTGGAGCTTCAGGGAGTGCCCCCTAGTCCTAGTGTTGTGTGACAGAGAAAGTATTTTTTCTTTATTCACCTTTTCTATCCCATGCATGATTTTATACACTTCGATCAAGTCACCTCTTAAACGCCGTCTTTCAAGGCTGAAAAGACCAAGGCGTTGCAACCTGATTTCGTAAGGCAGCTGCTCCATCCCTTGGATCATTTTTGTTGCCCTTCTTTGTACCTTTTCCAGTTCCGTTATATCCTTCTTGAGGTGCGGTGACCAGAATTGTACACAGTACTCCAGATGTGGCCTCACCATAGATTTGTAGAGAGGCAATACAACATTTGCCGACCTATTTTCGATTCCCTTCCTGATCATGCCAAGCATAGAATTTGCTTTTTTCGCTGCTGCTGCGCACTGGGTTGACATCTTCATTGAGCTGTCCACCAAAACCCCAAGATCCCTTTCCTGGTTTGTCTCAGAAAGCTTTGATCCCATCAGTTGATAAGTGTATTTGGGGTTCTTTGCCCCGATGTGCATGACTTTACACTTGTTTAGGTTAAACTGCATTTGCCATTTTGTTGCCCATTCACTCAATTTCGAGAGATTTTTCTGGAGCTCTTTACAATCAGTTTCATTTTTAACTACCCTGAACAGTTTAGTGTCATCTGCAAACTTTGCTACCTCACAATTTACTTCTACATCCAGATCATTTATGAATAAATTAAAAAGTAACGGTCCTAAAACTGAACCTTGGGGTACGCCACTTCTCACCTCTTTCCACCCAGAGAAGTGTCCATTTATTACCACCCTTTGTTTCCTACAGTTTAGCCAGGTTCCAATCCAGGACAAGACCTCTCCCCTGATTCCATGGCTGAAGAGCTTATTTAGGAGCCTTTGGTGAGGGACTTTGTCAAAAGCCTTTTGAAAGTCAAGGTAAACAATATCGACTGGGTCCCCTTGGGCGACTCGGGACGGTTTACACAGGCAGTCTCTGCCCTCAATACAACACAAGCAACAAGGCTAAAAAAAACCCCATATAATAACAAATTAACAATTAAAAACATACAATTTCATTATGTGATGAAATGCATGCAGTGATGTATCAAAGTAAATATTTCCTTTAGCTACTTTTGTGGCAGTACCACATGGGGGTTCCCTTCGTTGGACAAAACACTCCAATTACAATAAGAAAAAAGTTATTCTTGGGGTCAGGTTGCTGCTTGATGTTTAGAACTTCTTGCTTGTAGGATAAGCAGTGTTTACTAAAAATCAGCCCCTGTACACGATTCATTCTGTATGGAGAGGGCCACAGAGCTGTGCTTTCTTTTGCCGTGAGAGCCTTTGAAAATGATCATGTCAAGACAGCCGCAGGCAGGAGTCTCGATGAACGGAGAATATAGCTACATTCTTATACTTCTTTCTCTACAGCTAGCTTTAATGGAAATATCCAAGAAAGTTGTTCTAAATAACAAAAGCAGTCATGATCAATTGTTAGCATTTTGGAATCATTAATGTTTTGTGGCTGTGATTTTAAAAGGCTTCCTTTTATTCTGATAAATTCTAGCATTCTTTAAATATATTTCATGCCTTATGTTAATGTCTTTGTCATAGGTTTTTAAAGTTTTAACAAGTACTGTTTCACATATGCATTATAAAAATTGTTCATTACTAAAGTGAGCATGAATTAAAATATTTATTAAAACTTCTTAAAGCACAGTGGGCCTAAATAACGCAGTGAAATTACTGTATCAGAATTCATTTAAACTCTAAACTCAAATCATCTTTGTGCCTTTGTGACTGAAATTGACAGATAAATGGCACCATGCTTCTGTTAGTGTTGAGTTGTACATGCTCAGATCTTAATCATGCTGGCACTTGTTCCTTGGAGAGTGGAACTAGTCCATAAGGTTTTTAGTGACCTAAAAGCAAGAACATCTGCTACTGAACCATGAGCAAATTGTTGGCCAAGTTTAGGGATCTGTATATGATAGTTGTTTTCTCAGCATGGAGATGGTTTTCTCAGCATGGAGATGGTCACTGCAAAATTGCAGTGAATCCTGTTGTAATCAATAGTGCCAGAATTTTTGGCACTTTCATATTACAGTATCTCCAAATTCAAGTTATGTTTTAAATTTTATGTTTGCTTTTGTTTTGTGAGACATTGTTTAAAGAAATTTTAGTTTTATATACCATTTTACATGTTCTGACATGGTTTAAAGATCATAAGGTCTCTAGTTCTACCAACCTTTACCAATTATTTATTTGTTTGTTTGTTTGTTTGATCTTATATTCCGCTCCTCCCAGCCGGCTCGGGGCGGTTCACACATATATCAAAATGCACAGTAAAACAGCAATACATCGTAAAACAGCAAAAGCAAAAGATAAAAGTTGCAAATAATGCAACGATAGTAGCAGTAGACAGTTACAGTATCCAGGGATTCAGTCAAAGGCAAAGGCAAGAAAATAATATTAAATCCAGTGATCAGATAGATAGAGTAGCAGGTAAGAAGGGGACAGATATAATATCAGGTCAGCTAGAATCAATATTTTCATCATCCAGTGATATTTAACAGTTATTATCTGTGCAGTTCCTTAGATGAATGCCATACTATTATGGAGGTAGTAATACCCAAGTGACAGTGAATAGTAGTAATTTTTCAGGAAAATCAGGGACATCCTACTTTAGCTCCATGACAGACTAAGGTATAATGACTTGCCCAAGGATATCTAGCGAGTGTGGCGAAAAAGTAAATAATGATGCTTCAATTAGGTAAAAACATCACCAGAATAATCAATTTTAATGCAATGTCAGAAATAAATTTTATCTGAATATTATTTACTGCAAAAAGAGATACAGTAGGGTAGTGGGCAAATTCATAAAACATTTTCTGAAACTATGTTGATAGCATAAGCAAGACAAGATAGAGCCTCAAATGTTCTTCAGAATATAAAGAATAATATAAATAAATAATGAGGCACATCCTCATTATATCCCCAAAAATGCATAAAGGAAGACCAAGGCAGTATGAGAATATTTGACTTCAAAAATGGCTGTAGGGATGGTTTGAAAATAATTGGCTGTAAAAGCTTACCTAAGTTTAGGAAATGTAAGCTTTAGCAAGTAAGCTGCTTTTTTATCGCAAATATTTATACAGCCCCTACCATTTTGAAAATTCAGTAGCAATACATTACCTGAAAATGTCAGGAAGCTTCTCTTGGTATTCAAGGTGGAAGAGTCGCTAAGTAAGATAGCATATAACTAAAACAAATTATAATATCTTGAACTCCAGACTTTATAGTGAACAACTTCAAAGCATAAATTGAGGATTCCTCAAAGAGGATTCCTTTAAAAATTCTTCATTGATTAGATAAAATGAAGAGATTTTCTAGAAGGAAATCCAAAATTGGCTCAAAGCAAGTGCCAATACGGAGAAATTAAAAGGTTTTTTTTAAAGGAAACTATTCTGAAAAAACAGGATGAATAGATAGTAGATGTAGAAACGGTTTGTTGTTTTTAATTGCTATCAAGTCAAACTTTGATTATTTGAACCTTTGAAGGAGACACCTCCAAGTCACTCTATTATCAACAGCCTTGCTAAGGTCTTACCAACTCAAGGATGTGGTTATTTATTTAGAACATTTATATCCTATCCTATTCTCGACTTGAAGGAGGGACTCAGGGCAGCTAACAGCAGGCAACAATTCGATGACAATACAATATAAAAACAGTAATAAAATATACAATTGCATAAAATGATTATAAATATACATTAAAAACAGTTCATCAGGTTTAAAACATCCTCCAAATCAGTCCAAATTACGGTCTATAAAATCTCAACTTCACCAATAAAATCCGTCTATTCTACGAACGGTTGCTCCCACAGCCAGGATTTAAGCTTCTTGTGAAAAGTCAAGACGGAGGGGGCAGATCTAACCTCCTTATGGAGGGAGTTCCACAGCCAGGGGGCTACCATGGAGAAAGTCCTGTCTCTCATCCCCACCAAACGCAACTGCGATGTTGACAGGACCAAGAGCAGGGCCTCCCCAGATGAACTTAAGGCCCTTGATGATTCATGGAGGAGACTTGTTCGGACAGGCAAGCTGGGCCAAAGCCATTTAGGGCTTTATAGGTAAAAACCAGCATTTTGAATTGTGTTTGGAAGCTAATCGGCAGCCAGTGGAGCTAGTGTAGCAAGGGAGTTGTGCACTTCCTGTACCCCGCTCCTGTGAGCAGCCTGGCTGTCTAGTGTTGGACTAGCTGAAGTTTCCAGGCAGTCTTCAGAGGTAACCCCACATAGAGTGTGTTGCAGTAGTTTATTTGGGATGTAACCAGAGTGTTTCCTTGACGGAGTGTATCTACCTGTGTGGTTTCCTATTTTCCTACTGTCTTCTACATTGACAAGTACTATTGTCATGTGTATGTAGTCATGTTTTCTCATGAAGAGTAGCATTGCAAGATTCTGCTCAATTGTTTCTGAAAAAGATTATTGGCCAATCCATCACCCCAAAGCAGTGGTTCCCAACCTTTTTTTGACCAGGGACCACTCTCCAACATTAGTACCAAAAGGGTTACAAATCAGTTTTTGGTCAACTTTAGATTCAGTTTGGTTATTTGGGTGAGGATTCATAAAATTGCATTGGATAGACCACATCAGCTCTAGTTTCTGATACAGAACATATGCCATCCAGTAGTCACCATCTGCTTGGCCACAGAAAACCATATTTAATCATCCTTGGCTCTATAAGAGGGTTTCATGAGAACAGTTGCTCTTATTGCACTGGTGTAGTAAAGATGAGGCCACTGACCATATTTTAGTTCTTATGGGCCACAGGTTGGGAACCACTGCCCTAAAGCTTTGGACTTGACAAACATACAGTGGATGTTCTTTAGCTATTTCACACATTGTTCCATAAACTGCTGGAGAGCCAGAAAACATGTTTCCTCCATTTATTTTACAGAATTTAAGGAAACAGGAGAACATTAAAAAAAACATATCTGCAAAATCTTATAATGCGACATGGGTTGAAGCTTGCTTTGGAATGACTCAGGTTAACTGGAGGACCGTATTTTCCCATATGAGCCGGCCATGCTTCGAGAATCTGTGCATAGGGGCTTTTCTCTGTCTCACCAATCTTGTGTACACCTTATGAGAGGACGTTCCAAGTTCTTGAACTCCCTTCTGAGAAAGGTTTAATTAGCATCCTACTTGCTATCTTTCCACATTAAGGTTAGGACTTTTTTTATTTTGGCATGACTTCACAGACCTAAGAATTATTATACAAACTGATCCTTACAGAATTGCTCTATACTGTGTATATTTGTTTTATTTGTTGTGCTTGTGGTTTAATTGGTTTTGATTTTGTGAGTAGTTTAATTGTTTGTGTGTGTGTTTGTGTTTGGAAAGAGTTCTTTAGCATGGTGAAGTGATTTGAGTGTAGTACTGGGTTTCCATGAGACCAGGGTTCAAATTCATACTCAGCCATGAAAACCATTGAGTGACCTTGGAAAGTCAAAATCTCAGAGGAAGGCAATGGCAAACCCTTTTTTTGCCAACAAAGCCTTGTCATAGGTTCTCTTTATAGTTGCCATCAATCAGAGACAACTGGAAGGCACAGAAAAATAACATTTTTAAAAGCTATGTTTCTTTTAACTATTATAAGGTGGGATATAAACATGACAACAATATAGTAGAATCATTCAGATATTTCTATATTATGAATAGGGGTTTTACATAAAACCATTTATGTGAAAAATAAAAATAAAATCATGAAAAAATAATTGTCTAACGCAAATATCAAGGATAATTAAGAAGTACTTGTTTGATACCAGATATTTAAAATAGATTTGCTGGATTTTTTTTCATACTTTGATAGCTCATTTCATTTTACTAAGAGGTTCTCCCTACTTGTCCAAACTGTGCATAATACTAATCATTATTTCAACATTATAAAAGATCTTTACTGTGGGAAGAATTAAAATGGATGAATCCTTGAACAATTTCTAAAATATTTTTCTTTCTACAGAAAGCAAAAAGACTGTGTACAGTTCTTAATTGCCTTTTCGAGGCTGAGTTCCCTCATTACCTGTGATTTAAGCTAAAAATGAAGTAATTATAGATAACAGTGTTTATCTGGTTGATCTTGGCACCTGCAGTCCTAATGCTGAAGCGCTTCCTGTTTCTGAGGCCAGGCTTTAACGTCTGTGGCTGGCATTACTAATCTGAGCTTCTTATATTTCTGCTGAATTTCCTATAAAAATTTCAAATGCCATGCTGTGCAGAAAGCATTTTTTTCAAAGAGTGGATTTGGTGAAAAGCAGGTTTGTGTTGGATATAATTTTTCTTTTCCCAAATATCAATGATGGCAAGATTTGTATATTTTGATTTTTCCCTTTCTTTACTATAACAAATAAGAATAGTTTTTGCGAGGAATATTATTTTGTGTGTATATTTGGCCCAAAGAGTGTTATTCAGCAAAACCTCATGTATTTCATGAATAATAGCTGTATTTGAATTAGTGTGGTGTAATTGGGGCATTCGATTAGGACTAAAGAAATCTGGGGTTTGAAACTCATACAGTCTTGGAAGCCCATTGAATGACCTTGGGCAAGTCAGGACCTCAGAGCTTTTGCACTAAGGCAATGGCAAACCTTGAGATACATCTTGTCAAGAAAACCCAAGTTATAGTATTGCCATAACTTGGAGTTATCATGGAGGCACTTAGCAACAACATTATCATTGTCCATCTCACCATCGTTTTCATTATTTTTATGTCCCACCATTCCTCCAGTTTTAGTCTCAGGAGACTTACAACAGGCATAGCTGAAAATGTATAATATACAAAACTTAAAAATCAATCAAATTATCAGAATATTAAAACCAGTTAAACAAGAAGCAGTTAAAAAGCAACTATATATAAAAACCCAGTACATTATACAAGGCCTGTTTTTCCTTTTAAAAAAGATCTACCAGAACAAAAAAAAGTCTTCATATGACTAAAGAGAGAAAGTATGGAGGGTGCTAATCTCACTCCCCTGATAAGGGAGTCCCAGAGTCTCAGAGCAACCATAGACAGCATCAACTGGTTTCAGATTTATTCTAATAGAGTCTCTTCCTACATGGCTTCATTTTTTGATCATTACTGTCAATCATTAATTTGATCCCTCTCCTTGTGCACAGCCACTTGGAGGAAAGGGAAAACAAAGGTTGCTTCCCTTCACTTTTCTTCTGTCCAGTTCCTTAACGAAACATGAGACTGTAAGAAGGCCCCTACTGGATCAGAGCAAATGCCTGACTGGCACCATCATGGCTAACCAGATGCCTATGAAAAGCTCATATACAGGACTCAAATATTTTCTTTATTTATACCCCCACCTTTCCTAGAGGCCAGTTTACTTGTAGATCAGTTGCTTCCTGGTGTATTGATGTTTTTAGTGCAGGAAATTTATTTTCTCTGGGGGGAAAACCCCTCAAAATATCACCTTACAATTTTGGCATAGAATAAGTCTGGATCAAAATTTGAGTTTTAAGAAACTGAATAGTTCTTGTTTACTTTAAAATAAGTTTTTGTGAGTTCCTTTCAACCTTTTAAAGAATAATTTGTGTAACATAGTCTGAATAATTTGACATTTCCTTCACATTTGACTACTATACTATTCCGCACTAGAATAAACACTGGTTCTAATAAAGATTTTTGGAGAAATTCCACTGCTTAGTTGCCTGGATTATGATATCTCCCATTGGCTTCTTATTTTTAATCTGGTACTGATTTGTGAGCAGTCATGTCTTCTACTTACATAACTATTGGAAATTCAAATAATATTTATCACCAGCTCACCCTATCCACACAAATACCAAGAAAAATTAAGCTTAGATATCAAAGAAAGAGCCCCCTGATGGTGCAGCAGGTTAAACCGTTGAGCTACTGAACTTGCTGACCGAAATGTTGGCGGTTCAAATCCAGGGAGTGGGGTGAGCTCTCGTGTTAGGCCCAGCTTCTGCCAACTTAACAGTTTGAAAACATGCAAATGTGAGTAGATCGGTAGATCCTGCCTTGGCGGGAAGGTAATGGTGTTCCATGTAGTCATGCCAGCCACATGACCTTGGGGGTATCAACGGACAACGCCAGCTCTTCGGCTTAAAAATGGAGATGAGCAGCACCCCCCAGGGTCGGATATGACTAGACTTAATGTCAGGGGAAGCCTTTACCTTTTATCAAAGAAAATCAAGCTTATATATCAAAATACTTCTCATAAATTTACCTGAAACTGAAAAATTGGTCATTTCTCAGCTTCCTTTTGATTACTTAAGAAATCTTTATTTTCAAGTACTTTGTTACTAGTTGCCAATGTTTTGCTAAATTATACATTTAGATTAACAACATTTGAGTTAAGAACTTTTTAGTGTGTGCCTTCAGGACTAGTTATTTCTGAATCCGTTTTTTATTAAACAGTGGTAACTTTCTTGTTACCATTGTTTAACTTAATTCTGCAGCTATCTTTCCTAAACCAATGTTTCAGGTGTGGATATATACCCAACATGTTCTAGAAGACTGATATAACAGATTTATTTATCTATTATCAGAAGGACTATAGTATTTAAGCAGTTATTGATCAGATCTGCAGACCACAGTAATTGTAACTATAGGATAAGCAATTCGGTTAAAACAATTTTCAAACAAAACATTTAACATCATATCAGTGCAAAATGCATAACAGCTAAATAAAACTCTAAAATAGATATAGATTATAAATATAGTACAAGACTTTACTATTTCTTTGGATTTATAAATTAATTATTCAACAAAAATAATATAAGGATCCTAACAAGTAATGCAAGTTTTAAGATAGAATTATATTGGAAAGAGGGCCATCTAGTCCAACCCCCTACCATGCAGGAAAAGATGTTGGTTTTTTAGTGGCTAGAAATAGAAAACACAACTCTGGTAGAATGTACTTTTTAAATAAAACTATCTTTGGACAGCTAGGGTAAGATGACCTCATTTGATCATATTGTTCCTAAGCAGTTGTCCTTTATAAAACAACAATAGTTTTATAATTAAGCAATCAGATGGAATAGCAGGCAATCTGGATCATTCCTCTTCTGTTTTCTCACCTATGGGGTTTATCATTTTTATATTAAGGTCTCAGGACTTCGGAGATCTTTGCTCCTGCATTCAAGAAATATAAAACTTGTTCTTGAGTTGTAGAAAATGCTTCAATGACATTTAAACATATTGACCATATGTAGAATTTCAATTTGGAACTTGCTTTCAAAATTATGCTATAGTCCTAAAAAGCTGGACTTTACATCTTAGCAAACATGGATTTACTCATATAATAAAATATAGGTAAAACATTAAATGCTATATCAGTATATCAATTGCACCAGTGAAATGTGACATATTGCATGTGTGATATTGCTTACCTCCACCCACTCTCAGAATTAGTCTTATTATCAGAGATATTGAGGCAAGCAGCAGTGATTTAGGGGCAGAAGTGGGTATCACTGTCCCTTTCCTTCTGAGCTCCCAGCTATTCCCATCTTTTGGAGGACAGAGAAGTGTGTCTTGCATCACCTTGGGTGTAATGGGGTTGCCTATCCTGTTGCCAATGCAGCTGCCATACCAACAGTCTTCTATGTGTTGGAATATAGTAGGCCACTATCTTGTCCTTTGCAAAATGTATTAAGTTGGCCTTGGTCTTACCACTCCCAAAAAAACAGTATTATTCCATTTTACTTATGTAAATACTTAAGATATTTTTTTAATTTAGTTTGCTTTGGTTTTCCTCAAATTATACTTGACTCAAGAAAGTCTTTGGGCTATTTCACTTTAGATCCTCAGGTGGGAGGTAGCGTTTCTGAGATTCAGTTCAGTGGAAAATGGAAGAGATATTGTTTAATTCTTGTATTCAAATTCACTAAATGGTTTGGGACAATTAATTTCCAATTGTTTCCCAGTAGAGTAGATTTACTTGTACATTAATGAAGCACAGGTGTTAGGCCCCTGGTGTCTTTGTGCCTAGGAGGCATATTTAGGTTGTTTATCTAGTCAGCCGTAGGTACTGCCAGGTACTCAAGCTTGCCTTTAACAGTTTATACAGTGCGGGTTTCTTATCTTTTAAAAAATTGCTAGCACCTGTTAAAATTTTAAAACTGATCATGTAGAAAGAAGAGAAGGCGATAGTAAACAGCACTAAAAGTTAACGGAAGTCATCTTCTCTTACGCTTAACTGCCCAGCTTGATGTTATGAAGAAAAGGAGCTTAATTTAGGCAAATGTGTCATGAGAAGATGTAATAGACAACACTCTTTTTTCTTCCCATGTTTTGGAATTAGGTATCCTTTTAAATAGGTTCTGTTTTATCTAAGGGTGAAACCAAAATATGGCTATATTAATATTAATTTTCTTTGTTTATTCACTGAGCTTCAGTACCAACATTTTAGAGGAAAGAGAATAGCCTCCACAGACATTATGAATTTCTGTAGCTGGCATAATTACAGTGATCTACATATTCATTAAATCCAGGGAAGAAATGTGTCCAAAAAGACAACCATGCGTTTAGAAATAGCACACTGCTAAATATATACATTTGAAACTTCCTTTCCTTTTGTTTACCCAAAATTACTTCATGTTATATTGCTTCTCAGTCAGCTAAGTCCTTAATAATAATTTAAAAACTTTTCTTGCTCTCATTCATTCTGTGCAGTAAAGAATGGGAAGAATTATTTGTAAACAACAATTACTTGGCAACAATACGACTGAAGGGGATTAATGGGCAGCTGAGAAGCAGCAGGTTCCGTAGTGTTTGTTGGAAGGTAAGAAGAAAATATTTATTTACAGCTTGCATTTGTAATATATCAACACATTACCTGATGCACTTGAATATTGCTTATGTAAAGAATCATTGAATTTTGCAGGAGACATCACGTTTTGTCTGTTTTTCCGGATCCAATTGAAGGAGCTATGTCAAATACTTTTGACTTGGAAGTATTTCATAATGAAATATTCAAATCACATTAGTAGTTTTTCATTGAAAATACTATTAAATTATGTAACTATTTAAACTTTTAAAATTTTCTTTATATCTTTTTGCATCGGTGGATGGAGAAAAAACGTGAAAGAGCAAGTCCAAATTTATAAACTGGTTGGGTTTAAGAAGCTAAGAAAGCAAGTAGAAGGTATAGATCAAGTACAACAATAAAAAGAGTAAATCCAGGATCTACCTCGCATTAACAGAACAGCCATAGCCAGGATTTTGATTCGGGGAGGGCTGAGTTTGATTCGGGAGGGGCTGAGTCTGAGTAAGAGAGGGACTACCCTACCAAACTTTTTGTATTGTTATCCCAATAACCCCATGAATGTGGGATATAATGAGCATGGTGATCAGATCATGATATGAATAAACATAACAGTTTAAATAATGTACCAGTAAGGCCTTCTCGCGGACCACCCTGAGAATGGGGGGGGCTGAAGCCCTCTAAGCCCCCCCCCCCCGGCTACATGTCTGGACTCCACTTATCAAATAGGCTTTCACATCATTTTGTGGGATTTACTATGAACCACAATATATTCCATTAAACACTGCCTGCTCCATATAGAATTATCGGGGCCACAGAACCTGCCTGGTACCATTGTGAAAAATTTTGTATGTCTAATTCAGATGTAATTAACTAAGTACAGGCAGTCCCCAAGTTACGAACAAGATAGGTTCTGTATATTTGTTCTTAAGTTGAATTTGTATGTAAGTTAGAACAGGTACGTTTTTAAAGCATAACTCCAGCCAAAAACACCCCTGTGCTGTTTGTTTTGCTGTCTGAGCCCCTGTTCAGAAGATTTCACCTCACTTTCCGTCACTGTGACAATTGAATTTTGGAAAGAAAGAAAAAGCTTGTTGTGGAAACAAGGATTGGTGAGAAAGCTTCAGTGGAAATTCCTTTTCCTCATAACTCTTCTGGAAGTGGATTTCCCTCCTGAAGGGTAGATTGCTCTCACTTCCATTAACTATGAGTTGTTTACAAATTGAATAACTTGAGGACTGTCTGTATAGATCCTATAATATTCCATATCCAGACTTCATATTTGTAGAATCAACACAGTTATGATTGTGTTGACTACAACGTTGACAAGTTTAAGCAGCATATTTTCATGTACTTTTAGGTTGAGTAACATGCATTTTCCCATGCACATATCAGTGAAGTATCAACCAAAGATGCAATCTTGAGTGATTTGAAAAACACTGATCCTTTTCAGTGGGTTGATATATGTGACCAATATAATACAGGTGAATCCTGTGGTCATTTTAGTTTGTTGCATAAAAGGTTTGCTATTTAAATTCTAGGTTGATACACCTTGCATGTTTATCTAACCAGCATTTGTTTCATCTAATTTGCAGCTCTTTTTGAATGTTCTACCTCCTGATAGAAATCAATGGATCAGTAAAACAACAAAATTAAGAACATTTTATAACAAGATTAAAGAAATAGTAAGTTGTTCTATGTTCCATATTTTCAATGTTGTATGATAGGAAAGAAACTTAACTTTAAATACTTATTCATACCTACAGCATATTACAAATCCTCGGAAAGCTGGACAACAAGATGTGATGATCAACAACCCACTTTCACAGGATGAAGGGGTAAGCATAATCTCCTTTATGTTCATTGAGCGTACAAGAAAACATTTAATATTTGTTTCTAATGAAGTTGCTTGTATAGAAACTATGTATGACAAACCTGATCAGTCCAATCCTACTGTGTGACTGAAAAATGTGGTTGCAGGAATCAAAGGTGTACCCAAAGAAACACATAAAGTACAGTGTTATCGGGGTAAATATGAAATGCCCAACACCTGCAAGGCCAGTATGTGAGTTCTACTTTACCCTTGAGTTTTGAAACATAAAATATGCTATTAACATTTTTATACTTGTAACTTGCTGGTGCCATAACAATGAATATATAGTAAGATTACATGTCAAAAAATTACATGTTGCAAGTAGTCAATTACAGTCATAGCTTAATCTTCTTGAACTGTCTATGACCATTTGACATATTTTTAGCACATTTATATACTGTTAAGTTTGACAGAAAAAACAATAGTTTCATGAATTACATACTTTTTCAGATCTGTCAATCCTTCTAGCGGTGACATTCACTATATTTAAACAAAACAAAATACACAATTCATATATTTGCATATTATATATGGCAAGTATCTTGTTAGATCTGCCCACATATTTTGGGCTGCAGTTGTCTTAAGCCACACCTCACTAGCATTATAGATGTAATCATCCACAACAACCCAATTATAGAGGATACCAGGCTGTTTTTCTTTATTTCCACATAGACATAATCTATTAAAAAATAAAAGTTCTGTACTGTCTTTGAAGTAAAAGTAAAAAGCGTACAATACTTTTGAAGAAACAAATTACATTTAAGAAGGCTAAATTTGAGGAGAAAGAAATCTGGCAATTTGTTTGATTTCAATATACAAACTAAACTCCACTTTTCTTAGCTAGTGGGACAATCATGTGATAGGCATCAGTTGTTACCATGTTTTCAGAACTTTGTAATTGTTTTATTTGTTTTTCAAAGTTGGCAAGTCTAGATTTCAAGCTGCAGAAGCATATCCCTTGTATATACCATAAAGAAGTATTTATTTATTTGGAATTAATTACCCAACAAAAAAGTTGTTCTATCAGTTCCATGTTTGGATGACCCACAAGATTACAAACCTACATGCATTTGGGCACTGATAGACCCCAGAATTTCTTCTTTAAAGTTAGCACAACCCAACAAAAGCACACATGGTGTCTTGGTTTTTAGGCCTGTTCCTTGGGTTATGTGGGACACTGATTCAGAAAATTGAATTGGATAGACCACATCAGCTCTGGTTTCTTAGATACCATGATTACTTTCTATGGGTAACCAGATGAAGATGGGTATGTGGCATATGTATCTCAAAAATTAGAGTGGATAGGGGAAATCTGGCACCATTTTTGGAATTACTAGGTAAAATATACCCAGAAACAGAGCTAACATTTGAGGCACCAAAATGTGTATTGGCCAGTTTAGGAATAAAAGGAAAATAGTGCAAATTCAGTTGGGATTTCATATGAGATTGTACCATTTCCTAAATTTAGCACCAACCTTTCAAGTTTATAACATCTCAAGAAAGAATGTTACAATAGAACTATCTTGAATGTTTTTAAAGGAGCCAGCGGTGGTGCAGTGGGTTAAACCGCTGAGCTGTTGAACTTGCTGACTGAAAGGTCAGCTGTTCTAGTCCAGGGAGTGGGGTGAGCTCCCACTGTTAACCCCAGCTTCTGCCAAACCAGCAGTTCAAAAACATGCAGATATGAGTAAATGAATAGGTACTGCTTCTGCAGGAAGGTGACAGCACTCCATGCAATCACATGATCTTGGAGGCGTCTATGGACAATGCCTGCTCTTCAGCTTAGAAATTAAAATGAGCACTCCCCCCCCCCCCCCGAGTCAGACACAAGACTTAATGTCAAGGGGAAACCTTTACCTTTACCTAAATGTTTTTAATAGTATGAAAACTTAAAACATAGAAGAATCTTAGAGCTATTGTCATGAAGGGATGCCTATGAGTCTGCCTTCCCCTGTATAATCCATCCCTGTACACTCTTTTACTCTGAGGGGCATTTGCTTCAGTCAAGAAACACTAGTCTGACAACTGTTATCCAATGGATATTTTTTTCAACTGTCCCCAGAATGTGGAATGGGATGCTAGAGGAGAGCTATCTTTCTGAATTTAAAACAGCAATGAAGACTAGTCTCCTACAGCAGGTTTACTCAGATCAGTTTTAATTCAACAAATCTTATAGCATATAGTTATTATTTCAAACATGTATAGGTTGTTATAGGGTCTATATACCCTTTTAAGTAATATTAGGTGTCTGATTTATTGCTGTTTCCCATGTCAATCCATAGCGAATGGTGGAGAGGTGGACACAAAGTTGTTGTTATAGCCATCCTGTGAAAGTCTAACAGAGGCTCATGGGTGCAATTTCAAAGGATCCTGGGGTGGAATTTCCTGAGAATCCTATTGTTCATATAAAAGGATTGCCTACATGCAAATGATGCCCAGCTCTACTACTCCTTTCCAACTAAAGCCAAGGAAGCTGCCTTGATCCTAAAGCAGTGCCTGTCATCAATGATGGACTGGATGAGGGCAAACACTTTGACACTTACTCCAGGCAAGACAGAGGTGCTCCTGTTCAATCAGAAGGCGGATCAGGAAAAAGGGATCCAGCCTA
The DNA here is from genome assembly GCA_030556195.1 of Anolis apletophallus. Lineage (NCBI taxonomy): Eukaryota > Metazoa > Chordata > Lepidosauria > Squamata > Anolidae > Anolis > Anolis apletophallus. The sequence goes on along the minus strand of JARBWK010000008.1, from coordinate 55,037,391 downwards.
TGCTGGATGGGGGTCACACTCCCCTTGAAGACATAGGTCCACAGTTTGGGGGTCCTCCTGGACTCAGCTCTGAACCTGAGGGCCCAGATGTCAGGGGTGGCCAGGAAAACCTTTGCACAATTAAATCTTCTGTGCCAATTGCATCCATTCCTTGAGAAGCCAGATCTGGTACACATCTTAATTACATCCCATCTGGATTACTGTAATGCACTCTATGTGGGACTGCTCAGAAACTGCAGCTGGTCCAAAGATCTGCAGTTTCTGAGGTTGCTCAGTGGGGCTGGCTATAGGGAGCGAACAACCCCCTGTTGCAGCAGCTCCACTGACTGCCAGTCTGTTTCCAAGCACAATTCAGTGTGCTGGTTATGACCTTTAAATCCCTAGACAGTTCAGGTCCAGGCTATTTGGCTGACTGCATCCTCTTGTACAAACCAGACCAGACCCTGCGGTCTTCAGGAGAGGCCCTTCTCTTGATCCCACCTCCATCTCAAACTCAGTTGATGGGAATGAGAGAGAGAGCCTTCTTGGTGGCTGCCCCTCGACTCTGGAACTCACTGCCCGGGGAATACAGCATGGCTCCCTTCCTGCTGTCCTTCTGGCGGCAGGCTAAAACCTTTTTATTCGGACAGCTGTTTAAAGATGAAGGTGTTTAAGTTGGGGGTGCTGACTTTATATGCTTTTATGGTTTTCACTTGAATTGTTTTTAATGTTAATGATGTTTAATACTGTTTCAATATTTGTATATTGTATATTTAAGTTATATTTTAATATTTTAAATTGTGAGCTGCTTTGAGTCTCCGTATGGAGGAAGAAGGTGGGATATTATTATTATCAAAATGTAACCCAACCCATCCCCCCCGTGTCCCAGTGAATTGTTAAGGAAGGGTGTGATTAATCCTTTTATGCTGTTATCTCATCTGCACCCAACAATAGCAGTCATCACTGCCCAGTTCTTTCCTGAATTTCCATCGTCCCCAAAACATGATGTGGCCCAGTTCATTCCTCGACATTCCCAGTATTAACTCGGGGATTTATACAAACAAAATCCAGAGCTTTGTACTTTTACTTCTTACATCGAGTAGATGTAAGGGGGATTTTGTGCTCGCTCCATTCAAATTCACCTTTAGGTCCACTATTCAAGAGGCAAGTGAAACAAAAGTTTTGCACTTCATACACCATCTCTAAACTGCCAAAAGGGAGTTGAAGATGCTCTTCTCCAGAAGTGGAGCATGCTGTTTATTCATCACTCTCAGCTGATGATGTCTTGATGAGCAAGAGATCAGAGCTGGGACTTTGTTTCATTCTCTCAGAGAGTTGCCACCTGTTCTTATTCATTTAAATAAATGTTAGTCATCAGCTCTTTTATTTAAACATTTCTGCAATTTAAAAAAAACAGCTGAATATACCATGATTAATTCTTCCAGTGAATATCAAGTGGAATCAATAATGTCGATATATTGCCTGTTGAACTTGTGTCTCATATTATTTTAAAGCAATGTGCAGTATTTCAATGGCAATTTTGAACTATCCAATGACCACATAACCAGAAATGTTTTGAGAAGCGTATAGCTTTCTGTTACTGTCTAGTAAGCTCAGCCATTTTGTTTAAACTTTGCATGAATACTGATCAGAGCCTTCTGCAAATGTTTGCAGCTGTGGAATTATAAAAATATTTCAGGAATAGCTGTTGGTTTTAATTGGACAATATAGATATAGAATAGCTCTTTCACATTGTGCTGTAGATTAACCATATAGTCAGGCCTGTCTGTGGCTGCCACCGAAGTCAGACATTCCGAATCATCTCCATTTTGTTTCCCTGATGATGTCTAGGAATACAAAATCTACTTGCTGTACAAGTTTTCCTACTTCACAAGGAGTGTGAGTCTGTGTGGTGGCGAAGAAACATTATTTGTTTCTGTTAGCAAATATTATTGGGAAAGAGTTAAGGAAAGCACGGAGTTCCAAGTTTTTGCATTGTTCACAAATGTGCAAATGTTTCAGTAACAATTGCTCTGTAAATGTTCGCGATGGCAAATTATTTATATTTAATAAATATTTCTTTATATTTATGCCAGCTATTAAAACGAGAAAGGCAATGTTGTGATAGAAGGCTTCAAACTCTGGGTCATAAGCTCAGTTTAACTTTCAGCAACAGATTTTAAAAATTAGAACATTGTAGTTTTAATCAGGTCTAATTAAAATCCTCAGAAATATTAAGGTATATGTAAGATCAGAATTAGAGTCAGGAGTAAGAAGAACAGAGATTAGGGAAAGCAACACTATGCTACCATATTTACATAATTAGAACCTGTCAGCTGTTCCTCCCATTTGGTATTTATTTTCCAGTATCACCTGCACATACTTCGTTTGGGTGGAAACGACAGTTTAGTAGTATACACTTTGCTTGCTGAATATCTCATTTTTTATCCCTGAAAGAATAAGAAGGGCAGGGAAGGACTTGAGTTAGAAACTCTGCAAAGTGTAAACACAGTATAAAGAAGATTAATGCAGTCATACAATAGCCTTCAGTAAAGTATTTATTCCACAAATGTTTGTTTGCAAAATATATTGAAATTTCACTCCAAAAAAGGTAATTGTAAAGTTAATGTCTGCTATTTTGATTTCACTGAGACCTTAAATACATAAAATACTTTCTGGATTGCAACTAGTTTTGTGATTGATTTGTTTTGTGTGCAGTTTGATCAGAAAGTCTGATCTTTACAGGCATTGCTTACTTACAAATGGCAAGTTTGTATGCCATCATGTAACCTATCAGTATTACTCTGTTTCATGTGATTTCCTGCTTTTTTCAGAGCCTTTGGAACAAATTTTTTCAGGACAAAGAACTTCGAGGAATGATTGAGCAAGATGTGACAAGAACGTGAGTTAACCATTTTAGAGAATTCACCTGCAAGATAGTCATCTTTTGACCACATTCAATCCACCAGAGTTGTATGTTATTTCCCCAGGGAAATAACTCCCAGGGAAATAATTCCCAGAAAAGAAATACATTAGTGGCACAAATACAGCTGCAGAGCCAGACATTTGTTTATCTCTTCTTGACATTTCAACCCAATCTTTGATAGTGTCGGGTCTTTAAAATGATTTCATTGTACTCTTGTCAGCATATGGCATAAAGGATGCTCAACAAGATTTAGATGTAATTAAAGGACAGAATTCAAATAATCTCAATCTGTAAAAAATATTTTAAATTTGTCTCTTAAACTATTCAGACAGGTTTATTGTACATTAATATGAGATGTTGTGTTCATTTTTAGTGAGAACAGGGTGGACTGTATGAGAGGAACTGACAGATATTTTGACAAAATTATGTTTATAATATAATATTGAACAGATGATTTTCTGTAATTTTTAACACTTAATCAATAAACAGTGATGTATAATTAGTGGAAAATGTCGTTCATCTAGAGGAATTTAGCATGTGTATTGCTTTGCCTACTGCCAGAAATGTCTTTTAAAATGTCCTTATTACCATTATGAATTTGGTTTCATTTCTTTAGTGATTGGGTCATATCTGTTAAGGAACTTATCAGTGTCAGAACTCAATTCCAGAAAATATTTTGTCAGACTTAGAAATTTGATTGCACTGCTTGTAACTCCAATTAAACTCAATTACTTATTATGTGGCATTCTGACTCCATCATACTCCTACAGTGAGTTTAAAATGAGTAAATACATCATGTGGATTTCAAAATGTACAGTTTGCTGTGATACCTTTTTCCATTTATATAGAATTGATATTGGAGGGAACAATAGACAGGAAAAACTAGTATTTTATTCTCTGAACTAGATGTGCTTTCAAATGCCTTTGTACTGTTCATTCTATAATTAAAATCTGAGTATGCCTTCATGCAAATTTTCACAGATGGCATTTTTTGTTTATAAATGGGTATAATTCAGAATATTTAAGATTATATAAATATCCAAGTTTTAACTGGGGAATTAAAGTTTGAATATTGATAAATGTACTAGTTATAGAACCATCGTAAAAAATTACACTTTCAAAGAGATTATATTCCCATACTTTTAAAGTAGTCCTACTAAATGAAAAATTCTAATATCTAGGTATTTAAAATGGTTTTTTACTGCCAGTTGTTCAAGATTCTCTTTGAAATTGTATCTATAACTCTAACAAAAAAATCTAGAACCTCTCTTGTTCATAACATGGAGATTCCCTGTAAATATGAACAGGATTCTTCTGTCATTCTATGTAATATTGAAATCTTAGAGTGTAGACTTAACAGGCCAAAACAGACGAGGGCCAGATGAGCCAGCCTTAAGTCAACTGACATTGTGATGATCCAAAAGCCCACTCAGTCTTGAATTTTGAAAGTCACTTAAGTCTACTATGGCCTAGGTTTATGCCTGCACTGTGATTGTATTCCTGCCTTCAAGGAAGTTTGGATGTCTCACATAATTAGACTGCTCCCTTTTAGTAATAGTTATTGTTATCTATGTTATCCTTGCTATTGTTGTCCTCGTTCTTTTTATTTCTTTGCCAGGAGATTTTAGAAAGCTATACAGTTCTCCTAGAACAGGGGTGCTCACACTTTTTCAGCATGCGAGCTACTTATAAAACAACCAAGTCAAAATGATCTACCTACCCACTACAAAAATGTGAAACATATAACACAATATCTGCTTTGAACTGGGTTTTCTGAGTCCACACTGCCATATAATCTGATTCAAAGTAGATAACATGGGATTTTATTCAACTGTGTGGAAAGGACCTCAGATAACCCAGGGCCGGCAGCACTTGAGCGGTGGCAGGAGCCTGTGGGGCGGGACTGAGCCCTCCTCCCGCCCTGCCTAAGATCTACCAGGACGCCCTATGCGATCTACCAGTAGATCGTGATCTACCTAATGAGCACCCCTGTCCTAGAACATTTATTTCTCATTGGAAGATTGCTGAGATCAGCCAACAGAACGACATTTCTTCCAGCATAAATGGTTTTTATATAATACTAACTCATCCCACACTAGAGCATGTTTGAGTTAAGATTGCAGGATTAAAGTGTTTTTGGAAGATGCTAGAGACCAACCTTCATAATCTTCTCTTTATAAAATGTAATTTTCTTAATTTTTCAGATTTCCAGAAATGCAGTATTTTCAAGAAGAAAATGTGAGAAAGATTCTTACAGATGTTCTCTTCTGTTATGCCCGGGAAAATGAGCAATTGCTTTATAAACAGGTAATGAAACTGTTTTACAGGTGGTATTCGTTATCTTTATATATTTTTTACATTTGATTGAACAATAACATTGTTTATTATACTGTAAGTTGTGAAAGTTTTGTGCCGAGACGCAGGCAGTCCAATAATTGCTTGTTAAAGAAAAACATCAATTTAAACCATATTCTTCCCACTCACGTGTGACATTAGTTTTGGATTTTCCCCTCAGCGCTGCAAATTTTCCCAATTTTCCTTTTTTTAAAATTATTCCATCTTATTTCTAAACTGCCATTATATAGATACAAAATAAATCAAGGCTAGAACATAAGTCCCAGTGAAATCAGTGTGACATTAATAAAAATTTATGTCCCAGTGTCCACATTCTTATGGTGTATTTCCTCTTCCTTCCATGCTCTAACTTCTAGTCTTTTTTCTTCTCTTTACACAATGAAGTGTGTCTCACCATGTTTTAAAGGGAAGCAACCATACTTTGTTTCTAAAAATGTATTCGCAGTTAACACCATTTTCAAAAAGAAAAGGTGATATATATTTTCATAAGATAGCTTATCTATTGTTCTTTTCCAACTGAACCAGTGTGGTATGATGGTTTGAGCATTGGAATATGAAAACCATTGTTCATATCCCCACTCAACTCTTTGGGTGACCTTGGGCAAGTCACATTCAGGCTCAGAGGAAGGCAACCCCCCCCCCCCCGAACAAATAGTCCCCCCTCAAAAAAAAAAACAACCCTGCGATAAGGTTACCATAAGTTGGAAATAACTCAGTCTTCAGAAAAAAGCTCATATATAATATGTTGTAGCAGTCTCAGCTGGAGGTTACAGTATGAATAACTATAGCCAAACTATCACTCTATACTTGAACCCTTTCAATAACAAAGATATGAGCATGTTCACCTAATGTTCAAAGATATACTTTTATTAATCTTCTGACATCCAACAAATGACACTTTTTCATGTGGATGTCTGTAATTTGGGTAAAAGAAAGGCAATTTCCATGATTAAGTACTTGTCCTCATCAGTATTGATTTGGGAATAAAAGAAGGCTCCATGACCCAAGATCATCATCAAACCTACAAAAATTAGGGTTGATGGATAAAGATGCCAGTTCAGAAACCTTTTGAGCCAACATAGTGGCCACTAAAACAGCACCTTGAATAAAAGACATCTTAATGAGGCCTCCTTCAAAGACTCAAGTAGAAACCCAATTAAAATATTTTAACACTACATTTTGGTTCCATAAGGAAAACATATGACCTGTTTGTAGAGCTTATAGGGTTACTCCTTGGATAAACCTTTTAATATTTGGATGAATGATAATAATTTTTCAGCATACGATAATATTTAAAATTGTTCTAAAACCTGTTTTTTAAGTGTTCGGCCTTAATCTCCGAGGACAATAAGAATGGTCTCTCATTGAATATCAATATACAAAATTTTGAAAGAGTTCAACAGAAGCCTGGTTAAAACAAAAAGGATAACAAACATTTTGTCCAGGATTTGGCGGAAGAGACAAAATGAAAGGAGTTTCAGCCTTGTGAGCAAAACTGATGGCTGATTAAACTGTGTGCAAGCTTGCCTTTGTGTTTTGGGTCATATGTATTATCTGAGCACATAGTCTCAGGAGCCAGGGGTTAGTCTTATTCACTCTCTGAAGCAGAGTGACCAGGGGCTATAAAATCAAACATTTACTGATGATAGACCATCAGACTAATTTTACCTTTTTATGAAGTATGGCAGAAGCATTTTTAGTAGAATCCATTGTAAACACTACATATTGCTGCTAACAAATTTGTGTAATGTCTAAAACAACCATAGGTGATGTTCAGAAACCTTTTGCTATTGGCAATTTTTTGCGACCCCGACATTGAGCTATGGGGACCCCATATGGGACTCTTAGTTTAAGAAGCAGTGAAATAGACTACTCTGGAGAGTGGAACAAGCTCCTTCAGAGAATCTTTAAACAAGTTGAAAGTGTTTTAGCTTTATATTCTTGCATAGTATAGGTTTGGAGAACCTTGAGTACCCGTCTATGATTCTTCAATGTGTAAGGTTCTGTCAATTAGAGCTGAGTGTGCTCTAATCTTAGACCCTTCCAATACTGGTAATCCCGGCCAGGTGCGACCTTGAAGGCTTGAGCAGTGCAGAGAGAGAGCCTTGAGCTGTGAGCCACACCACACCAACATGGGAAGCACTGCCTTGTGCTATGCTGACTCAGGGAGAGATAACTGAGCAGCCATTGGATGATTGGGCTGATGACATTAACTCTGTGACCCCTGGGGTCATGCCCCAATGGACTACTGGGATTGCTGTGTCATTTAGATCTGATGCAACCTTGGTTTAGCATTGCATGCTAGGGGTTGGGTCTTTAGGATGATGGACAGATGGTGGAGGCGGTGACTGTATATAAATTATGTTGGGGCGGAGTGAAGCCAGATCTGGCTTCACAAGTTTTGATACCTGGAAATAAACCTGATAGGACCGAGTCGCCGTGTGCTGTCGTCTTTGCAGGAACGTTCCCAGCGTTCATTACAGAAAAGCCAGATCTCTAAAAGCCCATCATAGAGAAATCTATCGAGGGTTTATCCAGCGAGATGCCATCCTCAATGTCCAGACCCATGATGGAGGTGGAATGGGTGAGTCCTGAAGAGTTCTGGGACAGTGACTCAGATGAGGAGGAAGAGGACGATTCGTGGGTCCCAAGTGAGGTGGAGCAGCAGCAGGCTAGAAGGATCCTGCAAGGCTTGTTCCCTCACTGGGTGATGGAAGGATCGTCAGATGGTGCCCCTTCTTGTGAGAAGGAGGAAGAAGATGCGCCCAGAGAACCGGAGAAGCGCAGGAGCGCTTGCCAGGCGGTGGAGCATAGGAGTGCTCGTCTGGTGCGTGCCAGGGATGGGCAGGTGGACCTGGCAGAAGGGGGGGAGAGAGTCCCCAGAACCTGAGGCAGCCAAGGTGACTGTGCCAGAGGAAGGGCCAGTTTGGAAGGCTGAAGAGACTGGGCAGGAGAGAGCTCAGTATTCCATGGGGACCAGAGATGGGGCGGTCCAGGAATGGAAGCAAGTTTGTTGGAGACTGCATGTGTTGCAGAAAGCTCTTCGTTGTGGGCATCACGATGTGAGCGAACTGGAGAAGGAGATGGAGGTGTTACTGGAGAGAGTGGGTAGGCTCCAGGAATGGATGGATCTCACAGACGAAGAGGGTGGACGCTTTGATGATGCCGAGGAGGAAGTCCAGCCAGAAGCATGGAAAAGGTATGAAGCTGTTTTACCAGAGAAATTTGGGTGGACGGCCAAAAATACTGAAGAGTGCTATGCGGAGATGGAAGTCAAGCCTCCTGTAGGAGAAACTGCAGAGGAATGCCTGTCCTTTGATGTCCCGGCCTGCAGTAAAGGAGAAAGCGAGGCTGCTTTAACTTCAGAGACTGCATTACCGGGGAGGAAGAAAGGAGAAGAGGGTTCCTTTCGCACGATGGAAGGAATGTTAGAGCCAGCAAGTGGACAAGAGGCTTCTTGTGTTGTGGAAGAAGCGACAGAGGAATGTTTTCCCTTTGATGTCCCGGCCTGCAGTAAAGGAGAAAGCGAGGCTGCTTTAACTTCAGAGGATTGCAGTGTGGAGAAAGTTTTGCAACCTCTAAAAGAAGAAGGAGAGCCAGCTGCAAAGGAGTTAGGGCAGAAAGAAGATAAGCCGGGAATGTTTATAGCCGGTGAAGAAGGAGGGAAGCAAGAGGCTTTTCCGATTACAGAGGCTCTCAGTGCTTTGATGATCTCCGAGGAGAGTGGTTTAAGCGACCAGATGTTTCCTTTGGCTGTTGCTTTGGCGTGGGTCGGAGTCGTTTATGGCTGGTTTCCTGGAGGTGTCGAAGAGAGAAGAGAAGTGATTGAGGACCTGTCAGTGGCCCCGCAAGAGATAAACAGAATTGCTCCTAGTGCCATGGAGATGAGCCAAGCTAATTCCTCCCGAGAAGCAAGCAAGGCCCTGGAATATTGCGAGGCTCTTGGTGAGCTGGAGTGCAGGAGCGATGGGCAGGTTGTATTAGCAGAGCAACATGCGGAAGTGGAGGAGGCTGATTATGCTTGGAAGGAAAAAGAATTGCCAAGCTCCAAAGTTGTGGAGAAGAGTGTTGCTGTTTTGGCGTGTACTGAGGAAGAAAAGTTATGGAAGACGGCTTTACCAGTGAAAGAGCCAGTCAAGTGTCCACTAGCTGAGATTCTCCAGGAGGAGCTGGCCGCGGCTGGGAGTGATGGAGCTGTGGAGTGGCCGAGCGGAGCAGTTGGCGAGGTCCAATGCGAGCAGTCGGCGAGATCCATGGTGGCTGGTGCGACTGGGTGGCGACCGTTGGCTGTGCCCCTGAAGGAAAGTGTTAGGAGTGCTCTATTACTGGAGCCTTGGCTTGGCGAGTTGGTGCTGGCTAATTTGGCCAGGGATTTTGGTCACTCGGGGGGTGGTTGGAATCAAGGGATGTTGGAACATGTTTTTCCAAAGAAGATTCCGATGACTGAACTTTGGGTGACATCATCGGAGTGGCTGGAACTGCGAGAACTGTTGAAGCTTGAGGATGAACTATGGGCTAGTGGTGCAGTAACCAGCATATTACTTTTGACTTTGGGAAAGAAGGGTCACTGGTTTGTGTTATGCTTATTGTTAAAAAGTTTGTTATGTAAAGAAAATGTCCTTAATGAGTTTGAGGCTGAGATGGTCTCAATATGTGGAGGAGGTATTACTTAAATGCATTGGCCTAAGCATTGTGATTTAATGATTTTATGGTATATAGACCCAGGGAAGGTAGAGATTGAAATGTTATGTTAGAGAATAATTCATGTGGATGGGAGTAATGTGGCATTAGTTAATGTTAATGTAGATGCTATGCTTACATGTGTTTTGTAAAATGTATATGATTGGAGGAGGTTTAGACATGCATTCATTGTTAGGAATATTAAGATGGGGGAGATATTTCGTATATGTATTATGTTGTTGTATTAGGGGTTTTGTTCCCAGAGTTTAGAAGGGGAAATACAGCCTTTGTTGGGACCTGCAATGATGTTAATTGCGGCAGGAAGGTTGTTTTAGGTTGAGGATAGGTTTTAGAGTTAATTTGGTGTGGTATTGCCTCCGGTTGAATTGGCCCGGAGAAGGGTGATTCTGAGTTATGGTGGTTATGATGTGAATGTGTTGTTTATACGCAGATGGTTGTGCCTGCGTTCCAGGATTGAAGTTTGTGTTGCCTCCCTTGAGAGGAGGGGTTGGCTAGACCACCCAGATGATTTATTCCTGGGTTTGGTGTGTTGATTTAGGTGTGTGTGTGTGCATTACTTAGTTGGATGATTTATTTCTGGGCGATGGTTGAGATAGGCCAGAGTGGGGAGTTATAGTTCTCCTAGGTGTTTTTCCCCATGTGAGGGGGTGTTGTATTGTTCAGAAGGATAGGGTACGAGGACGTGTGGATTTTACGTGGATGTTCCCTTGCGTGGGAGCATGTGATGGATGGAGGGTTTAGATGACTGAGTTTGGTCGCAGGAGAGATTGGTATGTGCCTTTTGCTAAAGTAGCAAGGGTGTGAGATTTCTGTTATAGAGTACTTGACACAGTTGAATGATCCTGTGTGGCTGGTTGGATAGTCAATGTTTGTTTGTAGTAGTGGTTCATGGTGGTCTTGGGCCTCGTGGCTGGGTGCCAAGAGGAGTTTGGTCAAAGGATAGTTTGGGAGATGTGTGGATGTTCATTCATTTAGTGTTTGTTGTGCGGAAAGATGTAATTTGGATTATAGTGTGACCTCCTGCTTGTGCAGTAGAGAGAGTTGCAGTTTTCTCAAGTGCCTTCTGCCAGAGCAGTAAGGATAGTGAGTTTCTGTTGTTTACTTGTTGGACACAGTTGAGTTGTTCCTGTGTCGCATGTAGGGGTGTAGTTTGTTAGAGGTTTTGGGTTTTGTGAAAGTATGGTTTAAGTTGGTTGTTTGCCAGAGAAGTTGTGTGGTCACTTTAGGTTCCCCGTAGAGTGACTTAGTTAGAGGTTTAGTTTAAGAGTGGATTAGAGGGGAATGATGCTGTCTCTTGTTGAGCCTGCCAGGAGGGAGCGGGTTCAGGAGTTAAGGTGTGAGAAATGTTTGGATGCGGAGGCTTATTCTTGCGTTTTGGTGGCAATTAAGTGATTGTTGGGATTTGGGGGGCTGAGAATCCTGATTGTGTGTTACAGATATGGTGGTGTAGTTTTGTCCCTGAGACCTCCTGCTTTGGGCAGTGGATGGTTTTGGGAGTTATAGGGTTTGGAGTCCTGATCGAGTGGAGACATATGCACAGTTGATTTGTTCCTGTGTAGTAGACTGTTGGGACTTGTAGTGAGAAATAGTTGCATGGGAAGTGTGATTCTGTTGGTTGGTCCCTTTTGCCGTAGCAGTGAAGGGGTGGTGTTGTTTTAGAGGTGAGCAGGAAGAGATAAGGTTTAGCCTTGAACAAGCTGAGCGTTTGGTAAAGATGTGCCTGGTTATCTGAGTGTGGGGGAGTTCCAGGTTTATTTGAGAAATGGACAGCAAGGCTTTGTTCTAGCGGGTAGATTGTGGAGCAGGGTTTTGATTTTTGTATTTGGTGTTTAAAATAGGATTTAGATGATAGGTTGGGTAGTATGTTCAGATCCTCTTTCTCTCAGGGGAGGGAGAGGGTATTTTGTAAGGTTCTGTCAATTAGAGCTGAGTGTGCTCTAATCTTAGACCCTTCCAATACTGGTAATCCCGGCCAGGTGCGACCTTGAAGGCTTGAGCAGTGCAGAGAGAGAGCCTTGAGCTGTGAGCCACACCACACCAACATGGGAAGCACTGCCTTGTGCTATGCTGACTCAGGGAGAGATAACTGAGCAGCCATTGGATGATTGGGCTGATGACATTAACTCTGTGACCCCTGGGGTCATGCCCCAATGGACTACTGGGATTGCTGTGTCATTTAGATCTGATGCAACCTTGGTTTAGCATTGCATGCTAGGGGTTGGGTCTTTAGGATGATGGACAGATGGTGGAGGCGGTGACTGTATATAAATTATGTTGGGGGCGGAGTGAAGCCAGATCTGGCTTCACAAGTTTTGATACCTGGAAATAAACCTGATAGGACCGAGTCGCCGTGTGCTGTCGTCTTTGCAGGAACGTTCCCAGCGTTCATTACACAATTCCTTGAAGAGGCAAGCCCAGCCACATGCATCCTAGACCCCTTCCCATCCTGGCTGATAAAGGAGGCCAGATGGGGTTTGGCAGAGTAGGTAAAGGTTAATTCCTCCTTACAAGAAAAAATTCCAGCAAGCTTTTAAAAAGCTGTTGAAAAAAGAAAACGCTGTTGAAGAAACCATCACTGGACTCCACTCAATTAGTCAACTTTCAGCCAGTTTCCAATCTCCCCTATTTGGGCAAGGGTTGTTGATTTATTGACCTCTGAGCATCTGCTCAAAGGCACAAAAGTAAATAATAACGCATGCTACCTCAGTCAGCTCCAAAGCCCGGAACGGCACTTAACTATTTATTGCAATTACTAAAAACTACAAACTTTTTACAGGAGCAGAATAAAGCACGTCCATTTGCTAGCTGTACACCACTGGAAGCACAAACACATGGCTATCTGATTCTCTGGAATGTAAACATATTACCGGAACACTCAAAAGTTACACTCTAGGAATCAAGCACAGCTCTATGCATTTAACTCTTACACTGCATTGCTACACCACACACAGTTTAAACTACAAACAATATTTCATTACATTTAAACCAATGTTCTAACAAAGTTATGGAATGTGTGGAAAAAACTGCGTCTTATGGTGCGAAAAATACGGTAGGTCTTGGCCTATAAAGCCCTAAATGGTTCTGGTCCAACTTATCTTTCCAAATGCATCTTCTCTTATGAGCCTATTAGAACTTTAAGATCTTCTGGGGAGTCCTTGCTCTCGGCCCCACCTTCTTCACAAGTGCGAGTGGTAGGGATGAAAAACAGCCTTCTCGATGGTGGCCCCTCGGCTGTGGAACTCCCTCCCCAGCGACACTAGGCAGACCTCATCCCTTCAGGGTTTTAGAAAAATCTGAAGACTTGGCTCTGTGCACAAGTATTCAAAGAATAAATTTCTTCAATTGCACCCGGTCTGGATTAAGGATTATGAGCACTGTTTTGGCTGAATGGAATTATGCACTTTATATGCTTTTAAAATTTTGTATATTGATGTATGTGTATTGTTCAATGTTAAATGTTTTTAACTATTTAACTTTTATTGTTAGTACTGATTTTTACCGGCATTGAAGTCTTGCCAGAGTTGTAAGCCGCCTCGAGTCCCTTCATGTGAGAAAGGCAGGGTAGAAATGAAATAAATAAATAAGGACAGAAGTGAATATCAGAAAGACTCTGAAATACTATTTCTGGAATATACCTCTTACATAGACACAGTATGACTAAAATGCAATGCAAACAATCCCTAAGCCAAGTACTCTATTCAAAAGACTATCAGGTCAATAGTACAAAAGAATATCAGGGTGAGGTTGTCTAAACATTAAAAAAAATGTCCTGCTTTTTGGTAGCTGAAGTCAAGGCAGACGGGCAGGCTTGGTTCTATGTCTGTCTCCCCCATATCACATAAAATTGTGAGCCTCCCTTAAAAAGCTGATCTTAGTAATCACACAGGAATAAATGGAAAGGGAAGTATGTAGAAAGGGCAGACTTCTGGCAAATCAGATCATGGGAGAATACAAAGGCAATTTCATTCTGTTATGGAAGACACGATGCCTTCTACATAAATGTAAAAGGAACTACATTTCTTAGCTTTGGTAAGACAAAGGGAAAGTATAAGATACAGTATTGTACATATAAATACTGTCTAAAGCAGGGGTGGGCAAACTGCGGCCCGGGGGCTGGATGCGGCCCTTTGGCTGATTCTATCCAGCCCGCCTAAGGGCCCCTGGCTTGCCTCCCCTGCCTGGCCTCTGCATAAAAATCTCTAGAGAAGGGGACTATAAGGAAGCATTATTTTATTTTAGTGGTTTTTATTATTATTGTATAATAATTTTATAACAATAATAAAATAATATAATAAATAATATAATATAATGTTATATGATATATTATAATTTCAATATATTATGTTTATATATATACTATAATATAATAATTATGATATTAATACTAATAATATATGAATATTTCTTGATATATTAATATGTTAATATTAATGATGTGTAATATACAGTAAATATAGTAAGTGAATAAATAAATAAATTATGTAGATTAGCATGTAGTTCCGCCTTTAGGTGCGGCCCTCCATAATATTTTTTGGCTCTCATGTGGCCCCTTGGAAAAAATAGTTGCCCACCCCTGGCCTAAAGCCTGCTTTTTTAGTCTAGCCATACAACAAATTTTCTTGATATTTTTGATATGAGTTTGTTGAAGAGATAAACAATTCCAATCTGCTTATTTTCAAGGAGTGCAGCCTACATCTGCTGAGATGAACAGATAGATTAAAAGAATATTGATGCTGAGTAATTTATAGAGAGTGATATGTCCCTCTTTAATAGGCTTAAGTGTTCTCTCTTTATACTGAAACTTTTAAAGACTGCTTCCAAAGAAATAATACCTTACTGCACAAGGATTGAGTATTTAGTCAGATCTATTTAGAAAAAACTTTTGAGTTTTCTCACAAGCTGTTAAAGCTATTATTTTGTACTAGGTGACACCCCGTTTAACAGAGACCATATTGTTAATAGTTATGGGATTTTATTGAATTAATGAGACCGTTATCATGTTGTAGAATGTCTTGCTGAGTTAATTGAAACTGCAGAGATTATATAAATGGTATTAATGAACTTTGACTGCCTAGTGCCACTGCTTTAATAAAGACTGCTTGGTGGGCTAAATGAACATCGGCAGATAAAAGAACAGGTTCAATTTTGTGAGCCTACAGGCTGTTAACAAAGAAAACTTTTTCACCTCTGTTTTTGAATAGTGTCAATTTCCCACACTGCAATAATTTTAGAATTTGGTTAATCCAGGGCTAAAAGGGCTAAAGAGCATGCTAGATATGACCACATATATGTACAATAACTAAAATATGTTAACTACAATAGCAAAGATTTGGGTACTAGTGCTGAATTGCCTGAGCAATGAAGCAACTTTAATTCATTTTGTCTCCACGCCCCATTTTGTCTCCATTGCACTTAGCCTTCATTGCCCTTGTTTATCTTACCCAATTTCTTGATGTTTTGGCCTTCTTTGTTCATTACTTCCACTGCTTGAAAGGTTCTCATATGTTTAATGTTTATAATGGTAGGTCAAAAACATCTCTTTATGTACATGTTCTTCTGGTGTCTTGGGTTTTGGCTTGTTGATTGTTGGATTGCATGATGACATGACACCTTTTTTTAAAAAAGTTCCTTGACTGTAGAGAAAGATTTCCCAATAAAGACAGACAGTCACGTTGCATCCTTTGCTTCGATGAAGTAAAAGTCATAGAACCATAGAGCTGGAAGCGACCACATGGACCACTAAATCCTCAGTGATTTCAAAGTTTATGTTCTGAATGTGACTAAGTGGCTCCCACACAATATTATAATAAACAAAAGCATTCTTTATATTGTGATCAAAATATATTGTTATTCTATGTACACAAATCACTGTAGCATGGTTCTCGGTTTGAACTGGCACTTAATATGAGCAAACCACATTAAGTCACAAAACTGGGTTAAATATATGGCTGAATGTTATAAAATTAAGACTTTTAAAAGTAAGGTTTTTTTATATAACTGGTTTATAGTGGTCGTTGTATTCTAAGAAACTATTCTGTATTTCATTTCATGGGACAATGATACAAGCTTTGTATCATTGCAGTTTTTAACATAGTCAATTTTTCAAATCCAAACTATGTTATTTTGAATTTATCATGTGCCGTTGATGGACTATTGTAGCACTAATTTTACTAAATTCAGATCTTATCTAACTCTGTCTCTAACCATTACATCTTCTCATTGATTTCTTAGCCTTTTACCAGACAGTGTGTGTGTGTGTGTGTGTGTGTGTGTGTGTGTGTGTGTGTATTCTATTCCTAAATCCTGGATTATCTTTTTTTTCACTTCAGCATTACTCCATATCAGACTTTCATTGTATGGTAATATCCAAAAGACTCCATAATATGTTATGTAGTCAAATAGAATGAAAAGACTGTAAGTATTTCATTGTAGCAAATACTGCTCTTGAAACTTGCTTTCTCTGAAACATTTGCTGGTAGTACAGGTAGTGAAGTACTTCGCCTCTGGTTAAAAGCCAACTATCTTACAACTGCACATTAAAGGAGAAGCTAGTCTTTGCAAGCTGAAGCAACGAATGATGTGGCCATAATTAAATAATGAAATGACTCAAGTGTTGTCTATGTGTTCCCATCACGATGGCAGCAGGATCAGTCATATATCCCTAGTAATCCAAAACATTTTAAAAATTAACTTCCTCTCTCACCAGAGATGTATTTATTAGGAATAAATTTAGTGAAAATCAAGATAAAATGTTCTTTCTGATGAGTACCAGTGCAAGGCTGACTTTAGCCAAAACATGGAAACAAAATACGGTTCCCAATACAGAGGAATGGATCCCCAGAATTTTTGACATAATACAAATGGATTGTTTATCACAAAAGATAAATGAAAAGCAGAAGAAAACAAGTTGGTCTGGATTTAAAGACTTTATTAAAAACAACAGAACAAAACTTATTATAGATCTAACCGACGTGTGAAGAAAGAAAACAGTAGAAGTCAAACTGGCAGTAACATCTTGATAGACAGTAAACACTCATCGAAACTCACCCCTTAGGAGGACATTGGGAATTTTTTCCCCTTCCTTTCTTTTTTTTCAACCCCCCTCACTTGTTCTTTCATTGTATATTATTTATATAACCTTAATAAAAACTATTTTATATAAAAAGTATATAAGGTATGTAAAAAAAACTAACAAATAAGAATTAAATATAACAAACTACAGTATACCAAGAAAATAAATATTCTGAATTGAATTTAGCGAATGAAATAAATACAACATAATTTAAAATAGAATATGTGCACTACTGAAGATGAAGAAATAAGCAATTTATTTCAAAAGATCAGTGTGGCAAAGTAACAATGAAAGATTTTGAGTGAATAGAACTAATCAGGGTAAAATCTTCTGGTGCACCTGATTGTTATTGGAACTAACCAGAAGTGAATGGTGCTCTATCAGTTTCTGCAGAGTCAAAATTTGTTTTGTTAATGACACAGGGATTCTCAAAGGGATTGTAGGAGCTTGATTCCCAAATAGTTATTGATTTTCCTTTAGAAGCCTTATCCGGTCGGTATGCTCTGTTTATCTGTTTGTAAGCAGGATTTCCAGTTTGACCTCCAGCCTCCAGGCATTGTTTTATAACTGAGCCTGCAAGTTACTGGCATGAGCTAAATTTAAGAAAGGGTTGAACTTCTACTTTGAACTCAGAAAATAACATTTTATATTGCAAACCAAAAGACAATATTTAATATTGTAAACCAAAAGAGAACCAGTGATAATTTCGCATGGCAAGGAATAGAACGATTTAGTTTTTGGTGTTTTCTCTAATGCTGAAGATGAATAGTACTCTTTTTATCATCTTATTTATCTTTTAGCTTGCACAACTCATATCTCTGGGTGGTATATCTTTAGAGAATAATTTAAAATATCAAATATAACATTGTGATAAAGCTTGATAATAAAATAGCACAAAATAAAATCAGTACCAAGCGTGAAACTCATAATAAAACCCCAAAGTAAAATAAGCAAAATAGAACAACCACTGGAAATGATTTTAGAATACCTTGAAGAATAACTTAAATATTTGGATGCACTGAAAAACAATAATCCAGGCACCAAGCATATTTCTCTAGAAAAGACATTCCTCTTCTCTTGTAACTGCTCCCCTGCCAGCCTTGTTTGAGCACCTGGAGAAGGGGTGCCTCAGGTGAAAACCTAAGAGTCCATATATGTTAATATCATAACTACATTTTTTTAAAAAAAATTAGACATTTCTTTGTTTAGATTTTAATGTACCTGTTGAGTGGTGAATTGTGATTCATCGACAACTTTCTATTGAAATAAGTGACTTTCCATTTGTACTTCAGAGAAGAATAAATACTCAGGTTTACTGGCACCTTTTATGCTACAGTGTCCTTTACTAACTCATTGGCTGCATGGAAAAATGAAAAGTTCTTGCCACATGAAGTAAGTTTCTGACTGTTGTTTTTATTTGTAGGGCATGCACGAACTCTTAGCACCCATTGTCTTTATTCTACATTGTGATCATCAAGCGTTTTTACATGCAAGTGAAGCTGCACAACCAAGGTAGATGTCTTATTTTTTTTTAAGCTGTGCTTCAAGTAACAGTACATGTAGTTTATACAAATAGCATCTGAAAAATGTAAAAGTCATGATGTTTGTGAGGATAATATGAAAAGTTACCAGTGCTATTACTAACATGATAGTTCTCAAGATTGTGAAGCTTTTCTGCCTCCACACTGGAGTATATTAGTAAAGGCTTTCCCTGAAATCTGATTATAAGAACAGTGAGAAAAATTGACTTGTGTTTCTACATTCCAAATGCAACCTGACATTTCAAATCTGGGATTAGTATATCTGTTGTTCATCTGCACATTATTCAATTATAATTTTCTTTTAAAATGTTTTGGGTAATAGTATCAAGGAATTCTTGATTTAAAGATAAGTTAATACATTTAGTTAATAGACAGTTTCTTTTCAATTGTAGTTCAGTTCAGTTACCACAATAAGATCAACACATTTTATACTTGTCCTGTTGTGTTTCTTAAGGCATTAGTACCATCATTTCTCTTTGCAATTCTGAACAAGATGGATAGGTGGGTAAGGGAGTGGATAAATGAATGGACAGATGAGTAGACAGATAGATCAGGCATACCATTACAATTACCTTTTATCCAGCTGCTTTGGCATAGCCTGCATATTCTGTGGGTTCTGTCAACAACACAGGAGCTTCTTATTTGAGAATAGAACAAGTGAATACAGGCAGACATTTTCTGTTATAGTCCCAGTCTATACTGAGAATTATTGCTGACTTCCACACTGGGGGGAGGAAGCATAGGATAAAAAATGCTGCTGCATGAAATGATGGCTATATTTGGCCCCAATTAGTATATAATAATTGAGGTCCAGGCAATTCCACCTGTAAATTGCATGCATTTCTGAATGTGAGCAAGCCCAGAGATTCCATTCCATGGTTACCTTGTTTCAATTTCAGAAGGGACCCCAGGACCTGCTTTTCAGAAAGCAAAGGAGGCAGGATAGGAAATCATCAGGATACATGGGACCTTCTGTATATATGTTTGGATCCTGGCCAATCTATGCAAGATACATTAAGAAGAAAGTGTCAGATTTTTCCAAGTAATCATCTTTAGTGCAAATACCCATCCTTCCTCCTCACTAGAGTAATAACCAGAGAAGAAAATGATTAATTACTGCTAAAATGTGGTAAAATTGATTCTATTAAAATAAATCACTGTTTTGAGATTGTGTATTTGACCACTAACCATATTTATTGTTTTCAACAAACAGTGATAGATTGTGGAGTGATCAATTATTGTGGATCAAGCATATTCAAATAATGCATTGTGGCATTCAGTAATTTGTTATTTGGAATAATTAGATGGTTACTTCATTGTAGTGCAGACAAGGCAGCTAATTTGTTTTTGATATTTTGAGAGAGTAAGGACTTCATTTCCCTTCAGTGGAGTTACTCTTTTTCATTACAAAAGCTAGTTTTACTTACTTACTTGTAGCTCTTGTATAAGTTAACTAAGAGAACTAGCACAAGTGTTGCTTTTTCTGAACAGCGAGGAAATGAAAGTTCTTCTGAATCCTGAATATCTGGAGCACGATGCCTAGTAAGTTTCAATCGTTTTCTTTTCTTTTACATCATTT
This sequence comes from Anolis apletophallus, assembly GCA_030556195.1. Taxonomy (NCBI): domain Eukaryota; kingdom Metazoa; phylum Chordata; class Lepidosauria; order Squamata; family Anolidae; genus Anolis; species Anolis apletophallus. The sequence goes on along the minus strand of JARBWK010000008.1, from coordinate 55,017,238 downwards.
ACTTGTATCGGAAATATTAGTATGATCATGCTTATCAAATGATTGTGTTTATTTTCAGTTCAATGTTCACCTATCTCATGAAAACAGCAGAGCACTGGTTTTCAACCTATGAACATGATAGTCAAAAGGTACTTGCTGATAAAACATTATTAATTAAATATCTTGTGTTTTTTGTTTGTTTGTTTTTAATTCTAAAATCCTCATTTTCAATCAGAGGAGCTGTACAACTGCAAAGCCCTCTGCAGATTTGCCTGCAAGGTTACATCATCACTACCCATTGACCTCTTGTTGACATGTTCAGACAGATACTTGAACAGGGCTGAAATTTTTGAGGTTTTATTTCTTGATCAGTGTTACAACACATGAAGTTAAACAATTTGAACAGGGAATGCCATTCATTTTAATTTATTTTAATTTTTAATTCAGTATTTGTTACCATATTACTTCTCACACTGGAACAGCAGGAAGACCACATATATTGTAGGCATCAGTGACAATGTTAGTAGATTGTGCTACTGTAACATCACATTGCCCATGATTTTCTATACCTTTTTCTGTTGCCCTAAAGCAGTGTTTCTCAACCTTTTTTGAGCCACGGCACACTTTTTACATTTACACAATCCTGGGGCACACTACCAACCAAAATGACACAAAATGACACTAACACAGTGGTTCTCAACCTTTCTAATGCTGTGACCCCTAAATAAGGTTCCTCGTGTTGTGGTGACACCCAACCATATTTCTGTTGCTACTTCATAAATAATTTTGCTACTCTTATGAATTCTAATGCAAATCTCTAATATGCAGGATGTATTTTCATTGCTACACATTGAACATAATTAAAGCCTAGTGATTAATCACAAAAACAATTATTATTGGGGGCAGTATGGGCAACGGATGATGGGATTTGCAGTACCTTCAACCAATTCAGCTCTGACTTCAACAGACCACTGAGATTCCCCCACGAATGACAGACCTAGACCAAACTTGGCACACAGAACTCCCATGACCAACAGAGAATACTGGAGGAAGTTGGGAGGAATTGACAGTGATTTATGGGAGATGTAGTTCACCTACATCAGGAAAGCACTGTGAACCCAAATGACTATTAATCTGGACCAAACTTAGCATAAATACTCAATATGCCCAAAATTGATCAATGGTTGGAGTTTAGAGAAAATGAATCTTGACATTTGGGAGTTGCAGTTGCTGGGATTTATAGTTCCTCTGCCATCCAAGAGCATTCTGAATTCCAACAAAAATGGAATTGAATAAGCTTGGCATACAGGTTGGGATGGAAGGGGGCCGGAAAAGTGGGAAAGACTCAGTCTGGTGTGTGGGGGGGATTGGGAGAAGGTAACGAGGAAATTGGGGAGGTAAAGAGGAGCAGCTGGAAAAGATTGGAATGGGGAAAGGAAGACTGCAAAATGAGCACGACGGGGGTGCAAAGGGAGCCTGGAATAGTGGAAAGATTGAAACGGCAAGGGGGTAAGTGGAATAGATTGAGGTGGGGATGGGGGCTAGAATAGTGGGAGGGGCTGGGTATAGTAAAGAAGCGGAAAACTAGAAAAAGGGAAGACGGGGTGGGAAAGGGGTGTTGGAAAAGTGAGGGAACTGAGGTGGGAAGGGAGGAAGTGGGAAGGACTGGGGAGAGGAAGGTGCGGGCTCGCGACCCAAAAGAAGGAAATCAAGCCAGGCACCTTTTGCCGCCCCTGCCAACCTCTCCCCGTGGCTCCTTTTTCTCCCCCTCCTTCTTAACCCAGTCCAAAGGAGTGGGGGGAGGGAATGCTAGGAGGAAGGAGCAGCAGCCCAAGGCAAAGCTCAGGGGTGACGGCAAGGAGAGGAAGTGAGAGAGAGAGAGAAACCCTCACAGAGGGCGAAAGACAGGGAGATGGAGGTCCCGGCAGAGCAGAGGAGGCGGCACTCAGGGTTGCTGCTTCTGCTTCCCCCTCTGAAGCATGCCGCCGAGCCTGCCTCTTTCCCCCGCCAGCAAGCACACGCCCAGCTCCCTTCCTCCTCAATCAGGAGTGCAATGTCGGCGCCGCGTGCGAGGTGAGGGGGGCGCAGGCAGCTGCCTCCCTCCTCCATTCAGGAGCGCACCCAAATCACCTCGCACACGGCGCTGACATTGCGCTCGTGATTAGAGGAGGGAGGGAGCTGCGAGCGCGCGCTTGCTGGGGGGGGGGAAGAGGCAGGCTTGGCGGCGATGCTTGCTCCCTCCTTCCCTGGCCTCCTCCTCTTCTTCTCTCCCCTCCCTTCCCCTCGGCTCCCCAAGGCGCCCAGGTTCCTGTGGGCTCATTTTCGGAGGAGGAGGAGAGCGTCGCCCGGCCCCTTCCCTCCTGAGCCTCCCTGCCTCTCTAGGTCTGGGTCCTGGAGGGGGTTGGGTTCCCAACCGCTGTTCCTTGATCAGCTGGTGTGCCGCGGGAAAACCTTGGAGGGGGAAGAAAGGCGGGGTGAAGAGGTTTTCTTGCGGCACACCAGCTGATAGCTCACGGCACACTGGTGTGCCGAGGCACAGCGGTTGACAATGACTGCCCTAAAGAACGGCAACAAATTATAGGAATGTTGTGAAGCAACAATGGTTCCTCCTGCCTGCTCTTCTTCCTTTGGGGGTGGGGGGTGGTGGTATTGTGCTCAAAAGGAAGAAGAAAGCAAGTGATACCAAAAGGATGATCGCTGGAAGGAACAGAAGAATGACCCACTAGGAAATCTTGAATTGGCTCTGGCAGATTTGGTAGGGACATCACTTCATGAAAGTTACATAAGAAGTAATGAATGTAACAAACCCTTCCACTCTGTGTTGTCTGTGTATTTTGATGGCAGGGATTTCTGAGGTAGTTTTTTTTTAAGTACTTACAGCATTGTAGTTAGAAATAATCAGTTACAGGCCCTCCTTGTCTCTGGAATAAAACTCAGCTGTTAGAGATGATAATGTTTAAATGTCATTTCCTTATTGGTTCTATAATAAAAACATGGGGAAAGTTTATTAAACTCCAAAAACATTGTTTTTGCGGACCATCCTTCAACACATTTTGCTATAATTTTCCAATTAATATCTCATCGAGTCTCAACCAGTTCAACTCAGGCCCCTTCCACACAGCTTAATAAAATCCCACATTTTCTGCTTTGAATTGGAATATATGGCAGTGTGGACTCAGATAACCCAGTTCAAAGCAGATAATGTGGGATTTTTCTGCCTTGATATTCTGGGTTATATGGCTGTTTGAAAGGGTCCTTAGTTTGTGGCATCCACAGAAAACAAAGTTTCTAGGGTATAACAACTACTTTCAAAGTAAGTACTGAATAATTAAACAGGAATAACACTTTCAAACCAAGAACAGATGTTTTTTCATATTTTGTTACATAGTCTAATACTTTATCAAATTTTACATTTCACATTTTTTGTTAATTCTTTAGGAGAAAGATGCAATGTTCACTCCTATTCCATTTGCCAGACCGCAAGATTTAGGACCATCCATTGCTATTGTAGCAAAAGTAAACCAGATTCAAGATCATTTGCTGAAGAAGCATGATATTGAGCTCTACATGCATTTGAACAGACTAGAAATTGCACCACAGATTTATGGGCTGTAAGTATATTTGATATTTTATCTAGTATGTTGGTATACCTAAATGATAACAACAACTACCATGTTATTATATAAATTTGATATTGTACTTTGCTATCTTAAACCCTGTTTTTTAAGAAAGGCAAAATATAACTCCATTAAATAAATGCATATTAATATTCTCCCTCCCCCACATAGGTTTCTAAATATGTAATAGAGTTTATGGTTCATTCCTCAGAGATGCGCATGAATCACACTTCAGACATTATAATACCAACAAAGAAAGCAGAATTTAAGTTACTCATGCTTCTGCTTTTGCGGGTTTCCTTATAGGAATAAATGACTTATTGCTTCTGATAAATGATACCTAATCCTTGCTCATTTTTGTTCCATATGCAATTGAAGATCATAGAAGCTAAAATTGTTCAACAAGGCCTTAATACAGGCAGAGGAACCCCTTTTTCTTGAAATTTGTTTTCCAACATGACTAATCTGCTAATGAAGACTAGGGTGGATGTGTCTAAAATTAACAGGATCATTTCTTACTCTCTCTCTCTCTCTCTCTCTCTGCCAACTCCTATATTGCCATGCATCTACCCTTTTTCAGTTTTATTCCCCACTTTTACTCCTTTGAGTTCATCTCACCTACATGAAATTAGACCAAATGTTGTCTAGTCTACTTTCATATGCAATTTAAAGATGAATTTAAAGCAAGCAGTATAGAATGTGTTCTACAGAAATTGGAAAGATGAAAGTGCTTGATCTTAAACCTAGGAAATATTTTGTAGTACTGTTTTTGTGTTGTTCTTACTTAGTCAAAAACCAAAATGAAATGAAACAATTGTTCATAGTGTATAGGGAAGAAATTCTAGCATCAGCCAGCTGTGTTCTTCTGAAGCATACAAATTCACCTTGCTCATTGCTTATCCCCCGGCAAAGGAGTACAGATGGCTGCATTAACTATTAGATAGTGTTCATATTCAAAATTTTGCAAATAAAGCACCCTAACAAATATAAATGAACATAGATTGCATCCCATATGTGTGCTTAATGGCTACTAATGTTTATCTTGTTTAGTATAAAATAATGTATTTTTCCTACAAATATCGGGGTTTTATAGTGTTATTTAAAAGTAGAATGCTATATTAAAATACTATTAGCACTGTATCAGCTTCTCTGAACAGACAGAATTTTAGGAGGATTCAAACATAGATGATAATCTGTGGCACGCCCAGCCTTGGTAGTGTAGGATTCAATGCTGTATGGACAATACTGGCATAAGAAGCATATACAGTACCTTAAAAACACTCTAATGGCTGCTTTCTGTGTATGTGCAAAAAAGTGAAGGCTGAGAATATGTTGTGTCAGTGCTCGCTGTATAAAATAAATAGGTTTAATCGAGATCTAACACCTCACTATGGTTTCATATTATGTGAATGAAGCTGGAACAAGCATTGAGTGGTGACCTGCTCCCTCCATCCTTCATGTACAGTTTTTTATTTCCTAATTTGCAGCAAAACACCATTTACCACTATTTACTAGATTCTCTGCATACTTTGATTGTAAATCAAAGCTTGATGACAGCTTAGAAACCATCACAATCATTCATAACAAAAACATATGAAAATGTTCTCTGAGTTCAGAGGTGAACTAAGGAAAAAGATTTATGTATATATTCAAATTGATTCAGATGTTATTGAGTAATTATATGAACGTGGCAGTCTGTACCCTAGACTAAGTTTATAGGTTGCTAATTGCCAATAAATGGCATATCCCAAGAAAATGCATAAATGAAAAAATCTTAAGTTCTTATTACTAAAGCCATCTTTCCCAACTGTAAATTTATTTGTTGATTACTGCAGAATGTATTGATATCCTTCAGTTCAACTTAAGAGAACTTCATTTGAACCTCAGTCTAACATCTAACCTGTAGAACAATTTACCAATAAAACTGTTCAGAGAGTTCCAAATGAATCCTATTAATATATCAGTTTCAATATGCTGGCAGTGAAAAAGATTCCCTGGGTCTTCTCTGTGTCCAAATCTCTGACTGAGGAAATGAAAAGGATATAGAATAGTATTATATTTTAATTATTTCCCCCTTGGTGCTGTCAAACATCTTTTTATAGATAACAATTTAGGTAGTGTTCTCTCCTTGATACTTTTAGCTTAGAAGGATGCTACTGTTTGCTCTAGCATAAAGAAAAATATTTAAGCCAACAAAGGTTTAATGACAAAAATGGTATTAAGTAACTTCTCATAATGTATATTTAATGCAAATATAAGAGACAGTGCAGAATTATAATCTAGGATATGGAAAATTGCCAATTATTGGTGCTAGTCTTATTGGTCTTTCTCCATTGAGGAGATTGATCCTATAATGGGGTGAGGTTGACTAGGAAGATTCAAAAGCACAGGAACAAGCTAATCTAAATTTCTCCTTATGCTGCTGAGAGAAGAATGACGAATTATTAGTGAAGGCTCCCCTTCCCCTCTCCCTCTTTTTGTGCTGTTCTTCTTGTTCTTTTTGAATAGTATAAGGTTGGATATAATTGAGCAGATGTACATTTACAACCATGTAAAGCAGAATTGGGCACAATGTGTCTCGCAGGCTGCATAGCCCCCCCCCCCCCACTTGCCAGATTTATAGTCCTTCAAAGTCTTGTGGAAGACTTCCCTATCTTCCACAGTTATCCACCCCAATGTCAATGGTATCTGGAAAAGAAAAGGAACCCAACACTTGTTTTGTGATGCATCTATTTTACCTATACCAGCATTTGAGTTTCGACACTGGAGAAGTGAGGGGCTAAGTGAGCTTATAACGTTGGAATGGGCAAACTGTTTTGCCCTGGGGCCATATTGTGGGCCGGGATCGGTCAGGAAGGAGGGCCAGGCTGGAAGGGGTGGGGCTAGAAGGGCTGCAGCTAGAAGAGCCAGGAGGGGGTGGAATTAGGGTGGGAGGGGAGGGTTATACTCAGGAGTACAAGGCAGGCAGATCTGCAGCCTGCCTTCCTGGCTTGGGCCATTCTCTTTAGAGAAGGAGGCTTGCCAGTTGAGAGAAGGAGACAGGCTGTTGCCGAGAGCTCTCTCTTGGTAATGGCCTGTCCTCCCCCCTGCTGTACTTCCCGCCTAGGCAAGCGGCAAGCTGCCACTTTCCCAAGCAGAGAAGAAGAGGAGACGAGCCATTGCCAGAGTTTTCTCTGGCAGCAGCCTGCCTCACACTCTGCACTCCTCTCTGTCTGGGGAGATGGCAGCTTGATACTTTCCCAGGTGAATAAAAGAAGGAGGAGACAGGCCATTGCTGGTATTCTCTCCGGCGATGCCTGCCTTCTCCACCTGGGGAGATGGCGGCCGCCATGTACCCAGATAAGGAGGAGGAGGAGACATGTGGCTGGGGAGAGCTCTGGAGAGTTCTTGCCAGCCACGTGTTTCTGCCTCGGTCCTCCTCTCAGTCTGGGGATGGCAGGCCAACGCTTTGTCGAGGCTTGAGCCTGCCTTTGAGTGATTAGAAGGACCAAAAGATCACAGCCATATTTTTTCTAATATTTATTTTATTAGAAATAAAATAAAAACGTGTCTGTTTTCAAGCAGCGAAAGATGGCGCACAGACTAATTTCTTATCAGTAACACTCCTCCTTTTCCTGCATTCCATTGCTTGATTGATGTCAGCTCTGGGTTACAGTTCACACAACAATTATACATCATCGTAAGATTGTCTTGCATTTCACAAACAGTAGCCTCTATATCTTTAACCTGGTCGTTGCTGGTCAGTTACATTTTCAGCTTCTCTCTAAGCACATCTGCATAACTTGCACAGAACTTTTAAAAATACACACAGACAGAAATATTTAAATCTCAACATCACATCATTAATAATTCCAACATGCTTCTGCATACTTGGAAAGAGGGTCAAGGCGGATGGGGACCAAACATGAAACTCCAAAGGGCCATGTCCAGCCAATGGGCCTGTTATAACAACTCCCTATATAGACTTCCTAATCTGCACTCAGAACAGAAGAGCTAGTTTCTCCTAAGGCTACTGAAGCAAATATATTATTATATTATATTATATTATTATATTATATTCAGTGCCTAATTATTTTGCTAGATTAAAATTCCACATCCTCCCACTTTGATCTAGTACTATATGCCAGACCTAAAATTGTCCTTATCACTTCTGTCATTGTATATTTCAATGATGCAACCCAAATCTAAGGCTAATACTCAGGAATTGATTTTGATCAGTACTCCTGAAAACAGAGCTACTACTTTCTGACTCTTAGGCTTAATATAGCCATTATACTTGTTCATAATAAGAGAGAGAAATGTAGTTCTCTGCATTTTTTGCAGTGTATTTCTAACAATTTCCCTACATCAAATTTGTTTTTTATCCCGATTCTCATTTTATTTCTACCTAGAAATTATCCAAAGACTTTTCTTCTTCTGACATTGCAAGTTCTTCAACACCAACCTGATGGATGTGAACACTCCCTTTTAAAATGGCATTTTAGTACTCTATTAAAACTGTTACCAAATCCTTACTTTTGATAAAAAGAAAAGATAAGGGGGGAGAGAGATTTTCACAATCAGTTTATTCTTCTCCTTGTCAGATCATCAAATTGATTAACAATTTTGGGAAGGTCTAATGAAGAAGTGGACTCAAACTTTACATTTATTTGTTACATTACAGTTGATCAGCCATTATTCTATAGCTGTGACCATGGCAGTTAAAGTGGCATCAAACTGCATGTATTCCAGTGCAGTGGTTAGCATACAAAGATGAAATAGTATCATGTCATAAAATATTGTCTATATCTGCCTAGAAATACTGAAATTCCAATATCTGCAATATTTCCAAAACTATTCTGTTTTGTCCTTTTGGTTTATGAAATAATCTATATTTTATATAGATTGATTAGAAAGATGTCTTATTTCCAAACAAAAATAGTCAATGAGAGTATTAGATCCTATAAAATGTTGGCAGATTGAATATTCAGAATAATTGTACAGTTATATGCGCTAACAATGATTAATACCCTAGATTAAATGGTATTTAAGTGTTAATTTCTCTGACCCTTAAATCTAATAAATTATAGAGCAAAGTGATTATTATAATCTACTTCACTTTTTGTACTGGGGCTGGCACTGGTAGCCCAAATGCAAGGCATATATTATATACAGTTCAAGGAAATTTTAAATATAGCTGTTAGTTGGATCAGTTCATACTAGTTTTTATTAACTCTTGCTGTTTTAACAAAATTAGGATTTTACTTTAAATATTTTGAAACCTAACTACCATGCTTTGTCTTCAGTACAAAAGCTAAAGACATTTTACATAAGAAATGCTAAGTAAGCACTTCTGTTGATTTTCTACACAGCTGTCAAACACACATTGTTATTCATGTAAGTCAGGCTTTCGCAGAGAGGTGTCCAGCATTCTGATAGCTTTCCCTACAAACATTTGTCTTTTCCCAGATAGAGGACAAGTAGCGATCACATTGAGAACCCAGCATTTATATAGCTTTTCAGCATAAACACTTCAGTGCATTTAAAGGAATTGCCCCTTAACACTATAAAGCAGCTACCTTTGTTGTTGTTTTTGTGTGCTTTCAAATCTTCAATTTATGGTAACCCCAAGGCAAAGCTATTTTGAGGTTTGCTTCAGAGGATGAGAGAGCATGACTTGCCTAAGTGAGATTAATATTGTTCCATAGATATTTATCTATCTAGGTAAGAGAAACATAGTTACTGTAGGCTAATGTTGAGAGCAAAGGTTATTTTTCTCTCTCCTAACAGCATTTTAAGGCTAGTTATTAGCTGTTATAGACAACAAGGTAAGATTCGGAGTGCATCTTCAGTAGGGGGGCGGGGAATCAGCTTTGTGGCCTTCACATGACGCATGGAGCTAATTCAGCATAACACGGCCTTCAACTACATTAACAGAAGAATTTGGGAATAACCAGTGACTTTGGGCACATGTAAACCTTGCCCCCTCAACTTTCCTCAATTCAAAGTGCAAATCCTTACCTATAAAGCTCTAAATGGTTCGAGACCTGCCTACATTTGCGACCGCATCTTCCCCTACAAACCCACATGCTCTTTAAGATCCTCTGGGGAGGCTCTTATCTCGCTTCCACCTCCATCTCAGGCATGGCTGGTGGGGACAAGAGAGAGGGCCTTCTTAATCATGGCCCCTCGGCTCTGGAACTCCCTCCCCAGGTAGATCAGGCTAGCACCCTCCCTGTCCATCTTCCACAAGAATTTAAAGACGTGGATGTTTCACTGAGCTTTTGACTATGCAATTCCCTGGACAGCTGGCCCCAGTTAGTACCCCCAAAAAAGTCTTGTCCCCAAGCACTTTACAATTGTTATATCCAAATCCTTAATGGTAAATCGTTCTTATCCTCATCGCTGCTATATGATGTTTGCACTTTACTCATTAGCTCTATCTTCTAATGTTGTGGTACCAGTCTACTCACCCACGACGAGACATTGAATTTTGATATTGGTTGTTGATTTTGATGTTTGTTTTATATAATTTTGTTATTTTATTTCATTATATTGTTTTTTATTACTTTGTTGATATGCATTTTAATGCATTATATTTTAACTGTTCTGTTGGGCCTGGCACCATGTAAGCCGCCTCAAGTCCCTTCGGGGAAATGGAGGCGGGGTATAAAAATTAAGTTGTTGTTTTTATTATTATTATTATTATTTCCATTTGCTGTGCCTACCAGGTATGAAAATGGAGCCATTTGTCACTCAGTGCCTGGAGTGAGACTATCCAGAGCATGGAGCAATTGGAGAATAGAGGACAAGGCATTCCTCCTCTCCTCCCCTCCCCCATATTTGTCACTATGGATATCACTCCAGGCACCGAGCAATGAATAGCACACTTTTCGTGCCCAATGGGCATCATAAATAGAAGATTTGGGGGGGGTAAGATTACAGTCACATACGAATGATGCCGAAACTGGTTTTGTCTCCTGCTTATCTGTGCAAATGCCGTCCAGCCGATTGAGTGCTTCGGGGGCATGGCATATAGCCTCCATCCAACTCCCAAGTTGGCTTGGGGGCAGGTAGTGTAGCCTCCAGCGATTCCGATGTAGAATACCCACCTCTGGATTGGCATCGCCATTTCTGCCCTGCCAAGATGCTCTCCCAGTGCATTTCCACTTCCCTTCCTCCCCTTCCTTTTATACTGAAACTGGCTAACATGGTTACTTCTTTCAAACATCTTTTTGTTTTATCCCTAGTAAGACATGTTCAGAGACTGATTAAACAGTCATGGCTAATATATATTTAATAAATTCAAACAGTTACAGCACTGACCTCAAATGCTTTAATTTCTAATTTATGTTGGTGTTTCTAACTTACTGCTATACATTGCTCTGTTGTCCGTCAGATGAAAAGAGCAAACGAAATTGAAATTCTTGATCCACTTTAGTTTAAGTAAAGAGTTAGACTTGTTCAATAATTTGCTCTCTTTGCATATGTGGTGTCAAAAGTGATTGGTATATAAGTAGGATGAAAGATGGGTTGAGAAATGGGAAGTATCCATTTGAGTTCTATTCTCTTGCCACTTAATTATGTGCTCAGCTGTTAATGAGTAGAACTGAATAGCTGTGAGGATAGAATACAGATTTGTCATGTTATTCCTCAATGTGGGCGATGTGCTTTCCAGTCTCAAATGTTGAGAATAAAAGTATACTTGCTACACGTGTAGCAAGTAAACTTTATAATAACTCTCACCAAATTTTCTGGGACCATGGGGAGAGGAAACCTCCTAACTGAAACATTGCTAAGCACTAAAATTAAAGTATGTATGTAATCTGGATGAAGACTATATAAATTGACCATATCAATTTGCAAGAGGAAGTTGCCAGTAATATGTTGAGATACAGTCTTTGCTAGAATTGAGTTATGGTACTATTGTAGAAGAAAGTGAAAGGGGTTCAATAGTAACCTTACAGTAACAATTATCCAAATAACGGTTCCTTATACATCTACATAGGATTTCACCACATTAGTTAAATTCCACTGAATTCTACACTTAAAATCTGGGAATCCACTGGGTTCACTACATTAGTTTGGGTTAAAGTGTAGTTTTTTAGACTTTTAAACGTAGGGGTGCAGCAGTCTTTTTCAACGTATCTGGATTTTTCTCAATTCTCCGTGTTTTGTTTTATTCTGCCTGATTTCTAATGAAGTAGCATTCATTGCACCCAGTTGAAAATGTGGGAGGGGAAGTTGTGGAAGGAGCTGAAACACCCATCCTGGTTAGGAGGAAGAGTTCTGTCACTGCCATTTTCTAGGTCTTTGCCAAAACAATTTTTTTTAAAAGCCTTGAAATAAGCTCCACTGAGTTCAGTTAAACTCTAGCACCTTTCAGGGCTGTCTGACCATGTTCCAGAAGCATTATCCCCTGATGTTTCACCCACATCAATGGCAGGCATCCTCTGTGGGAAGTTAGAATGTAGCAATTGGTGACCTTTCAGCTTCAAAGCCTGACTGCCATTATGCAATGATGCAAGTATCCAGATCTTTTAGATTCAGAAGCTGGAGTATATGACAGTGCAGATGGGAGGTGGGGCACTTATCAGAGGCAAGTGGAAATAATGCAATTGGTGACCTTGATTAGCATTGAATATCCTTGCATCTTCAAAGCCTGACTGGTATTATGTAATGATACAAGTATCCCCTAGTAAATTGCTTGCATATGTTTGATCCCAGAACACATACAGCCAAGTTGCAGAGTTTGCCCCCCCCCTTCCCCCATGCCAGAAATGACACTGAAATCCCTAATCCCTCTTTTTTCCTCCCTGCCTCCTTCCTGCCTCCTCAGCAGCATCCAAAAGGGACAAACTGAGGTTTCTTTAAGAAAAAAAAATTGAGGGATAGTGGGTGGGGCCTAATGTCTCCAAAAAGAAGCTGAGTGCACTGGAAAAGTAAACCAATGTGGTAAAAGGTAGGGAAAATACCCATTTTTAAACTAAATGGAGTCAGAAACAACCCTCCTATACTCTCCTCTTTCAAACACTTCCCAGCTTAATGTGGTGAAGTCCATAGGAATATTTGCTAGTATTAAAAGAAAGAACAAAACAGCTGCACATACGTGGGTTACATGATATTTGTAGCCTATATTGCATGAAAAGACAAATAAGGCAGTGTATTCCTAGAAAATTATATTTTAATTGAGTTACAACAGTCAATTAGCTAGTAACATTTTGGAAACAGAATTTAAAATGGGATTGCATTAAAGTAAACTTTTCAGACAGATGATTTTGAAGAAATGTCTGCCACTAGCACTCTCCCTTCTAGAAATGTATGCATTACCTTTAAAATATAGCCCACGCAGCGTTTTACTTCTGACAAATTTTAACAACAAACATTAATATGTGTTATATCCTAATGTTGGCATTTCAGATGTGGTATCTACTCTAACCCTCAGATCTGCTAATTAGAATAAGGCATGTCAAAAAAAGGAACATGTTTTTTAAATGTTTTTAATGCTTTTTAATGATGTTGATTATATGGTGTACTTTTATATTGTATTGTGGTGTTGCGGCCTGTAGTGCTGCAAATGTAAGCCGTGCAGAGTCCCCCTGCGGGGGTGAGAAGCTACGGGGTACAAATACCATAAATAAATAAATAAACATTAAAAATCTCAAACTTAGGAATTTCTTCTGTGTATCAGATTTGGGTGGAACTCTCAGCCCTTCTACGCAAAAATGCATTCATTTGTCACCTAACATTTTTGTTGCTGTTTCTCAGCCATATCATGTATGTTGCTGCGATGGTGGTAGTTGTTATTAAATAGTTGGGAATCAGAAAATCATGGTCACCCCAAGGTTAAATGTGTCTAAGCTTTCAGTTGCTATGCCAATGGAACAGGTGCAAGTCCTGAGTTGTTAGGGTTTTGAGTATGGTACCAACAGCAGAGAACTGACCTGCCATTTTAAGAACCAGCCTCACTGAATACAGAGAAGTTCATTATTAGAAGTTTGACTTCCAGATGATAAATTGTGAACACAATAAGTGGTTCTATCAGTATCATAAATACCTGCACCAATAAAATAACAGGTATTTCAACATTCAGTGTGTTTAATAACTGAGAACGGTTAATCTGGGAAGAAACACATAGGGTGTGAAGGTCACAAAAATCCCAAGTTATAGAACAGGGATAGCCAAAGTGTGGTTCTCTAGGTGTTGGATTGCAACTTCCAGAATTTCCACCATAGACTATTAGGTGGCACTACACCCATCTTTGGTGCTGGGATACCAATCTGCATCAATAGATTTAATCTGGCAAGCCTAAAACCCTAAAAGAAATATTTTTGTTGCACATTATATGAAAATATAACAAGCTAAATAGCTCCTTTTCCTATCCTGCATAATTACTTATTTCCTGGTTACACCTCTTCCAGTCCAAGCAAACATCATAATTTGTTGTAGATATGGCTTTAGATTATGAGAAAGATATTCTGGTAAATTGAAGATGTTCTGGGAGGAGCAAGAAGAATGAATGAGTCATATTTTGAAAGTGGGGAGATAATTATGTGCATGGCAACTTATTATTTCTGTCTGCGGTAATGTAAATGAAATAACTGTGCCTCACCAAAAGTGAGAGAATATGACTAGGAGAAAATGTTGCACTTTCTTTAACTCCTCTAAAATGACATATTTTATTGCAGCCCTTCATGTATAGAATCATGGGTAATGTCACAAAGTGCAATTGAAGACCTTCGTTTCCTTCCAGGAGATCCTCTCATTTGTGGGATTGTATGTAGAAACCTCCATAGGAACCAGGTTATCCACATTGAGAGAAACTACATAAGATGCTTTTTTCAACCACATGGATGGAAATGATTGCTGATGCTATGGGCTATTTCAGCCAGTTCACACAAATGTTTCTCTATACATGCTCATAAGGAGGGAGAATCCTATGGATAAAAAAATTTCTATCTACAAATAATTTAAATCATTGAAGGGTGTGCCCATTGACTTCAATTCAATTATTCTGATCCACAGTGATTTTTCCAAAGGTAGATAATGAAGGAAACATTTCCTAAATCTATACACATAATAAAAGTGAAAAATGTGTATGTATGTATATGGCAGAGGTTTCCACTTACACAGACAGCCTTCCGCCTCCACAAACAGGCTATAGTTCCAAGTACTGCGAAGGCACTCCCTCAACTGACATTGCAGGTTATAGCGAGCACCATGAACATGTAGCCCAAACACTGCCAATGTCCTCCCCAAACACTACGGCCCACCACCCAAGGAATGCTTTCATTCAGGGACAGTTTCATCCTAGATTTGACTGGTTTCCTCTACCACAGGCAGGCATTCCAGGGCTTCTTGTGTGCAATTTGCATTCCCCCGCCCACTGCTTCACTTAACCCAGTGTTTCTCAACCTGGGGGTCGGGACCCCTGGGGGGTCATGAAGGGTGTCAGAGAGACCATCAGAAAACACAGTATTTTCTGTTGGTCATGGGGGTTCTGTGTGGGAAGTTTGACCCAATTCAAAATGCTTTTTGATTGTAGGTGAACTATAAATCCCAGCAACTACAACTCCCAAATGTCAAGGTCTATTTTCCCCAAACTCCACCAGTATTCAAATTTGGGCATATTGGGTATTTGTGCCAAATTTGGTCCAGTGAATGAGAATATATCCTGCGTATCAGATATTTACATTACAGTTCATAAAAGTAGCAAAATTACAGTTATAAACTAGCAACAAAAATAATTTTTATGGTTGGGGGTCACCACATGTATTAAGGGGTCGTGGCATTAGGAAGGTTGAGAAACACTGACTTAACCCTTTCCTATGGCACATAGCAAACAGAGAGGAATTGATCAGCAACTAAACAGACTGGAGGGGTTTGGGGGACTCAACAGGATGGAAGTTGTAGTTCACCCTATGTCAAGGCAGAGCACTTTGACTCCCTTTGATAATGGACCTGGACCACATTTGGCATGCAGAACCCTCATGACCAGGTTTAAGGGGAACTGACTTTGATTTATAGGAATCGTAGTTCACTTACATCCAGAGAGCACTGTAAACCCAACCAATGATGGATCCAGACCAACCTTACAATGGATGATGGAACTTGCAGTACATTCACTCACTTCCAGAGACCACTGTGACCCTCAACTACCACCAATGACAGATCAGGACCAAACTTGACACACAAAGCCCCCATGACCCACTCCACATCCTGATGCGGTTTGGAGTAGGATGGACCGTGGATGATGTGACTTGCAGTACCTTCACTCACTTCCTGAGACCACTGCCACCCACACCAATGACAGATCAAGATCAAACTTAGCACACTGCCCCCATGAACCACTCTATGTCCTGGTGCGTTTTGGGGGAGGACGGGTCATGGATGATGGGATTTGCAGTACCTTCCCTCACTTCCAGAGACCACTGCGACTCCCATACATGGTAGACCTGGACCAAACTTGGCAGACCCCCCCCCCCCCCACGGTGCACTTCACGTCCTGGTGCACTTTCGGGGAGGATGGACCACGGATGATGTGATACACAGAACCTTCACCTGCTTTGGATCCGACCTCAAAAAGCCACTATGACCTCCATGAATGATGGACCTGGAGCAAATTTGGCACATAGATCCCCATGACCCTCTTTACAGCATGTAAAGAGAGTCATGGGGGTCTATGTGCCAAATTTGCTCCAGGTCCGTCATTCATGGAGGTTGTAGTGGCTTTTTGAAGTCGAATCCAAAGCAGGTGAACTTCGAGGAATGGTGTGGCTTCGAGGAGGATGGACCATGGATGATGGGATTTGCAGTACCTTTACCCAATTCAGCTCCAAGTTCAAAAGACTACTGAGACGCACATGAATGACGGATATGGACCAAACTTGGCATACAGATTCCCCACGACCAACAGACCATACTGAAGAAGTTTGGAGGACATTGACCTTGATTTATGGGAGTTATCATTCACCTGCATACAGAAAAACTAAGCCCCACCTACAATGGACCAGGACCACAGTGAACAAACTGAAGGGTTTTTTGGGAATAGACCTTGATTCTGGGAGCTGCAGTTCACCTGCATCCTGAGAGCACTGAATCGAGCCAACAACGGACCTGGGCCACATTTGGCATACAGACCCAACATGGCCAACTGTAAATATTGGCAGGGTTTGGGGGTGATTGCTCTGGGAATCTGAGAGTTTGCATTGCATCCTTATGCAATTTCTAATGGGAGCATTATACAAAATAAAAGCAAAGACTGGTTTTTTTTCCTCATAAATAACATTACACATTACCAAATGGATATTTCCAATGTATTATGAACTTCAAAAAGTGTCCAACTCTTCAGCATTTTAGGAGTAATACTACTAATTTATCACTTTTCTCATAGAAGAATAAGCTTGTAAAAATACAGTCAACTGTACAGTACATATAAAAGGTATTTGATCATGTTTAAAGTTGTTTTACAGAGTAAAATTATTTAATATAATTTTGTTATTAAATTATTACACATTTCTGATGTTTATAGATTGAGGAATATGCACTCATTGTTTTGTAGAACTAGAAATGGAGGTCTGTAAGATTGACATAAGTTCATATTTTGCAGAATGCATTGTGAGTTTGAATAATCACATGTCAGTGTAAACAAAGAACATATGTAATGATGGGGGAACACTGCTCCATGAAAGCAGTATCGTAAATTGTGCTACTATTTAAAATGGGTGAGTCGCACAATGGTTTCCATTAATCTTCTGGGAGGAAAATCCCTTTTTTATGTTTGTCAGAATGATAGAAACTTTAATGAGATGCCTGCTTTAGTCAAACTGAGAGCTAAAGTATTTAAATCGTCAGTATCTGCTCTGTGATAAAGGAGAACTTGCTAAAGACCAATAATGTACAAAACAGGAAACACAACTAGGAATATCAATTGAGAAGCGGAACAACATAAAATGGAGTTTGCAACTAAAAGAAGGAACTGCATATATATAATCCCATGGGAATATTCTGTAGAGAACATAAAGCTGTATTTCCCAAAGGTTGGTTAATGTAAGACTAACTTCAAAAGTACAGAAGCATTAGTGTACATATTTTTGGGATCAATTCAGAAAAATTAATATTTCCAAGCTAATTTCATTCACCCCATAATAACTGTTCTTACTCAGTGCTTGTATTGGCAATTTATTTTTGTTTGTTGTTATAAATAGAAAATACTAGTCCAAAGTAAACACATACTGCATTACTGAATTGAAATAAGCAGCAAGGCAAAGATGAAATTTCATCTCAGGGAGAAAAAAATCAATTGACTGAAAGCCCTTCCATAAAGACACATAAGGTGGCCTGGAACTGTCATTTTAAAAATGCCAGTTTTGAGCTACATAGAAGCAACACCAAGATCGCATGGCTGTTCTGCTTCCACGGCAGGACACCACCTTAACAGTCCAGCCTGCCAAAGTTTGTTCGATAGGGCTGTGCATGTGCTTGGTCCTCCCCCACTTGTCTTCGTGCATGCCCATTCCCCACCAAAGAAAGAAAATATTCTCTTACAGGTGCTACTTGCTTTTCCCTTCCTGATTCTTCATCATTCAGTAAACCCCCTCCCCTTCTCTGAAGCGTCATTGCTTCTTGAATCAAGACAAATCAGCAAGGGAGGATTTTCTGTCTTTGGGGGTGGAGAGATTGAGGATGAAGTGGGGGCAGGAAGGGACTGTCATCCCACCTCCCCAGGCTGCCTTAGCCCAGGAAACACGGGATGGGTGTGGTGACTTGATCTTGGATGCTGTATTGGGATCCAGGACAGCAATCCCCGCTGCTCCAACACTGGGAAAGATTTGGATCTTGCTGTAGGATTCAGACCATTCCCAGTGTTTTTTAACCCAATTGCATTTGCCTGTGTACATTTTATGGACACACCAAGCTAATGCAATTCCTATACTGTATTATATGGCAGTGTAGATATAGCCAAAGATTACACATGGAAAGGATTTTGTAGCCTTGTAGTCTTAAGAGTTAGAAAAAGATATGCCAAGACATTGAGGTTAATGTGGCACAACTGTATTGACTAGTTACAGAAACAGCTATTTGTTAACACGCGTGTTTGTGTTTGACAATCGGACTACATGCAGGAGAGATGGAAAACATCTCTAGGATGAGGCCCTCAGGCCTGACCATATCTGAGAATGCTTGTGTACTGTTGCTATAGCAGGGAGATATTTGTTGAATTATCCCAACCATATAGATGCTTAGAGCTTTTTTAATAGTGTGTTAGATACCTTGTTTTCTTGCTTAAATGTACCTGTGGAAGATTTGCATACAGAATAACCAATAAATTTCTATAAATATCATATGATACATTTAGGTATAATAAAATACGTTATCTGAGCATCAGAAAATACGATGCGTGTTTTTCAGTTACAAATAGAGGTGTTGATTATTCATCTAGGGCAGAGCTTTCCAAACTGTTGGCCATGGCATACTAGTGAGGCACCTGTAGCCCCAAGGTACATCATCTGAAAAGTGCTCCTCCAGTCCCCCTCTCTGGTTCTCCACAAACGAAGGCTGTCTGGTGACGGAGTGTGTTCGAGGCCCGAGGAGGGAAGAGGAGACAACAGCAGCGGAAGCCACTCAGCAGCACCAAGCCCGAGGCCCTGCCATCCACCTCCTCCCTGCTGTCCTCGGCTCTCCACCTCAATGGCATGGGCATGGGGCAGGGGTGGGAGGAACAAGAAGGAGGAAGAGCCAAACTCTTCCAATGGCCAAGAGGAGAGCTAAGCTCCTCCCCTAGTCAAAGGGATTAGGGGAGAGCTAGGCTCTTCCAGACCCTTCTGCCACTGGCTACAGGGGCAGAGTTGGAAGATGATCCCAAAGGTCATCTAGCCTAATCCCAAACTTTGGGAGAGCCAAAACTCTCCCAAAATACAACCATCAAACCTTTGTTCAAAAACATTTAGATTTAATTACTACAGGTTTGGCGTGCTGGAGTGTTCAAGTGTAATAACTTCCTTTACAGTGTTCCCTCGCTACTTCGCAGTTCACTTATTGCGGACTTGCTGCTTCGTGGATTTAATTTTTTTAATTTAAAATATATATCATGGTATTTTTGCTGTTTTGTGGGGTTTTGCCACCACCACTCTCCAAGGCGCTTTCCCTCCTCAGTCCTCCCTCCACCCTTGAAGGGCCTTTCCTTCACTTTATTTTAAGTTTATAAAGACTTAAAATAGTGTATAACTACTAAAATAATGCATAAATATTAAAATAAATAGAGCTTCCCTACATCTTCATTTGTCACTTATTGCAGGAGGTCCTGGAACGTAACCCCAGACAGCAATAAGTGAGGGAACACTGTATTTGCACAATTTGTTGATTGAGGTAGAATAATTACTACTAAATTGGATACATTTCTAATTAAGAAAATAAAATACGTTAATAACAATGTTTGTGATGATCCACACAGCAGCTACGGAAGAAACTATACAAGAATCAACTATAGTACAGAAGTATACAAGAAAAATTCCAAACCTCATTTATACAGTAAAAGTTATATGAAACCTGTGTGTGTGTTTGTGTAATCTTATAAGAGGTTGGTTTAACCTTTGATTTGCCAGATAGATGGAATTACTGTGTCGAGAAAGGATGTATGTGTAAAAAGTATGTCACCAACATGATGAGTTTGAAAAACTAATCTAGAGGGTCGGAATAAATTGACACTGTAGAGCAGGGGTGCTCATACTTTTTCAGCATGCGAGCTACTCTTAAAGCAATCAAGTCCAAAAGATCTACCTGTCCCCGCCGCTGTGCGCTCCCGCGCGCTCCCACCACCGCGCGCTCTTGCCATTGCACGTGCTCCTGCTGCTGTTTCCGCCAGTGCAGCGCTTCTTCCGCCTGTGGGGCATTGCAGGAAGGAGTAAGCACAAGGCGGGGCATCCAGAGGGAGCGCTCTGCCCTGCCTGTCTCGCCGGCAACAGAGGCTGCACAGCTGCTTCTGGACAAGAGAGAGGCAGGGTGCTCCCTCCAGAGGCCCCGCTCATGCTTCCTTCTTCCTGCAATGCCCCGCAGGCGAAAGAAGCACCGCAAGAGCAGAAGCCAGCAGCAGGAGCGTGCGTGCGCGCAGGGTGTGCGTGCGCATGGCAGGAGCGCCCCTTCTGGCTGGTGAGGCCCGAAGATCACCTGGAAGAGGGCCGAAGATCTACTAGTAGCTCCCGAGCTACCTAATGAGCACCCCTGCTGTAGAGACATCAATTGAAAAATGCAGTACTTATTATATGATTATTTCTCAGGTGAAAGAATGTGCATCTTGGACAGATAAATCTGTGAGGTGTTCTTTTATCCATCTTTTGTTTTGAATTTCCGAACAGCATCTCCAAATTGTGCTGTTCAGCCTTTCTTATGACATCACCAAACAGCTGTATTGCATTGTACTTAAAATAGCATTAAACCTTTACATTTTAAATGAATATTTTTCTTTGCAGTGATCTAGAATGCATAATAAGCATCTGTGGGCTATGCAATTAATGTCACTTGTGAGGAAGGACCTTCATGATGCACTAGGGCTTCAGCACTCTTAAATTATGATTCCTTTACTGCACTCATGGGATAAATTCTATATCCCCCAGATGCTTATTATGTATCTTCTATTTCCCTTAATTCCTATTAGCTGGATTAGCAGTTGTTGTGAAGTTGAAGTTTATGGTAATTTAACTGGGATTGTTCTCACAGATCAATAAATAAACTTTGGAAAACTTAACCGTCTGTATTATCTTTCAACTTCGATGCATACAATGTGATGCTCATTTAACAGTATGTGAGAAAATATTTACTTATATGTGTTTGAGATATACTATGAAATATTATACAGTCCATCAATTAAACTGATATGAAAAAGTGGTGAATATATAAGACTAACAATTAAAACAGCATATTGTAATGAAAATGAATTTTCTGGAGTTAATCTCATTGCCTGCAGTAGTTAACATCTTTACTCTATGACATGTGTATCCAATGCATTAAGAACAATAACATTGGATCTCATTTCCATTTTGAAAGCATGTTTAAATTTGTCTTGTGTTTGTGTATATCTTTGAATGTACATATTTATGAGTTACCATTTCCCATTTTCCTTAGAAAAATAACTTCCAAATAAGTATTGCATTTATCTGTAGTTGTATTCTACCACAGTCCGCTAAAAATTGTCTCAAACAATTCCTCCAAATCTTCTAATTTCTCCATAGCTTATTTTGGCTAAAATATAAATCCAATATTTATT
Organism: Anolis apletophallus; assembly: GCA_030556195.1. Taxonomy (NCBI): domain Eukaryota; kingdom Metazoa; phylum Chordata; class Lepidosauria; order Squamata; family Anolidae; genus Anolis; species Anolis apletophallus. The sequence goes on along the minus strand of JARBWK010000008.1, from coordinate 54,995,401 downwards.
CCCAGCTATAGTATACTAATTAAATCAACTTCTAAATTGTTATGTGAATGCTTATGTAAACTAGGTTGATTGAATTAGACTAAATCTGCAGTTCTGTATAGTAGGAATAGACAATGCATGGCCCTCCAGATGTTCTGAGACTGCAACTCCCATCATGCTTCACAATGCGCTGTTTCCCATTTAATTTGGGAAAATAAAAGGAGCATTGCAAAAAGAATATATTAAACTTAAGGACATTATATTAATGCCTTAGCATTGATAATCTCTTTAGAGTCATTTTAGATTAAAGTTCATGGCAAGCTGCTCTTCCTTATTTTATAAACTGAGCATTGTTTTTGGTAGTAAGGTGAGACTCTCTATTATAAAAATGTCTAGATATTTAAATAAGTTTGTGCCATGATTCCAAATATGCAAACACTAATGTGAATGCTTTCTTTGCATACATATAAAAAAGCAACTAGAAAAAGTTTAATTGTTTTAAACTGTTTAAATTGTGCCTTTAATTTAATTCGGCTTTAATATTTAATCTGTTTTGTGTTTTAATTGTAGTTTTTATTCATTATTATAGTATATAAATTGTGTTGTTCGCTGCCTTGAGTCCTCATTTTGAGAAGACTAGGGAACAATAATCCAGTAAATAAAGAAAATACAGAAAAGAATTTGAACTTACAATCTTTTGGAATGAAATGAATGCATGTCCATTTATATGCAGAGGATGTGGCACTTCCTTTTACCCAGAAATTTGTCATTTTATATACATCTGAAAGAAGCAGTGTGTTTCTTTTTTCAAACCTTGCAATACGTACAAAAATAGGCAAATTTCTAAATTTTCAGATTGCGATTACAGAATCTTTCCCCTGAGCTGCTCAGAGAGAAATTTTAATACTCCATTTTTAACAGGACAAATTTGAACTTAGGCCATGATACCACCATGGATCTTCCACCTGAAACTCTGCCCACAATTCTGACAATCACTTTGAAAACCCATCCAATTATATTGCTTCCAGGCAGTTTCCTAGGTAACAACCATACAGTTTGAATAACGGGGACTATACACATCAGAAGAAACAAAAACAAATGGCAGTATTCCCAGTTTTCCAATACATTTTAATTGTAAATGCTTACTGAATGTTGTTTTCAAAACCATGTATTTAATTTATTATGAAGTATTGCATAGGTGTTTATGACACTGCCAATCCATTTGATGCATACTGGGATTTTAGATCATTTGTCTGCTCTGACTGTATGGTTCAAAGCACTGTGATTTCCCCCCCAATGTACAGCACAGCATGCATTGGCCAGTGTGATTGTAGCATGTGTATGTAGACTGTAAACATAATAGCTTCCTAGCAGAATCACTAAACCATTCTTAGTGTCCTTTAATTTGCAATGCCTTGATGCCCACCAGTATACATATGCAATCGCATTACTGAAGAAATACTTCAGTAGAGTGGATGAAATAATGAAAATTTCCCTAAAACTGGTTGGACAAAAATGGGAGCCATCCAGCAAGTTTAGGGAGGCCAGGCATAATGCACAGGAACACTGCCTCAAAGGATTCTCTATGACAGAATTAGGAAGATGGGCAAGGGTGGGAAGCTAGAAAGCAAAATGGTAAATACGGGCCCTATTGTTATTATTATTATTACCCCGCTTTATCTCCCCCAAAGTGGGAGATAAAAGCGGCTTAACATAAAAGCATCAGCATAACCATTTAATATGTTGTCGAAGGCTTTTATGGCCAGAATCACTGGGTTGCTGTAAGTTTTTCGGACTGTATGGCCATGTTCCAGAAGCATTCTCTCCTGACGTTTCACCTGCATCTGTGGCAGGCATCCTCAAAGGTTGTGATATCTGTTGGAAACTAGGAAAATTGGGTTTATATATCTGTGGAATGTCCAGGGTGGGGAAAAAGAACTCTTGTCAGTTGAATGTTTCAGTTGGCCACCTTGATTAGCATTTAATGGCCCAGCAGTTTTCAAGGGGTGGCTTCTTACTGCCTGGGGGCATCATTTGTTGAGAGGTGATTATCTGTCCCTGATTGCTTCTTGTCTGGAGCTCCCCGTCTTTATTTACTGTTATGATTTAAAAGTTTTTAATACTGGTAGCCAGATTTTGTTCATTTTCATGGTTTCTTCCTTTCTATTGAAATTGTTCACATCCTTGTAGATTTCAATGGCTTTTTTGTGTAGTGTGACATGGTAGTTAGACCACTCTAACAATTACCATGTCAGACTATACAGATAAGCTAGATTAGTCCATAGTGAGAAATATGACAATACTGCCCATACGTTTTTCATAAAATTTCAATTGAAATTAATGCCAAGTGATACAGTATATGTAGTGGAGTTCTCCTCTAAACATCATACATATATTAAACCAAAACTTTCAGATTTTTCATAAAAATCAATTTAGCAAACTTGTTTTGGTACAACAAGCAACACCAATCCAGAGTAAGCATTATCAAAAGGGCATTAACTTTGTACCTCAGAATGTCAAGTTTTGTGCAGATATGTTTTCATATTGACTACTAAGCCAAAAGAGGAATTTTTGAGATACAGAGTATTTGGCACATTACGTTAAAGCAGTTCTGTTGATGTAATGCTAAGTTGCTTCATGATTTTTTTTCCTTGTGTTTGCCCTTGTTTGGCTGTATATGAAGACTATACTGCTAGAAAACACAGCAAAGAGAATAGCTCATCATTAGAAAGCCAAATAGATAGGCCGGCTCTTTCCTTCTATATTTTGTTGTGTATCTGGATCCATAGGTTTCCTGTCCTACAAGAATAACTCTGTGAAATTAATATATTGTCGAAGGCTTTCATGGCCGGAAAACACTGGGTTGTTGTAGGTTTTTCAGGCTTCTAGAACGTGGCCATACAGCCCAAAAAAAACTACTACAACCCTGTGTGAAATTATTTCTCTTCAAGCACCACAATAAAAGTAATCCAGAGCCTTAGAAAATGTGACAGTTTCTGTTACAGCTTATTGTCATGTATTGATCTTGTTGCTGTCATTTATATGTTTTATAACTTCACTGTAATTGTGGCCCCTGGGATATTTGTATATGCAGTGCAAGGAAAGGATACACATAAGTGGGCTTTTCTTGACTATTTCAGTGCTTATTATAGTTGCCATAATGGGTAAATGAAATACTTAACCAACTTATTGGTGATTAGGATGGACATATCAATGTTTACATTTGATTTCTTTTCTCCATTGTGTTTTTGCATAACCTCACAATTTAGGGGGATGCCTATCAAATATGTAAATACAAATTTAAATTCTGCATTTTGACTTGAAGTAGTATGTATGTACTTGTGTATAAACCAAACATTTTTAACAAAATACTGGGTCAGCTTATCCATAGGCCAGTGCTGGAAACAGAAGGTGCTCTAATGAACTCTGTCTTCCCATTTAGTTGGGCCACCTGAGGTGGAGAGGAGCAGTGGTGACCATTTCTAATAAGAATTTACTAAATAGGCATTGCAAGGCTTACACAGTATGGTTCTATTAAGAATGGCCCCTCCACACCATTCCAAGTGTCCAAAGTAGCACTTCTTGTCCCTGTCTTTATGGTAGATCTCAAAAAGAGGTAGGTTGTTTTCCTTGGTCTTCCCCTCTCTGTTTTTTCAGGACACATTTTCATTATTTTCCTGATTTATATTCCTTTCCTTATCTGTACTGGTATATATGTAGACATTTTAAGATCAGTAATGCAATTCATACACACTCATTGTGACCCCTCAAATAGTTCCCCTCCTTCTCTTTATGTTTTCCCATGTTCCCTTTAAGCATTTTTAAAAGGAGAGAAAGAAAGTTGTTTGTTATATCCTTCTAAGTTGCACTCTTAACTTATCCATAGGTCATAATGAACTCCATTATTTTAGTCCCAGTGTCTGCCTTCAACATATACATAAAGTCAAATTATATATGGGTGTATACTAGTTTAAACTACAGATGACTACTTGGCAATAGAGGGATTCCCCGAGTTACAAACATCTAACTTACGTATGACTCCTAGTTACAAATGAGGGTGAGACAACAGGAAGTGAAAAGAAGTGAAGTGAAATCTACTACTAGGAACAGAAATTCACTCCTGGAAGAGTTATCATGGGGAAAAGGTATCTCCACTGAGGCTTTATCACCAATCCTTGTTTCCACAACAACCTGCATACACATTCAACTTAAGAACAAATGTACAGAACATATCTTGTTCATAACCTGGAGAGTGCCTGTATGTATAAGAAGTGTGATATCCCATAAGGAACTGAGTCTCAACCACACATCCATTCAAGAGTTGCAAAGCATGTCATTTGGACCAAGATCTTTGCTTCTTCTTGTAGATAGACTGATTTTTCTAGTAGCTTCCTAACTAACAGGCTGTGTCCAAGATCAGCTGCATTTTATTCAGCCACTTAACCCTCATGCTCACACAGTGCAAAGGTCAACAAGGTTTTCTCTCCCCAGTGTATGATTTCCATCACAAACAAACCACACGTCAATTATGTGACTAGAAAGGGGGAAAAGAGAAAGTGACTATATGAAAAATGCAGTCCACTTGGATGATTAGGAGTCATATTTATTTTCATGTTATTTGGTTGATATGGTGGGTTTAAAAATGTATCCCATGTCATGAATAATGCAAGGAAATATTATCACATGACTAACAAACAGCCAGTTGGCTTTCATTAACACAAGACTGAGAGCAACACGTAGTTAGATTGGTTTCTTAGTCTTTTATGTATGTTGGGAATTGTCCTATATTTGAATGCCTCTCTATGTGTATGTGATTCATATTTCCTGAATGTATCTGTGTGGCTAAATTCAAAAGTACAGAGAGAAAGCAATACCCTAACAGTTAGGTATCAGAATAGCAAAAATATTTAGGCATTTTCTGTTAAGTTTTTTCATCTTTCCCCCCTCCTGTTTTCTCCAGTTGTAAAAATTACAGTGATTACACATCATAAAGCCTATCTGTAATAAAACGCATCAGCTGGCCAAGGTTTTCATCGCTCACTCAATAATCCATTAATACAGCAATGCTGCCCAGGCATCTTTATAATACCAACTCGGAGGTAATTTTAATCAGCTAGACCAGCTGGTATTTAACAGCAGCTGCTGGAGACGCCACAAATATACTCAATAGCTGACATCTTTATTTGCAGTTTTTCAAGGGGAGAAGAGATCCCCCTCCGGTTACTTAGATTAAGGTTTTCTGGGAAAGTATTGGGTATATGAAGGTTACCTGACTAAGTACAGGAAGAGTTAATGAGAACAAAAAAATTGAGACAGAGGTATTTTTAGATACTTGTTTTTTACAAGAGGATTTTTGAAAGCATATCATGGCTTTGTTGAAAGTATAAACATTCTTGCTACATTTACAGTGACAAGAGATTTCAATAGAAGCATGATGTATACAGAGCAGAGCCATTACTTTCCCGGTTCGGAAGCTTTTCAGGTTCACAGTACAATATTCACATGTAATTGTACAAAGTTCTTGCTAGGGAAATAATATCATTTTATATGTGTTGCCCTTCTGAGTAACATATGCCTCTTCTTCAGTCTTACGGTTTGTCTTGGATGTGTTACGTTGTTGCCTGTAAATATATTAAATATGTGTTTTTTTCACATATCTTCTCTGTAAACCGAGATATCAATTTCTATTATAAACTCTGCAGCTATAAACACTGAATACCATTTTACATTGGGATCTGTGTGTACTTGTGTAGGTGGAGGGTTGGGGGCAAGCAGAGGCAACATGAAGTTAACAGTCACAAACACATAAATAAAAATTTAATTATACTTGGGAGACCAAGTCTTACAAAGCTCACGAATTCATAATGGAGCTTGCTGGTAATTGAGGACCGATCTGTTTGTTAAATTCCACAATGCCTAACCTAACTTCTCCCTCTTTATTCAAAGCCTGTGCCAATTGTAAAAGAATAATTGACTAAGTCTGATAGAAAGTACTTCATCTGTGTTAGATGCACACCTTGCATTTCTTTATAAGCAAAAGAGTACAACTTGCAAATTGTAGAATGCAGAATTTATAAGTAGATTTTAGAGGAATTTATTTATGGCCACAGGGCAAATAACATTATTTATATATTAATGCCTGTATTATGGAATTTAAAAATATGAATCCATTTTCTATTTACATCTATGCAGATTTTTGATAACATCTATTCTATAAACAGGGTTTACATGTATTCCAGGCAAAATTTAAATAGATTTAACAACCTTGGTTTTTTGTTGCTTAAAAAAAACCCTGTCAGATTAATAATAAAGTTGTTCATGGTTACTCTTGTTAACTGGAAATCATCCAATACTCCATGACTGTCAAGTAGTGATGTACAGTAGAACCTCTACTTAAGAGCATCCCAACTTAATAGCATTTCGAGTTAAGAGCTGTTGGTCAGCCCCAGTTTTGCTTTGACATAAGAGCAGCATTTTGAGTTAAGGCTTAGAGCCAGATGGAGTGCAAGTACCAGAGGGAGCAATAGCACAAGAGTACAGGACTTTAGGGCTTCAAGGGAGCCACCTCCGTGCCTCATGCTCTTAACCGCTTTGGGAGATTGCTATCTGCTTTGCTCTTGTCCGCTTTGAAGAACTTTGGTTTCGTTTATTTTGTGTGGTTTTTATTCCTGATATGTTTGGCTTCATGAAATGAAAGAGGGATAGGGAGCAAGAGAGGGAGGGAGGCTGGAATGAGCACAGTATGAAAAAATGATGTTTCTGACTCTTCACTTTGTGCTTTGTGCTTCCTTGCCACAGCTTTGTGCTTCTACCATTTTAAAGTTGTAGGATATAGTAATTGTGCATAGCATAGGTGTTAACAAATAACTGCTGGTTATTCTCCTCTCTGGCATGATATACTTAATATTACATCTTATATGAGAATGGTTTAGCTATATTCCAGTTTGACTAAAAATAAATACTCAGCAAGCATCTTTTTGTTATTTGCAGTGATAGACTGTTTAAGTTTGTATAGAGTGTTTGACAACATACAGTTTGATATATTGCTAGGCACAGCAGTAGGTTGGACTTGAGTGGTATTAGCTCTCATCTGTTTTGATTAATGGTAATTGTTGTGATGAAAAGCATGTTTTATGTACAACTCATAGTTCTGGAAAACAGAAGTCAACTTACAAGATCTGTAATTACTGTTCTGAGTTAGAATATAAAAAGAGCATGGAGAACATACAGACAAGACACAGTAGGGTATTTTGTATCTGTATTTACTTGGTATTATATTACTTTTATATCCTATTCTTAATATGAGGAAACAATGCTAGTTTTCTGCTTTTTTAAACTTCAAGGTGAACATGTGTATTTTGTGTATCTGTATTGAAACGTGTAGTTTCGTTCCATAGAAGGGTGATGTTTGGTTTTTACTTGTTGATTCAAGATCAAACAAGAATTCCAAGATAATTAAAAATAATAATACCCCATTTTCTTGAACCATTTCTAGTATCTCATTTGTGGAAATCCAACATCTGAAATGCTCCAAAATCCAAATCTTTCTACATGGGTGTTTGAGACAGTGACATATTTGTTTTTTGATGGTTCAATGCTTACAATTATTATATTTATTTTTTAAAATTAGCTTCAGGGTATATGTATAAGGAAGCATTTTTTAAATTTTCTTGTTTAGCCTTTGGTCCCATCTCCAAAATGTCTCTCATATATATGTATGTATGTGTATGTATATGTACTGTATATCCACACACACACACAAATAGATGTATACATGTATACACACACACACCAAAATCCAAAACACTTTCGGTCCCCAAACATTTTCAACACTCAGTCCGCACTTTGAACATTTCTAACCTTTAAGCATCAGTCTACATTAGACTCAAGGGATCTCATCACATTAAATCACCTAATGTGGACAACCCGGGGGGGGGGGGGGGAGAGATTTGCATGGCAAATCCGGTGTGTAGCAGGGGAAACTGTTGTGCTCTGCATTGGCACTTTCCCCATCCCACAGGGGAAATCATCACTGTCCAGCTTTGCCCTATGCTGGCCACATACTTGTCTATGAGAATACGGGAAGCCTCCTGTGTTCTCTGGGCAGCGTCCTAGGATGCTGCCAGCACACTGGAAAGACCGAGCCCCACCAGAAGTAACTCTACATTATCAGATGTGCTTCAGCAGGCTGCGTCCTCCCAGCATCCTATAAATTTTCTAATGTGATGAGGTCCATAGAGTTGGAAGAGACCATAAGAGCCATCAAGTCGAATTCCATGTAGGAATGTGTAAGTGAAGCATTAGGAGTTAAGCAAACATTTCTTGTTCATTATTGAAAAGGACACTGTGGTAGCACTCCAATATGGTTCATCTACTCAGTGCATGTGGAAAATAATTCTGAGATTGGAATTCTGTACATTCTGTATATCAGTAAGGCTAAGGCAGCCTAAATGTGTTCAAAATTCAATAAAGTCTTTTTATTCCTGCAGTATCATTGATCTTTAGCTTACATAAATTCAGAAAAATAATTTATAATGTGGCCTCATTTTATAATGATTGGTTATCACTATTTTTAAAAGAGCATCAAAAAAGATAAGTCACCATGGAAAATGATGGTTTAACTATCATAAGCTTTCTTTAGAAGATCAGTAAGTTATAGTATGGTCCTAAATACATTCCTCAAAACAAGTTGTGAAATATGCTCAAAATAGCATTGCCTCCTTAGTTTCACAAATGCTTTGAGTTTATATTGTCTTCACAGTTTTATTTTTCTTATAATAACGTGTACAATAGAAAGTGAACAATTAGTGCTCTCCTTTATACATGCAGACATACATATAATCTGAATTGTCTCCAAACTTTTTTTAACAAAAACCAAAGTTACTAAAAAGCAACTAGATTTCAAATCATGATTTGTAGTTTCCAATTAGACATTTAAGGGCAGGATTTGATTCCTTATCAGAGCATGCCTGTGAGTATTAGTGTACTATTCATACCCTAGTATGTATTTGTCTGGGAGATAAAATCTGCAAGGCATGAAATTGTAGTGTTAACAAAATAATTATTTCAAAGAGTAAATGATCTCATTTCAGCTTGGAACACTGTGTTAGTTGTCAGGTGGTTTATCTCTCAGGAAAATATAAATTAATAAATACATCTTTAGTATACACCTAAATCTATAATCTAAAAGTATCCCAACCTATCCACCCACAATTTCATTGCAGTTAGCAGCCATGTGTCATCGTGGCATTTTTTATTGAAAGGAACTTTATTTAAGTAGCATAAACTTGTTGGATGGGCTTCAATTAAATGATGATTTGTTAATGCAAATGTGTAGCGAATGACTGGTAGTACATCTGTCTCTTCATCCATAGGCCATTACTGTGGAGCATTAGCACATGATTGTAAAAAAACTGGAAATCATTATATGCAGGTAGTACATATTCAATCAATTCTGACCTTATGTCTCTGATGAAATAAAAAATCCTAAGTAATGTAAATTATATTTAATTTGTAGGTGGGGTGGGGGAAAAGGAGAATCTTGAAATATCTGTGATTCAAGCTGTTATATGATGTGAGGTGACTGTAATTTGGATATGACTGTCATTGGTGTCTCCAATGGGAACCATTAATCCTCAGTTACTCCTCCTACATGCTCTTCCAATCCAAAGAGAGATATTTGGTTTATGGTAACAAAAAAAATACTGTTTCTTTTAACATGCAATTTTTAACTGAGTGAGAATATAGGATTAGGACAAGATAATTGTGTCCAGCATTATTTAAACAGGCAGTGTCAATACACCCCCTTTTAAAAAATCATACAATTAGCCTCAGTTCCATAAGTATCTAATGAGCCATTTGTCAGTCTTTTGGTGAAATAAACTACTCCATCTTAATTCTCCACTCTTGCAGCAAATAAATAGAAATTATGAAACACCCGGGCACCAATAAAATATAATTTATTTCATAGGGCATGACAGAACTCTTTACATCTCTAAAATGAACATGTTATTTACAAACGACTTGTGATACTAATATATAAAAAAAGGATTTCAGCGCTAACTGCTTTCGTTAGGCGGTAGATATTTTTTCCTGATTTGTTTAATCATTTAAATGTGTAATTACTCCTAAAGGCATGCGAGCTAAAATGACTATTCCTGACGTGATTAACTCATAAAGTCACAATGAACCTCACAAGAGAACCTGGGAAATGCCAGGGATCAGCACTCCACAGCTGAAGGCATTAAGAAATTTCTGGAAAGGACAAAGTAATTATTTTCATTATGGAGCATTTCTCTGCCTGCTATAGCTTTCTGTCCTCTTTAGCCTTGTCAACACAAAACTCATAAGGCAGATATGAATGAGAGAAAATCTTTCATGAGATGGTTGCAAAAAAGAAATGCAAGCTTTGAGGATTTTAGAAGACCATGGCCTGTGTACTGCTTCAAAATTACAGGGGAATTACCTGGCTGATGAGCGTAGACATCCAAGATGGAGATTCAAGTCCTGAGACTCCCTAAGAAACCAGAACCTTAGGAAAATTCTTATCAATATGGTGAGGAATATTAAAAATGTAGGAGATCTCATGGAACCCAACAGAGAAATAACAAACTGGGACAAAATAAAAGATAAAAGTGCACAAGGGAACTGGATAGTGTAAGTTAGGCCTATCCAGTAGAGCTCAAGCCATGAAAAGAAAAGAGGTAGCAGATGCCCCTCTAGACAGAATAATTAAAATAAAAGGAGAAAAGGAGAAGGGGATTATTGAGTTAATATATAAGGAATTAATCACCTTATCTTACAACACAGAAATCACCCTTATAGAGAGTTGGAAACAAGAAAAAAACTGTAGTGATAAATTAATCAGTTCTTGGATCAGCAATATTCAGAAAATTAAACATATTATGATCAAATAAACTCAACAGAAAATAATATCCAAATGATATAGAACAATTAGCACATATAATGGGAGATATTTCCATCAGATGTTGGCATAATTGTGGGGGTAGGTTCATTCTCTCATGTGTGTTGGGATTGCAGAAAAATTCAGAACTTTACAGTAAAATCAGAAATGTAATGGAGGAAATAATAGGGCAAAGACTAAAGTGGGATAAAGCTAGATTCATGTCTCTCACTACAGAGGCAAAGGAAGATAACAATAAATGGATAGAAATCCTAAAATATATTATTGCTGCAATACAGGCTACAATAGCCTGAGGATGGAGAGACAATACAAGATGGGATTTGGAAACTTGGTGGTCTTCTTTCTCAGAATACATAATCAATTATATCTATTCTAACCAACAAAACAGATGGAGATGATAGATATAGGATTGTGAACCAAACTTTCCACATGGTTAAATCTATGCAGTGATATCATTCGGAATCGCTGTTCCAGGAGGGACGGGGGAAGTGTGGGGAGGACATGGGAAAGGTTGGTACACATACAAGGAATATATAAAGCATCAATTCAGGTAAAGTTTCTTTTGGGACTATGTAAATTGAGATAAGACCTGTATGGCAAAAATTTAAAAAGGCTTAGCTGGTGAAGAATATTCTAGGCTTTAAATATTAATTAATATAGACAAATAGGCTTTATGTTTTTCCCAAATAGGTTTTTGCCAGTAGCATTCCTAAGCTGGAAGATGCCCAGGGGAAAATGTCCTCTGAGATGTTCCCTCTGAATTTTTACCTCTAGCATTTTTGTCCTTCCATTCCAGCACCCTCCCTCATTTACTGTGTTCTGAGGTCTTTTTAAAATTGTGCACATGCTCTATGCTCCTACTATAGCCAGAGCAAAAACAGCCCACATACACCCAAAACCCTACGAGGTATGCTTATCAAAACACCCCACCCACCCAAAAAAGAGCCAACGGCCACGAATCCAAAAAAAAGGACTACAACTCCCATGATCCCCCACACCACCTTCCTCTGGCAGTTTACAGCATCGGAATGTTAGTGGAGCTGACCAATTAGAGGGATTATGCAAATACTCCCTCAGTTAGAATGTAGGCTGGGAGCCCTTAATATCACAGTCTTTATCATGATGTGCAAGGGGTCATTTCATATGCAGTAAAAGCAGCCATCTGAGGAACTGGGTTTTCAGCTTTGGGTGAATCATTTCAGTTTAATACACTCTTTCTTACTGTGGAGTCTTAGTCTTACCATAACATCCCAAAAACATATTTTGGCTGTAATTCAGAAAGACTAGTTGTCCCTTCCTGATACGTAGTATCTACAGTTCGCAAATTAGTGCCTAGAAAGTTTTAGAGCGGTACTACTGTTGTAGTTCAGCATGTGATTGTGTCTGATGTCAATGCGGATTATCGTTTTCCTGGGCCTGTGTCTGATGTCAATGGGGATGAGGATTTTTCTAGGGCTGTGTCAAGACCAAGCCTTGCTGAGAGGCCTGAGGTCTCTCATGAATGGAGTGCTTCTCCTGTAGATTTCCAAGGTCAAATTCCTGGGAGAGGCCCACAGCAGTCTTCCTCTGAGAAACTGTCTTCTGAGAACGATTTGTCAGGTGCAGAATTTAATGAATGTGAAGATAGAAAACAAGACTTTTGTAAACTAAGGCAAATTTCTCAAGATCGGCGGAAGTCAGTCTGTCTGCTAGAAAAGAGAGAAAATAAATCCTTATCTGGCTGTAAGGGCAAGCGGAATGCTTTCCTTTTCGTTCATGGGACAGGAAAAGCTTTATATGATACTAGCTGACCCGGCCACGCGTTGCTGTGGGATTTTTTTAAATTGGGGACTGTGTGTGTAGTTATGTATATGTGTATATGTATGTGCGTGTATATGTGTGTACTTATGTATATGTGTGTTTGTATATGTATGTGCGTGTATATGTGTTGATGTGTGTAAGTACAGGTGTGTTTATGTGTGTATGTGTATATTTGTATATTTCTGTACATGTATATATGTGTGTGTATGTGTTTATGTGTTCCTTTCTTCTCCCCTCTTTCCTTCCTTCCTTCACTCCATTCTTCTATCCTTTCCTTCCTTTCCCCTCCCGTCCTTCCTGCTATCCTTCCTTTTTCCTTCCTTTCTTCTCCCCTCCTTCCTTCCATCCAGTCTTCCTTCTATCCTTCCCTTGCTTTCTTCTCCCCTCCTTCCTTCCATCCATTCTTCCTTCTATCCTTCCTTTACTTTCTTCTCCCCTCCTTCCTTCCTTCCCTCCCTTCCTTCTTTCCTTTCCCTCCTTCCTGCCATTCCTCCCCTTTCTGTATCAGTCCTTTCTCCCCTTGTCTCAGTCCCTCCATTCCTTTCCCTACCTTTTCCTACCACCACCAACATTCTGGCTCTCTAAACTGCCAGTGGGGTGTGGGCTCCCAGCCTACATTCTAACTGAGGGAGTATTTGCATAATCCCTCTAATTGGTCAGCTCCACTAACATTCCGACGCTGTAAACTGCCAGAGGAAGGTGGTGTGGGGGATCATGGGAGTTGTAGTCCATAATGTTTTTTTGGATTTGTGGCCGTAGGCTCTTTTTTGGGTGGGTGGGGTGTTTTGATAAGCATACCTCGTAGGGTTTTGGGTGTATGTGGGCTGTTTTTGTGTTTCTGCCTTGTGTGGTTTCTTTGTTTACTGGCTACTTCTCATGACAGCTCTCTTTTTATATATATAGATGAGGAAAGGATTTTAGCTCAGTGTCGTCAATGTTGGAGTTTCATTACGGTCTTTTTTCCAAGTGGATTTCTAATTTCATGTTTAAAGTTTTTCCAGATTCCTGTTCTGGGTATTGGATCTCCATGCTGTCTTGTTCCTTTGGGGTTTGCATATTTGAATTTTGTGTTTTTACCTTTGAACCTTGAAGTTCATGGACTATCTGTACTCTTTGGAAAATACTGTTTTGGACGATACTGTTTCTTTCATTTTTATTGCTGTGCTTACATATATCCTTCAATAAACTGCTTGCTGATTTTACTATACTGGTATGGTGTTTAAGGACAGAGGTGTTCCTGCTCTGGAATACAACAATTGCTTCCTGAGAGAAAACAGATAACTTGAAGAATATAAGAAGGGTTCTACTAGATCATAGCAAAGCTTTTATCCAGTGCTTCCAATTTCCAGAGTGGTCAACCAGCTGCTAGTAAGAAGTCTTCATGTAGCATATTAGGACAATTGTATATTCCCATTTCTGTGAACCAAAATAATACAGTGCAAGCAAGCTGTTAACACTAATATAAATGACAGAAGAACTTGGTTTATCCTAGGAAATTATGAATCTCTGAGTTTCATTCTCGTATTTCATTTTTCCAACTTGGAAAATATTTTTATAGGATATCTATATTTATTTGTTTGGGGTTTTTTGTGTTTTGTTTTTTGAGTTTACCAAAACATATATTTTTGTAGATTTCTCCTAATAACAATTTTATTACAAATTTGAGGATGTCCTTTCTCCAGTTGTTAAAACAGTAGTTCGTTCTCAAGATCGGAATCGACTGGAACAGAAAGATCATTTTGGGGAGCACATCCATCTTAATTACAGCAATTCTAGCTAAGAGACTTAAGTTCAAAAATTTCCAGCTCCTTAGCTTCTTAGTTATTTCCTTCCACAGTGTCTCGTAGTTGTTTTTCATTAGCTGGTTATTTTGTGCTGTAATATTTATACCCAGGTAGCGCACTTTGTTGGCCACCTGGATTCGTGTTGATTCTTGCAATTGGTCTTTTTTATCCTTCTTAATATTTTTTGTCAAAATTTTTTTTTACCATAATTGATTTTTAATCCTGCTACCTCCCCAAACTCTTTGATCTTTCTTAGCCAATCCTTCATTGTTTCAATTGGATTTTCTACTATAAAAACTACATCGTCCGCAAACACCTTGAGCTTGTACTCTTCACACAAATGTTTGCTAGGGTGGACGCTCTCTCACTCAGACTCAGCCCCCGGGCGAATCAAAATCCTGGCTACGGCCTTGCCAAGCAGCGATAATAGCAGAATTTTAACAGTTTGGTATAATCTAGGACAGTGGTTCTCAACCTGTGTTTTTGCCCCATATGTTTTTGCCTTCAACTCCCAGAAACTTAACAGCTGGTAAACTGGCTGGGATTTCTGGGGACCACAGGTTGAGAACCACTTCTCTAGGAGATTCTTCCAAGGTATTATTTTCCAGGGTTTAAAATTAAAAACTAGTGATAATATATAGGGCAAACTCTCTGATATCTCAGTTTTGTGACACCGTCAAGCATGGATTGTATCTGAAGTGGTTATCAGTTTGTTAAATAATTTTATTTTTATTTTGTTGTATCCAGTTTGCCTATGCAAAAGCAGCATATAGATATCACTGATAGTGATACAATTATATTTATTTTTAAAATATAGAAAGTAGGTTATGTGATTGAACTCAAGACTTTAAGGATGCGGGGCTATTTGCTACGAACCCTTTAAATTTTACTTTGATTTCTAGCATCAATGAAAATATTTATGTTGGTAGATCTGTGCCAGCAAATCTATGCTGCAGAACCAATGGAATTCCTCAGTGTTGACAGAAGAGTTTTTCTGTCTCATCTTATCTGCATCATTCTAGGCAATGGATCTAGGGTTTAGCATACTCTTGCTCTTCTTCCCATTGGGAAAGGTTAAGCTGGAAGGCTGCATATAATCTCTTCTCCCGACTCCACTTCTTGAGATTTATCTCTAAATTAATATAATATCACTATATCTATGTAGGTATCTGGGACAATGATCAGATATCAATTATATGTCTAAGATATGTTAGCAAATTGTCCTATCAGCCTGACAACCCCAGTGAAATTTCCATGTTGCTACTCTTCACACAAATTCTAATTATTTGTAGCTGTCAAAACTCTTTTTGAAGACACCCAGAGAAGATCTCACCCCTACTCTAGGCCATTGATTCCATTGGTAAACCACTCTCACTGTCAAGAATGGTTTTAAGGTACAGAAGGACGTATTTTGATTGAACATATAAGAATATCCCCAGACAACTCATACACTCCTTCAGAGAGATTGGAACCCTGTCCAGGCTTTATAGCTTATCTAGTTCTTCGATCAGAAAACTATAAATCCAGAACTTTCTTCAGGATTCAGCTTCAGTTTATTGCCCCTCATTCAGTCCATTGTACTATCCAGGCATTCTCTCGCACGTACAGAAGCTCAACTAACTCCTAATGATTTATCCCCCAGGAATGGCATGTAGATACCAAACAACAAGAGAAACAAGATAAAATTATAGGCTACATGAGCAAACTAGATTTGAGACTGGTCCAAAGCAGCAATAGTCTAGCCTGACCCTGAATGGCTAGACTACCCATCTCCTTCCTACAGTGGTGGCAGGGTGGAACTCAGACTATCCAGCAAGGTTAAAACTGGTGCATCCCCACTGGACTGTCATCTTACTTTGGTGGTCACCATTGCTGGGTTACTACTGAGCTCCAGGGAGCTGCTAGCCATTGCTGGGTGCCTTTGCTGACATTAGCAAAGGCATCAACACAACCAGGGAGAAGGGATGGGCTATAAGCAAAGGCACCTAGTGACAACCACTGGCTCTCCGGGACCTCATGGCCATCTGGTGTGGCTACATGAGGTTACCAAAAAAAGGAGGATATGGTAGCACCATTCCATGTGGATTAGAGCTGGTCCATCTGTCCACACTAACCCCAAAATGTAGGTCATTCCTTGACTTCTCATAACACAGGGTAAAACCAGCTTAACCTCAAATTATACACAGGAAATGCCTGGATGTTCTGGAGCAACTTTTGGAGTTTTGGGTCAGTGTTGATAGGCTTTCTGTGGAACTCCATTGCACTGTATCTGTATAGCTGAATGGAAACCTTTAGTGTACGGGTCCTTAAACTTTTTAAGCAGAGGGCCAATTTACAGACCCCCAGACCGTTGGGTGGCAAGACAATAGTTTAGGGGGAAAACACAACAAATTCCTATGCACCCTGCACATACATTATTTGTAGTGCAAAAAAGTTGAAAGAACAAAAGAATATTTGAAATAAAAAACAATTTTAATCAACCTAAACTGACCAGTAGTTCAACGGCAAGTGCAGGCCTGCTTTTCTCTGATTAGGATTGTTGTTGTTGTTGTATGCCTTCAAGTTGTTTCAGACTTTGGGTGACCCTGTCTAAATTTTGGATCAGAAGCCCTTAATACACCTCAGGATTGCCCCAAATTTATGCAAAAATGGCACATCAGTTGAGAGACCATCCCCCAGCACCAACTGTTGCTCTGGAGCCAGAATGAAGACGGGAAGCCAGGAAGGCAGTTCCATCTTGCCTCCTGTACCATCAGTTGAGGGCTCCTCCCACCAGCACCAGCTGCCATTCTGGGGCTGGAGTGAAGAGGGGAAGTCATCTTGTCTCCTGTGGCATCAGTTGGGGGGGGCTCTCCCTCCAGCAACAGTATAGTACTATATAATGCTAATATTGTGCTATGCTAATAATATAATATATTTTATATACATATAATTTTGATAATATTTTAATGTAATGCAATATAATACTAATAATAATACAATATAATAATATTAATTATATATTATGTATTACATGTAATATTACTAATAATATTACAGTATAGTGGTATAGTACCATATATATATATATATATACACACACACACACACACACACTGTATATATACTCTGTCTGTAATGAGGCTGAAGTAAACAAAAGAACCACTGAACGGAATCACACCAAATTTGGCAGAAAAACCTCTCACAATGCAAGGTGTGACCAACAAAAATTATATATATATATATATATATATATATATATATATATATATATATTACAAATCCTAAAAAAAAAAGAGAAGATGCCACTAAGACCCTTGCCTTTCCACTCTCAGCCACTTCAGGACGTTAGAATGTTGAAGTGGACCAATCAGAACCCATATGCAAATAACACCACAGTGACAACCAATCACCATTTCTGACAGCCTCAGGGCCTTGCCTTTCCCCTCTCAGCCACTTTAGAATCTTAAAATTTTGACGCTGGCCAATCAGAAGCCATATGCAAATAATACCACAGTGGAAACCAATCAGAAAGCTGCCACATATCCTCTGCACTCATACATACATACAAACATAATATAATGTTACTACTACATATTACTATATTAAATACACTCATAGAATAGAGTTAGAAGGGGCTCTACTATGGTAT
This sequence comes from Anolis apletophallus, assembly GCA_030556195.1. Taxonomy (NCBI): domain Eukaryota; kingdom Metazoa; phylum Chordata; class Lepidosauria; order Squamata; family Anolidae; genus Anolis; species Anolis apletophallus. The sequence goes on along the minus strand of JARBWK010000008.1, from coordinate 54,977,283 downwards.
TGGGGGAGCACAAGCAGGAAGAAAGGAGGGAGGGAAAAAGGGAAGGAATGAAGGAGGGAAAGGGGAAGGAAGGAAAGAGAGGAGGAGGGAGGGAAAGAGGGAAGGAAAGAAGGAAAGAAAGAAACAGGTATCAAAGAAAGGAAGAAGCGAAAGTAGAAAGGAAAGACAAAGGAAAGGAAAGACAGGAAAGAGATAAAGAAGGGGGGAGAAAAGGAAATAAAAAGTGAAAAAAGAAAGGAAACAGGAAGGGAAGAAAGGAGATGAAAAAGTAGAGAAATGGGGGGAGGAAGGAAAGAGAGAAGGAAGGATGAAACCAAAGAGTGAAAGAAGGAATAAAAGAAAGAGGCAGAGAAGGAAGAAAGGAAGGGAAGGGGAAGAAAAAGGGGGGAAGGAATAGGTAGGTACCTCTCTTTCATAATAGTCCAGATATCTACCTCTACTTCGAAAATTCTTACTATAGGCTGCAGCAACGCATGGCAGGGCACAGCTAGTAGTAATATATAATGCTAATATTGTGCTATGCTAAGTAATAATATAATATATTGTATGTACATATAACTTGTAAGCCGCTCTGAGTCCCCTTCGGGGTGAGAGGGAGGGGTATAAATAAAGTAAATGAATGAATAAATAAATAAATAATAAAAAGTAGACAATATTCTTTTGCATTGACTTTGCAGATACCAGAAATCATATAGCTAAACTGGAAACTCACAATCGCGTTTTTTAATTTATAAACTAGCTGTACCCGGCACGCATTGCTGTGCACTATTTAGGAGATGCTGTGGCATAGTCTTCTTTCCTTCCTTCCATCCATCCTTCCTTCTATCCTTCCTTCGTTTTTCTTCCCTCTTTCCTGGTATTCTTCCTTTTTCCTCCCGTCCTTCCTTGCTTTCTTCCATCATTCATGCCTTCTACCTTTTACTTTCCCCTGACCTCATCTTCTTCCAAAGGCCTGGGCAAACTTGGGCCTTTTGGGATTGTAGACCTGAACTCCCACATTCCTCACAGCCCCAGGCCCCTTCCACAGGCCTCACAGGGGTTTTGGACTTCACAACTGGGAAACTTTGGCCTGTGGGAGTTGAAGGGGCCTTTGGAAGGGGGTTGGGTTTGTGAGGAATTGTGGGAGTTGAAGTCCAAAACCCCTAAGAGGCTCAAGTTTCGCTTGGGCAAACTTGGGCCTTTCCGGGGGTTTTCACTTGAACTCCTAAAACTGGGGAAACATGGGCCTGTGGGAGTTGAAGTCCAAAAACCCTTGTTAGGCCCAGGGTTGGCCAGGCCTTTGGAAGGGGACTGGGGTGAAGGAAAGATTTAGGGGGGGTGTGAAGGGGCTGCCCAGGGAGCACCGGCAGCCCCAAATCATCCAAAGGGGGGTGTGGGAGAGCGGCAGCGGCCTCTCAGTAGGCGGCGGCTGGCGAGGGTTGGAGGAGGAGGAGAGGTTGGCGCTGGGCACCTTCTTCCGCCGGGTGCCGCCGCAGGAGGAGGCGGGCCTAAGGAAGGGGAAGTAGGCGCCTGCTTCCCCCTTCCTTAGGCCCACCCCCTCCGTCCCTGGCTCCCAGGGCACCGCAGATCGCGATCTGGGTGGCGCCGGGAGCCGGACGGAGGGGGTGGGCCTAAGGAAGGGGAAGCAGGCGCCTGCTTCCCCTTCCTTAGGGGCCCACCCTCCGTCCCTGGCTCCCACGGCGCCGCGGATCGCGATCTGGGTGGCGCTGCGGGAGCCGGGACGGAGGGGCGTGAGCCTAAGGAAGGGGGGAAGCAGGCGCCTGCTTCTCCCTTCCTTAGGCCCACCCCCCTCTGTCCCTGGCTGCCACGGCGCCGCGGAGCGCAATCTGGGTGGCGCTGCGGGAGCCAGGACGGAGGGGTGGGCCTAAGGAAGGGGGAAGCAGGCTTCTCCTTCCTTAGGCCCACCCCTCCGTCCCTGGCTCCTAGCCCACATTCTCCATCCCTGGCTCCCAGGCGCCGCGGATCGCGATCTGGGCGGCTCGCAGGGCGGAGCCGGGACGGAGGAGGCGGGTCTAAGGAAGGGGAAAGGAGGCGCCTGCTTCCCCCTTCCTTAGGCCACCCCTCCCTCCCTGGCTCCCAGGGCGCCGCGTCGGGCCGGCTCGCTTTGGCCGCCATGTGCTTTGGAACGGGGAGGGTATGTTGTTGATTTAGGGTTTTGGGAAGGGGTTTTGGGACGTAGGAAGGGGCGGGGTGTTGTTTGGGGACGTTTTGTGGCGAAGTATATGGGATCGGGCCACCTCGCTTTGGCCGCCATGTGCGGTCGGTGGCGAAGTGTTTGGGATGGGTCCGGGCGCTCTGGCTGGCATGCATGAACGTTCTAAACGTTTGTGCTGGCAGCGGAGAGGCCGGGATGGGAATTCCGTTGCCCGTTTTTGGGGGCTGGTGTTTGGGGGTGTTGCGAGGTTCCTAGGGGCGATTTTTTTGGCTCTTGTTGTACCTAGTGATATGGCTAATGGGGCTGTCGAGTTTGGTGTTTCTGAGGCTTATAGTTTCTTTGTCTATATCTCCTGTTGCACGACGTGAAGAAAAATATATATATAGATATTCTCTCCTGGCACCTTTTTAAATGCCCAAGAACATGTAATTTGAAGAGATTTAAGCATAGGCCTTTATCAAATTAAGACAATGCTCTAGTACGAAAATTGTGCTAGCAGCTCCACATTTTCAGTTTTAATGAAATACACTACCAAGTTTTACTTTGCAAATAGTTGTGCAAAGTAGATACATATATCGATGTGGAAGTGGTGAGTGATTGGGTGACCAGGTCTTGCACAAGCTGTTTTGCACAGTAATTTGGGTAAAGGTATATTTTCGTGCAAAAATTTTTTAATGGATTTTTACTCCACCAACATTAAATTGGATTCAGGCCTAAGAATGCAAATACCCCTGGGGTTCACAAAATGTGTTTGCAGTAGCTGCCTTTTGTGCTTTTCACAGGCAGCTGAAGGTCTTTAAACATTCTTCCTTACTTTCCTTCAAAAAACTGAAAAAGACCTATTTTTTCATTTATACTTTTTCATTTAGCTGTTCTATCTTTCCCTTCTCTTCTGAAGAGAAGTTGATTCTAAGTAACTCGACAGTTGTAATTGAAGGGATTGGGAACAGACCGCCTCTGCTGAAATTTTCAGGGTCTACTTAGTGGATTGAAATAAACAGAGGCTGGGTGGCAATCTGTAGGGGGTTCTTTGAATGTGATTTCCTGCTTCTTGTCAGGGGGTAGGACTGGATGGCCCACAAGGTCTCTTTCAACTCTGAGTTTCTATGAAATCATAAGCAACCAGCAAGCAGAGATGTAACTCCTCCCTTTATCACTGTACTTTCCCCCATACGTAATGTGCTTGCAATACTTCAGAGAGTCCTTAGCCTTCTTTTTACCTCAGTGTCTTGGGACCTATTTTGCAAGCCAAATTAAACTTGTAGTCTGGTTGCTCCAGTACCATCAACTAAACTACCAGAGCATCACAATTCCTAATACAGGAGGTGGAGGGGAGAATCCAAGTGAGATTCTGTGTCACCAATTCATAACCAAATAATCATCTCTCATACACACACACACACACACACACACACACACGAAGTGATCTGACTCAGAAGACTGAAATAAGAGGGAATAAAGTGGTCCCAGATTTACCCAGTTCAGAACACACCACATTATTTTAATCATTTTAATCATTGTGTTACTGTAAATTTTCGGGCTGTATGGCCATGTTCCAGAAGCATTCTCTTCTGATGTTTCACATGGCCATACAGCCCGAAAAACTTACAGCAACCCAGTGATTCCAGCCAAGAAAGCCTTCGACGATACATTTTAATCATGTTAACACTTATGAATAAAAACATACAAAACATAAAACTGTCGCCGATTACTGATCAAGTGAAATGTCCCTGTATGTCTGTTGTTGACATGAGTGCGTTGTGAGCACATATGTAATGTCTCTCACACACATTTACATGCATGAGATAAGGGAGAAATCAGAACGACATGGCTGACTTGCACAGAAAAGAAAAAGTAACATATTTCCCAAATGGTGTTGGTCTGACCTGACAGTGGCAGGGGCCCCGAGTCCCAGGGCTTGTAGGTATACATTTCACGTGTACTGTAATGCATGCCATATAGTTGTATAAAATCATAATGGAACATTTTATCATGCCTAAATAATGGAAGGCGCATATTGTTTGAATTACTAACCATTGAAAACATTCAGTACAAGTCACTTGACACTAATTTTCCTGGTCAAATCCTTTTTTGAAAGAAGCCTGCCTTGACAAGCAATTTAGTAAGTACCTTTGCAGAATGAGCCAGGTTTGATGGGTCGTCGCATAAGCTACTTGACATTTGTCCCCAGTCAGACCGCATGCCACATGAAAAATTTACTCTGGCAAAGGGCTCCCAGGAATAAACAGTTCTCTAGTGTTGCTCACAGGGGAATCAGCAAGGTGAGCGGAACTTCAACTTGTCACGGATGCACTGTTCTGACAAACATAAGTAGATGCTAATGGCTAAATCGTGACAGAATAAAGTCCCACAACCATATGGCTAATTGCCACAACAATATCTTCAGTGTTATTAATCAAGTTTTCATAGTGTGCCATGATAATTGGAATAATTAGAAGCAGCATAGGCATTGCTTGCCTCTGAGTCTCTTCCCCCACACACATACACAAATGCTGCAAACAGAGACCTGGAAAAACCACCATTTCTATACTACATTATTTAGTGGATGTTTTCCAGGAAATTAGGGCACAAATTGTTGGTTTATCTGATTTTCATCCAAGCCTTTTATTACCAGCGGATTTCTATAGTTGTAGAAATGTATAGGTAACTGAATGAGACCAGATATGCAGTTTCTAACTGTGATTCATGAATCTCTTCTAGTTATAGAGAACTGACTGTTACAAACTTGGGAATTCTTGTTTGTTTATCTAACCTGTGTAAAATAGAGTTAAAATATGTCACAGTAGAGTAATTGTTTGCAGAGTTTCAAATGTAATAAAAACTGCAAATACACAACATTGTGTAACCAGAGTAGCAAACTTGTAATACTATACTGTCTATCTATTTAAGTATTTAAAATATGTGTATTCCATACTGTGTTCAGGTTCTTTGATGTCTTGCTATCATAATTTTAAAGTCTTGTGCAGACTCTGTGTTTTGAGTTCAAAAATGCTGCTGTTTTTTAAAAAAAAAAGTTTTGTACTGAAAATGTTTTAAAACTCCCAGTTACCTTTGAACCCAGATGGTAAATAAAGCAGAGATTTAGCTCTTTTTACTTGACTGAGTATCTAAATCATCATCTTCATCACTTCAAACTGAGCTAATTGTTTACTGTGCTCTCTTTTAAAGCTGTTCTTGCACTGAGAAGCCACCCAGTATATCCTGGGTACCTGCGTAAATATTCTTCAACTGGGCGGTATAACTGGAAGATTGATGATAATGACTCTCTTCATGAATGTATGAAGGCATTTAGCCAAACTAATGGATTGAAATGGACTGCTGTCTATGGCCTTTGAAGGGCAGCTTAATTTAGTTTTAGAGCTCACAGATGTAATACAGTGATGACATAAATCTTGCCTGTGCCTGCTTTTTGAAAAGTTTGGAGATCTTTTTCTGAATGAAAAACAGAACAATTTATTTTGAAATCTTCTGTACTTCATTTGAAAGTGCTCCCAAAATGCCCAAGTTGCAAGCTGGCTTTGATTGAAGATTGTAATACAGTAGAGTCTCGTTTATCCAACCTTCACTGTCACAACGCAGGCCCTGTCTCCACCCCGTAATCATACACACACAGACGATATCAATTAACTATTTATTAAGCAACAATTAAAAGCAGGTGAAGAAGATAAAATGTCCAAAAAGTAAAGATCAAATAGTCCAAGGTAAAAAGCAATCAATGTTCAAAAAGTATTCAAAAAGCAAGGATCAAAAGCAAGGTCCATAAAAACAAAGCGATTCAAGCAAGGCAACAGAGTCCGTGGTTAGCAAGGTAAATCCAAAGTTCATGGAATCAACAGGGTTCCAAGGCAGTACTTGGCAAGGCAAGCCAGTCTATAGCTTCCAGGAGGACAGAAGCTGCTACGTCTCTCCAGCTCCGACGTGGCCAGCAAACTGAGGAACTTTCCCACAAAGTGCCTACTTAATTCCCTCCTTTGTGGGACCAGCGCCTTTCCAGGCCTCGCTTCCAATCTCTCCGTGTAGCCTCAATACTCCCCCTTCGGTCGAATCTCCACTCAGGAATGGCACCATCTGCGCCGTTATCTTCCTGGGAAACTGGCTCAGCCTCGGCTTCCATGTCCTCCTCAACATCTGGCGTAAACACCCGTTCCTGTGACCCGAAACCTCCCGGTCTTTCATATTCCGTATCTGATCCGGAATCGTGAGAAGCCTTGTCATCAGAATAGGCCTCCGGCCAGGTGTCATCCCATTGCAGGCTGTCTGTTGGTGATGCGGGCCCTTCATCCCCTTCATCACCTTCATCTGGGTCTAAAGCAAACGGAACCCCTGGGGCCGCAACCTGCCCTCCTGGCTGAGGTGGGGGCAGATTGGCCTCCTGCCCCCGGCTGAGATGAGGGCTGAGTTGCTACATTCACTCATCCAACATTCTGTATTATCCAACTCAGTCTGCTTCCTGCCCAAAATAATGTCCAGGGTGGAAGAAAGAAAGAACCTTTGTCTGTTTAGGTGCTAAATTCGTAAATACAGTCATTACTGTTCATGTTGGATAAGCAAGAATCTACTGTAATAATAATTTTTAAAAACTTTATATTCTGCCCTATCTCAGGATGACTCAGGACCAATTCCAACAAAAAAGGCAAACATTCAATGTCTCAGTGCAACAAGAAATATCAACATAATGACCCAGAATAACGCCACACATGAAAACAACTTAAAATATGACATGAGACATACTGCAAAAGGAAAAATATCTTACAATGGAAATGGTTAACCTGCAGGGAGCTGATCCTGACTGACTTAGAAAACCCAGAAATGAAATCTCTTGAAGAATTGAATCATATAGGCTCTAAATGTAATTGGCTTCTATATGGAGAGCTGTGTGAGAAATTTAAGAACAACTTAGAACCTTGGCCTTCCAGACTATGAAAACATGAAAAAAAGCTTCAAGTAAAGGTGTTGGTAAGACAAAACCCTACAATATTTAGCATTCTTTGTAATGGCTAACAGGACAAGGAGATGATTATCATCATCATCATCATCAGTTTCTCACTTGTTAATCGTCCTCCATTAAAATGCTCCAGGCAATTTACATAAAACAATATAATTAAAAATACACAATACCAAATAGACTGCATTAGACATTAAAAGCTCTTCTAAAAAGCCAGGTCTTGAGTGCCTGAGCAAAGGGTCGCAGGTCACGCATGGCCCTCAAGTGGGGAGGCAAGGAGTTCCACAAGACAGGGGCAGAGATGGAGAAGGCCCTACGTCTTGTGCTCTCGAGACGTACTTCCCTGGGGCCTGGAACATACAGTAAGTTTAGTTGGAGGAGTCGTGGCGACCACTGGCGGCGAAGAGGGGAGAGGCGGTCTCTGAGATATGCTGGCCCCTGACCATAAAGCGCCTTAAAGGTCAGAACCAACAACTTAAACAGGGCCCGGAATTCTGTTGGAAGCCAGTGCAAATGTAACAGAGTTATGTGGCATCTCAAAGGTGTTTTGCAAGTAGCCTGGCAGCCGCATTCTGAATAATGCGGATCCTCCGAGTAGTCGACAGGGGAAGGCCAACATACAAAGCATTACAATAATCCAGTCTAGATGTAACCATCGCATGGATGATTGTAGCCAAGGCTTCCTCTGAAAGGTAAGGTGCCAGCTGTCTCACCTGCCGGAGATGGAAAAAGGCCTGCTTACTAACATTAGCGATCTGGGCCTCCATAGTCAACTGTGAATCCAGGACGACACCCAAGCTCTTAACAGTGGAAGATGGATGAAGGGGGGGCACCATCGAAGTTGGGCAGGGAGGGCACCATTCCAGGCAGGCGGCCAGGCCACAAAATCTCAGTCTTAGTAGGATTCACCTTCAACCTTCTGGCACACAGCCATCTCGATACAGCCTCAAGACATAAGGTGAAATTGTCTGGTATTGAGGTGATTCCAGGCTCCAGCCGTAAAAGCAGCTGAGTGTCATCTGCGTATTGGTGGCACTCCAGACCAAAGCTCCACACAAGGCTGACAAGAGGTCTCACGTAGACGTTGAAGAGGAGGGGAGAGAGAATTGCTCCCTGAGGCACCCCACATGAGAGGGCAAATCTGTCAGAGGTTCGATCTAGATACTTGACACATTGAGACCGGCCTCGAAAAAATGTGTCAAACCAACTGAGGGCCCGACCACAAACTCCCGCCATGGCGAGTCGATGAATCAGCAGGTCATAGTCGACAGTGTTGAATGCAGCTGTAAGATCCAGGAGTATCAGGAGTGCCGATCCCCCTCTATCAAGCTGACAACAAAGTATATCAATAATAGCCACCAGAACCATCTCTGTCTCATGGCCCAGACGAAAGCCAGACTGAAAAGGATCCAGGCCGGCGGTATCGTCCAGAAACTGTTGCAGTTGTCTCAGCGCAGCTCGCTCGATCACCTTGCCCAGGAATGGAAGATTGGAGACAGGGCGATAGTTGGACAAAATTGCAGGATCCAGGTTTGGTTTCTTCAATAAAGGACGGACTCAAGGTTAGAGAAACAAGCAAATTGTCTGGAAAGACCCCAAGCTCAAGTGAGCAGTTGATTATGCAAAATAGTTCTGTGCATACTTTTTTATATAGATGCTACAACATTTTTTTTGCTGCTTGTCCAACTAATGTCTTCACCTCTATAGAATAACAAGTTATCATTGGTAAGCGACTATTGAATCTTGATAATGTTGACTATAATGTGTCTTTTAAGTATATCCCCTTTCTTTTCACTAAGCCCTGACTTTTTTATTTGGTGAGTTGGATTTTCTACAATGAATTCCAGTTACTGAGACAATAACTGGTCTTGTTGTAGTGCGGTGGTTCTCAATCCTTAGGTCCTCGGGTGTTTTGGCCTACAACTCCCTGATATCCCAACTAGTTTACCAGCTGTTAGGATTTCTGGAAGTTGAAGGCCAAAACATCTGGAGACCCATATGTTGAGAACCACTTTTGTAGTGCCTAGGTATAGCAGCTTTCCTGTGGTGGTTCAGTATTGGTTATTATTTCGTTTTTCTTGATTAATGATCGATTTCCATAGACGTGGCCACTGATTGGCCTCCTTGAATCCTTGGTCTTCTAATAACTCATGAATCTTTAGCTCTTGACTGAGGAGATTGCTTCTAACTTCATCTCTTTCTATTTATGCTTTCAAATAATATGTGATGTTGCCTAGCCTTTACATTTTTCTGGATGCTGCCACAATTAAAAATGTCATGTCCCACACAGCAAGTGCAAAGGTCACATCAAATCTTCACCATATTTATACTCCTAATCTGGCTTTGTAATTCTGGATCTCCCTTTCTGCATCTTGTTTGAGTTTGAAGACCCATTTACTTCCTGAGTATTAGTAGCTGTGTAGATGTTCAGATCTGATTTTTATGAAGCACCTCTATTTCCTCTTGTGCAGCTTTTCTTCTCATACTTGCTTATACTGCAGTCAGTTTTCCATTTCTTCCCAAGAAGAAGATTCACATGTAACCACTGTCCTTGCAAGGTATGATGAGCATTGAGGTCATATGCTTTTGTTTGGCTAAGATGAGCATCAGACTTCCAGCTCTAAAGCTCCATCTGCATCTGCTCTCTGAACTTCTCTCTACTTGCTCTGCATCTCCTTCTGTTTGTGTATTTACTTCCATCTCCTCATTTTGGCAGGTGTTTGAGGCAAGCAGGCTTCATTTCTATGTTTAGGCCAATATGTTATTAACTGTTCAGTGTTCTCTGAAGTATAGTCTATATCTGCATCTGTTCTCTCAGACTCATCAAAGTACACAACTCTATTTACTGTGATTCTTCCTATCATGGATTCCAAATTCTGTAGCCTTTTCATCTTGGCTCATACCCTACCAGCTTTGTCATCTACTTTTCCTTTGGTATATGAGCACAAGATTGGATCCAAATACTCCGATACATCCCATACTTGATCTTCTGTTGTGTCAAAGTTCAAATGGAGTCCCATTGGTTATTTGGTTGGCCACCTCTTCTGTAGATATGTAACTGTCATCATAGCCTCTTCCCAGTATTAGTTTGGCAGCTGGGAGTCCAACAACATGCTTCCCAATATTTCCATTTATGATCAGTTTTCTCTCTCTCTGCAAATCAGTTTTCTTCACTTATGTAGAGAGTTGTATCCCCTGACTTCTCATGTATATTTGGATGTGATTTGATACATACTTACCAGCATTAATGGTATGAGAACTTGATGTTTTCTGCCAAATGTGGTCTCAATATTCTTACAGGGACCCTTTGAATTAAAATGGTTTGGATCTCTTCTCCTCCATTGCTCCCTTGGGTTTCTTATAGCAGTGGTTCTCAACCTGTGGGTCCCTGGGTGTTTTGGCCTACAACACCCAGAAATCCCAGCCGGTTTACCAGCTGTTAGGATTTCTGGGAGTTGAAGGCCAAAATATTTGGGGACCCACAGGTTAAGAACCACTGGTTTATAGGCTGCTTCTGTTTAAAGTGAGGGTTATCATCAGCTGATGTTTCTGATCTCTTATTGACCAAACAATATGAAAATATTGTTTCTAATCACTGATAGGATCCAGCATGGTGTAGTGGGTTGAGTGTTGCTATGACTGATGATTTGAGTTCGAATTTCTGCTTCGCCATGTAAACCCATTGATTTAACCATATTCATAGTAAATGTTTCATTTTTCCATACATTAGCAGAGCATTCCCTAGGCACTGGATTATGAGCCTCTTTGCCTTATAGTTTCTGTCATCCTATCTTGCAATATTTGCTTCATCTTGGAATGATCTACTTGAATTCAAAGCATCTGAAGTTCCTTACTCTTCGATCTAAGCTCAATTCTGTAGAGCCATGCAAGCCATCTCTACTTACTTAAAATCTTTAAAAGCTCAAGCAGGGGGAGGGATAAACTAGCAAGATCCAGGTAAAGGAAAAAAAGAGAGACTGAATAACTTATTGGGAGAAGGGGGGAGTAACATTTGCAAACATGAAAGAAGCAAAAGGCATGAATACATAGACTAAAGAAAGATACAGATGGGTGAAACAAAAATTCAGACATTATCTAGACTGTTCTCACTAATCTCTTTATACAAGCCATGGTACCTCTTTTCATCCAGTGGTTTTCATAAACTTGGTCTTCTGAAGTTATCCTTCCATACCAGGTGCCATCTCTATTCTATTTTCCTTTATGTAGGACTAAGCCTTTAGGGGACTTTATGTAGGACTACGCCTGTAGGTCTAAGCCTTTAGGTATCAAAATGATATTGCCTTTTATATGGAAAGCTGATTTCAGAAAGAAGGAGTTGTGCATCACTCACCCATTAAAATTCTGCTAATGGGATTTTGAACAGGTTTTGGCTTCACCCCACCCCATAACTGTATCCAAATAACACCCCCCCCCAAAAGGGAGGGGTGACTATTATGCAGTCAAATACAGCATATGGGAAAGGTCACAACTGATTTGCACACAAGCTTCAGGAACCTAAAAAAAGTTGGTATAACCTGTTGAAAAGCATTTTGATTCTGAAGGACACAACCTTTCCGGCATCGTTAAATTTCTAGCAAATGGACCCTGTGATCAACCATTCTTTCGAAAACAGATCTGCAGCCCTGAATTCCATGCATAAACACTGGCAATTCTTTAACTGCTTTTTATCAAAACCATTCCAGCAGACATCACCAAAAAGGCAGAAGTTGATACCTCTGCTGGATTTTTTTTTATAAACATACGTTTTCAATAGCTCAATCCAGTTGCTTTTTTTAACTGTTAAATTTCTGTTTTTTCCTACATCTAGGGCCACATACCTAAGGCAAGGTTAAGGGTTATCAGAGGGTGGTAGCAGCATAGAGATATAATTATAGAGAGCAGTTTATTAATGGAGATAAGGATGGTCTGTGCCATTTTGTTTGCAGCAATAGGACTCTAGAAGTATGATTTTTCAAAATCCAGATATTGGCAACTCTTAAAATGTTTTAGTTTAAATACTTAATCTGAATCAAAACAAGTGATCACTAGAAAAGCTAATAATTGTTAAGGTAGAAGGCAGTAGGAAAAAAGGAAGACCTCATTATAGATGGATAAACTCAAATCAAGGAAGCCATGGCCCTGAGTCTGAACAGGACTGTTGATAATAGAGAGACTTGGAGGTTACTTGTTCATAGCGTCACCATAAGTCAAAATTTATTTATTTATTTATTTAATAGTATCAGGAGCGAACCAAGGGTACAGTTGTCATGTACTTAAAACACAAAGTTCAAAAAATTCGCATTACAGTGATCTGCCGCTACTTTGCAGTTTGCTTATTGCGGACTTGCTGTTTCGCAGGTGTTTCCTCCCCCCCCCAGGAGCCACGGGGGGGAGGGGGAGCCAGGCGTTGGCAAATGGTGGTTCTGGAGGATGCTGGAGCCTCGGAAGGTGGCGGGGCCTTGCTCCCTTCAGGCCAAGAGGAGTTGGGGGAGGAGGCAGCAGAGGAAGAAGAGATTGAGCACAGGCCTTGGCCGATCCATTACTGGGCCAGGAAGAACTTGCCCAATGGGAAGGCCTGTGGCCCAGGCCGGATAAGAAGAGCAAAGGAGAAGAAGAGTGCCCCTAAGCACTTGCAGCAGGTGGTGACAGCACAGCAGCAGCAACTCCCTCTTCCACCTCTTCCTCTGCCTGATGCAAGTGCTTGGGGCGCTCTTCTTCTCCTTCTTCTTTGCTATTCTTCTCATCCAGCCTGGGCATCCGGCTTCGAAGGCCCCTTGGGAAGCCCAGGCCAGATGAGAAGAGCGAAGGAGAAGAAGAGAGCCCCTGAGCACTTGCAGCAGGTGGCGACAACGCAGCAGCAGCAACTCCCTCCTCCTCCACCTCTTCCTCGGAGGAAGAGGCAGAGGAGGAGGGAGTTGCTGCTGCTGCGCTGTCACCGCCTGCTACAAGTGCTTGAGCGTGCTCTTCTTCTCCTCCTTTGCTCTTCTCATCTGGCCTGGGCTTCCCTACATCGCGGATTTTCACTTGGAAAACCAAAATTGATTTGATAAAAGTTAACAAAAATAACATACAAATATTGAAGTTTTACTCATTATCTGATAGTTTATATCTTCTTATGCAATGGGTAAGATCAATATGTAAGGAATAGTTGTATTCCCCATCATCACAATGGAGGAGAACCCCCATCATCTTCCAATTATATATTTTTTCCAGAAATGAGTCATTCTATTCATTTAGTGTTGTAGTTGTTTAGTATTGTATAATTGTTATATATCCTATATGCTCATGTATAAGCCCAGGAATTTTAGTTTTTAAAAATCAAGCCCCCAAACCTGGGTTGACTTATCCATGAGTCAATGTGAATACTCTACCTTAACTATAATCAGGAAATGAAACATCCCTGTTCTCTGAGTGGGTGGTGAAGAGTTTACTCCATCCTGGGAAAACAGAAAAGCACTGATCACCCTCTACTTTCTTTGCCATGATAGTGGTTCTGGCCATTTGAATACCTGGGTAGGAAAATGCCAGTGGCAACCAGGAGCAGCTGACCCCATCAGTTTTCTTTCTCTGCAGAACAACCCTCAACTCATTCATGAGTCAAATCAAAATCCATAATTTTGGCCCCCCAAACCCACCCTCACTTTATACATAAAATCAACTTATACATGAGTATATACAGTAGTCCTATCATTTCATGGCCTCCTCCCTTTAATTTCAGCCATTCAGTTAAGATTCCTTAGTACCTTCCATATTATTCTACACCAGTTGCGAGCCCTCCATATCTGTTAGAACAGTTCCTCATATATCGAACAATGTTAAGAAATGTTTTTGATCCAATTTGATGGGGTGATTTGATGACATGGTTAATTGGCACTTCCATTGAAGTTAACTTGATTAGCAATCAAGTTGACAAGGTTTCATCTTGTTCAGTTTAATATTTATGTGCAGCTTTTGAAAAGTTCGAGCCACACTATTATCAGCATAACGACACCAAAAATGTTACCTTCAATGATAGGAAGAATTTACTTCCAAAGGTACTTCCAAAAAGAATCTACATGTTCACTGATATAAGGCATTATGCACTGTCCTCTTTTCTTGTCAACATTATTTTATTTTAATCAGTTAAAAATGAAGGAAACAATTTTAAAAATGGCAAGGTTGCTAACTGAAAATGATATTTGAACTTCTTCTAACTGTTCATGAGTGAGTCAATGCAATTCTAAAGTAAAGATTGATCTGCAAGCACTCTATGATTTAATGATAAGGAGGTACCCCTCATTTATTTGCTTTGCATGCTGCCATTCTCCAAGAGTGGGATTCAAGGTGACCTGTAATTTCCATAAGCTACATTTCCTAAAACAGGGCTGTCCAACTTCTACCGGCCCAGGGGCCTGAATTCTGGTCACTGATGACCTGGGGGGCCGTAGGGTCTGCCCCCCCGGCCCGCCCCTCTCCCCCGCGCCCTCCCTTATTTTTATTTAATATTAAATATATTTAATTCCATCCTCCCTCTCTTTATTTTTATTTAATATTAAATATATTTAATTCCATCCTCCCATCTCCCCTTATTTTTATTTAATATTAAATATATTTAATTCCATCCTCCCTCTCCTCTTATTTTTATTTAATATTAAATATATTTAATTCCATCCTCCCTCTCCCCTTATATTTATTTAATATTAAATATATTTAATTCCATCCTCCCATCTCCCCTTATTTAATGTATCCCATCTCCCCTTATTTCATCTTTAAATATATTTAATTTTATATTTAATACATGAGGGGAGATGGGGGGAGGGAATGAGGAGCCCCCTGAGGAGCCCCCTCCTTCGGCCTACCTTTTCCAAACGCGCAGGATCCAGGAGTACCCGGACGATGAGAGAGGCAACGACCGACTGAGTCAAAGAAGGTCCTAATCGTGTCTGTGGGCCTCAGCGATCCAGTAGGAAGAATTTACTTCCAAAGGTATCCAAAAAGAATCTACGTTCACCACATAAGGCATTTACACTGTCAACTGTCAACATTATTTTATTTTAACAGTTAAAAATCAAGGTTGTGAAAATGGATTTGAACTTCTTCTAACTGTTCATGAGTGAGTCAATGCAATTCTAAAGTAAAGAGTAGGTATTTTTAAAAAAATTTTATTTATTTATTTTATTTTCCAATTTTATTTTTTATTAAAAAGGTTAGGGGGGTGTAGAGAAGGGGCTGGGGGGGCGTGTACAGCCCCCCCCCGGGCCGCCAGTTGGGCAGCCCTGTCCTAAAACATGACTTTATATTTGAAGTGTGTGGAATGCTAAAAATCTGTTTCATTTTGAAATACAACTTCCTTATGCCCCCTGTTTTGTTTTGTAAGTGTTTCTAAACTATCTTGAGGGGTCCATTTTGTTTCAAATTCGAAACACCAAAAATCGTTAATATTTTGTTTTGTTAATCTGCCCATTTGCAACAATTGGAACACCTCCAGGGCTAGTTTCTCCATCAATTTTATGGCTGTCAGGATTAAACTTACTACACTTCCAGGACACGTTTACCAGAAAAAGATTCAGAACATTTCATTCATTCACTGATGTTTGGGATTTTTTCAAAAATTTTATGAATAACATTTTTAAAATAACTACAAGAACTATTCTCTTAAATTTCTCTATAATGACACTTACATAAATAGGGCATTATTCCTCCAAAGTTTCAGAAATCCACTGATTTTTAGGGAACTTATTTCAATTTCAGCACCTTAGCCAAGTTACTCTCTAAATGAATCCTAGTCAACAGAACACACACACACACCCTCCACACACACATGCAAAGAAAAAGATCCTAAAGGGTTCGTAAACTGGCTAGCTGGCTGCTGCTGCCAGCTGGCTGTGGTTGTTCGACTGGCAGCTGAATGCAAAAGCATTGAAAATGGAACAAAAATGAACTCCTCATACCTCCATCGAGCCCCTTCTCAGAATGACGAGAGAGGAGGCAGCATGGCTACTGGCTGGCTTCTGCTGCAATCAAGAAATTTCAACAGCCAGGGCTCCACCTCACAAAATTAAGATAATCCCCTCAAAAACCAACTTGGAGATTAGAATGTCTTGATAATGGAGTCATACTATAGATCCCTATCACCCTGTATTGTCTTCTCTGACTGGTTGTCTCTCCTCAAGGTTGTATTTATAAATTGTTGACAATAGTGTGTTATTGAAGGCTTTGACGGCCAGAATCACTGGGTTGCTGTGAGTTTTTCAGGCTATATGGCCATGTTTCCCATCGTGGTCAGCTGTGAATGGCTATATATGCTCGAGGGGACTGTGGGCGGGGCTACAATTTAAAGTGATAAGGTGCAGGAAATACCATATGTGCTATTTACAGATGACCACTCGGGAAACTACAGTTACAGGTAAGCAACCCATATTTCCAGTAGCATTCGTTCCTGATGTTCTGAACCTCTGAGGATGCCAGCCACAGATGCAGGTGAAACATCCAGAGGTAATTCTACTGGAATGTGGCCATTGAGCCCCTGGTGGCACAATGGGTTAAACCTTTGTGCCGGCAGGACTGATAACCAACAGGTTAACGGTTCAAATCTGGGGAGAGCGGTTGAACTTTTTCTGTCAGCTCCAACTCCCCATGCAGGGACATGAGAGAAGACTCTCACAAGGATGGTAAAACATTAAAACATCCGGGCTTCCCTTGGGCAATGTCCTTGCAGGCAGCCAATTCTCTCAAACCAGAGGTGACTTGCATTTTCTCAAGTCACTCCTGACACACACACAAAAAGGCCATACAGTCCAAAAAACTCACAGCAACTCTGTTTCCAAGAATCTTTAACGAAAGTGCTTTTATTTTAAAGTTTAAATTTCCTTTTTAAAAAAATGCCACTCTTTGTAGTTCCCAGATCATTAAATTCTCTCTGTTGCAGGTCATTTATAAGCCGTAGTCTTTGGGTAGTAATTAGGAATTGTTTGAAATTATGGTTTAATTACATAGATCACATGTATAGAACATGGAATTACACACTCCATCAAAGAACTTGTAGCAACTCTTTATTATTTGCCATTTCTTTAAAAAAGAAACCTGGTATATGGGGGCGGGGGGGTTGGAGGATGGGGTTGGCTGCAATTGCTATGTTGCTGTAGCAAAATAAGAATTATTTTGTTACTGAATGTGATAAGAGGGTATACTGTTGTGAGCAAGGATAATCTGCAGGTGTAGCAGATGTGAAATGGGAATTAACAGGACAGGACAGAGGTATAATTAAAATATAGACAGCTATCTGAAAAGAAAGGGTCTCCACTTGTCAAATGGTATCATTACGTGAAACTTAGATTGTCTCTAAACATTTGAAAAAGCAATAAGTATGTGTTAATTAGTAAGCAAACACTCCAACCTGGAACTTAATTCTTTGAAGCATCTCTTTTTATAATGGCTTGCTGAAGTCAAGCCATTTCTGAACTTAGTTCAGAGACCATGGATCCTTTAATTTTTGGATACTTTAAGGAACATATTATGAAGAAGGAACAGATCCATACATATCCATTTACGCCCATTGAATCAGAGAGGTTCAGATCATTAATGGCAGTGCTACAGTTACTAAAGCAGTCCAGTTCTTCAGCTGTCTACATCTGAGAAAACAGGATATCTCTAGGGACTATGAGTTAATATTCCCGAGAGAAAATGTAAAAGCACAATAAGTGGAGGAAAAAGAACTGACTGACTTTGATTTGAGCAAAATAAACGTACATCTACAAATGATTAGCACTATATAATAAAATGACAAAGAACAAAAGAGATTTCTGATAAAAGGCTAATAACAAATCCTGTTAAGACTTGGAGTATTTTTGTTCTCTTTACAGGGTATTAGTTTTATCCTCCCAAGCTGCATTAGGTAGTTCTGGATTAAATCAACTGACATTCTTACAGTGCTACTGAGTTTGGAGGTTTAACAAAAGGTATAACCCCCCCACTTAAAGTGATAAGCTTCCTAAAGAGTCTAAGTAATGTATGTGACACTGGAAGGTAATAGTTTACTATAGGCTAGTCACCGAGCAGTGGATTTCTACCATACCATAAAACACAATGTGTAAAATTAGCTTTCCTTGGTGTTTCTCCCACATCTTCTGTTGTAACATCTCTGCAGGTTTTTAAAGTAAATATTTATAAATACATATTAATGTACTTTTACTGTGATGTTGATGAAAAGTTTATTATATTCCTTAAAAACCCAACAGTATCGGTCACTCTTGAAAGTTACCTCCATATTGCACCGACTAGAGAGTGCCAAAACTTAAGCAATAACTTAGGCTAAAATTTAGGGCAAGTGTGGGTTAATATTATCTTAAAATGATGCACTCATTTCTTTTTTTATTTTATTGCATACATTTTCATATATACATTGATTAAAATACAACCTATCTAATGTATTGGGGATGGAAAATTTAGGATAGTTGGGGATGGGAAAAGGGTATGTGGTTTGGTTGAATAGTCTTGGGTAAATTTGGGAAGGGTAGGGGTTTGTGGCTGCACTCATTTCTGATGACCAAGTAATTTCAAAAAAGAAGAAAAACACTTGTTATGAAAAGTCTCATCTGTTTCATTAAAACCTGTTGTGGCTGAGGTCATCTGTACATTTTTAGTGACTCAAGTTTTGGAGGTGTTCTGCTTGAGTTAATAAGCAAATGAAAAGAAAAGCAGACAAGGAGCTTGAAGGCCATAACATAACACTTCTGTTCTTCTGATCAAGTTAAGACACAGTGTACATATTCATAAAATATTCTTTTAATTTTAATATACCATATATTTCATAGAAATACATTTTAATATGTCTATTTTACTTAATGTTTTACAATGATGTGTTTTAAACTTCGTTGTGCCCTGCCTGGAGCCATGAAGAGAAGTGGCCAAAAAATAAAATTATTATTATTATCATCATAATCATTATCCCAGCTTGAATCCACTTCACAATACTTGAAGTCAACTTATTAGACCTCATGGGGAATAAAGTAGCCATGACTAATTTAAGTTCTCTTGAATTCCATTGCTATATTCTACCAACCAACTCTGTATAGATGCATATCTAAGTACAAATTGTATAAGATAGTGTGTCTTGTATTTTCTTGTACACCATTAATTCTTGGGCAGCATTATGCATCTTTTGATATATTCTGTTAAATTTCTTTTTAGGCGATGGGTAAGGCTTCTGTTTGGACGAGAATTTCCACTCCAGGACCTTCTAGTTGTCTGGGATGCTTTATTTGCTGACAGCATAACTCTCGACTTAGTTGACTATGTTTTCTTAGCCATGTTGCTGTATATTAGAGATGCCTGTGAGTATCAATTATGTTACCTTTTAAAAAATAAGGATAACTTTAAAAAATTTTCATTATATTTCTAATGGAAGATTAATTTTAATTGGAGTTCGTATCAAATTGTCTGCAATATATAAGAAAGCAATAACATTACTATTTAAAATCATTTCTTAGGTTCTTATTTTTTACTAGGCTGCTTTTGATATGCAGAACTGTAAGCTACATTCCTTAAAATTATCAGGCCAAAGTAAGCATAGAGCTCCTCCTTCTGTCAGATAGGGTGTACTGAGTAAAACATTATGTTCACTACTGAAATATTGTTTGCATTTCTGAAATTTGGCAACAAAATATTAAGGGAAACATTTCTTTTAAAATACTATATACATATCCAAACACAATCACCTATAAAACACACATATGTATATATGTTTATACTTCAGTACATCATGTAAGTGTTCAAATTAGTTTAAATGCTTACAGTGTTTACATTAATGTTTTCAAGTGACGTGTCGCCCTACAGCAACCCACAAATGGGGTTTTCCTAGACAAGCAATATTCAGAGGTGGTTTTACCAGTTCTTTCCTCTGAAATCTTACTATTAGCACTTGGTATTCATTGGGGATCTCCCATCCACGTATTAACCAAGACAGATCTTGTCAAGTTTCCAGGATCAGATGGGATCCAGAGCCTTTAGGTTAGAGGATTATACATTGTGGATTAAAAGCACAAATGCATGGGAGTATATAGAGAAAACACAAGTTTTTATATAGATGCCACAATATATATAAAAAACTAAATAAAAGATTTTTGTTAAAATAATAACAAACCCTGCCAGTTTATCTTGATTGGTCAAGTCATATGCAGAACCATAAAATGATAATTGAAAGAAATTACAATTAACAATAACAGGGACTCTTATCTTAAAATAGCCTGCCTTTCTAAAGCAGATTTTTTTAAAAAATTCTGGTAACATTCCAACACTAAAAGTTTATAAACACTTTATGAGTAAATCAGTGAAAAGGTTGTATTAGCTAACTTGTAAGAGTCATACACCTGTGGGTAGTATTTTAGAGCCAAATCTTGCAAACAATTATTCACACTTTATTTTGATGGACTCCGTTGCCTTAAATATTCTGTTTCCAGTGCTTTAGATCTTCAAATTGGCTGCAACAATGTATTTGGATTAAAACTCGTAAGATCATTTGAAAATGGGCTTTTTCCAGGTTGTTCTTTTGTTTTATTGTTATTTCTAGAGCATGGATGCTAAAAATGTTTCGAGTAGAGTTAGTAAAGTGTTTCTTCTCCCTCCCCCTTTTTTTTGTTCTTATACTGCCTTTATCATTGATTGAATAACAATAGTACAGTATAGATCTCAGCACTAACGTTTTAGCATTCTCATAAAGGGAATAGTACAAGCTACCTATTGATGGCCTCCTAACACAATGGTAATACCAGTCATCAGTTGCTCCTTGCTCTTCAGTTAACAAATTAGATTGTTCTTGCACAGATTTAACAGAAAATTTGATAACAGAGATAGAAATAGCAGAAAACTTTGCACCACAAACCAGGTTTCAAAGATCAATGTACAGCTAGTTATCAAAGCCATACATTGCATTGTTTCAGGATAAGATCCAGCATGTGGAGAATGGACAGGAACCAGAGTTCCTCACTGTTCCTCACTGTTAGGTAAAGGCATATGCAATATATTAGAATTCTGTTCTACAATCACTAGACTCTTATTATCTCTCATCAGTGATCAAAGTTGTCATGCTCTGTGTGAGCTAAACTGCAGCCGCTCCCAAATCATCACGCAGGAGACACTCCGAGAATCATTGGTAGCTTTACTGAGTAATACAAACAGGATCCAAGCCAGAAGTGCCTAATGCCTCTGAGGCGCACACATATATACCCTCCCCCGAGTTCAAACCCTTTGTTCCCGCTTCCCTCTTTCCCACTGGAACTTTTGCGCCTGAGCCTCGGGCCATTAGAGTTCTCACGGCGGCTCCTTATCTTTTGTTATGGCTAAGTCAGAAACCTGTGGTTTGGGTGCCAACGTCTTTGCCCCGGAATCCCAGTTCCTGACACTCTACTTATAAACAGTGAAGATTTCAATAATAATAATAATACAATGTATTTATTACCTGCCTCTTCTGATGGCAGGGTACAACAAAGTCAAAATATATGAACATAAAATACATACAATAAAAAACATCAATGAAAATATTGTCAGCATGGGTTGTCTTCTTCATCAGCAGTCACTCACAACCCCACAAGGTATGCCAGTAATTTACAACTCCCAAATTATTGCCTTCGTAGAAGCTGCTTTTGTACAGAATGTGCAAGGTAAACGAAAACATCCGTCCTGATTCCAGCACAGACCTTATATGCAACATCACTCATTATAAGCAGAGTGGTAAAAATCACAGTTCAGCTTCCTGAACATTATCGCCATTAATTAAACTCCATCCAGAACTGGTTGACATATCTCCATCCCTGTGTTAGGACCCTTGACAGCAAGCACCTCTGTCTCATCTGGATTCAGTTTCCATTTGTTTTTCCTCACCCAGCCCATTAATTCCTCGAGGCATTCATTCAGACGAGACACACTATTCTCAGCTGTGGCTGTTTTTAAAGGCATGCAAAAATATATTTGGTATCATCAGCATAATAATAACATCTTGTCCCATGTCTCCAGATGATCTCTCCCAGTGGTTTTATATACATGTTAAGCATTGGGGATAGAAAAGGCATTGTTGGGTGCCACATAACAGCTCCTTTTTTGAGGAGTAGGTATCTCTAAGCACTACCTTCTGGAACCTGCTTGAGAGACACGACCAGAACCATTACAACACAGTGCCTACAACCCCCAGCCCCTCCAGGCGTTCCAGAAGGATACCACGGCCGATGACATTGGAATTCACTGAGAGGTCTAGAAGCACCAACAGCGACACATGCATTGTCAGTGTCTAACCATTGCAATCTCAAATCTGTATCTTGCTCTGAAGCTGGTTTGAAATGTCTCAATGAAATGTATATCATGTCAGACTGTTGGAGGGCAACTGCCTTTTCAGTCACCATGCCTGAAAAGGGAAGCATAAATACTGGTCTGTTGTTAGTAAGGTTCAGGGGATCCAGGAAGAGCTTCTTCGGGGGTGGTCTGTTTATTGCTAGGATGGAGATATCTTCTACATCGTGTCTTGTCACGAAGAAGTTGAGTTTTAACCATCTGTTTCATTTCCCTGAGGGTCTCTATATATTATGGAGTCTGATTTGTAACACGTTGGAGGGGACATTCGGGAGCGATCGTGTCAATAGCCCTCATTATATTTTGATTTCATTTATTGACCAGGGATTCAACAAGAGCATTTGTGATGCCATCCATAGAATCTTCCAAAGCCTTCTAGAATCTCACAGAATCCATTAGCCTTTGGTGGCAGAGCCTGTTTAAATAAAATCATTCTGCATTTTAATCATATATATTTAATCATAGCAGACTTCACTTTGACCTGTATTCACTCAATAATGCAACTGTTACTTGCCCCTGTCCCCACCTGCTCCCAGTCTTGAGTGTCCCCCATTTCCTCCAACCCAAACAAGAAAGCTTAACATGAAAGTAATGTACAGATAGGTGGCAATTACACCTACAGTGTAGAGTCCTGTAGTGGGGAAGGATTTGGATCAAAAAACCAAAGGGACACAGGGATGTATCAAAACAGATTCATATGCAATGGCAATAGGTGAAGGTGTAGAATACATTAACTGCTTTTATTTGTTCACTTATATTTTTATCCTCCCTTCACAAATATATTGTTATTGTTATAAATAACAAATATAATAAAAAAAGTAAAAATTTAAAAAATAAAACCCATTCAGTCACCACCAAATTAGCACCATTAAAATTATTGAAATCTACAGCATAAATGTCAAAACAATTTAAAAGGTCGGTTGTATGTTCTTCCTAAAAGTAGTAAGAACGGGAACTGACTGCAACTCCGATGGGAGTGTGCTACACTATCTGGGAACAGCACAAGAAGAAGCCCCATGCTTCTGCAGATTTCGGTTTTCTTCAGACAGCCTCTCTTTAAGATCTTCACATCCAGTCAGGTTCAGAATAAAACTGGCCCCTTGGGTCTCATACTGTTCAGGGCTTTTGATGTTGAAACCAACATTTTGCCTGGAATGCTGAAGGCAACCCATTTTAAGTTTTTCAATACTAGGATAGAAGACATCATTACTGTGTATCCTTTAGCAGTTTCGCTGCTAAATGTTGTACCCACAAATGTTCTGAGACATTTGCATTGTAGTAGTTAAGATGCATGTAGTATAGACCCAAATCAGTCAAATGAGAAAATATTGTAGTTGTCACATTAGGTGGACTTATGCTTCTGTCATGTGGGAATCAATGCAAAGGCAAGAGGTATTATCAGTCTATAAACTTGGATTTTCAGGGGGACAACTCCATCCAAAACAGACTGATTCCCAATCACCAAAACTATGTTGTCTATTGACTACCAGCAACATCCTTTCAGTGCTTAATTTCAGGTTGTTAACCCTTCTCCTGTCTATTAAGAACCCCAGCCAACTGTCCACTCCCAACTGTGTTAGGTAGTCTGAAAATATACTATTCTTGATAGCATCAAAGTCACCAAGAGATCTAGGAAGGCAATATTTTAAATATTTCAAATATCTTTTTCCTCAGAAAGAACTTGGGTGTTGAAATAAAGAAGAAGTTACTTAATGATAAAAATACAAAAACTACATTTCTGGGCATCTGCCTTTGTCTTTCAAATAACTCCTATGAATGGAAAATGACTTAATTTATCAGCTTCTCTTTGCTCTAATCTTACAACATACAATTTGAATTCATTAAATTTTCTTTCTTCTGCCTTGAAGATGAGTTAGAAATAGACTGCTTCCTTGTTGTTAAATGACAAGGACCAAAAGAGCTAGGTGGCACCAGCATATTGATAACATTTCACTCTAAAACCCCGAATTATCTCATCTGGTGGTTTTATATAGTTGTTGAAATAATGTGGAAGACAGAATTTACCAAAGACCCTGAAGTCAAACAAGGACATCACACACCACTTTTTGAGATTGGTCTAATACAAAGGATCCGTATACAGTAGAGGCCTCAGTGCATATTCCAGCTAAGCAGTCCAGAAAGATGCCATGGCTGATGACATCAAAAGCCATCAAGAAATCCAAGAGCATTAATTAGGCTATGCTCCTTGCATTCATTTCCTGTTGTAGGTCATGTATTAATGCAACCACAGCAGTCTCAGTGTCACATCATGGCTGAAAGCTCAATTGAATTGGAATCAAATAACATATGGTACAAGAGTTAAGGCAGGTGCTTTAGCTCATAGTTGCCATACTTTTGGCACATGAGAGTTCTTAAATGTCTTAATTCTCCTCTTAAACTGCTTTATTTTTTAATTATGTGTGGACAGGAGTTTGCAAATGATGTCATATGCCATGTCCCTAGAGCCCAGATGTGCTAGTCATTCCAGATTAGTCATTCTGGACTTTAAGGTGTTTATCTTAATTCATCCCCCAACTCTACCATTTTTGTCATGAGGCTTTCAACTTTTTGGAAATATAATTACTCACCCATCATGTAGGTATCTCTTTTCCTCTGAACAAACTTTTTTGTTTAAATAAGTAGAAAGAGTTGTTTAATCATAAAAAGTTAAAAGCTATGTTTTTGGAAGGCTGCTTTTATCTTCAAATAATTGCTATATATGAGAAATGACTTTTCTGACTTAATCTATCAACTTCTCTTTATTGTGATTTTATGACATATAATCTGAATTCATGAAGGCTCAGTTCTTCAGCCTTGAAGATGAGATGGAAATAGAAGAAAGTGTTCTGTAAAGGTGTGGTTGTCATCACCTTATGCACTGAGAATATTACTATCACTCCCCCCCCCCCCCCACAATTTAGAAGAAAGCAACAGGCTACAAGCCGCATTATTCTCAGGGGAAGACAATTTTTAAACACTGCAAACCACTCCAAAAAATTCTGAAAGGTTTAATATTATCAGTATTTTTTCGTGCTGAGAAGGTTTAACATTGGGCAGTCTTCTCTTTTGACTTTCATTTTAGGTATTGATGAAAGAGTAGCTCCTTCTATGCTTGCTTAGTCTTCACAATACAGGCAATAGCTCTGGTTTTGTTCTCTTCAGAGAGAGAGAAAACTTTTTTGCAATTTGTTCTCTTTCATAGTCAGAGTTGCCCCTTCCCTATGAAAAAGATCAAAATATATTCTGTGTTTGCCAAATCTGGCAAACAGAAACTATAGTTTGGTCTCCAAAATGAATAGTAGCACATAATTTATTCAGATAATACTGACAAACATATAGACTACAGGAACTATCTAACATGGAAACTGGTATCTGGTAATTTATAGAAAAATATTGTATATTTAAGTGGAAGCAAAATATACCCTCCATGCAAACATCTGTCATGCCAGTTTTTTAAAAAGCTGAATGCATGGCTTCACATAAAACCAAAATATGCTACAAGTGTACCACTTGTCATCTGGGGATTTAAATGACTCCAAGAACTAGAAATACAGCTAGCCCTCCACTTTCATGAATTTGATTATTTACATATTATTTGCTGTAACCTCTGCTGATTCCCTGGACCAATTAATAGGGACTGAAAGTCTCTAGAGACTGTGAATGCACAATGAGGCTTGCAAATCCCTTTTTTAAAATGACGCAGTGCAATAGCAGAGGGATAGAGGGGCAGACAAAGGCATGGAGAAATTGGCCACCCAGGTGTAGGTAGGCAGCAAGCAATCAGACAGGAGGAGACAGAAAGGGGTGCCCACCCCCACCCCCTTTGTCCAGGTGAAATACACATAGAATGCAACAACCGGAAGAGGAGGAGGAGCAGGGCTCTCTATTTCATTCGGACAATCCTAATAAAACAGAGGAAGATGGAAAGGCCAAAGTGGAGGATTGACATAGGCCAGACTTGCATGCCTCCCCACAAAGAAAAGGCCCCTGTGAAGTGGTGTCAGCCTCTGCGGCCTGGTTATCAAGGGGAGGCAGAGGAGAGCAGCACAGTTCTGCAACTTGTCCTGCATGCCATACTGAGCTCCTTCCTTCCGCTGCACCTGGCATCTCCATACATGCGCTAGCCATGAGAGAATGAGGCAGGGGCCCTAGCCATGGGGAAATTAGACAGAACACAGGAGGTGAGAATAAGTCAGGAGGTGAGAATAAGTCAGGAGGCGAGCGAGCAGAGAAAGCTGGGAGAAGTAAGCGAGCAGGCAGAGAAAGGGGAGGGGGAGTGGGAGAACAAAAAAAAGGCAGGGGCAAGGGAGCCCACTGTGTCCACATCAGGTGGCCCACTTTCCCACCTGCCCCCTCATTGCCCCTTTTGCCAATTTTGGCACTTTTGCAGGGAAGCTTCACCCCTAAACCCACAAAAGTTGGATACAAGCTGTAGTTTGAATATGGCTAATTGCTCTCAACTTATTGGCAATTGACAGTTTCAACATCTTGTGCTGGGAATGGCATAAGTGAAGAGATGTGTCTTTAGAAGACATACGAAATATTTGACGTAAGATACTTCATGAATAGCTGAGAAAAGAGCATTCTTGGAGGGCAGCACACGAGCATAAAATGTCCACTATTATATGGTTGCCATAAAAGTGGTTTGAGTGCTGGATTGTGACTTCGGAGAATAAGGTTTAAATCCATACTCATCCATGAAAATGCATCTGGTGACATTGAGCAAGTCACATTCTCTCAGTCTTAAAGGAAGGCAAAAAAAAACCCTCTGAGAAAGAAAACGTGTCAAGAAAACTTTATCTTAGGGTCAC
The DNA here is from genome assembly GCA_030556195.1 of Anolis apletophallus. Lineage (NCBI taxonomy): Eukaryota > Metazoa > Chordata > Lepidosauria > Squamata > Anolidae > Anolis > Anolis apletophallus. The sequence continues at coordinate 54,950,033 of JARBWK010000008.1, read as the reverse complement.
TATAAATTGGAAATGACAGGAAGGTTTGCTATAAAATTAAGAATTAGATTTTATAAACTACCAAATCTATCTTAGTATTTGGATCTAATAGACTCTACCCAAATTATTTTTTGCCATTACATTACCACATTTGATCTTACTTAATAGTAAATATTAACAGGTTTATATTCTAAGTGTCCCTTCTACAGTATGTATAAAATTCTTTGGTCCTAGTACTGCTGAATTGCCAACAGTAGAACAGTTGTTTAGGTCCCCCTTCCATTTTAGAATTATTGATTGATTGATTGGTTTTGGGTACATGAGATTGTTGCTGTTTTAATAATTGAATGAAATCCACGCACTAAAATAATATTTAAAAATAAAATTAGTTTTGCTTCATTTCCACAACAGAAAGAAATAAGAAAGTCCAAAAATTGTTTTCAGTTAGAATGATGATGAAAATACATCAAGTGGGCTTTTTTCACAAAACCATTTAGAGAAAGTGTACTACATCCAGCATTATTATTTATTTTAACAATGTATAAAGAATCCTTATCATAACTGCCTTGTAGTGTGCTACATTTGATTTGATTGGTTTTATATAATAGGCAGTCCATCTATTATACTCAGCAGAAAGAACTCTTGACTGATGCTATTGTATTACATTCATTATGCTAACTTCAAGGAGAAGGGAAAAAACAGGTATCTGAACATGAACAAGAAAAACAAAAGGAACTGAAAAGAAACAGGCAGAACAGATAAAGAATGAGTAGGATAAGTGAGTGTTTTACAAATGAAAGCAGATGTATAAAATTACAAGCTGTCGGATCAGCAACGGAAATGAAGATGATAAAGTAGCTCCTACACAGATTATAATTATTCATTTTGCCCAGTCCTGCATCTTTTCCTCATAAACCTCTTTGGGGAGAGATGGAAAGGTACTGAAAGAGATGGGGTTGACTTACATGAAAGGGGGGAAAAAATCAGCCTAGTACATCTCTAAGGCTATAAAACAGTCAATATATTTAGGATTTTGTTTAATCACAGTGATTTTTGCCTCTGCTCAAAGAATTTTTCTCACCAAGGTTTTTAATTACTGAAAAGGATATTTCTGAAACAGAAGTTCCCAAAACGGTAGAGTTGTACTAAAATGTATTCACTATTACTACCTATGCAGATATGATGAACAGTGTAAAAATGATTAATATATACTGCTTTTAACAGCTCCAACAGTTAGATTGCCAGATCGTGCTGTAAGAAATTAAATAGTTTACATAGTCCTGCCTGAAGAGGTGGGTTTAATTTAACTCATGTTTATTTCCAACATACCATAGACTGTTGAGCTGACCGTATCCCCTTTTACGAACCTGCCTGAGCCCTGAGATCTTCAGGAGAGACCCTTCTCTCGGTTCCACCTCCATCCCAAGCTCGGTTGGTGGGAACGAGAGAGAGGGCCTTCTCAGTGGCTGCCCTTCAACTCTGGAACTCCCTGTCCAGGGAAGCCAGAATCCCCCCCGGCTTTCCTTCCGACAGCACGCTAAAACTTTTCTATTCAGGCAGGCTTTAAAATATGGTAAATAAGATCAGAAGCTGCTGTGGTTTTAGCTTTGAATATGCATTAAATATGTTTGAACGGTTTTGACTGAAATCTTTTAATACTGTTTATATTTAATTCTGTTTTAATATTTGTATATTTGAAATGCTGTGCTAATGTTTTTATGTTAATCTGTTTTCAGTTCCCCTCAGGAGAGATACAGGGTATAAATAAATATAATAATACTAGCTGAACCCGGCACGCGTTGCTGTGCCCTATGTAGGTGATGCGAGAAAGTCTGAGGATGTAAGGGTTGGAAATGATGTGAGCATGTGTTTTGTGTGTGTATATATGTGTATGTTTGTGTGTATGTATGTGTGTTTATAGTTGGTGGTATGTGTGTTTGTGTTTAGGTATGTGTTTGTGTATGTATGTGTATATATGTGTGTGTATGTATGTGTGTCTGTATTTGTGTTTGTATATAGTTATGTGCGTATTTATTGGTATGTGTGTATGTATTTGTATGTGTGTATATTTGTATGGTGATGTGTATATATGTATGTGTATGTGTGTGTATATGTGTGTGTGTGTGTTGTTGTGTGCAGGAGTTGTGTTTTTGTTATTAGTATTGGTTTTTTAAGCTTGCCTGCGTCTGTGATGTACGTTTGTTCTGTTTCCTGTTCACCCTTATTCGCCACTTGTGCGGGCCGGTTCTAGGAGCGGAGGAGGAGGAGGAGAAGGCGGAGGAGGAGATTCCGGTAGAGGTAGCCACAGGAAGGGGGGGCGTGGGGTGAGCCGTCATAATGATGGTGGTGGCGCCGTGGCCGGCTCTTCCGGCCCCTTCTCGCTCTCCTCCGCCGGCTCTCTTCCGCTGCCCAAAGAGGCGGCCGAAGGGGAAAGAGATCGGCAGTGGAAGAGAGGCGGTGGAGGAGAGCCCTCTGCCGCCTGTCTTCCGTCCCAAAGAGGAGGCCGGTGGAGGAACTGCGCTCTCCCTGCGGCCGCCTCTTGGGATCGGAAGAGAGGCGGCTGAGGAGAGCCCTCTGCCACCTCTCTTCCATTCCCCGAAGAGGAGGTCGAAGGGGAACCGCGCAATCGCTCTCCCTGCGGCCACCTCTTCTGGGATAGGAAGAGAGGCGGCTGAGGAGAGCCCTCTGCTGCCTGTCTTCCGTTCCCCGAAGAGGAGGCCGAAGGGGAACCGCGGGATCGCTCTCCCTGCGGCCGCCTCAATAGCTCTCCCTGCGGCCGCCTCTTCTGGGAGCGGAAGACAGGCGGCTGAGGAGAGCGAGAAGAGGGCGGAAGAGCTGGCCACGGCGGCGCCGCCTTCGTAATGAAGGCTCACCCCTCTGTCCCCCCTTCCTGTGGCTTCCTCTGCCGGGATCTTCTCCTCTGCTGTGTCCTCCTTGGCCGGGTGCATAATGGCCGCGTGGAGGCGGTCTGGGCTGGCTTGGGAGCGGGTGAAGTCTCCGCCGCAGCCGCCGGATCGCACCATAGGTTTGAATGGGAATGTTTTAGGGGTGGGTTTTTGGGGTCTAGCGAGGTACCTAGGGCGGGTTTGTTGTGCCCTATAGGTACCTCGTGGTATGGAGAAATGTGTTTGGTGGGTTTTGTGCCTGAGGGGGCAATAGTTTTCCCGTCCATACCAGTCAACGCACGACCAGTCTCTTTTTATATATATAGATAATATCGTCAAAAGAAACAAATGTATTTACTTTAAGCTAGAAAATAGAAATCAAAGCATTACAATATATAATGAAATATGAGCGGTAAGAGCATGCAAAACTTTACATAATCTTTTTATAAAGTGGCTCAAGATACAACATAATCTGATCCAAATCTGCATTCTCATATTAATGCAAACTGGAGCTAAAACTATAACTGTCATGTGAAATTGTAACTTTCTTGTTAAACTGTGTAAGAAGAAAATCAATGATTTTCCCTTTTATTTTTAGTGATATCGAGTAATTATCAGACCTGCTTAGGACTTCTGATGCATTATCCACCTATTGGAGATGTTCACTCATTGATCTTGAGAGCTCTTTTTCTCAGAGATCCAAAGGTATGTCATAGTAATAGAAATACTAATACTAATACAAGTGTAAGCCAAATGTGAAAATATCTGAAATAGTGGAAATTCCCAAATGTTCTTAAAACCTCAAAGATTATATTTCCGATTAGTAATGAAGGAAGGAGAGAGTTACCAGTGGACAAAATTATCATGAAGGTGTCAAATAAAGCAGTCACTGCAGTTCTAAAATGAAAGATGCTAAAATTCAAACTTATATATACAGTACATGTCATTTTTTCATATAGACCTTTTCTCTTTAACCCCACTTTCAGGTATTAAAGCAATGGTTGTGGGTTGGTTACTTAGAGCCTTTCCAGATATTAATGGGGACTATGCAACTATTGTTAATGGCTCGCATGACATAATCTATGATAGCACAAAAGTTGTTGGTTTCCAGCAATGGCAGCACTTCTCGAAGGGAATATAAAATTGCAAACTGCAAAGCTAGCATAACTATTCTCCATGGATGTCACTGTTTTGTATATTGCTAGTATTCTTTCACCCTGCTCTACTATTGTAATGCCTTTTGCGCAATCTGTTTTGTATCTCCAAAAGAAAAGGCTCTTGCTTCGCTTTTCTTCTTCCTTTCTTTTACACTGAGAGACTGATTCAGCCTCATGACCTATTCCTATTTTGCAAACAGATCTCCAAGATTATTTACTATGACGATTGCTTCTTAAGTAGTATCATTGATAATGGCCAAATCATATCCAAGCTTGGTAGAGACTTTGAATAATGAAACAGAATTATTTATAAGATACTAATAGAAAGCACTTCCCAAAAAAATCAGGGCAGGGCACTTGATTTTCGCTGCTGTCTGTTAGCCACCACTCACCTCTATAGTATGTGTAAAGCAGTTTTAGAGGATTGGATGACTCTTCAAAACAGTATGATATCGTCACTGAAGACAGATAGTAGAATAAAAATCTAAGATGTTTTTCATAAATAGGAGTACATTCCACTAGTGCAAAATCACCATTGGACAAACTTCATATACAGTCAGTCCTCCACACTCACTGGGTTTAGGGGTGTAGGACTCCCAAACCTCTTTTTTAACTGGGGAGAACATCTCTCTAGGAATATCTAGGTCCTCCAGTGCAAGTGTGGTCAACGTCTGCTAGAAGCTGACCATAGAACCACACTAGAATCTCTACAAATGCTAACATAAGCAATATCTCTAAGAATCTAGGTCCTCCAGTGCAACTCAGTGGTGGAAATTGACCAAAGAGACATGCTGGAGGACCTAGAGATTCCTAGAGAGAACATATTAATCAAATTCACAAACAATCAAGTTTGCAAAAGTGAAAGTTGCAAATGTGGAAAGCAAACTGTATTTCAAGTATTTGGTACTAAGAATTTGAGTATTGTTCAAACTCTGTCCAGTACCTAAGTCTTTGGCCAGTAAGACACTTGGCTCAAATTAAAGAAAGAAAAATGAAGCATTGTTGTAAAATTGATACTAGAAGAGAGCAGGTCTCATCTTCAGACATGTAAAGCAAAATATAGTTTGGGACTATATCAACCCAAGATCCTAGTGTGTTATCATGCTAGAATTCATAGCTTGAATGTTCTGGGTTCTCCTTGAACGGGATGCCCAGATTTCAGTGGTGGCAGGAGTGCATTTGCACAGTTAATAATAGGGTGTGAGCTGCACCTAATCCTCGAGAAGTCAGATCTGGCTATGTTGAGACATGGCTTCCTTAATCTTGTTTAGACTAATCAAACACTGCACGAGGCTGCTTTTGGAAACTGTTTGGAAACTTCAGACTGGTTCAGAATGCTGATTGGGACCAGTGACAGGGAGCATGTAACTTATTTGTTGAAACAGCGCCACTGGCTTCTGGGACTGTTTTGAGGCACAATACAAAGTACTGCTCTTGATCTATCCAGCATTATATGATTTAGGGACAGACACTCCAAACGTTTTATTTCCATATATGAACCTGTCAGAGTCTTAAGATCTGTGGCTTTCTTTTGGTCTTTCTACCATCACAGATTTGTTTGTGAGGATGAAATAGAACACAGAGCCTTCTCAGTAGCTGCTCCTACTTTATGAAATTCTCTTCCACATATGTACCCTTCCTGCTCTCCTTTCACTGGCAGGCAAAGACTTTTAATGAGTAACCACTTTCACTTTTGTGTGATTTTGAATGAATATTTCTAATCATGGCTATAATGTGATTATTTTTCTTTGTGTATAACATTTGATCAGGTTTTACTTACTATTTTTGAGCTACTTTGTGCCACTCTGGGGGAAAGGCAGCATATAAATTAGAAAGAGAGAGATTGATCTCAGAACTGTTCAAAGTTATATGACTTAAATTTTGCCAAAATATTTCTGCTTGTTAAAGTTGAAAGAGTAACTTTCAGAAAACAGAAATAAATAGCCCAATATCATCATGGTACTTCGGTGGTGCAGTCAAAAAGAGAAATAGTCACCTGCTGTGTACCTACTCTAAGAAACCAGGTCTGTGTCCAGTGCCTCCTTTCTCTTAAAAATGGAGTCTGGATTCATTAGAGGCAGCGCACAATGGGAGGAATAGCTTGGCACATTGCTTTGTAAATTGACACATGCAACCACTATCTCATATTGCCTGGGTCCTGAGGGGTCCCTAACAACAAGAGATTGAAGAGATTGGTGGTTCTGGATGGAAGTACTTGCTTGATAATCCTGCATAAGAACTCGAATACAAGGTGGTCCAGTATCAACTGTCAGTAATTCTGACAATAAGCAGCTTTTAAAAAGTAAGGATTTCTGCAGGGATTTTTTCTGCAAGAAAACATATGCAAGTACAATCCTTGCTTTCTGCTATTATATTCATACATTTTGGGGCAGGGGGGTCTTTGTATTTTATCACCTGGGCTGACCCCATACCCAATAGAAGAATATTGGGGTGGGGGGGGTTCCAGTATTAGTTTCTTCTTTGTATATGGGGGGAAATCTGCCTTTTTAATCTATAAAAAACAACAACACCCCAGATCTTAGAGAAGTTACATTTCTGGAGTTGAACTTCAGACTTCCCCAGTAAGCATGGTCGCTGATTATTTTATATGAGAGACTATGGAAGTAACAGTCCAAAGAGGTACCTTTTCCATCCTCTGCAAAGAACTTACTTTACCAGGCATCCTGTTACGTTAGTCTGAACTAGAATAACACAATTGTTGAATGGTGAGTCAACACATAGGTACATTCTCTAGATTCCGTGGGTCTACTCTAGTCAGGTACCATATCAGAGTTTGAGTTACTGTTTCTTTAGTGTTGACTAAAGGTCTTTTCAGCCTGTCCTGCAATGACACCACTAGTTTTACGCAACATGCAAACATGAAGGCAATGTTTTAATTGTATTTGTGAAAAATAGCTCGTATATGAACAATCTGTTTTCTACAAAATTAATATACAGTATCTTTAGCTAATTGTAATGAGGCAGTCCCCAAGTTATAAACAAGGTATTTTATTTATTTATATATTTATTTCTATACCGCTTTTCTCGCCCCTGGGGGGACTCAAAGCGGTTTCAAACAATAGAAGATAGGTTCTGTAGGTTTGTTCTGAAACTGAATTTATATGTAAGTCAGAACAGGTACATTTTTAAAGTGTAACTCCAGCAATTTTAAAGCATTGGATAGCCTAGGGAAGGGTTAACTTCCCTGTGGTGTTTGTTTTGCCATCTGTGCTCCTGTTTAGAAAATTTCGTCTCACTTTTTGTCCCTGTGATAATTGAATTTTTAAACTTTGGCTTGTTGTGAAAACAAGGATTGGTGATAAATCTTCAGTGGAGACACATTTTCCCCATGATAACTCTTCCAGGAGCGAATTTACCTTCCCTAGGGGTAGATTTCTCTCACTTCTTATTGTCTTACCCCCATTCTTAACTATGATTCGCATTGTTTTTATACTTTGTTATGGTGTTGATTGTAATTTGGTGTACGTTTGTAAGGCATTGAATTTTGCAACTATTTCTGTGTAAACCGCTTTGAGTCCTCCCTCCCAAGGGTGAGAAAAGCGGTAAATAAATAAATAAATAAATGAGTTGGATGTTTGTACCACAAGGACTGTCTGTAATTGTAATTATTATAACTGAATGAATATTTCTAGAATAAAATCAGAAATTTATAAAAGGAACAATCTACACATATATACTTAGAAGTAGGACTTACTGAGTATATTATCAGTTAGATGTGGTTAAGAAAATAGTTCTTGGTTTATTTTCAGTTACCTTTTCCTATTGTTACATTTATAAAACAATTGAACTTCAAATTTCACATATTCCCTCCTGTATTTCCAACTTTGTAAAAGATTTCTTTAGGAGACATGTTCAATCCACAGAAAGAAGATTGCCCGTGCAACTTTGATCCATAGATCCCAGCAGTACAAGTCACCATCACTGCTACTCCTTGTCCTTTTCCTCTGCATAGCTGTTTCTCATGCAGCTGATTACCCCATTATCTTCTTTCTCTACAAGATGGTCAAACAATAAAATCATACCTTCCATTTTACTGAAATCAAATACATATTTGGTCCCTTTCACCTTATTGTTAAAGCTTCCTTTCTTCCCTCTTATAGATTGCACGTATGGTATACTAACTGGAAGAATATTTTTTAAAATAGAATTATACAGTATTTTACCCTGAAAACTGTCTTGATGCCTGGAAAATACTGACAATTTCCTCTGATCTTCTCAGAGGAAAAGCAAGCAATAAGTGAAATAAATACATCTTGAGCTCTAAAAATAAAAAAAGTATCTCAGATTCTGCAAAAATTAAAATACCAGGTTTTGAGTTAAGCCTCCAGCATTATCAGCTTCATGCATAATATAATTCTCGAAGTATTTGCATGCAGTTTTTGAGTGATTTATGTAGAACAGGTGTAAAATGCCTGATTTGATCATTCTAAATATATTGCCCGACATAATAGTTTTTACTAAAGTTCTTTAGCTTAGTTTGACTTTCTTTTTGATCTTCTAAAGAAGGTTGTAATAAATACATTATTTTCTTTTGCAACATTTCAAAGGTGCTGTCACTAAAACAGACTGGGAAAACAGCATCAATAATGCTAACCTCTATGGGGTTTGATGTAGTCTTAGTCAGACTGGAGTAGACCCATTTAAATAAACAGTGTATGAAGTAGCTGGGACTAACACGAATGCCATTCACATAAACAAAATTTGTTCGAAGTATATGATATATATGATATATATTTGTTCGAAGTATATTAAGTCTAGATCCAGCCCAGTCCCTTTTATATGAAATTTTCTTATGAAGGGTATACCCTAAATTTTAATTTGCTGAATGGCAATATATTCCAAATATACATACTATATGCACTTTAGATGTATATATCTAGAATGAAAGTATACCTCTGAATGTTACAGTGTTATGAAAATGACAGTATACACAATGTGTTTGTGTGTTTTGTAAGAAATCGTGTTTTTCTCGCCACAGTACCTAGATGAGGTGTTTGCTGTATTTTTACTATCCCGCAGTTGTTTTTGTGTGTGCGCGCCCCCACCAATGAGAAGTGCCGTTAATTTTCAAAGCAGACGCTTTCAGATGGAAAATAGATACATAGGGATGGCAATCGAAAAATATAAAGCGATTAAAAAACAGTTCTAACTAGATTTGTTCAAATAAAGAAAAATTAAAAACTCAATTAGAAACAAAAGTCATAGAAAATGTGAGCATATTGTGTTCCTTAAATAACCAGATGTTCTTTTCTTCCTGAAGGCAGTCAAGCCTAGGAATAAAAGGTTTTAAACTATTGTTTTAAGTTAACTGTGAATTTTGTAAATCTGTTTTACCCTATAGCAAATAAAATTCTAATACACCGACATAAGCAAAGTCATTTTCATCTTTGGGTGTTCTTATTTGTATAAGGCTGTGCTAACCTTATCACTGTGACTTATTATGAAGCTTAACTGTTATATGGCACATTACCATTTCGATGGTTTACAAAGAACTTGCCAACTCTCTTTTACTTAAGTGTTTACAGTATTTGTCCTGCTGAAACAAAAACAGAATCCATTTAACTAATCTCCTAGCAGAGATTGGTAGAGTAACTGAATGGATCTCAAAATAAGGCAATTTCAACATTATATGATAGTATCATAAAGATAAAAAAAAGTTTCTCTATACCTAGATTACTACATTCTAAACTCTTTAGGACGTTGGAAAAGTATAGGATGTTTCAGAGATATCCTTCAATGAGTTTCCACAGCAGAGCAGGAATTCGAACACTAGTTCCTGAAATCCTTGTCCAACACTTAAACCAATACATCACACTAGCTTACATCACTCTCCTCGCATCCTCCAAAATTTCCTAAATTGGCTCTCCCCAACACCGTGCAAAGGAATGCAACTTGGATCAGCACTGAGCATGTGTTCACAGAAATACCTTTGGTATCTATTTACATTTTTTCTTTAGATCTACGTCTACTCCAGCGGGAAGGTAACAGCGCTCCATACAGTCATGCTGGCCACATGACCTTGGAGGTGTCTACAGACAATGCTGGCTCTTCGGCTTAGAAATTGAGTTTTTATTTATTATTATTTATTTAAAACTTTTATACCCCGGCCTTCTCACCTCCGAAGAGGGACTCAAACCAGCAAACAGCAAGTATTCAATGCTAACATTTAAAAGCTTAAAACATCATAAATTTACAATAAAACCATCAAATACAATTCAATAAATACATTTAAAAAGCCTTTCGCCAAAGTAAAATCAAGTCCAACTTAATCCATATATTCGGTTCGTATCATGTGGTTAGCGACTTTAGTCGCTTCGCGATCTCCTCCTTCGTTCTGCGAAGGCCTCATTGCACAGCCACGTGATGAGCACTAACTTCCAGAGTTGGACACGACTAGACTTAATGTTGAGGGGAAACTTTTACCTTTACACATTATTATTTGAAACACAACAAGATTAGTACACAGCAAACAAGGTCACTCTGCTGGCTGTTGTATTGGATCACACGTCGGACACTTCTTGGCAAATGATGCATGCAGATCCCAGTAGGGTGGCCTTTTGCAGCTGACAGATGGTAATTTTGTCAGTGCCGATTGTGTTTAAGTGCAGGGCAAGGTCTTTAGGCACTGTAGCCAGTGTGCCGATCACCACTAGGACCACCTTGACTGGCTTGTGCCAGAGTCTGCAGTTCAAGCTTTAAATCCTCGTATCGTGTCAACTTTTCAAATAGTTTCTCTTCAATCCTGCTGTCACCTGGGATTGCAACATCGACGATCCATACTTTGTTTTTTAACACGATTGTGAGGTCAGGAGTATTGTGCTCCAAAACGCTGTCAATCTGAATTTGGAAACCCAGAATAGTTTGACGTGTTCATTTTGTGTAACTTTTTCAGGCTTGCGATCCCATCAGTTCTTTGTCACAGGCAGATGGTATTTGTGGCACAAGTTCCAATGAATCATCTGAGCAAAGGTGTTGTGCCTCTGCTTGTATTATTATTATTATTAAACAATTTACATCTTGTACTTTTTCTATAGATTTCATGCAAGGTACAGAAAATTGAGGGGACGGGACTTAGGGCCTAGCAAGCTGGGATGGTGGCAGCAAGATCCTCAGGTCATAGGTTTGGTTCGAGTTTCCTTCTCTTAGATGGTTGACCTTACAGGGTTAGACGAGCACCATCTGCCCGGGTTTGAAATCAGAGTTTCCTTCTCCTAGGATGGTTGCAAAAAGGCTAGAGAGCCCACCCTGCCCTTTGATGCTCTTTGTCAGACCCTTCGGTTGTGACCTGTCTGCCATGGGAGGACCTACCGTTGACTATTATGCCACCGCCAGCATAGCTCACAACTTCATTAGGGTACGCAATCTCTCCCCCCACAACAAGGGGGCGCCAACAGAGAGGTGAAAGGAAATAATGAAGACCAAAATATACAGAAATCTATAACTAGGTAGCTCAAGGTCACACCATGATGAATAGACCAAAGGCAGTTATTTGAAGACCTAAGTTTTAAATTGTCATACAAATGAAACCAGCTTTGAGTCTCTCAGGAGAAAATGGTGCACTACACAAGGCATCTTGTTTCAACACGAGGTCGTACTGCTTTGATAGAAGACAAAACTTTATCCCAATATAAGGTAAATAAAAGACAAAGGAGATGGGCCTCCTAGACTGATCTTTTGGTTGGGAGTCATCACAATCTGAGGAAATGTATTAAAGGGTCACAGCATTAGGAAGGTTGAGAACCACTGGCTTAGACTTTGTCAGCCAGAATTCTTATAACTGCCTACTGTGGTTATATTTTACTGCATAGGACTTTGCCATGGAGTTAGCTTTTTATTGATACAGTTCTATTCTGGTGTCCTGCTGACTGGGCTGTTTAACCTTGATTGTGGAGTCCCTTGAATTGACCCGACTTGCTTACTAGTAGTACTTGGCTCCTGACTATACTGCATCCTTGACGCTGTCTCTGCATTGTCCTTTCTTGGATTGACTTTTTTACTCATCTCTTCGACCTTGGACTGGGCAGATAATACCACATGGTTTCACCCTATCCATTAACATGATAGTTTCTTCACACCTTCTCTTTAGGGCCTTGAAGAATATCTTAGAAGGCCTCTCCAAATAAAATGATGAACAATATAGGCAGGAGGCATTATTAGGAGTATAGTGGGAACATCACCTGGACAATATAAGACTGCTTTTCAATTTAAGTCATTATTATAGATACATACTGCTCCTGACATGAAATCATAAACAAACTGTTCGTTTAAAAATGCTATTAATTTTTCTTTAGAGATGCCTATTGTTCATGGAGTTTGAGAATTATTTTTATCATTAGAGCCAAACAGTACATAAAACGGATTGTAAAGAAAGAAGTTTTTTGTTTGGTTTTGTTTTGCTTCTGTGCCAGGGATACTAGAACTCTTTTGTATTCTTGCAAAAAAACATATAATTGTATAGTTTATTATCTACTTCTCTGGTTAGAAGATTTTACTGATGTCTTCAAAACTATAAATGTGGGAAGCAGCCTGAAAGCAGTTATTATGAGTATTTCTTTCTTCTCAGTGTTGACCTCATGGCAGTACTATGTGGGATTAAGCTGATTAATGATGTTTGCGTGTCTTTAGTAGCAATGCACATCACCCATTAATATGCAATATATAATGATTACATATCAATGTGCATTGTACACCAGTGCACATCAAGTGCTTTAAAAATATCTACACAACTTGATAAAGCTGTTTTCTAGTGGCTCTGCTCTGCTACATAGCCACCGGTATGTAAAATTACGTAATGTAGCAGGTCATACATTATTCTGTCAATTGTTTTTTTACATTTTTCCCCTTCAAGTCTTGTATATGTGATGCCTGCAAAGAGCATTAATCTAAGTAAATTGTTTAAAATAACTGGACTTAATGATATATATTTCACTTCAACTAGGGTAAATGTGAGAATTGTCTATTGGATATGCCTCTTTTCATTCTAGATTAACATTTTGACTAGTCTTTCGTTTTAACTGTTAGAGAGAAGGTTATATGCACCATCTAGTGGTTGTACTTGGTAAACTGAAGCTCAGTAATAATTCCTCCCGAACCCAACACATTGATTTATTAAATTTAATTACGATAATTTGATAATTTGTATACCTTGTTCTAAATCTTGAAACAAAAATAACCATATAATTTTAATCTAGCTAGATCTTTTCCTAAATAGTGCTTTGTACTGCATATTTCCAATATTTTGTTTACTATGGTATTCTCTTTTTTAGAGAAACCCAAGACCTGTGACTTACCAGTTCCAACAAAATCTGGATTACTACAAAGCACGTGGAGCAGATTTAATGAATAAAACTCGGTAACTATTTTTATATTTCTAATATTTTACAATGCCATATTTTGGATTTTTCAAAGATTTTGAAATGTAGGCAGTCCCCAAGTTATGAACAAGATAGGTTATGTGGGTTTATTTTTAAGTTGAATTTGTATGTAAGTTGAAACAAATAGTTTTTTTAATGTAACTCCAGCCTCTCTCTCTATCTATCTATCTATCTATCTATCTATCTATTAGGCCTGTTTCCGAATGGAAAAATGCTTCTCGGAAGTCGATTCAGAAATTGGTTTTGTTCTGGCTTTGGATTTGAATTACTTCTGATTTTTTAAGCGATTTTATCAAAATGGAATCAGATGTAGTCCGATAATCGGAAGTTATCAGAAATATGGGGAATCCCTTTTCCATCCGTTTTTGACCGCTACTAGAGGAAAGCCTTGCCCAAAGCCAGTAAAACTCCCGCTTCGGGCAAGGCTTCCCTCCCCTCCAAGGCAGGAAGGAAAGCCATGGCGAAAGCAGGCATTTTGCCTGCTTTCGCCATGGCTTTCCTTCCTGCCTTGGAGGGGAGGGAAGCCTTGCCCAAACCAGAAATAACATCGGAAATAATATCCGAGACCTCTCCAAGAATGGCGACTGAGGTTTCGGAATGGCGATTCCATTTCCTGTTTGGGGCGCTGTTCTCAATATTGCTTCAAATATCGGAAGTCCCGAAAAAACTTCCGATAATCGGATGCATCCGATAATCGGTAACAGGCCTACTATCTATCTATATAAAAATGTTCTGTTCATTTTTAGTGAGGTCATAACTCAGAAACTGCTGGACAAATTGCCACAAAATTTAGCCACAAGACACCTACTATCCCAAGGTGTGACCACCACTCAAAAAAAACCCAGCCAAAAAACAGCGAAAGGGACTTTAAAACCCCCAAAATTAAAAAAAGTGTTACAATTCATCCGCAAACTGCTCCCGCTTCCCGAGCAAGCAAAGGAAAACTAACTCACCAACCATCTGTAGCAATAATTGGATTTTGGGAAATTTGGCTTGTGGAAACAAGAATTAGTGATAAAGCTTTCAGTGAAGATATCTTTTCCCCATGATAACTTTCAGAAGTGAATTTCCCTTCTGAAGGGTAGATTTTTCTCACTTCCTGCTGTCTCACCCCCGTTCTTAACTATCAGTCATTTGTACATTGGATATTTGAAACTCGGGGACTGCCTGTACTTACATATACACAGTGAGATATGTTGGATATGGGATCTAAGTCTAAACACCATATTCATTTATGTTTCATATATACCATATACACTTATCCTGAAGATAATTTTAAACATAATATGTCAATGATGTTATGCATGAAACAAAGCTTGTTTCATGCAAAACAATCATAAAACAATGTTGTGTTTCTAGGCCACCCATGTCGACAATTTTGAAATTTGGAGTATTTTGGAGTTCTGGAAGAAATTAGTCGAAATTATAGTTTTGCCAGCACCCAGCATTTACAAACATCCTAATTCCTTTTTCCTGGAACCAACTGGAAAAAGTATATTGTCAGTATACTTTTGAATGGTTTGAATGGCTGCAATTCTAGAAACTAGGGTTCAAATCCCCACTCCACCATGGAAACTTAGTGGACACTCTCAGCTTCAGAAGGCAAAATTAAACCCTGTCTGAACAAATCCTTGGTCAGTTCACCTTAGGGTCAAATCCGAAAATAATAATAATGTAATTACTTATTAAATTTCCTCACAGTTTTACTTTTTAACAAATACATTCTAAATGTTTTGCCCATTTTTGCAATGTCATATACACTAGTGATAGCAGTGGTATGTATTGTTTCTCTGTTTTGCAGGGTCAATGCCAAGGTTCCTCCACTGAACATAAATAAAGTTTCCAGTAGCTTATTGAATTTTGGCCGAAAGCTAATTTCCCCAGCTATGACTACAGGTGGTGCTACTGGGCCAGTTGTAGGTAGCAGTGGCAGCTTTACATCTGTTGCGGTGCCCATTAGGAATGCAGTAGAGCTCCCACAGCAGCAGCCACAACAACCGCAGCAGCAGCAACAGAGAATGATGAAATCAGAAAGTGTTCCAGTGCAACTGAGTAAAGGTAAATATATGACATTACTAACTTTTTAAATGATAGCCTACAATAAAAAGTGAAACCTTTGAGTGGTTATAGCCTCTCCAACTGTTACCTGATTCTTTTTTAATGTCTAGCTTTTGGTCAGGTCAACCTGAACTCATTTGTTTTTTCAATTTTCCTTTCACTATACATCTTCTTATTTTCTCTTCATTCCCATATGACCAACTGTACTTAGTCTTGTTGTATTCTTTATTTTCCAATACCAAAACTCATTACCACTTGCACTACAAATCTGTCAAGAACCTCGACCTCTAAACACAGGCAGGAATGTACAAGAGTCCAATGTCTAGCCAATTAATCTACAGAAGTACCAAACCAAGGGGAAAAAGCAGGAGGAAAAGCCAAATGTCCAGTCCAGGGTCAAGAGCCAATTGCCAGAAATTTATTTCTTATTATTTATTTAAAACATTTATATTCCACCCTTCTCATCCCGAAAGGGACTCAGGGCGGAGCACACATATATACGGCAAGCATTCAATGCCGGGACAAGAATTCATATACACATGCATAAACATTAAAAACATTTATCTCAATAATTAAAATACACCATTTAAAACTGTCTTTGTCATCTGCATCTAATCTAAGTGGCCTGGTAATCTTTCCTATTGCTGCTTTATTGCCTTGTCCCAAAAGCTTGGCCCCACAGCCAAATTTTTACCATCCTTCTGAAGGACAGGAGGGAGGGGTCCAATCTGATCCAGCCAGGAAGGGAGTTCCATAGTCAGGGGGCAATCACCGAGAAGACCCTGTCTCATCCCCACCAATCGTACCTGTGACAATGGTGGGACAGAGAGCAGGGCCTCCCCGGAGGATCTTAATCTCCACGATGGTTCATAGGGGGAGATGCGTACGGACAGGTAAATTGGACCAGGGCTGTTTGATGGCTTTATAGGCCAAAGCCAGGACTTTGAATTGTGCCCAGTAGCAAACTAGCAGCCAGTGGAACTGGAGTAACATGGGAGTTGTATGCTCCCTGTATGCCGCTCCAGTTATTAACCTGGCTACCTCTCATCGGACTATTTGAAGCTTATGAGCAGTCTTCAAAGGCAACCCCATGTAGAGAGTGTTGCAGTAGTCTATCCTGGATGTAATGAGAGCGTGGACCACCGTGGCCAAGTCTGACTTCCCAAGGTACGGCCGCAGCTGGCGCACAAGTTTTAATTGTGCGAAAGCTCCCCTGGCCACCGCTGTAACCTGGGATTCCAGGTTCAGTGATGAATCCAGGAGGACCCCCAAGCTGCGAACCTGTGCCTTCAAGGGGAGTGCGACCCCATCCGGCATAGGCTGTAATCCTATACCCTGTTCGGCCTTGCGGCTGACTAGGAGGACTTCTATCTTGTCTGGATTCAACTTCAATTTGCTCGCCCTCATCCAGACCGTCACAGCAGCCAGGCACCGGTTCAGGACTTGGACAACCTCCTTAGCATTTGGTGGAAATGTGTGATAGAGTTGGATGTCATCTGCGTACAGATGGCATCAGACTCCAAAACTCCTGATGATCTCACCCAACGGCTTCATGTAGATGTTAAACAACATGGGGGACAATACTGAGCCCTCGGGGATTCCAAAGGACAATGGCTGTGCCTGTGAGGCCGAGCAGGAGTCCCCCAACAATATCTTCTGGGTACGACCCTTGTTACCCTACAGGTAACAAGGTTGAGTCCACAAGACAAGAGCCAATGTCCTAGAGCAGTCCAAATTCCTAAAGTGCATGGGAGTTCAACATTCCACAGTTTGGCATGGATATTAAAGTTACAGCCAGCAATCAGGTAACACACCCCAGTCCCTTAAATGCTACTTTCATAGGTTATCCCTGTTGCTGGCCTTTTCTCAGCTAGCATCAAGGATCTCCTCAGCTGATATTTTTCTCCTCTTAATTCCACAAAGGCAGGAACAGTTAACTCTTCCTCAACAGAAGTCTCTTGTGTTCAGCCAGCAAACTCTGTACTTGTTCTTTCTGGAGGTGGCTGAGATAGTTGCTGTTACTGGCTAGACTGCAATCCTACTGCTGAGCCATCACTCAGCAAACTCTCATCCATGCTATCCATGACAAAATCTCAGAATCCTCAAGTGCTGGAGATGCAGAATTAGTAAGCCAAAACTAACTTTTCCAAGCTGCACTGCTTTCTCTTTTGACTTCTATTTTACACTTTCTTATAGCCACACTTCCATACTCTTTCCCTTAGGTCTGTCTGCCTGTCTTGTTCCTGTCATGTAATCTTCACTACTACCTTTTCCATATCAACCCTTCATGCTTCACAGTTACATAATTAATATTGCAAAGAAATATTTTACCTATATTTGTTTCTTTTATTTGTCTTTGTATTGAAACTTGTGAGGTGCAGGAAAGTATTGACTTACTGGTATATTTTGAACTTACGGTGAATATACATTAGTTTATTTAATTTTCACAATAAACAGAAACTTATGGGTAAGATACTAAACTTACCTAGAGTTATTTTTAACAACGTTTGAAGATGTGGTAAGGCTATGAGTCTCAAGTTCCATTTATGATTTATACAATTGTTTTCTTTGAAGCTTGTCACTATAAAATGAAATCAACTGAATGAACAAGTTACTGTGTAGCCAGCATTCCTTCTAAGATAAGTCTAAAACTTTTTGTAAAAAAAAAAAAAACACCCCAAAATGGTTCAAATTAGCCACAGATCAGTTTAAGTAAAGAGCCACAGAGGCACAATGGGTCCAACCCTTGAGCCGGCTGAACTGCTGACCTGAAGACCTGAAAGTCGGTGGTTCAAATCTGTGAGATGGGGTGAGCTCCCATTTGTCAGCCTCAGCTTCCCAGGCAGGGACATGAGAGATGCCTCCCGCAGGATGGTAACACATCCGGGCGTCCCCTGGGCAATGTCCATGCTGATGGCCAATTCTCTCACACCAGAGGCAACTTGCTCAAGTTGCTTCTGACATAATAAAAAGTGTAAGTACTGTACTTTTAACTCTTATCAAAAAGGAACTATCCAATTCCCTTAGTAGAGTAGCAGAATGTGAGACTGATCTGTCCTAAGAGAATCTTAAAGAAGCACTGGACCCCCTCTAATCTCTCGACCGTGATACTACTTCTAGCTTTTTGAATACCTGGATGAGAAAATGGCAATGGCAGCCAAGGCAATTTTGCTCCTTGAGACAATGCTGGCACTTCCTCCTGTATGTAGAATAACCCTCAACTTATCCATGGATCATATAAGAATCCATAATGTTGACTGTAAAACCTGTGTTCAGTTTATACAAGAGATAGACTTACACACACACACACATTTGAGATACCTCTGTTTTAACTGTGGCCTCTGTTTAATGAAACTGTAGACATTAGATTACTCCTTCTTCATTGGCACTAGTAGTGCTGACTCAGAGCAGAGAATTGGTACCAAAGAGGAATGTAGCTGAGATACGTAAGAAAGTGTTTTTATTAGAATGCAATATCTCTGGTTTTGTGTGTTGTGTAAAACCTATTTCTCTTTTTAGTGACTTTGAGAAATTCTGATGCTAGCATTTTATACCAAAATCTCTGTCAGATGGAGACAACTGAAATAGCTTCAAATGTGGTAAATTGTATTAGAGGAGATCTTAGGCAAGTAGAATCAACAACAACAAAGATCTGAACATATTCAGTCCAGCATGATGCATTCCAAACATAATTTCGGGGGGGGGGGGGACTTACATCATATTTACAATAGACAATATAAGTTATTATAGATGGGATGTCCCTTGCTACAGTTCTTTATAAATGTTGGAAATGGTGTGAGTTATAGTGTTCTTTCCTAACAGCATTATACTAGATACTTTAAAAAATGCAAACAGTGGATATTCAAGATTTGCCTCATCTACAGTTTGTTGTACAGAAGGTCTTGGCTATAAAAAAAATTATACAGTGTTCCCTCGCTACTTCACGATTCGCTTATTGCGGACTCGCTGTTTCGTGGATTTCAAAAAATATTAATTTAAAATATATATCATGGTATTTTAACTGTTTTGTGGGGTTTTGCCACTGCCGCTCTCCAAGGCGCTTTCTCTCCTCAGTCCTCCCTCCCTCCACCCTTGAAGAGCCTTTCCTTCACTTTATTTTAAGTTTATAAAGACTTAAAATAGTGTATAACTACTAAAATAATGCATAAATATTAAAATAAATAGAGCATCCCTACATCGTCATTTTTCACTTATTGCAGGAGGTCCTGGAACATAACCCCAGCAATAAGTGAGGGAACACTGTATAACATTTAGTCACAGGACTTCATCATACCCTGTTTTGTTTTATCGGCAATAACCAGCAAAATGGAAGAAATGGAAGGTGCACCAGGAACCTCGCAGCAACCCAGTGACCCTCTTTCTCTTCCTTCCATCACATGGGAACAAGGCGTCCATGCTAAAGCTGTGGATAACTCTGTCGGAACTACCCAAAAAGACAACTTACCTTTCATTGTTGGCGAGGAAGCACTTGTAACCACTTCGGCCATGAATGTGGTGGGGCCACGGCCTGCATCATGTAATAGTGCTTGGCAGAATCCGCACCAGAAGAGGAGCAAGGGACCAAAAGTCCCTTGTGTGATGAAATGGATAATCATAAACAGGAAAATAGGGTTACCATCTTGCAAGTGAACCTAGAGTTCACGTTAATGGCTGCACAGCTCCTATAATTAAGAAGTATATATCTGTGACATTGAAAGGTCAAGAATGGATCAAGACTATAATAAAATTAAACCAGAGAAGGAAGACCAAAATCTAATATAATCTAATGAAGAAAATTAAAACAATAGATAGATAATCCCACATTTTAGACTTCCAAACTCAATTTACAGGTCCTGTGTTAGCTAACATTGATTGTTCCTATTGTGTTCATATACAAAAAAATTAAAGTTTTTACCTTGGATCAGAATTACTATATTATGAAAAAACAAGGATTCAAAGACCTGATAAAATTGAAAAGGAGGTTTATTTTCTTTAGTCCTGAATGTTATTTTTTATTGTACTACTCTGCTATTGGACAACAGTGAGAACAGAAAAATTCTGTTGATCTATGTGATACATTAGCATTTTAGATATTATTTTGTTCAGTATTTGGAAGACTGTACATAATTTAAGTGTCCATAATGCCAACTCTTTTCCCATTTGAAGTTTTGTGAAATCTTCTTAGTTTCTGATGTGAAAACATAACTTAACAAATAGCAATACTACAAACTGATCGCAAACTAGCATAAAACTGCAATTGATCTGTATTATTGTGAAAAGGTAGCTCAACAAAGTATGAAATATTTTTTAACCAGGCACTCCTTTGAAAAATTGCTTAACAATCTCAGCTCTTTGTGTTTTTTACACATGCCACTCAAAATCAAATAAGATTGTTTTCCTTAATGCTTTATTGAAAGTATCTCTGGTACATTATTTTACAGTGATCAAAAATTAAGTTCTTAAGGTTAAAAATTGCATTTTATTATTTTCAGAAACCTACAAATGATTCAGAAATACTGAGACAGAGGTATAGGAGATACGAGCTAGAAAGGGAATGATCAGACAGCTATTACGAAGATGTATCAAGAAAAGCAAACCAAATGTCAAATACTGAATTTTCAACAGAACACATCTTTTTCGATTCTTGGTTGTACAAAAGTTGAAAGACTTTATTCTTGGTACTGTAAAGCCTTTTTTAACTTTATTTACTAGGAGATGTAGTTACGGGCAATGATGCTCAAGTCTCGGCTCCTGTCCAGAATCTAAGTGCCCTCCAAGGGACAGTTGCTACAGCAACTCATGGTATGTTGACATTGTTACTGGAGAGTCCAGATTTACACTAGTGTCATTTGTGGTGTTGTCATTTCCAGTGTGTACCCTTCATCGTATTTCCACTGAGTGGCACTGTTGTTTAGAAAAAAGAACCTTCCTTTATTTCATTGAAGTATGTAATATGTTCAGTGTGGTTCTTACATTCTGTGTGTGTGTGTGGCAGCTTCACTCGCTACTGAAATACAATGTTATTTCATGTTCTTTATCTTACCCAGTTTCATGCAGTATAATGCCTGAGGAGTGCTTCTGTCTGGATACTTTTTGGGTCCACTGTAAGAATCTGATTTAGAACTTCTGAGTAATATTTGTTCATTTTAATCTAGAGAACTTATTTTATTTTCTTCTTAATTTTGTTGTTGACTGAGTGTGTGTGTTTAAATTTGGGTACTCCAGTTCAATATAGCAAAAATAAAACTATATTCTATTGTTTTTGCCTATTTTCTTCTGCATCTGCATCTCTGTTCAGTTTTTCATTTTCATGAGCTGGAGGTCTTTGATGTTGTTGTTGTTGTTATGTAATTCATTTCATTTTTGTTATTTGTCAAAAGCATCTCCACTATTTGTAAAGTGCTACATTGTCAATTTGTCATACATTGCCTAGACCCTAAATAGATTTGCCTAAAGCCATCATGACTAATGTTTAAGATTCTGTGCAACTGTGTAGCTCTTGATCTCTGGCATTAGTGTCCAGGAATTGGATTAAAAATAGAAAAACGCTTGGGTTTTCTGAAGTATTTTAGCTGTTAAATTAAAAAAAAAAACCTTTTCTCCCATCACTTGTGTTTATTTGTTTAAAAATATGTAAATTCAAAATATTTCAATCTGGCAATATATATTATGATCCATATTTCATTCTTCTTTGCCTCAGATAGTTCCATGCAACTCCAAACTTTATAAGTTCCAACATCAGATTATTCAATTGTCTTTTACTAAAAGTATAAATGTCATTACAATTTCAGATACTTTTTTTTTTTTTGAGAAAGTGAAACAGAGATTCTTGCAAACCAATTTTTCCAAACTGAGTTCCATATAGGTTTGTTCATGATCTAGTGAATGTATTGCTTTGGACAATCTTTTAATTTAAAAAAATAACAATCTCCATTGCCTTCTGCTTCTGCTTGTAATACCATACTTACATAGGAAGGGACAGGAATATGCAACTAATATGTCCATTTCCTTCCTGAGATTTATCTTCTTATGTTTGCTGTCAAACACTACCAGACATATATTACTTTTTAGATTTTAGTGAATTTTGAGTTTAAAATATAACAGTACTGATTGCTTTCGATTTCTTAACATATTAAGTCATGCTTCTTTTGTGTGGGTAACATGATAAAGGATTATACCAGATTCCCAAGACAAAACATTTGAAATTAGTCTTCCAAAAGGACATGGTACTTTATCATGGTTTAAACACAGCTTCCAAATATGATGCACCTACATATTTGGCCCTTTTTCCAAGCTGATATGGGTGAAACATCTGTAGTTTTGGTTATGATCCTCCTACTGCCTCAGATAGGCAGGAAAAAGAAAAACCTTCCAGTGTTTCCATATGGGGGAAGCTAACCCTAGGAGCTTTTTCCCCTGCCTATGGCTCTAGATAGGATGTGTTTGTCATTTCTTGTTGCTAGAGTCTTGCTACCTTCCTTTTTACCACACCTCTTCTTTGCATCCCACCAGTGCACTTTATAACCTTTTGCTTCTTCATTCCTCTTTGCATCAGCAATTTCCACTTCGTCTTCACCATACTTCACTCTTTCACCTTGCATTTGCTTCCATACCTTGCATCCTCTCTCTTGTGACAACCCTAGTTTCAGACTAATCGTTTATACCTTTCTGTTTCTTCGAGCTGCTTGAATTTTTCCAACAGAAATGCTGTTTATAGGTTACTTTGCTTCTTACTGTATAAGGAAACAGGTTTCACTGCACGCTGCCCTCAGCAATAAGCAATATACAGTATAGGTAAACAGCTGGAGAACTATCCCATTTTCAGAAGACAATAGTAAACAATGAATAATGAGAAATATGTGAAAGTTAACATAGGCTCCAAAGAAGGTGAAATCATGCAACACATAACTGTATTCATCTATATTTCTCTGTTAAAAAGTGTTATTTTGTGAGAATTCTCCAATGTATTTGAAAAAGTGTCTTCCATAACACTTTTATTCATATTGCTACAATATTTTGGATTTAAAATCTATATATTTTTAATGTATTTGGAAATTCTTAATAATTTTTTTAAAAAAACAAGTTAAACTATAGACGGTCAGTTGGCAACCAGAAAGTGGAACAAGTCAAGACTGGACTATATTTATTTATTTATTTACTGTATTTATATACCGCATTTCTCATCCCTGGGGGGGACTCAAGGCGGTTTACGGCATATCGGTAAAAAACACAATCTTCTTTATGTATTCTAACCAATTTTGTCTAGGTTATAAAACATTAAATACACAATTTTATAAACCTTGATGTTTGTATTTCTTTATAAAATCATGGCCGATTTATCTCATGTTTTAGGGATTGGTTTTCTTCCAGATGTTTATTTTTCTGGGATTGGGAGTTAGCAATAGCAATTTTCTGACCTGAAATTTTACAAGGTAAAATAACAGGAACATAGTGGGAACTGCCTGTTATTTTCTTCTCATTTAAAATGTCAGGAATTACAAAAAATGAAGATGCAGTGGTATAGAATAAAAATTCCTATATGTACTGTAGACAATTCAGTACTCACATCTAGGATACATTTCAGTACCTTCTGGGTGCTGTCACCATCATGAGAGGACCATACTCATATAGGAGGGAACTTCTTCTGATGCTGAAGAGTTCAATATTGTTACTTGTGTATTAAATTTTATATCCAGATATATTACTTGACTAGATCTTTATACTGTGACTGCTTGAGATTACTTCTGTCCAAATATATTTCATTTTGTTTTTTATTACTTTCAGGGTACCTGCTTTTTTCCTCTTCTTCAAATGTCAGCCACTGTAAAGTACATCTTTACAGTGCAACAATTTTCACTATCTTTAATAGAGGATATTTTCATAGCTTTGTTTGTATGAAACCAAGGATTTCATACTCTTTAGTTGTATAAATAACCCAACTAGTACCATTTTATATTCTAAGTAATTAATTTTTTTATATTGATGGAGTATGAAATGTTTCACATACGAATTTTTCCAAAATTTCAATCTGTTGGGAGTGTTTTTTAATGCCATCAAGATTTCTGAACATATTACATCTCCAGCCATCTAAAGTATATCCATTCCTAAAAGCCATAAAATTATCCTCTAGCTAGATTGAAATTTATAAATTGTGGTCCTAATTCCAGCTTGTTTCTACACCAAATTTGCAATATTCAAAATGTCTTTGAACCTTAGGAACAGTGGTAGTGTCTTCTCCTTGCCTGCCATTAGGAATTCCTTTGCACTAGACCTACACCTGATTTGGTTGGATTAGAATGGAATGAGGAGGAAGGTTGTCCTGGTGCTTGTACTTGGATTTTGTAGCTCCCTGAGTCATTGACCATCTCGTAATCTTCTGACTTAATAGCTTCTGAAAGTTATCTCCTGACTTTGTGACTGTTACTGATTTAACTGTTCTAGCTACATTTCTTCAGTGTTATAAATAATGGCGATAAAAGGAAGAAAAGATCAACAGTTTCAGATAAAATTATCTATAACAACTAAACAGCACAGCGTTATTATAGTATTGTACTGTTTGTTTGTCTCAGCCTTTAGAAACCAAAAGTGAAAATGATTTATGCAATTTTTTCATTCCATGACATCATGTTTGAATTCCAATAGGTTTAACCATTCCTTTTTAACTACAAACTAATTTCTGTCTTTCATAGACTTAACAGTGGTTTCAGGATTAAGGCTATATGGCTGGAATTTGTCACCAACCATTGCATTGTGAAATGTTCCTCATCAGCTGGCCATCTCTCCTTCTTCCAAGATATGAATGGGACTATATTTGGCTGCATAAGAAAAATGAGTTTCCTTTTGGCATACTGACTCATCATACTCAAATGTGTATCTACTTTGTCCTTTACGTACAATTTCCCTAGCTCCTGCCGCTATTTCACTTCAAATTCTTAATGCAGTAAATATTAAACTTTTGATTTGAAAATTAAAAAGTTGTGAACAAATTGACTACTGAAGGTAGGTTTCTCCTAGTGCAGCATCTGCTTTGTACAGTGAGTTCATTTTCTACGTTTTGCTTTGTGGGTCTTTGAAAGTGTGCTTTGCAGTGACCTTGGTCAATTTAGGCCTGTCTGTTTCACAGTAGCACTTCATACCTCCTTACATGTGTGGACAGATGTGCTTTGGTGTCATGAAATCTCACTCTGTGTCGAGCTATTCATGAAAATCACTTGAGTGACACTTCATATAGCTCTTTGATTGAAGTATTTCCCACTGATTTTTTTTATTGTGTCCCTCTATTTGTTTTGCAGGACAGAGTTCAAAAAATGTCAGCTCTTCTCCAAGCATTGAAAGTTTGTCTGGGGGACGTGAATACACAGAGTCTCCACCTTTGTCCGCATCCAGGAAAGAATCCTTTTTTAGTACTATTTCCCATTCTCGCTCTCACAGCAGAAGTCTATCCAAGAAAGAATCTGTAAGTCTGTTATTCCTTCTAAATATAATTTATGTGTTGAATATTGTTTAATTTATGTGCACTGTTTCACCTGTATAAATGGGCTGGCAAATTATCTCTAGACAGAGAAGATGCACAGGAGATATTTGCTGATTCATTTCATAGAGAGTAATTTCTCCTACACTCTAGTGCTTTGTGTATGCATGTATAATAACACGTGTAAGAAAGCTCTGTGACTTATGTACTTCAAACTTGTGTACTGAGGTTACTCTAAAGATACTACTCCTTTTAAAGGTATGCTGCCACCATTTAGACTTTTATTTGCTTCAAGAAACTGCTTTTAAAACTCTTTTGGACAGAAGCTCCCGTGAGACTGATGTTTTGAACAACAAAACTATGAAGTTTATTGAAGAGAACTTACAAACATAGGTATCAAGCTTAATGGTTCAGAGATTCTGGCATGAAAGTGTATGGTTCCTTTAAAAAGCTCACATTTTAGTTACAAAGTTCAACTCCTTTCTCCCTTCAAGAGTTTACTGACAGGATCTCCTCTCTGCCTAGTAAATCTTATCTCCAACACAGATAGTCCTACTCTGGATCTATCTAGCTACACTTCTACACACTATCTTCTCTGATAGCTGTAGAATCTACATGCCAGCTAACTCTGCCAGCCACCTGACAACTTTCAGGCTTCTTCGCCCTAACACTAACTCCTCTCCTCTGACAGCCAGACCCACTCTGCTGTCCTCCAAATCCCTTGGGCCTACTTTTTCAGGTTTTCCCTAGGCTATCAGGTGGTGAATCACTACAGCATGATAATAATAAAGATATGACCCAACAACCTAGGATATCCCACCAAGTTGTTCAACTGTATAACAAACATTGGAATTCATGCACACTTGCTTCGGAGTTTTCCGAGTGGATTACAAAACAACGCAGTTTTTTTTCTGCTGTGCTTGGATTCGGCACCTGTTTCCCTACATTGGTTTACAAATTAGCGCAGCTTTCCACCGCTGCACTCGGATTTGGTACTTGTTTCCTTGTATTAGATTACAAAACGCCAGCTCGGTAGGAAGCCTCTTCCATGCTTTGGTTTATTTACAAACTATTAGGACAAAGCTATCTTGGAATATCGGGACTTTTCCTAAATATACGCAAGTATGCCACTGATGTTTATAATTGATAGTGTCGTTAGTAACTTTAATTATATTTATATGCAGATTAAATTTCATTCATTATATGAGACCCTTTGCATTTATATGGTAGTAATTATATTCTAGTCTTTGTCCCTATGTTGTAGTTTTTATATCCCACCAAGTACCACCAATTATAACTAACTGCCCCCAATTATGGCAAACAATGGAGTGACAATCGGCCTCAGGCGCACTCACACACAAGATGGAGGACAAAAGGCAAACCACAAGTCTTGGCCCAAGGTGAGGCTTTGAGGGAACCAGTGCATACACACTCACTCCAAAGAAAGCCAGTAAGTGGAAAGCCTCCACTGTGTGCTTCTATTTTGTCTTCGCTCCGTCCAATTATTTATTAAAGTTTACTTTCTTCAGCTACCACCAATTTATCATTTTATTAGGCCACCTCCTTTACTGGGATGTTCATAAACCACACAAAGACTTCAGTTCGAATAAAACAGGAAAATGTTGTTTATTTTGAGCAGGCAATAAGCTTAATGGTTGCAGTTAACTTGTCAAGCTTTTCTTCAATAAAGAGTATGGTACTTATATTCTTGAGTTTCTTTAAACAAAGTTCCACATATAGAAATTCAAACAGGAATCCTTTAAAACCTTTTGAATTCTCCCTTCCTTCCTGCACAGCACTCTAAAACACTTTAGAGGCCTATTAACTATTATTCCTCAAAGAAGTATCTTTCCTTATAATCCAAAACAGTTGTATGGCATTCAATTTTGCTGTAAGCTGGTATGAGTCCCTCTATGGAGGTGAGAAGGTCGGTGTTCAAAAAATTTAACTAAATAAATAAATAATAACATCCATAATTTGCAAATATTACTGTCCCAATCTGAGAACTAGAACAAGTCGAATCCAGGGAGACTCCTAGTTTCTGGTTGTTTTATGAGGAGTGTTAATAACGGGGTCTAGAGGCTTCTAAAACCCAGGTGAAGTTGGTACCAGATGAATCAATACAAGAGTGGAGAGAAAGATCACAGCAAGAGAGAAAGGAAATTTTGGTGGGAGGAGAGATGATGCATATGGATGGGCATGGTTTTTTTAAATCCCAAACAAGATAGATATTTTCAGTCACAGTAATTAATATGTTTCAGGATTTGTGTGTGGTTTTTTAAATTGCTTTCTTCATCAAATGTTGGTTATGAGCTTATTGAAATTCACACTTTTACTTGGATATGATCTATAATCATGGACGAGAGATAAGGCCTTCTCAGCAGTGCCCCCCCCCCCCCGGTCTGTGGAACTCCCTCCCTAAGGACATCAGGCTGGCCACCTCCTTCCTGTCCTTCAGGAGACAACTGAAGACCTGGCTGTGGGACCAGAGGCATTGACCAGAGGACAATAGCAGCTTGGAAAGGAAACTTGAACATTACGACATTACGACATTGGATTTGTTTGGCTGGATCTTGGTTTTAGCAGCGTGTTAGTTGAATGCTAAATGAATTTTTTTGATGATTTTCATAATGTTTTAATCAAAGTTTACTCTTTTTAATCGAATGTATATGTTGACATCATCAATGATGCTTATGATGCTGCCCTGAGTCCCCTTGTGGGAGAAGGGTGGGGTAGAAATGAAGGATAGTTAATAGCCACCCACACTTTACTGTACAGCCAGATTTTTAAGATAGATTAAAGATTTCAGCCAGTTCTTTGCACACTGTAGAATTAGAATCAAGTGTGGTATATGGACACATGATTAATAGATGTTGTCGTACCTGAAAATGTGTTGCAATTCAAGCCAAAATAAATATTGTGTGTGTTTAAAACAAATTTCATATGCCTCAGTTGTAAAACAAATAAAATCCCTAGCTCTGATTCAAACTACTAAAATAGATATTGACTGTCCACGTTAGTAGATTCGGGTATCATTGGACTAGGAATAACATTGTTGTGCTGCCAAGGTTCTGAGACAGTTACAAAGTCTACAACATTTATAGAAATGAAAATAGATTACATGTGCCACATGTTCTAGTGTAAGCGAAAGAATCTATTTTCAGATTCTTATCTTATTAGAATTGAGGTGAACAACTCATGACCTTCCAAATGACATCGGACTACATGGCCTATTAAGTGAGACATTGTGGTCCAAGAGCATTTGGAGGAAATCAAGTTGCACATCTTGTACTGGTAGTGTAATTATACACAACATGCTATGTGATTGTCGTAAAAAAAGTAGTTTTTAGTTAATAGAAAAGTTCTGAAAGAAACAGCAGTCTTTTTATTGTTTCAAAAATCCTGTTTCACTTCTGGATAGAATTCAAGGAGTTGCTGACAGTATCTTTAGATTATCATCGTCTAGAGCAGAATATTATACATGGCTGGCACTTGTTGCCATTTCCTACAAATTAACTTCCCAGAAGTGATGGCCGTTTGTTTTCAGAAAGAGTGATCTAATGGGTTGAATTTTCGTCTCTTTGATTTCTCTCAAGGCAGAATACTTTGGTTAACATCATTGCTGCTGTATTCCTTGTTTTTGCTTGACTTGCTATTAACACTGTTGAAGTGATGGCCGTTTGTTTTCAGAAAGAGTGATCTAATGGGTTGAATTTTCGTCTCTTTGATTTCTCTCAAGGCAGAATACTTTGGTTAACATCATTGCTGCTGTATTCCTTGTTTTTGCTTGACTTGCTATTAACACTGTTTTTAGCTGCCATGGAAGTCGAAATCTAGTAATTATTCTGTTTTACAACACATACAGAGTATTCCATTCTCAGGCAGGCTGAATGAGTAATCACCTGTGGATTTATCCCTTTGCGCCACACAGATTAAGGCAGGAGTCCTGAAAACTTCCATTCCATTAATAGTATTGGCTCTCTTCTCTCTTTTCAGTTTTCTTTCCCATTCCTAGCCAACTGGTCAAGGTTTTTATTTATCTCTTCCTCTATCACATTATTTCTCATTCTAATTTCTCTAAATATTGTTTAGAGAAATTTTCATTCATTTAGAATTTAAACTATGCCTTCAGTAATAAATGAGATGGTTAAAAAATATAAACAGAGTATGTCTTGAGAAGACAAAGACAATTGCCACTTGCCTTCTGAGAAAAGGCGGCATCAAAGTTGCTTAGGATTTAAAGTGGTAATTATGGGACATGTCTTCAAACAATTGCAATTTCTTCACTCCATAGGACCAGAAATTCTGGTCAAAGGAAATTAGTATAATGCCAAGTTTTTAACTTTGTTTATGGTTTTCCTATATATTATAACTGTTTTGTCAATTCGCTTCTGACATGATAAATAAGTAAATACTCCATAGGGGAAAATTAAGGTAACAACAGATGTAAGCCTATTTGAATGGATAGCTCATTGCATGGAAGAGTTTGGTCAGAGATGGAAACATTTCTGCATATGAGTCTGTTGGAGATGAGGGCAATCAAATTGGCTCTGCTTCACTATGCACCAATGATACAGTCAACATGTCCAAGTAGGCACACATAATATTCCATCTTGTCTCCTGCGGCATCAGAGCCCTTCCCCCACCACCAACAGCCGCTCTGGGGCCAGAGTAAAGAAGAGAGCTCCTCCCCCAGCAACCACATATTATATAATACTAATATTATGAATGATGTATTAGTATTATGCTAATAATATACCATGTTTTTATGTAGATATGACTTGTAAGCCACTCTGAGTCCCCTTCGGGGTGAGAAGGGCAGCATATAAATGTCGTAAATAAATAATAAATAAAATAAATAATATGTCGAATATATTAACAAACCAAGAGCATTCTCATTCAAAGTAACTGATAAAGGGATCAACACAATTTTGACATGGTCCAAGAGGCAATAAAATCTTTGAAAGCAGTTTATTTGAAGCGGTTGTTGAACGTAACAGATTTTTTGATCAGGAACAGATTTTTTCCCTGTGGGAGCATTGCAAATGAGATGCAGAAAGTTTGTGCTACAGATAGCAGTTTATGTACAGAAAAGCATGTTGGCTGAAAAGCATCTTGTATACATTTCTACCACTGCCAATAATTCAAAGTATCATTGCCAGGGGGTTCTGATCATATGTCATTGGCCTTGCAGGCCATGCTTTTTTAGTGCTAATGAGTATGTAAGTGGGGTAGTCATGGCAATTGCTATAAATGGAGAACTTACTTCATCAAGGTCTAGTTCTCCACCCCAATTCAGGTTAGTTGACATTAACCGTTTGGAGATTGGGCAGAGCAATTTGTTGAATCAAGATTACTTAGATGCAGTTGCAAATACTATTTTATCAAGACAGTCTCTCAGATGATCTACGAGAATACCTGGAATCATTCAAAAAGTAGTGCATGGCCAATGTGCAAAATGACTCAACATCTGTCAAAGAAGATTTAGCATTTTTGCAATCAGATCTGGCAAAAGGTTTAAGGCCTAATTTATTGAAAACACAACTATCAAATTTTTCAACAATTCTGGACAGTAAGGGGAAGTCATTGTCACCTCACTTCATTACAAATATTTTTTAGAGAGGCACATTTATAGGCATCTCCAAGAGTTCATAGGTTCCCTTCATGGGATTTAAATCTTTTTTAAAATGTTAGCCAAGTCACCTTTGAACCCACTGAGAGGTTTTACTTATTTTGTTATTAAAAGTAACGCTATTTATAGCAATGACATCAGCTCTCTGAGTTGATGTCATTGTCCCTTGATCCAAATTTATGCAACTTAGAAGTTATCTTATAGGTGCTATTCACGCTGACCACTCAAGAAACTACGGTTACAGGTAAGCAACCCATATTTATTATAGATCAGTGCTGTCCAACTTCTGCCGACCCAAGGGCCGGACTTCTGGTGAGTGATCACCTGGGGACTGAGTAGCTACGCCCCGGCCACGCGGCCACGCGGCTCCGCCCCTTCTCCCAAAGCGTCACAATAGCCTTGGAAGCGGGCGATTTCGCCCACTTCCGAGGCTGTTGTGACGCTTTGGGAGAGAAGGAGGAGCCACGGGGAGCCTTCTGCGGCTCCGCCCCTCGCCCTAAGCATCACAACAGCTGTTGTGACACTTTGGGGGGAGAGGGCGGCCGCGAGGAAGCTCCGCGGCTCCGCCCCTCGCCCGCAGGCCTGGATGGCTCACGGGGGAAGCGAGCGCCTGGTTCTCGCTTCCCCTGCGAACCATCCAGGCTTGCGGGAGGGTTTTTCCCCTGGCTCGTGTCCCTCTGGTCAGAGGGACGAGAGCCGGGCGACTCTCCCCCGCAGGCCTCCCAGGGAGGCCTGCCCCCTCGCTCCCTCCTGCTCTTCCCGGCGCCGCCGGTGTCCCAATCACCGCGGCGCCGGGGAAGGAGAAGGAGGGAGGATTCCTCCTTCCCCTGCGCCACGGCGATCGGGACACCAGCGGCGCCGGGAAGGAGGAGGAGGAAGGGAGGATTCCTCCTCCTCCCCCCCCTCCCCCCCCGCTGCTGCGAACCGGATCGCAGCGGGCGGGAGAGGGACGGAGGAGGCAAGGCAGGAGGAGGAGGAGCTGGCTCCTTCCTTCTCCCTGCCCGCCTCCTCCTCCCCTCCCTCCCGCCCGTCGCTGCGAACCGGATCGCAGCGGCGGCGCGGAGAGAGGGACAGAGGGGGCAAGGCAAGGAGGAGGAGGGAGCTGGCTTTTTTTCCTTCTCCCTGCCCCGCCTCCTCGCCTCCCTCCCGCCCGTTGCTGCGAACCGGATCGCAGCAGCAGCGCGGAGAGAGGGACGGAGGGGGCAAGGCAAGGAGGAGGAGGGAGCTGGCTCCCTTCCTTCTCCCTGCCCCGCCTCCTCCCCTCCCGCCCGCCCGTCGCTGCGATCTCGCAGGGGCGGCGTGGAGAGAGGGACGGAGGGGGCAGTGCAGGGAGGAGGAGCTAGCTCACTTCCTCCCTGCCCCGCCTCCCCCGGCTGCCATTTTTTTAACATGCCGGGGCATAGCGGGGGCCGTGTCCAACAGGCTGGGGGCCGTGTACGCCCCCCCCCCCCGGGCCGCCAGTTGGACAGCCCTGTTATAGATGTTGGATTATTCCTTCAGTCTGCTTGAGAATGAGAGGTTGCTCCAACAGTGAGCAGTCTATCTAGGGAAGCTGAAGTTCCAACTCAAACAAAGATATAAAAAATTGTTCTGTCTGTTCTTTAGTATTCAGTATTTTTATCTCAGGTTAACCATGCTATGAGATCAAACTGAAGGGAAACAGAGAAATCAGCAGTATGAGTGGAATAGAATTTTGAGGACTCTTTCCTTGATCTGGTTGGCACAAGGGGATACGTACATAAATGGTGGATTACTTCTTCAGCCTCCCCAGAATGACTATTGACTGTAGGTATCACTGATAAGCTGCTTTGCTCTGCACTGCTGGATTCCCAACAGTGTTTTTTCAAGTACTTCTTACCCACTGTTACTCTGCACAGAGTCAGTATCTGCAATCTTTTTTCCATTTATTTGGGCCTTTCTAAATTTAGAACTCTGCATCACCTCATACAAAGGTCAATCATTTTGTTCTGGTAAAAGCCCGAAGAAACTATGTCAGAATAGTGTCATATGAAAGCTGATCATTTTGTTCTACTTAAGTCTATGAAAGAGTATAATAATAGCACCATAAATATTCTTGTGCCTTTTTCCATACAAAGAATGTTATGATGGCATTGGAAAAGAATTGGTGATATGTAGCATGCTTTAGCTAATGTAAGGCTGATAATAGCAAAGAAATCTACATTGATTTAATGTCACTAAATCATGCTTACAGATATAACACAGTTTGCAGTCTAGACCATCTGTCTGTTGCAATAGAGTACAGTTGCATTGTTTGACTAATCTGGGGATGACAAAGTATATTGTAACATTTACAAGTATAAACATAATATGTGATGACTTCATATTTTGTATGAAATGAATGTAGACAGAGATGACTGAAGCAGAAAATAGGGAGGATGTAAAATTAATATAATATATAGCATTCCAAAATCTAGCCACTTTGCATAATAGTAAGACTAAGACATATCCAAATGGCTATATGGCCAAACTGAGTACTGGATATATGCGCTTGTCTTTTGTTATTCAGGTATAGAATTTAATATCTCGAGCATTTCTGTTGTGAAGACAAAGTGTTGGTGGAATATCTGGAGCATTTCTATTGTGAACAGAGTATGCTTGTGTTACAGGGTCTATATCCATCATTTCTCTACTTGTATGGCCTCTCAAACACACCCAGAGTCTTATCAAATAGGGAAAAGGAACTTTATTTAAGCTCTACAAGATCTAAGCCAAGTCATAGGACATTGGCACAGGTCCTAGAAAGTATCTTCAAGATACAAGCGCTGGCATGGTTTTGTTTTATTGTTGCCAGAGGAAGAGCTTGGGTCCTTCATATGACCTTCTCACTGGGAGAAGGGTTTGTCCTCAGTCCCCTCCAAGTCTCCACTCCCAATATTCAGATCCAAAGGAGATGCCTACAACTCATCTCCTGTCATACAATTTCTACCATTTGGCCTTCCTCCTGAATGTTCTTTTGGCCTCTTTATCACACTCCATTACAGAGGCTTTAATTGAGGCCATTGGAGAACTGAGAACGGCACAGGCATGCTATTGGTGAATCCCGCTATTCCACAGATTAGGAAGATAAAATAACAGGTGTGTGAAAAGAGACATAATGTATGCTGCCTCGTATTTCATAGAAAAAGACTGGAATGGAAATGCAATAAAGACAAGTTGTATTGAATACTAATATGCTATTGTTCTTAAGCTACCATATTTTTTCTTTAAAATATTGTTATAGGAAGAAGAGTTGGAAGCTCAGATTTCATTTCTCCAAGGACAGCTGAATGAACTGGAAGCCATGTGCAAATACTGTGCAAAGACGATGAACACCCATCTGGGTAAGAACATGCTCTACTTCATAGACATTGATGACTATATGTCCCACTTTTTAGGAATGCTTCATAAGTCTATATAAAAGTGTCACAAAGTCTAAAGAAAAGTAGAACTGTCATGCAAATTTTCAACTTTGAAAAAGAAGCACCACCATCTAATATAATGGTTTTTTTCGTGGTCTCTGTGAATGCACACATGTGGAGTGACTGTGTCTGCGCAGGCCCCAACGGAAACTTCCCAAGTTCAAACTTTTCAAGTTTTGGCGGTAACTCCGCCCAGTCCCCGGCAGAGCATAAAAGGCACCCAGTGCGCACACTCTGCAGTTCTTGTTTTTCCGCTGCAAGGTTCGCATCGGAACTTCTTCGCTATTTCAACAACTCATTTTAAACACTGTATGCAGTGTTCTCAGAAGATCCCTGACTTGGATAAGCACTCCAAGTGCCTCCTTTGCCTAAGCGAGGCTCATATCGCCACTTCTTGCCGTCATTGCCAGGCGCTGACGGCCCAATCTCGTAAAAATCGGCTTCATCGGCTGAGGTGTCTCCTGTACCAGCAGTCCTTGGCCACTTCATCATCAATCTCAAGGGCTCCTTTGGCGTCGACCTCAGCAGGTCCATCCTCAACGGATCTGTCCTCGGCGTCAACCTGAGCAGCTCCGGCTTCTTTGGCATGCTCAACCTCGGCAGGAAAGAAACCGCCACCAAGGTCTCATTCGACGATGTCGACAGCGTCGAAGTCTTCAAGACAGACGAGACAATCCAAGCAGCCTTGCACTGTGACGACATAAACAATGCAGGCTCAGCACTCGTCCACCGCGAGCTCGGTAGCTTCCGCTCGCTCAACTCGGTCCATGAGGTCGGCTGTGGCTACGGCGCCATCTTCTACTGCAGTGCGCATTGCATTCAAAAGGACGCATAAAGAATCCCGCCGAGTGAAGACGACATTGCCTGCTGTTCCGCCGACACCAGGGAAGTCCTTACCGGCGCCAACCTCATCAAAGCCGCCGTCCAATCATGAGGGAAAGTGATTTGACGCAGTGGGATGGAAGTTGTACTCCGGGGCCCTCTTGCTCACTAGGATGAGCAATTATGGTGCATGCATGGGAGCATACCAACAAATTTTGTGGGAGAAAGCCCTTCCCTTCTTTCAATGAATTTCAGAGGAAGACCGTACTGTTCTGACTACTCTGGCTCAGGAAGCTAACTCCCTAGCACATCACCAGATCCAAATGGCAAAACACACTGGTGACACCGCTGGCAAAATGATCGCCCATGCCATTGCCATCAGACGACACGCCTGGTTGCGATTGTCAGAACTCTTGACCTCGTCCAGACAGGTTATCGAGGATCTCCCGTTTGATGCCCTGGGCATCTTTAATGCTGGCACCGACAACAAACTGAAGGCTAACCAAGACTTTAAACTGTTGGCGGCAAAATGTGGCATCGAGAATCAATCTCAGGCTGAGGGCTTGCTGGTATCAACATACCTGGCGTACATACGGCCAGCCATACCATCAATATCCATACTGCCAAACCCTTCAACCTCTGCCAAGTCCGCAGCCGCATCAACAGCAGCAGCAGCAGCAACCACAGCGTTCACGCTCTCGGCACGCGTCAGGCAACAACCAACCCCGATGTCGCATTTGACTTCTCACAGGACGATACCGTCTCCTTCTCAGATACAGATGTCACCGCCATACAGTCTCACTTCATCGATGCTTGGCGACTCATCACCTCAGATACATGGGTGCTCAAGGTTGTCGAAGACGGCTATGCGTTAGAGTTCGAAGAGCTCCCCGCCCGACAGGTCTCATTGTTGATACCGAGCCTTCTTTGCCAATCCTGAAAGAGGTCGACACCTTGCTTCAGAAAGGGTGATTTCTCCCTCTCCAGCATACTTAGACAGGCAGGCGTTCTTTTCAGAGTACTTCATTGTTCCAAAGCCCAACGGCTCTCTGCGCCCAATTCTCGACCTGAGAGACCTCAACTTCTTCATAAAAGCCCAAAGGTTCAGAATGGTGATGGTATCGTCCATACTTCCCCTTCTTCGTGCAGAGGACTACTTCATGTCAGTTGATCTCTGAGATTCATCAAGGTCACTCTTTTCGAGTCAGCAGCCAGACCTACCAGTTCAACGTCCTTCCCTTCGGACTGGTAACCACACCAAGGACTTTTATAAAATGCATGGCGGTGGTTGCGGCCTACCTCCGAAAGCGGAAAATCCGGGTTTTTCCATATCTGTACGACTGGTTGCTGGCATCACAGTCTCCCACAGTACTGAGGTCGCAGATACAAACCATGTTGGCCCTCCTTGAAATCTTCGGCCTACAATGAAATGCCGAAAAGTCACACTTGACTTCAACAACCACCATAAAATTTATCACCGCCATGTTTGATTCGCGGACTCAGACTGCCTCGCTTCCCAAGGCCAGGTTTCGAACTCTTCAGCACAAAGTTCGACGGTGCAGAGTGGCCCAGACATCTACAGCCAAGTGCATTCAGGTGCTCCTCGGCCACATGGCGTCTACAGTCATGGTGACTCTGCTAGCCAGGCTCCAATTTCGTCCCCTCTAACGATGGTTTCTCGACCACTTCAATCCGGCTCAAGTCCACAACTCCAAAGTCCTGTTGATATCGAGGTCAGTACAGAAGTCTCTTCAATGGTGAATGTCTCGACACCATGTCTGCGTGGGGATCCCTTTTCACCCCTCGTGCCCATCTATCACCCTGACGACAGATGCATCAATGTTCTCTGGGGATGCCATACAGG
This sequence comes from Anolis apletophallus, assembly GCA_030556195.1. Lineage (NCBI taxonomy): Eukaryota > Metazoa > Chordata > Lepidosauria > Squamata > Anolidae > Anolis > Anolis apletophallus. The sequence goes on along the minus strand of JARBWK010000008.1, from coordinate 54,912,351 downwards.
AGAACTGTCCGTCCAAGACCAGTGGTCACCGCAGGAGAGGTCTCATCATATCAACTACCTGGAGTTGCTGGCCATCTTCAAGTCTCTGAAGTTGTTTGCTCCCTTAGTCACCAACACAGATCCTCACAGACAATATAGTGGCCATGTATTATGTGAACAAGCAGGGCAGCACAGGTTCCAGAAAGTTGCTGGCACTCTCCCTGGCTCTTTGGGATTGGTGTGTGGCTCATTAAACGTCGATGTCGGCACTGCACCTCCCAGATTCCCTGAACGTCAAGGCCGACTTTCCCAGCCAAACCCGATCATCCTCCCATAAATGGATGATCCATCCAGACGAACTCTCAAAGCTGTTCAACAACTGGGGTCAACCGGTTTGCCTTGCCGATGAATGCTCAGCTCCCTCAGTACGGAGCTCATCTGCCCCTGGATGCAGCATCAGGCTGCCTTGGGGATGCCCTACTCTTGGACTGGTCCAAAGACTTCCTCTACCTCTTTCCTCCGTTTCCTCTCATCCTCAGGGTGGTTGAGAGGATCCAGATGTTCTGGGCCAATTGCATCCTGGTGGCCCCTGCGTAGCCAAGACAAGTGTGATATCCTGTCCTCCTGCAGTTTTCCAATGGTCAGTACCCCACGTTTCCTCTGCGCCACAATCTTCTCTCCTTCTCCACCCTGACCTCCCCTCCCTTCACCTGACGCCTTGGAGGATCCAATTCTGACATCGCTGCAGCCGGCTGTGCAGTCCATCCTGTCAGCTGCCCACAAACTAGCAACGGTCAAAGCCTATGCCTCATGCTTCACGCGGTTCCAGAAATTTCTTCGGGATCGAGGCGACAAAACATTTCCACCTTACTGACAGTCCTCGATTTCCTGCTTTCCCTGTCTGAGCGCAACTTGTCACTGTAGTCACTAAAGTCATACCTGGCGGCCATCTCATGGCACATCCAGTGGAGGGATGTCCTTGTTCCACAATACCATGGTGAAGACGTTCCTGAAGGGGTACACCAATCTACACCCTCCAGTCCACCCTCTGACCCCTGGCTGGAGCCTCGACCTGGTTCTCTCCCGGCTGGTGGCACCGCCCTTCGAGCCATTGGCAACGATTGACCTTCGCCTTCTCTCGTGGAAGGTGGTCTTTTTGGTGGCGATCACGTCTACTCGCCGGCCTTCTGAACTCGCAGTATTGCGGGTTGATGAGCCATATTTGCTTTTTCATTCGGACAGAGCGGTTCTCTGCATGGACATTTTTTTTCTGCCGAAGGTGGTCTCTCCCTTTCATGTTAATGAGGACACTGTTCTTCCATCGTTTTTCCAGGCCCTGTCCACTCTGATGGAAAGGAGGCTGCATCTCCTCAATGTCCGTAGGGCCCTGTTGTTTTTTTGGGACAGAACCTCTGTTTGTGGCCTACGCTCCAGACAAGCTGGATCTACCAGTTTCATCCCAACGATTGTCCAACTGGATTGCCTCTACCATTGAACTACGTTACAAACTGACCCAACACCTGCCTCCGCCGGTTGTGCGGGCCCGGTCGACAAGAGCCATTGCAGCCTCAACTGCCTTTCTTAAGGTCATCCCCCTCGACTCTATCTGCAAGGCAGCTATGTAGTCCAATCCTTTGACTTTTGTTTCCCATTATAGATTGGTCACCAGAAAAAGGAAAAACACGGCTTTTGCCCATTCGGTTCTTTCCTCTTGCCCTCCGTGTACATTATTCCCTGTGAGGAATGTCTTTTCTTTAGCATTCCAGATGTACCCGAGTCATCGTCGCTGTACCTTCTCTGATTATCCTTATTAATGAAGTTGGTTTACTCCTGTGGGTTTATCTATGTCCCAAGCCCCCACTTCTCATAAGGGGGCTCAGGGTGGGTGCCCCATACTCAAGAGTTTCTTCTATTGTTTTGTAATGTTTCTCATTGCAACTGCCCAATGTTTGTTCGTAAATAACATTGTGATTCCATGCCTTCTGAATGTGTATGCTCGTCGGTACCATGCCCGAACCACAGGCATTGCTGTGTTTCAAATGTGATGCTTACACAAGTTTGCTACCTCAATGTTGTGTGGGTATGCTGTTGTTCATGTTGAACTGATTGCCCTCTTGGACTTAGGGGTGCTTCGCCCCATTAACACTTGAACGGTATGTCCTGTTCTTTATTGTTGCTTTTTTTGCAATACATCAGGTTTTGGTCCTTCAAGAATGGTCGGTTTGTTCTTCCCACCTCCAGGACCTTATCTTGCTAGTCTCCACATGTGTGCATTCACAGAAACCATGAAGAAAAATGGTAGGTTACATACCTGTGACCATCCTTCTTTGTGTGGTGCTCTGTGAATTCACACAAACCCGCCCAGCCTCCCCTCTTACAAACCTCCTCCTTTCTTGCTACCTTGCGGCGTAGGAACTGCGGGACGCCTTTTATGCCCTGCCGGGGACTGGGCGGGGTTACCGCCAAAACTTGAAAAGTTTGAACTTGGAAAGTTTCCGTTGGGGCCTGCGCAGGCGAAGTCACTCCTCATATGTGAATTCACAGAGCACCACTCAGAAGAAAGATGGTCACAGGTATGTAACCTACTAATATATAAAAAAGAAAAGCGCCATCAGGTTCAGTACACTTGTGAAATTGCACTCTTTCAAGACAGGATAGAAAAGTATGCTTAGACTGCTGGATGATTGATTATAGCTTAAGGAGATGAAATATTTGTTTTGTTTTGTTTTCATATGGTGTTTTGTGTTTATCATTTTCTAGTGTTATTTTTGCTGAAGTAAACATAATTTGAAAAATAATTTGAAAAGTAGCATCAGCCTTCACTGCAGGGAACGTTCATGTTACCCCTGAGTGATGAGTCCCATCCTGTCCCGTCCCCCCGCCTCCTCTTACTTAGATAACACATCACCTGGGGGATCAGGCTAATTTATTTGCTCAGTCTCAAACATTATTACAAACTGTTCATAAGGGAGAGCCCGAATATTGGGAACAATTGGTTGGTCAATGCAAGCAGCCAACTTTGAGTAGCACATAAGAGTAGAAATTGCATGTTATATAATTTATCACAAAAATTTAGTCTCCAAGAGGATAAGGACTTGTACGATTTTCAGCATCAGGTGCCAGAATCTTTGGGTGATATACAGCTTGAACAAGCATTATACCCGCAAAATTTAGTGCAAATTTTAGTAATTTTTAAATGAAAGAAAATTTCTTACATCGGTTTTGAAAATGAATCAGCAATTGCTTCCAGATAACCAGGAAAATAAATTCTCAGCCAGACAAATTGAAATAAAATATCAGTGTATAGTTTCTTACATCCCTGTAGCAAGATTTTTGGACTGAAATATTTCTTATTCACAGGCTCGTATGAGTTTTCAAGGACAAAAGAAACAGGTTTTACAACAATTAAGTCATTCATATCTTCACAAATTTTGAAAATGCAAGCCAGAGAAATGGTAGCAATAACTAGGACAAAGAAAAACAGTACTCCTGAACAAGGAAGGAATTTAAGAGGGAAACCTGAAATTGCCCCTTTGAAAAACATCACAGTGGGGATGTGCACTTCGTTGGTTTTTAAAGTCTTATCTAGAAACAACTGATTGCAAGAATTCTTCATTGCAATTGATACAGTGTTACACGTGATGGTTTGGAGACCATTTTACTCCAGTTTTTCATTAATAGTTTAGATTTTTGTTTAACGCTTATCCGTACAAACAACATCAGTTGGCTATCTATATCCACAGATTCAACCATCCATGACTTGAAAATCTTTCCCCAAAAATCCCAAAAATAATGCTTGATTTTGCCATTTTCTTTGAGGGACACCATTTCACTTGTGTAGACACTTGTGCATCCATGGATTTTAGCTTCAGGGGTGAGGGCTGGAATCAAACCTCAGTGGTTACCAGTGGCCCGCAGCACTAACCATTTTATTTCAGATCTAAATATGTTTAGCATTTCCCAGCTGTCATATAAAACAATCTCTACTATATTTTTAGTTATTGCTGGGTTTCTATTCATCAAGATGTACAAATGAAAAGCAAGATCTTCATTTGAAAATTAGTGTGATTTTGCAAACTTTCCATCTAGTGCTCTTTCAAATATTTTTCCCATCAAAAAGACTGCTCATGTTTTAACTTCCAGAAGAGGGCAAAAACTGTGCCAAGAATAATCTGATGACTAGGTGTCAGAGCCTTTACCTGGGGGTAGGCTCTGGATCAATTTATGCATTTCTAATAAAATTTCATGCTAGCTTCCTGTTCTACTTCTGCCTACTTGGAGTGGTAAATTAAGTCCATAGTAATATTTTTGAGATGTATATTTCTACCCATATCACTGCATATATACCAAAGGTCTTGTCTTTGAACTGAAACAACTTACACACGTGATGGCTATGAGAAAGGTTGGCCCTTAAATTGCAGTCTAGATCTGCCACAAATAACTGAAGATTGCTATGCAGTTTAATATTGTCAGATTCCTAACTTTAAAAAGAATTAATCACTGTTTTGATTATTTTTCTTGTGCAAACTGGTTTGTTAAAAGATAACTTTCCTTATCCCTTTATGATGATACAATGTTTCTATTCAAACATATACATTCATTCCTATGTGCTTGATCCAATACTGTCAAAGTTATAATTTTATTCCATGGAATGTAAAGGAGGAATAGATAAATTAAAATAGTATTTTTTATTTCTATGTTTATACAAAAGCATTCTCATTCAGTGTTTATCAATTGCTTTTGCTGTGCCACATAAATACAACATAATTATATATTTGGGCCCTTCCCTCAAAGTTACTATGGAAATGGGTGTGGTTCCTTGAATAACCTAAATGCAGTATTTAGAAGAATTGATAAGTTGCTTCTTGTGGTAAAGATTGATAAACAGAAGGAAATTTTCACATTTTGTGTGCTATTTTAGGAAATAATACATTTGAAATCACACTTTTTCATTATAATATTGGAAAAGTGGCACTGTTTATTAAATCTTCAGCATTGCTTCTGAAGATTGCTTTGTATTTATTGACCCAGAGGCCCATTCACACTACACAATTATCACACTGTTATTCCACTTTGACTGTCATCTTTCTATCTCATTTGGGACTCACTTCTGAGTAGATAATATATGTGTATGATGGTATTTTAATGAAAATTGAACATTGTACTGCAAAGGTAAATAGTAAATCTCTCCTAGTATTGTGGGATTTACAGTTTCTTTCCTGTGGCCTTGTGCAGTTCTGGCATACATACAGAATTAATAGAATCAAAAGGAAGTGGGTGACAAAACTAAGCCTGAAAGTATAAGGTTTATGCAAATCTCAAAATCTTCAGACAGAGCTAGAGGGCAAAAGAAATATTTCCAAATCATGAATATTTCTGTACAGTATTGATCCTGTTTTTACCATTCTGCTTTAGAGGGGTAATGTGGAATCCATAAGGAGGGAAATCTGCATGCCGGAATGAAGGAGAAACAGGGAGAGAATTACTAAGGGTCTAGTAAAAGAAAGGACCCTCTGAGTAGGTTGTTGTGTTTATTCTTTTTGCTTATTAAAATATGCAACTGAGATCACTAGAACTCACTCCAACCCTCCAGTGACTGCTGTAGGACGTTTTCATAACGTCTTGCTCTGGCCCTATTGGGAAAACCAAGACTCTGTCCACTCCATTCTTCTCTATTTCTTTTCTCCCATAGTCATCTCCAAAGGCAAATTCATAACTGGCTGCTTAAAAGAGGGGTGGGGTGAGGGGAATCTGGAACTCCTCATGAAAAACTGGAAAAATAGAAACGCAGAGTATTTTCTCAGCTGATACATTGCTGCTTAGATGCTATGTTTATCTTCTATGTTTAGACTGTTCACCTGATGACCCATTTGTCTTGTTTCCATTGATTTGCAAACCACTCTGGGAGATTTTCTGACAAAGGTTTGAAATTGCCATGACCCTGTTGGAGTTAAATCTGTATTTATTCTTGATAATGATTTGTAATAGAATAACGGGTACAAGAACCTTTCACAGCTCTCTAAATATAAGCTGCTTTGACAGACTACTTGAAGGCCCATATACCCACTACACACAGGGCAGAGTTTCTTAGGAGTTTGCAAAATGTAAACAAGTTCTACTGCATCCCCGAGGAAAAGCAAGAGTGTATCTCAGACATGACAATCATACAGTATTCTGGGTTCTGTACTTCCGTTCCCGCCTCCCTCATTATTCGATATGCATTAGAGATAAAATGCACTATTCAATGGATTGGAATATTTTTTTTTCTACCATAACTCTTGCATAAGCAGTTGTTTCCAGCCTTCTTGATCTTCGTTTTTTTAAAGTCTACACAGGTTTCTTTTGTGATTTCCAATAACTCTTTTCACATAAAGGCATGACTAAGGAAGATGTGGTATGTGCGAAATGTGCATATTAGAATCTAATCCAAATTAATCAGGCCTGACTATATCATTATTTTTCTTTATACTACCAAAACTTTGTATTACGAATCCCTGGGTAGGGTGCTTTGTTCCTAAACTTTATCTTAAGATGTTCTCTTGGGGAATGATCAAAGAGCCCAAGCCCTTATTTAAACAGGCGTTTTAATCCACAATGGGTTGCTGCATCTTGCCGCATACAAGAGGAATGGCCATCAGCTTTATTTTAAATAATGAAGGCTTTTACTTGCATTGAAGTATGCAGTCTCAAAATATTTGTAGCTTTTTAATAGAACTGGCTCTCTGCTACTCACTGTAAAAGGGCAGGAGGATATTATAATTAGTTTTATCTGTGTTTTATTTATTTATATCTCATCTTATCCCTTGTCCTGTTATACTATCTGTCTTTTTATCTGTCTGCCTATTTAAATTGTATCCCATCTTCTGAAATTGGCAATTTACAGCATAGATTAAAAGAAAGTACACCTTAAACCCTGTTGAGGAGAATGTGCAACCGCATTCTTTAACCACCAAAGCCTCCCCCCCTTTTTTAAAGCATTCACCAGACAGACCGGTGAGAGTGATATGACTTGGACAATGGACATACTGTCCCTCACCCATTTATGACTTGGGAAATCTCATATGTAAAGGGACAAGTCTTAAGACTGAATCCAAGACATGAACCAACTGTCAAGGAGCTGATTCCACATGGGAGTTATACATTATCTTGTCAAAACTTGGGCCGCAGCATTCTGGACCTATGGAATTTTCCATACAATTTCAAAAGAGGAGGCATAACAAACATTGAAACAGCATGTTTTACCATAGTCACATCTGACATCTTCAGGAATGGATGCACCTAGTGCACTAGTTTTAACTGGACAAGAACACTCCTGGCCACCCCCGAAACCTTGGCATCCAGGAGTACAACAATTTTAAGACCTCTGATTTGAGGGGGAGGGGGTGTAACCCCATCCAGCACAATATTCTAAGGGTAGCAAGTGCCCAGATGTGTGCAACAATAATCCAAGTCAAAAGGCAGAGGAAAAACTAAGCAATTCCATGGTCATACATGAAGAATCGGCAAGACAGAAGCAGTGTTGAGGTAATCCAGGTCAAAACTTGAGAGGCAGTCTGAGAATAGCCAAGGCTCCATGCCAGTTAGAAGTTAGCGAAGAAGAATAACTCATGACCAAAGCCAGAAAGTAATAAAGAAAGAACATGAAATGAATCCACATGGAGATTTTTGTTTATCTGCATCTACTCTATTATTGACAACAAAAAACGTTAGACACAAACAGACGTTCAAAAATTAAAACAGATATAATTAAAGGATTTCATTAATGGATTGTATAAAAAGCAAAAATATAATTAAACCACCAATATGATTAAAACAATGTGAAATATATAATTAAAAATTAAATGCAAAAGCATTGCAATAAAATTATTAAAAATGATTTGCCCATAAACAGTTCCCCAAAGCCTGCTGGAACAAAAACATATTTACATGCTGCCAGAAAGACATGGAGTAAACTAGTTTTGATTTTCTTGGAAGGGAGTTCCAGAGCCTGGGAGCAGCTGCTGGGAAAACCCTCTCTTCCATTCCTATCCTCCATCTCTGTGGGGCAAATAGAAGGCTGTCCTCTAAACATCTCAAATCCCAAACAGGCTCATATGGGCTCATACAGCTCTTTAGATAATCTCAACCCAAAGAGCATAGGGTTTTATTCATCCTTATAAGTCTATGCACTGGGCAAGTTCACACAGCAGAGCTGCCTAAATCCCAGTGAAAGGCCATCTTATCACTTATGATAACATATTCTTGCCAACACTTATGCTGCAATTGAAAGCAATTTAAATGGAATTATGCATTTATTCGATATCCTGCCAGTCTTCCTGTATGGAAACCAAGGTGGTTTAGAGTAGAGAATTAAAACATAATACAACTTTAAAACCCTTAAGTAGAAAATTATATTAAAATATTTAAAACACTCAAAGTTTATGCGTAGCCTAAGATAAAAGTACACTCCATTAAAAGATCCTTCTGCCAGACCCAGTTAGAAATCAAAGACCCATTTAAATAAAAAAATAAAAAAATAAATATGATCCTACTCACAAAAGTGGCCAGGGAGGAAGCCAACCCAGCCTTCTGAGAAGGAAGTTCCACAGTGTAGGGGCAGCAACCAAGAAGGCTCTCTTCCGTATCTTCACCATACCGGTGGTGGCGGTGGTGATATTGATAGGACACAGGGAAAGCAGTTTATGTCTTATACGAACTTCAAGCTAAACATTCTGTTTTCTCTCTTCCCCCACCTCTACCAGAAAGCCATAATCAGAAGCCATAGCTCGTTTGCTTTTTACTAACTAATTAGCATAGGGCAAGCTAAGATTGTGGGTTTGTAAGCAGTCAGAAAGCCTGTGTTTATTGAGTGCAGGTTGTGTTGGGCAAAGATGTTGGACTACAGCCCATTATAATTGAACTGACAACATCTTGAAATCAGCATTTTGTCCATCCCTAGCTAAGCTGGATCCTCTCACAGCAGTATGTTTTATATATTAGCCTTGTGGGTCCTTCACAATAAGGTTTCTGACTTATTGTACCACGTGACTTGTATTTATTCCTAAGAAAAAACTTTGGCTTACATCTCAGACTTACTAATAATAAGATACATTTGATTATTAGGTGGCAGAGTGTGGAAGGCACATAATTATTCTTCATGTTTAATTTGGTATTTTTATGCTCTCCAGTATATCATTTAAAGATAAAAGGGGTAAAAGTGCATGAAATAATAATAATAATAATAATGGATACTATTTCAAATATGTTGAGCTGCTAACTAGAAAAATCAGCAGGATATATCCCATTTTTCCAATACCAATGTCTTCTAACATGTTGCACCATATTCTTTAATCCATGCATGTTAATTGCAAATTTGCAATGGGACTTGTGGCTACTATATTTTTCTACTGTAGCTTTTGGTGTCAGACAAGATGCTTATTTTCTGAACAATACCTTTATTCATTTTTTCTTCTGCTACTTATTTTTCCATTGCCTGATAGAACAATCTAAATCTGTTGTGGCACGGTAAAGACAAATAATGTTATTACAGCATCATGCATTTGTTAAGAGACAAGACTGTTGATTTTGCTTCATCAGACCAACACAGCTACTCTCTGGAAATTCATGTAATCCTGTGTCCTTTGGGATTCAAAACTTAGGTTTTGAAAGAGGCATGATTCATTATTCTTTGCCAAATAGCGTGGGCTGCAAATTACATCTTCTCCTCAGAAGTACTCCTGAATTCTTGATGCCATTCATCTTTACAGCTAGTATCTGTGATTAAATCCTAACCTGTGTAAGAAAATTACAGAAATATATCACTATTTGCGAGGTATTTATTTGGAAACCAAGCCATCTTTCATCTGGTAGATAGTGAAATATGTATATTAATTGCAGATTTCCTGATGTAGAATCATGGCTTTTATCTGCTTTTGAACAGCGTAAGTCAAAACTCAGGAAAGCCATTTATGACACAGAAACAGATTTTGTTTGCCTTACAAATAATTTATATGTCTCATAATTCATTTGTGTGATATCAGTGCTCATTGTTCCAGAAAAGTTATTCTGAGCCTTACCCCCCACCCCCACCCACACATTTTAATGTAGCTCATTAAAATGTTATTTTCTTTTAAGACTGAAATTTTAAGTAATATGGTTTTATATGAGAAGCCTCAGAGAGGAAGAAAAAACCAAGCAGAAATATTACCAGATGGGCATTTTGTCATATATGCGGTGCAAAGTTATCTATAGAATTGCAAACCTCAAACTCAGGAAAAAAACACAATAAAATTGTTGCCTGCATTACTAGATTTAAATATCCCATCTGCTGTAGTTCCAGGTGTTCACTTTTTAATGCCTACATGACTTAATTGGTCTGCCTTAGTTTTCGCCATTCACTCATATGTTCAATTTACCCTGTTAATTTGAGTGGTTAGGAAACTTGATTGCAAATGCAGTGGTCTTTGCCTATTTAAACATAAACTCCAAGATCCACAGTGTAAGCCATATCCATTGGTTACACTTCTCCCAATTTAATCAGTGACAGACTGGGGGAAAATATCCAGGAAGTCACAGTTGTGCTTGCAAGAGAAAATGGCATTCCAGCCCTTCTTGGGCTTGCTGTCCTTTCAGGCAGGGGTTTGCCTGAGGAAATAATAATCCCAAATGGACAAATTGGGCAGCATGACCAGCAGCCCATGCTAGGGGCTTCAGGCACTCCTGCAAGTTTTGATCAGGCATGATTCCCGGTTGAGAAGTGGCAGAGGCACTTGAATGAATGAGCACTCTGCAGTGGCTCATGGGCAGGGCCGGACTAAGGTAATTTTGAATGGCAAGCGAACACTATTTTGGCCCCCCCCCCAAAAAAAATCAATCATATATATATATATATATATATATATATATATATATATATGGAGAGGGGGCATAGACAAATTTTGGCCCTCCAGGTATTTTGGACTTTTTATTGGCTGTTTGAAATTGTATGAGTTGAAGTCCAAAACACATGGAGGGCTGAAGTTGGCTCATGCCACACACACACACACATATATACTTCTTTCTCACCCTTTTCCCTGCTCTATTCCTATTATCTTTGTGTGTGTGTGTGTGTGTATCTATACATATCTCTTTATATAGATATTCCCCTTCCTTCCTTCCTCACCCTTTTCCCTGCCCTCTTCCTATTCTCTTTGTGTGTGTGTGCGCATGCACACACATTTCTATATCTCTATCTATCTGTATCAGGCCTGGGCTAACTTTGGCCCTCCTTCCAGGTGTTTCCTAACAGCCAGAATTGTGGGAGTTGAAGTCAAAAACACCTGGAAGGAGGGCCGAAATTGGCCCAGGCCTGTATGCGTGTGTGTGTGTATCATACATTCTCGAGTATAAGCTGACCCAAATATAAGCCGAGGCACCTAATTTTACCACAAACATTGGGAAAACTTATTGACTCGAGTATAAGCCGAGGGTGGGAAATGCAGCAGCTATGGGTAAATTTCAAAAATAAAAATATATACATTATTATTAATTTATTATTAAAATTACATTAATTGAGGCATCAGTAGGTTACATTTTAAAAAATATTTATCATATTTCAAAGTAAAACAGTAAACTAGCTCTGTAAATGGAAAAGGAGGGTCAACAACAGCAATATGGTATCAACAATAATTCAGGGCGACTTCCAACATAGTAACAGACAAACATTCAATGCCTATATAAACAAAAAAACCCATAAAAATTAAACAAAAGGCAATAGTAAACATTGTACAATAAGTTAAAATAAACTGTTGCATTAAATAATTATCATTAAAAGCAATTAAAAACCATCTGAGGTAAAGTGTTATATCAGTTCCCTTTTGCCTTTTCTCAAGCTTCTCCTATTGATGCAGCCTAGAAAGGCATTGGCCTTTTCAGCTGCAGCATCACACTGTTGGCTCATGTTCAGCTCCTGGTTGACTAAGACTCCTTTCTTAGAAGCGTAGAGTTGGAAGGGGCCTCTAAAGACCATCTAGCTCAACCCTCTTCATTCTGACTTCATGTAGGGAAAGCACAGTCAAAGCACCCCTAGCAGATGGCCATCCAACCAGAATAATAATAATAATAATAGAAGTGGAAGGGAACTCTAAAGGCCATTTAAACCAACCCCCTTCATTCTTGCTTCATACAGGGAAAGCACAGTCAAAGCACCGCTGGGAGATGGCCATCCAGCCATCATCCTCATCATAGTTGGAAGAGACCTCATGGGCCATCCAGTTCATCAGAAACCAACGTTTTTTCCCTTACTTTACTTTCCAGATCACCAGACTGGCACACAGCGTGTGTGTGTGTGTGTGTGTGTGTGTGTACACAAATATGGGAAGGAGGGAGGGAAGGAAGAGAGAGGAGAGGAAGGGAAAAGAGAGTGAAAGAAGGAGGAGAGAAAGGAAGGGAGTGGGGGAGGGAAGGAAGGAAGAACTGGAGGATGAAAGGGAAGCGACGAGAAGGAGGGAGGGAGGGAGGGAAGAGAGAGGGTATGAATGAAGGAAAAAGAGGGAGAGAGGCGGGGGGAGGGTGGAGAGTGAGGAAGCAAAGGAGGAGGGTGGGAAGGATGGTGAGAAATGGGAAGGTGAGCTCCCTCGGCGTGGGCAAGGCTGCCTTCTCGTGCTTCCAGCTGGGCGCAGAGGGCATGGGCCTGGAGGGCAGGCAAAGCTTCCTCCTCTCTGGCCTCGTGGCGCTGAGCTGCTCTCGCCTGGCGGGAAACGGAAGAGCCCCCCGCCGTCCAAATACGCATGTGCAGAGCAGAAGGGAGGCGGTGCGCCTCCAGGCTTGAGGGTGCGATCTGCCGCTCCTCCTCCCCTCTCCTTCCCTCTGCCCAGCCCTCCTTCTTCTCCCTCCCTCCTCAGGCACTAGCACCAGGCCAGCAGCAGCGGGGACAAAGATGCGCCCCGCAGCGCAGCGTCTCAGTCCTACCTGGAGTTGCCTCGCGCTGCAACAAAGGCGCATGCATGGAACCTGGCGGCCAGATGCGCCCCTGGCCACTTGCGCCCTGAGGCGACCGCTTAATTGGCCTCCACTAAGAACCGCCCCTGCTCATGGGTACTTTGGTAACAGTCAGATGTATCGAGCAGATGATCGCGTTCCCTTTCTCTGCCCCCTCCCACACCATACTACCAGTCTCCACCAACACAGAAACTCTTAGGGGTAAGGGTATATCTCTCTTGCAGGTGGAGGACATGGTCAGCATCAAGGAGGGGCCTGAGTGGGATGGAAGAGCTGCCTAGGAAGTGGTCCATGTGTGACGGTCTTCGAGAGTAGGAGGGATGTTTCAGTGGCACCGGTAGAGTCTAGGTCAGAATGGGAGCCCAGCACAGAAGTAGTGATGGTGGTGCACAGCATTTTCAAGCTGAGCTGCATTGCTGTAAAGCAGGGGTGCTGAGAACGGTGATCGCGATCACCAGGGTGATCTTCAGGCCTCATCCTGGTGATCTTCAGGCCCCTGACCAGGTTTTTTTGCTGTTGGTCCTCTTCACGCGCCCCTGCACGCTGCAAAGAAGTCCTCCGTCATTGCTCCTCCCCGCTCCCTGCTCGCGCCACCTCCAAAAGCTCCAGAGTCCAAGAGGCAGAATGGGCCCCCTCTTTTGGATTCCTCCTCCTCCCTCCATCCTTTTCCAGCCACTCAGAGTCGTAGGAGACCAAAGGGGGCGGGCCTAGATGATGCGATGCATGGCTGGCCCCGCGCGCATGTGCAGAAGCGCCCATTCTGCCTCTCGGACTTCTTGTGAGCTCTTGGAGGCGGCACACATGCTGGCGGCGTGGAAATAGGAGCAACGACGGAGGAGGAGAAGAAGGACGCTTTGGGGTCATTTCCTTACCGCATCTCAAAGGTCGGTCTTTTTACTTTGGGGTGGGTGCTTGATTGTTCTGTGGCATGTCTCTTTGTTTATTTTTAATGTGTAAAAATAGCCTTTTAGCTCCAAAGCCTCTCTGCTTGCTTTGTTCCTTGAGAAATATATGTTGGGGAATATGGAAATGTGGGAGAAATGGGATGGTTGGATGTATTTTTGTTTCCTTTTATTTTAAAATGGCCTTTTTATGCTTCTGTTTTATATTGTTGTTGGCATGGGAGAAAATTGATGCTCTGTTTTATATTGTTGTTATTAAATTGAAATGTTGATGTTTTATAACTTCATTTTATGTAAACTGCCCCGAGCCTGCTGGAAGGAGCGGTACATAAAAATGAATAATAAATATAAATATAAATAAATAAATAAGAAAATAGTTATACGTTTTACATTTCTGGGTAGGTGATGTTTGGGACTTGGTTTCTTAATCAGTAGCTCCCATGCTGAAAAAGTGTGAGCATCCCTGCTGTAAAGACATCACCTGCAGGGGCTCTGCAATCCCTGTGTCCCCAGCACTGCCATCTGGACATAGCTTAGGAACCATGTAGTAGAAGGAAGAGGAGCAGGCAAGAGCTCATCATCCTCCAACTCCAACCAGAAGAAGAGATCGCTAGGAGAAGGGGATTCCTTTTTATCCCAAAGCAAGGTGTTCTATACCAGGGCTTCTTAAACTTTTCTACTCTTTAAACCTGAGAAATGTTTACACAAACATTTGGAAGGTTTGCCAAAAGGCTGATTTTCATTTTTATAAAGTACAGCTGAAGCATCCTCTGTAGATAGAGTGCACTGTAAATATTGCACAGCAGATTCCTGTAAATGTCCAAAATAGCCACAAGGTGGCGTTCAAAAAACTTTTATTATTACTAATTCTTTGAGACTCCACCACTGAGCTAAAGAGATTACATTTGAGGTCAGGACCCACAGTTTAAGAAGCACTGTTCTATATCTTTACTATAGTCAGCATGAAACACTACCATGGTCAGAACTTGTTATAGCATCAGATAAGAAACCATGTTTTATTTTATACTTGAAAATCAAACCCTTTTGTATTGTGTATAGATTTGTATCCAATGTTCTGCTACCAGTGCCCTGCAGATTTGTTGTACTGCAATTTGGACATCTTGCCTAGCATAGTCAAAAACATCCTTGACAAGGCAGAAGGGAATTGCAATTTAAAAGACTCAAAAACTCCAATGGAGAGAATCCATTTATTCCTGTCTGTTGGTTGACATTAATTAGAAGTCTTGCATTCTTATGAAATAATTGTTTTGGCATTGCAGGAAATATTCAAGAAGTCATCCTGCAAGAACATTTGGATAAAGAAGATGAAATTCTGGTTTCCTTGGCTGGATTGAAGCAGGTACAGTTGTGGATAGAATTGAGATATTTCATCTAATATTTATGCTAGTGTCCAACCAGCAGCTAGACTACAAACTCGTACAAAAGTGTGCAAAAAGAAATCCCTTAATGAGCATTGGTGTTTTGTGGTTTCTGTAATCACCATATAAGCCTCAAATTGGTTCTAGAATTTTCTATGTAATTATCTGCACAGCAAAAACACTTTCTTCATTAAATGTTCAGTGTAGATGTGGCCTCTGTTCTCACAATATTTATTTATACTCTGCTTTAAGGGGACTCAAAGCAGCTTAACATAAAAGCATTAGCACACAATTTAAAATATACAAATATACAAACATTCAAACAGAATTAAATATAAACAGTATTAAAAATTCACAGTTAAAAGCATTCAAACATATTCAGTGCATATTCAAAGTTAAAACCACAACACCCCCTAAATTGATGTTAAAAACCTTATTTGAAAGCCTGTCTGAATAAAAAGGTTTTAGCCTGCTCCCAGAAGGACAGCAGGGGGGGGGGGCATGCTGGCTTCCCCGAGCAGGAAGTTCCAGAGTCGAGAGGAAGCCACGGAGAAGGTCCGCTCTCTCAGATGGAGGTGGAACCGAGAGATGGACATCTCCTGAAGATCTCGGGGCCCTGGCAAGTTTGTACAAGAGGGTGCGGTCAGCTGAATAGCCTGGATCTGAAGCATCTAGGGCTTTAAAGGTCACCACAAGCACTTTGAATGGTGTCCAGAAGCAGACTGGCAGCCAGTGGAGCTGCTGCAACAGGGGGGTTGTCTGCCCCCTGTAGCCAGCCCCAGTTATCAACCTAGCTACAGCTCTTTGGACCAGCTGAAGTTTCCAAGCGCTCTTCAGAGACAGCCCCACGTAGAGTATCTTACACTAACCCAGATGGAATGTAACTAAGGGATGTACCACCATGACCAGATTTGGCTTCTCAAGGAATGGGCGCAATTGGTGCACAAGTTTTAATTGTTCAAAGGCCCTCCTGGCCATTGCAGATATCTGGACGGCCAAACTGCGGGCCTGTGTCTTCAGGGGGAGTGTGACCTCATCCAGCACAGGCTGGATCCCTATTCCCTGATCTGCCTTCCGACTGACCAGGAGTATCTCTGTCTTGTCTGGATTAAGTTTCAATTTGTTTACCCTCATCCAGTCCACTACTGATGAAAAGTTATTTCTTAAGAGCTAAATCAAAGCACTGAAACCTTGTTTCCAAACATTGTAACCCCATATTTCTGTTTCGACTATTTGTGCTCTGTTACTTTTGACATAAGGTGTTCTCAGTTGTTGACCTATAAACAATTGAACCAGTCAAATTACTCAATATAACAACTGGGGGGAAAACGCAGAGAACTCCATAATGAGGCTAAATTATACCCTGCTGAATTATCCTAAACAATGCACTCTGATCAAATTGGTCTGTAAAAATTACTTTCCAGCCCTCAGTGAACAAAACCTTATTTGAGCCAATGAAACTGAGACAATGCATGTGGGTAGATCATTAATCTAATGTCTCTATAATATTTTCCAGTTTTGGGGTGCCTTGGATTTGTATAATCTCAAATCAACTTTCATTTCAATTGATTTGAATATTGGACACTGTTGTTCTCTTTGTAACAATATTTTGCCCAACTGAGCCTCTTTTCTCATTACAGAACAATAACTTATCCCAGCCTGGGCTGTGGAAGGCATTTAGTATCTTTCTAATGTTCCAGTATCATTCTATGTGGAAGAGCAAGCATTGAATGTGCTTTCCTATAGAGTATCAGTTACAAGCTATGTCCCTTTGCCTGCATTACATTATAGTTTTGTGGAATGGTAGACTGATTCATTCAGTCCTTGAAAATGGTTGAATCAATAACAATGACATGGGTCACTGCTTTAATGATTTTGGATTGCTGTTCTGTATTTTGTTCTCTTGCATTTCCTACGTCATTATGCTAATTTTGTAATATTCCATCATGCCTTAACAGTTTTGTTCAGTGATGGTGTTTTCCTTTTTCCAAATTTCTTTTAATAGTTTGGGCAATTACTAAGTGGCAAATGTTAGAATATACCTGAAGTATGTGATTTTCCCTCTGCTTCCCTAACAGATCAAGGATATTCTGAAAGGTTCCCTACGTTTCAACCAGAGTCAATTGGAAGCAGAGGAGAATGAACAAATTACAATAGAAGATGATCACTACTGTTCCAACAATCAGAACAAGGTGACAAATGAGGCCATGGGAAATCCTTCAGTCACAAAGCAGCCCATCCCTCAAGTGAAGCAGGTAAAGTGCATGCTTTCTCCCTTCCAGGAGACTAAAATTCTTGTTTAAAAGCCCCAGAAAGGAAAGATGGAGTCATGCTATTAGATATCCTTCCTTATAGGCAAGGCCCATGGTGTTCAATGCAACTCATAACCAAATGAATGTGTAGTTGATTCCAACCTTTGAACTGGTATTTATCAATTCATGTTTTTGTTGAAGAAATCAAGATAAACTATTTCATTTTCCTTCAGTTAATTTTTAGTAACCATATTTGTAAAGTTTTGATAGTTTATTTAAACTATTTTTACCTTTACAGAGTAGTCTTTGACACAGCAATCATATTCTAATTGCAAAAGCATTTGGCTTTCAACAAACAGTCAGCCAATAGAGAATCTATGTTGCTTCCAAATTTTCATATATATCAATAATATTTTTTTCATCAGTAATATTCAATGGGGAGATCTGAAACAGAAAGGTTTCCCAATCACAGGGCTTGCTTCCAAAAGGTTCCAATCTGAACAAATTTCAGAAATTGAAGGGGGGGGAACACGCTGATAATATGCATTCTTTTGCTATAAAATGCAATTTCCAAGCTTTATACTGAAGTGACTTAATACATTATGATAGTTTTGATCTGTTCATAATATTCTACTCCTAGCCAACAATGTGCTGCTATTATTATTGTTTCATATCAAAAAGCATTGCATAAATTAGTATAAAACTGATAAAAATAGGCGTGCTGGCGGCTAAATATCTTTTGACCAAAAACGGGCAACGGCAGGGCATAGTGGACATGAGGCAGGGCATAGTGGACAAGCATACAGATGTGGTGTTGTCTGTTCTACTCCACAGTCACACAAGGTGTGGGATTCCTTTAGACAGTGCCATTTTGGCAGGTTGTCTTTTGATCTGCCCACTCCGCTTCTGAGTCTGTTCAGGGACTTCCAATGTGCTGCTGCCTATTATGCATTTTTCTTGTTATTTTTTGGGATTTGGTACAATTGGAGACTCAGGATTTCTTTTTATATATATTGCTCGACTGTTTCCGTTTTCTGGACAGTTAAGTTATTGTTTTTCTCTAACATGTCTATCACATAGTATTTTGAACCTTTCTTCCTTTCCATTTTGTGTTTACATCTCATGTCAGCATGATGGCCTTTTTAAAAAAAGCAAATAATTCTGTCTGCCTTCACTATGTACAGTGAAGTTCTATAAAATACAAATATAAGTCAATAATTGCACTTCAGAATAGACTACGAAAGTGCCTGCAGTAAGTTGTAGTATTTCTGTGTGCAGTCTGCCTTCTTGACTAATTTGCACTCATTTCAAGGCTTGCATGAGAAGTTCCCAGACTGTTCTTGTGATTTAAAAAAATCTTAGATTTTATGATTTTAAAAAAATTATCATGTCAGAAGCGACTTGAGGAAACTGTAAGTCACTTCTGGTGTGAGAGAATTGGCTGTCTGAAGAGACATTGCCCAGGGGACACCTGGATGTTTTACCATCCTGTGGGAGGCTTCTTTCATGTCCGTGCATGGGAAGCTGGAGCTGACAGGTGGGAGCTCACCCCATCTCACAGATTCAAACGCCAACCTTCAGGTCAGCAGTTCAGCCAGCACAAGGGTTTAACCCATTGCGCCACTGCACCTCCTTGATTTTATGATTGAGTTCGCACTATTATATATCAAGAAATTCTATTTTGGTTTAAACAACTGTTCTGTGAAGTAATTCTCTTTTTAAATGTGTGTAAAGTCTCCACCTCCTTAGGGAGATTTCCTGAATCCAGGATGTCATTTTCTTTTTCTCTTACTGTAAAAGCTAAAAGGAAGAGAGAGCAGTTCAAAGAATTCTGCCTGTCTGATCAGAAAGTAAATGTGTTAAAGATAATAAACCTGTCAGAAAACAGCAGTCTGTGTTGGAACATAGACTTAGTTTAATACCTAATTAAAACCCAATTAAACTATGTTGTGAATCAGTTGTAAATGCCAGTTAGATTAGTACCTTTTAAATTCAGAATATCTGCTTGAACTTGAAAAATACATTTAACATTGATTTTCGTTAATTAGGATGATGTCTATCATGGTGTTCAAAGCTAAATTTGAACTCAAGGGATATATATATATATATATATATATATATATATATATATATATTCAAAATCTTTTAAATTAGATTTGCAGTTGTGGTAACTTACACAAAAAAGGTGTCTGTTTTAATCTCCCTTACAATGCCCTGCAGAAGAGCTTGCTATTTCTAATTGAACAACTCCTGTTTAGGTCACTTCTTTCTAGCTCCTCTGCAAGCTAATAGACCTAACCATCCTGAAAGTCTTGTCTGTAGTAAAAACGGTCTGTATTTCTTAAATGCACTCTACCTTTTGTTCAATCATTATTTAATTAGTTCAGAATGTAGGACATCACACATCAAATTATAGATATACCTCAATCAACAAAGTAGGTGTATTCCTGGACTTTACTTCTTTAACAGCAACCAAGGGAAAAAATAAGGATAGTGTCCCACACCACAGAAAAGAAGAGCATTTTTTCAGCAATTTTTCAGCAATTTTTTAAATTGAAAATTAACATTATGCACATATCCAGGTGAGGTACGGCTTGAACAAATAAACAAAAATATTCTGGATCTTTTATTTATTTATTTATTTATTTACTTCATTTATATTCCGCTCTTCTCACTCCGAAGGGGACTCAGAGCGGATTACAGTACATATACTTGCAGACTATCCCTGCAGTTCAACATATATAGACATATATTGACAAACATAGACGAACAAAGAGGCAAACTTCTGACAAACTTCTGGCCACCAGGGGGAGCTGACGCACTCCTCATCTCTCTCAGCGTTTTTTCCCAGCATCCCTTGTTCTTCTGCAATCTTCAGCGACTCCTGGTATTCTTATGGCTTCATAAATCAGTCAAAATTTGCCTACCCACTTAATGTGGTACCTTTATCTCCTACTTGACAAACGAACGGTCTTTTGGGCTACAAAGGTCGAAAGCAGGCTACACTTAAGGTCGGGCACCCACCCCGCTCCGGGCAGGCCTCGAACTCATGACCTACAGGTCAGAGAGATCTTATGCAGCTGACACTTAGCCAGCTGCACCACTTTCTGGTGCAGACCTCTCGAAAGCTTCTTCCAAGATAATTAAAAAAAATTGCATCCCAGTATTACTTTTTTTCTTTCAACACCTCCCTTCTAAGAATTTTTATTTTGCTATTGAAACTAACAGATCTATGCTTTTCCAACATACCAGGGTAGCTGGAGAGACAAAGTAATTTGCTTTTCCCTTTTTCCCCCTATTTTCCTCTTCACACATTTCATAAGTGATTTCAGTAGCAGCTGTTTACCTCTCCTACTGTATGTAAGCACACAAAGCTGCACTAGAATCTCCAGAAGTCAAACCCCGTTCTTTCATACATCAATTGCAGTGTTTACTGAAGATGCATTGCTACAACACAACTTAAGTCTGTCTTTCATCAGCCTTCTTGATTGCCAGAGGCTTTGTTAATTGAGGTACACTTGTATATAAAGCAGAAATTGGACAATAAAAGTTTAAAAAGTACAGTAAAACAAAGGTTTCAAAAAGTACAGATGTAATTTTTTTTTTTAAAAAAAACTCAGTCTGTAATGGTGGATGAGGGCGAATTCCCACCCCACCCCCTTCTCTCATATTTCTACATGATTTCTTTAATCTGTGATCCCTGGTTGGAAATAATAGCAAAAAACTCTTGCAGACAGATGGAAAACTTCTGCAGCCTGGAGATTGCCCATTTCTGCAGTAGTTAGTTATTACAGATTATAGCCACATAAACATAAATGTAATTTTTTTTTGTAAAATCACTTTGCTTGCTTGTTTCTTAACAATCAGAATATATCTGCTGTCATAATTTGTTGAAAGTACTGGAAAAAATGCTTAATATAATATCAGAATCTGGTTAGGTTGCTGTCCTGCCATAAATGCTTGCAAAAATCAAAAACTTAAGAGTTTTCTTTTTTTTAAGTGTCTACATGTAGATAAGTCTATGAATTAGTAAATTATAATAACAGGTAAAATAGAGTAAATACATGTGGTTTGGGAAGATAGATGTTGCTTTTGTGTAGTCTTTTCATTAGATTGGACACATATAGCAAAGTCTCCCAGTTCTGCTTCACATTAATCTTTAAACAAACTGAAAAGGATATGTATTAAAGTGACCTAGCACTTGTTGAGAAAACTCTAAGACTTATATGCTACTTATTGTTTCTGTTGTTGCTGTTGTTTAAACAGCATTGCCTGACTTATGCAGTGGAAAGAGAGAACACCCAAATATTTTTTTCTGTTCATGCCCGTAATGCCCAACTATGATTTGGCTTTCTGTTTAAATGGCCCCAAAGAGAGGTGATACTGATATATGTGAACTATAGGCCTCAGAAATCTGTTGTTTGTGCTGACGTTTCCTATGTATATGCAAGAGAAGTGAGACAACAGAGTGAGGCAGCAGGAAGAAGAGATAGGGCCTTCATTATCAGGACATTATGACCCCACTGTCTCAGGGAGCAGCTGCTACTGATATCATTTTATAACCCCAGAACATAACTAAATAAATGGGTTACAAGAAGTGGCGCTGGATCCCAGGAACAAAAAACAAATACGTGTACTTAGGGATAATTACAGTATTATTATAAGGAAATGTCATACAGATAGCTGTAACAAACTATCCAGGCAACCAGAAGCCCCAGGAAAATAAAGAATAAGAGCTTATGTGATCTTGACCTGTTTCTGCTTGGGCATGGTCAGATCTAGGATAAACCCATAAGACTTGCTCCATAGACAAGGCCAGGACATCCTGAATTCATCCTTGAAATGCTGTATTATCGTTTTCTTTTTTTCCCTTTTCCTCTTCTAGTATGTATGAAGAAGTTTAATTTGACAAATTTAGGCTGATCTCTTAAGTCTTGCATGGGCAACATTTTTGTAGTTCTACAGATATTGGACCATTACTGACATCATTTCTCACAAGTGGCAATGCTAGGTATGACCACTGGTCCATCATATGGAGAGCCTCAAGTTTTCTACTTTAAATGTTTTAATCGTGTGATAATTACTTGCTTTAAAACAAAAACAACTGAACTAAAATGGGGTGAGAAACCACAGGCCCAAGGACTAAATCCATTGACCAATACTTCTAAGATCTCAAAATGGCCCTCTGAGGTTCCCCATGATACCATTACATCCAAAGGTTGAAATGCATGCCTCAAGGATAGCTCACCAGCATCACTTTGAACTAAACTATTCTGACGTTCTGGGTTCTGCCCTTTTGCTTCTAATCCCACCCACTGCTGGGACATGGGCCCTGAGAACTTCACTAAAATTGAGTTTTGTCTTTGGCCTGAAACAGATCCTGTACCCCAAATAAAAGAAAACAGTCCTTGTGTGTTCACATTTTATTTTTGCGTTGTTTATTTTTTGCAAGGCAGTCAGAGAAACAGGAAGACGGGGGAAGATTACTATGATCCTTAGTAATGAAATTTCAGAAAATGCTAAATGAATAGTCTGTGCAATCGAATATTAATTAATTACTTTTTCAGAAAGAGAGCAGTAGTTCAGCTTTTTAGATTTAATGAGATAAAATGCATTTTAATAATGCCCATAGGTCACGCTGAAAGAAATTTCAAGTGTAGCATAAACTTTTAAAGTCTTGCCATCAATTAATTGAGGCATTGTGGGTCAGCTGATCAATTATTGTTTCGAAGTTTTTAATCCTAAATTCACTTGCTGGAAATAACCTACGTTGAATTTTGTGGATGTTCAAGGATTACCGTGGCTTTATATTTCACTTGCCAACTCATTTGCTATGGGGAGAGGGAAAATTGTACAGTACAACTTCTATATCCAGGAGACCAATATCTGCAGTCAACCAAGAGTAGCAGAAATGCCTTTAAAGATTTTTCCCACCTTGTGTCTCTGGTGATCTGAGACATGGGTGCATCTACAATTTAGAACAGTGGTTCTCAACTTGTGTGTCCAGAGATGTTTTGTCTTCAACTCCCAGAAATCCTAACAGCTGGTAAACTGGCTGGGATTTCTGGGAGTTATAAGCCAAACACCTGGGAACCCACAGGTTGAGAACCACTAAGATAGAACCAATACAGTTTGGCACCACTTTACTTGCTATGGCTCTATGCAGTGTTGTAGTTTAACATCTTTAGCCTTACCAAATTTTAAACCTCAGGATAGCATTGTAGCATGGCAATTAAACTGCATTAATGCTACAATGTACATGAACCCTAACACACAGGCCCGGATCAGCATCTTCGGCCGCCCGAGGCCAAGACGCCCCGTGCCGCCCCCCCCCCCAGGGTGCGGGAAGCCATGCCCCCAGGGCACTGCTGCGCATGTGCGGCAGCAGCCCCAGCCATGCGGCTTCCGTTGCCTCCTTGCGCCCTCCTTCCATTCACGGGAGGAGGAGGAGGAGGCCGGTGCCGTGCGGTTTCTGTCGCCTCCTCCTCCCGCGACCGGAAGGGGGGCCCGAGGAGGTGGACAGAGGCTGCGGCACCCCCCCGCTTCCGTCCACCTCGCGCTTTCTTTCGCGAAGCTGGAAGAGGAGGTGGACGGAAGGCGCGCGGCACTGCTCGCGGGGCTTCCGGCCGCCGCCGCCGCCTCCCGCGACCGAAAGGAAGGCGCGAGGAGGAAGGGAAGTCCCGCCCTCCTCCTCGCGCCCTCCTTTTGGTCGCGGGAGGTGGAGGAGGCGGTGGACGGAAGCCCCGCAAGCAGTGCCGCGCGCCTTCCGTCCACCTTCTCCTTCTCCTCCCGCGACCGACAGGAAAGCGCAAGGAGGAGGAAGGGAAGTCCTGCCCTCCTCCTCGCTGCCTGGGCCACCCCCTTGCAAAGGAAGGAGGCAGCCAGGAGGAGGAGGAAGGGAAGCCCGCTGGTGGGCATGTGTGCGCATGCATGCATGCCCGCCAGCAGGGCGGAGCTCCTTCCTCCTCGCCGCCTCCTTCCTTTGCAAGGGGCGGCCCAGGCGAGGAGGGTGCCATTCCCTCCTCCCTGCCCCCTCGGGGCAGCGCTCTGCCCCCACCCTCTCTTATGGGTAATCCGAGGTATAATGACTCTCTCGGAGAAGGCAGTGGGGAAAGCGCATACAGTGTCATAAAATATTTGGTTGGGAGAGGGGGTTGTGCTTTTTTTTCTATGGGTGATACAACTAAATTTCATCCCACTAGCAAATTTATAAAAAATGTTTTGTCCCATGTTCTTTTTTTTCCTTCTCTAGGCTGCCAGTGATCCAGTTGCAAGCTTGGCCAACAGGCATGCTGACAACTATATCGTAGTTTCCAAAGAGGAAGAGAGGAATGTGATTGCCACTCCCGAGCATGTGCAGACTGTGCCAACCTGCAAGGATGTAACCATCAAGAGTGAGGCCTCATGCCACTCACCTTTAGCCTTTTGTGATCCATTAATGGGATCCATATCTGCATCATCTAGTAATCTCAGTTCCAGTCCCGACGATGACAGCAGCAACAACAGCAAGGATTCTGACTTTACTATTGTTAGCCCCTTGGAGATTTAAGTGAGCCATTCAGATAAGACTAGGAGGTTGGATGCACCTCCTCAGCATATACACCTGATGTTCCGACGAATGTGGCCATTGATTTTGGGACTCAAGGCTCAAAAAAGCCTGAAGATTTAGACAGAGCACAGACATGGTAAAGGCAATCCTTTCCCAGAACAGAATAAAACAATAAAAAGCAGATACATAAAGTTTGCCTTGAAAACATCCTCACATTAATAGTCAACTGGTGTATGACTGCATATATTAAAGGATTTCTCTTTTGGCAACTTCTTCGAATATCGAAGCAGCCATTTATAGTCTCCTTCATCATTGTAGAATAGCACCTTGCATATAATCTCACGGGTTAAACAAGTGGGCATCTCCGCTTGTGAGGAAAGCAAATAGATATGCTAACAATTGCAGGTCCTGACAGATTTGCTCTGGGGAGATTAGGATTTTCTTCCTGAATACATCGGCTAGAAAATGAGAAAAATAAAGATTCAGACAACAGCTGGCCTCCTGAACCATTTTCTCATCAGGGGAAAGGGAGGAGGGGTAGAAACTATGTTGAGTTTATGTATGAGAGAAGGCTGTGAATTATGATTCGTATAAGGCAGAATGAAATGAGGGGAAAACCTCAGCTTAAGTGCATATTAAATGATTTGCAGGCACTCCGACTCATTGACACACAAACTCATTCCCTAATGTATCTGGATCACATTTTCTTGTAAGCTTTGACTGGAATGTATTTTTATAACTATTTCAGGACTTCCCCAATCCCCTCAGGCCCAAGAACAAAGTTCATCAAGGGGCATTCTCCTGCAATATTCCTTCACTGTGTAGAAACAGGGTTTTTTTTTAGAATACTTTAGTTTATTTTTCTTAAGTGCCACCATCTACTTCATTACATTATTCCCATAAGGGTTAGTAAAATTCCTAGTACTCATTTTCTCAACAATGTCACTGAAGAGCAAATTTATCTTGACATCACTGGAGCAAAGTAAAGTATTTTTGGAGTCGGTTTGCTATGTTACCATGATAAAAGAAGAAATTCAGAACTGTGACAAAACAAATCATTATAATGAAGTGGTGCTGTTTCTTCCTAACTTTTTTGCATCTAATTTCAAAGTAATTCTTGCGCTAAAGCAGGTATAGGCAAATGCAGGCCTGGGGACCGGATCTGCCCCCTTGGGCTCTTTTCTCAGGCCCTCTGCTCACCACCCTATCCTTCCTTTTATCTTTCCTTCCTCCCTCCCTTTCTTACCTCCTTCTTTCTCCTTCCCTTCCACCCTTTCCTCCTTCCTTCCTTCCCTTTTTCCTCCCTCCTTCCTTCCCTTTTTCTTCCCTTTTGTCTTTCCTTCCTTATCTTTCCTCCCTCCATTCTCTTCTACCCTTCCTTCCATCCTTCTCTTCCTCCCTCCCTCCTTTCCTCTCTCTTTTTCTCCTTCCTTCCTTCCCTTCCTCCCTCCCTCCCATTATTTCTTCTATTTTTCCTTCCACCTTTTCTCCTGGGGGATTTTTAGCTGGGAGAAGAGAAGGTAGAGATGGAGCAAAAGAACCATGTTTCAAGATTTGAAAGAGTGTCCCATTAAGGAGGAAGGGGAAAATGACTTTCTGATGCTCTAAAAACCAGGACACAAGGGAGCAATGGGTTCAAATGGCAGCGAAAGAGATTTGACTGGAAAAGATTAGGAAGAAGTTCCTGGAGAGTAGTGATAGGCTGCCTTGGAATGTGGTGAAGTCTCCTTCTCTGGAGACTTTTCCGCACTACCTGTCTATTGGGAGTGCTTTGGTTGTACCTCCCCGCATGGCAGGCAGTTAGACTGGGTGGCCCTTGTGGGCTTCTTCCAGTTCTAGGATTCTAGGATTATGTATCAGGAGTAGGCAATACAGGGTCTAATAAGGTAGACTTGTTCTCTCCCATCCACCATCTCATCCTGACCAAGGCGAACCCTTTGGGGATCAAACGTTTTCTCGTCTTTTCTTTACTTTCTACCTCCGAAAGAGAAGAGGAAGGGGAGGAATGGGCAGGGAGGGGGCTTGGGGAAAAACCCCTCCCTCCTACCCAGTACCATAGCCAGGATTTTGATTCGGGAGTGGGGGAGGATCTACCCTAGCAAACCCTTTGTATCGTTATCCCAATACCCCCATGCATATGGGATATATTGAGCATGGTGATCAGATCATGATATGAATAAACATAACAGTTTAAATAATGTGCCAGTAAGACCTTCTTGCAAACCGCCCCTCAACCCACCCACCCCCCCCTGCTACGGGCCCCATTCCGGCCCCCAAGTTAAAAAGTTTGCCCATGCCTGCTCTAATGTCTCTCTTAACACTGTTAGTTTCAGAATTAAAAATAAATAGCATCATAGAACTGGTGAAAATATGGGCTTTACTTTCTTTTAAGCCAAGCCTGAACTATATATATAAATCCTTGCCCTAGATTGCATTGACTAGTTTCAATGACCTTGGGGGGAAAGTTGGGTTAATTAAGATTTATACACTTTAATTACTAACCTGTGGGGATCGGTTCCCCACATGCAACTTGATGATTAAATATAGTAAAACTAACAGGTGAAATAGCTTTAAACAATGAAAAAACTTTGGTATCTAGCCATGGCTCCTCTTGTATTTGTGTATGCAAGTATACCATGGCAAAATCTTTATCCAGTGCTTGCATAGAGCAGGGTAATAGTTTAGCGATTTCAGTCTCTGAAAAGAGCTAATGAGTACTTCAATCTGTTTTTAGGCTGCACTTGGAAATTAAAACCTCTTACCCATGAAATCAGTAACAGTAGGGAGGGGAATTTTTGCAAAAGGTATTTCACTTCATTATCTCTAGAACCTCAGTGATGACCAAAAAAAGCACCCTTGCTAGCATTAGCATAGGAAGAGGTTGATGAAGGATGTTTTAAGTATTTTATTTACAAGTAAAATACTTGTACCCTTTATTTTTACTGGGGGCACACAGGAGCATACAGTGCAGTCACATTATGACTGCTGCAGCATGATAATGTGAATGGCAATTAATAGTAATGGCAGCTAACATTAAAAATGCTTCGACCCATCTATCTAAAACATGAGTCATGTCTAACAAATGCCCTCTCAAAACATCAGACTGCGTTACATAACACAGAATTCTTCTCAGAATGTTACACCAGTGATTTTCTCAGCAGCAGGCATGGTGATCTTGAGGGAATGTGCGGAGTGACAAAACCATTGTTTTTCACATCTCATAGAATCATAGAGTTGGAAGAGACCTCATGGGCCATCCAGTCCAACCCCCTGCCAAGAAGCAGGAAAATTGCATTCAAAGCACCCCCTACAGATGGCCATCCAGCCTTTGTTTATAAGCCCCCAAAGAAGGAGCCTTCACCACAATCTGGGGCAGAGAGTTCCACTGCTGAACAGCTCTCACAGTCAGGAAGTTCTTCCTAATGTTCAGATGGAATCTCCTCTCTTGTAGTTTGAAACCACTGTTCTGCATCCTAGTCTCAAAGACAGCAGAAAACAAGCTTGCTCCCTCCTCCCTATGATTTCCTCTTACATATTTATACATGGCTATCATGTCTCCTCTCAGCCTTCTCTTCCTCAGGCTAAATATGCCCAGCTCTTTAAGCCGCTCCTCGTAGAGCTTGTTCTCTAGACCCTTTATCATTTTCGTCACCCTCTTCTGGACACATTCCAGCTTGTCAACATCTCCCTTCAATTGTGGTGCCCAGAATTGGACACAGTATTCCAGGTGTGGTCTAACCAAGGCAGAATAGAGGGGTAGCATGACTTCCCTAGATGTAGACACTTTACTCCTATTTATCACATTGTTGGCTCATGTTTAACTTGTCCACATATGCTGGAAGGAATACATTTGTTGAGTGAATTGAATCTCCTAGTTAGATCTCAATTGGGTTATCAATGGGAGGCCCTCTTGAGCTAGCTTTCTATCCATATGAATCTGGGCAAAGATCAAAATTAATAATTGCTGCTATACAGTGTCAGATTCACATCTGCATATTCAGGTAGTGTCCAGTCATTTATGACACACAGATGTTACGATAGTTTATAAAAGAGAGTAATCCCAAGAGGTTGTACGAAGACCTAAATAGCAAATACAGCTCGGTTGGGATACATAGAATGGCCACATAGTTGATCTGGATGGAAGAAATCCTGTGGTCATTGCAAGACATCAATATATAACTCTAAACCTGGGACTCACTCTCAATTAAACTCTACACAAAATCACCCCAGGATTCCATCTTTTGCTATGTATAATTTTGCTTAACTTCCTCAAATATGTAAGAATCATCACAAAAATTAAATAATTGGTGACTCTATATTATCCTTTAAAAATGCTTGACTGTAATCCATTTTGCCTGGATTTGATGCTGTTATAACACAAGTGAAAAGTGCCATTTGGAGCTAACCACTATTTAAAATCAGGAACCCAAGCAAAAGTGGAATTGTAGAAGAAGGGATCATCTTTCATCTTGTAGAGATAAAAAAAGATTGCTGTGCACTTTGCCTTTTTAAAAAATAAAATAATTGTCTCTATTGATTTCAAAGATTGTATTGCTTTCTTGTCAGAACAGACTTAGTGCCATGGAACAATGACATTTTCACGTACGGTTGATTTATTTTTACCTCAATAGATTTTTTTTAAGTTTGCTGTAATTAGCATATCTTTACTTCTGCAATTTCTGTAATTATGTATTATTTCAGAAAATAAATAATACTTTACTCACAGAGAAAGAGGAAATCTGAATAATGCCTTTAAAGGAGTTAAGTTTGGTGATACTTATATTTTGGAAGCTGCTTTTTGGTTATGCTGAAAAAATTTAGGTTTCTGTTCATTTCATTGCAAGCCAGTTTGGTCATAATAATCCCATATTGCCTTATACGAGGTTTACTAGTGGTTACTCACACTATATAATACCAGTTTATTCTTGTCTGTAAAGGTTGTTCATACTGTCCATTGATAATAGTGTGATCTGATAGAAAATAATCTGCAATATAAGTGACTGATTAGCATTCATAGATGGGACTATAAAGCATTTCTCAACCAATTGGAGACTCACTTGATTTTGTTGCAACTTTACCATATCTCTATTGTTGTGACTCTATTTCAGGCTTCTTGCATGTAAAGTGCATCATGTTACTGCAGAATAGTGATGGCCATATAGTTGACTGGATGTTCATTTTAAGTATCCTTTCGCTATAAGAATGCCTGAAATACATTATTAAAGAAAGAACTAACATGCAGCATCCTAGAGTTTCCCATTTGTTCTTGGAAGAGCAACATCCTCCCCATCTTTTGAAATAGGCTTCTTTCTCCTCCTTGTGAGAATTTAGTTAAAGCAATTTACGGTATATAATTATGCCTAAGGAAGCGAGAGATGTAAGAGAAGAAAAGGACATTCCTCTCTGGCCTCCAGTTTTACAAATGTAGACCCCCTTTTCTCATTATAGTGTATTAGAGCATGATAAGAATAATAACCCCAGTGGTGCAGCAAATTAAACCAGTGAGCTGCTAAACTTGCTGTCTGAAAGGTTGGTGGTTCAAATCTGGGGAGCGGAGTGAGTCCGCACTGTTAGCCCCAGCTTCTGCCAATCTAGCAGTTCAAAAACATGCAAATGTGAGTAGATCAATAGGTTCCGCTCCAGCAGGAAGGAAACGGTGCTCCATGCAGTCATGCCGGCCATATGACCTTGGAGGCATCTATGGACAACACTGGTTCTTTGGCTTAGAAATTGAGATGAGCACCACCCCCAGAATCGGATTCGACTAGACTTAATGTTAAGGGGAAACCTTTACCTTTTAAGATTAATTATACCCTTTCACAACTGCCACAAAGTGACTCGGAGCAGCTTACCTAGGGACAAGCCCAGTCATAAAATGTACTATATACGAGGGCGGGTCAATAAGTCAGTGACTTTTTGAATGAAATGAAAGGTTTTTGGATAAAACATTTTATTTTTCGATGTAGTCTCCTTTGAGCTCTATACACTTTGTCCAACGTTTCTCCAATTTTTTTATCCCTTCCAAAATATAAGATTTGTTGAGGTAATCAAAATAGGTCATTGTTTGTGAGATGATTTCATTGTTGGGAGTCAAATCTCTTTCCGCTGAGCCATTTCTTCAGCTTTGGAAACAAGAAATAGTCACTCGGCGCGAAATCCAGAGAATAGGGTGGATGAGGGAGCAATTCATATTCCAATTCATGGGTTGATGCCATGGCAACTGCACATGTGTGCACCCTTACATTGTCCTGGTGCAAAAGAACTTTTTTCTTGGCCAAATGCAGTCTTTTTTCCCCCAAATCCTCATTAAATCGACCCAATAAGTTGGCATAATATTCACCATTGATTGTTTTACCCTTTTGAAGGTAGTCAATGTGGATTAAACCACGTGCATCCCAAAAAAGGTCACCATGACTTTATTGGCTGACAAACCCACCTTGGCCTTCTTTGGCGCCGATTCACCTCGAAAACCCATTGCTTTGACTGCTGTTTGGTCTCTGGTGTGTTGTGGTGGATCCACGTTTCGTCCACGGTTACGAAAAACTTGTCCATATTGCGGTTGAACAACACCAAACACTCCTGCGAAATTGTCACATGATTGTGTTTGTCGTCGATTGTGAGCAAACACGACACCCATCTTGCGGAAAGTTTTCTCATACCCAAGTGATCATTTAAAATTGAAACCACTGAGCCATGTGAGATGCCTATGGCTTCCACAATCTCTCGCACTTTCAATCTCCGATTGGCCAACACGATATCATGATTTTTTTTCAATTGTTTCGGGTGTAGAGACCTCAACTAGGTGTCCAGAACGTTCGGCATCTTCCGTGCTTGTATGGCCACAACAAAATTCAGTAAACCACTTTTCCCATTGAAATTGATGGTGCAGAGTTCCCATAGTTTTTATCAAGTTCAGCCCTGGTTTAAGTGATGATTTTTTCCACAAAAAAATAATGCTTAATGAGCACACAAAATTCACTTTTTTCCATTTTCTCTTCAAATCACGTGGTAGTCTGCTATCAATGGCTGTCAAACAAACTAAATGACACATCTTGTTCAAATTTTGACAGGAGTCAACTGACAGATGCCTCTTGACAGGGCCGTAGCCAGGAGTTTGATTCGGGGCTGAGTTTGGTTGGGGGGCTGAGACTGGGTGGAAGAGGGTCTACCCTAGCAAACCTTTTGTATTGTTATCCCAATAACCCCATGAATGTGGGATATAATGAGCATGGTGATCAGATCATGATATGAATAAACATAACAGTTTAAATAATGTACCAGTAAGGCCTTTTCGCGGACCACCCTGAGAATTTCAGGGGGGGCGGAAGCCCCCTTAGCCCCCCCGGCTACATGCCTGCCTCTTGACAGGAACAGTGTTGCCCTTTCAGTTAAGAGGTGGGAAATTCAAAAAGTCACTGACTTATTGACCCGCCCTCGTATTATCTGTACCTGTCTCATGTATGGTGGTCTGGTTAGTAGCAACAGGTAAAGAAACAGCCATAGCAATCTAACCAGTAAGATAGACCAATAATTATTTTATTCAGAATCGGTGGAAAATAAATACTCATTTGAAATAGTATGTATAAGCAATGCATGTCCTTTATCTTAAAGCTTTGCATTAGCATTTGTGTAGCTTTCCTTCTTTGTACTTACACAGATCTAACACGTAAATGTGAAACATTTTTCTTCAGAAAATAAGTTTTGCAAATGTGCTGATACAATTAATTGCAAACTCTGATTAAGAAGCGAAAATTAGCTAACAATAGTGGGCATACTATTGTACCATGGATAAGGTAATCTTTAGAGAGGCGCATTGGAGTTAGACAGAAGGAAAGAGTCTAGGATCCCACTTCTGATTTTCCCATAAGCATGGTTTAGAAACAAAAAATATTACATCTGATCTGAGCACATTTATATTTTAAAAAATCAATATGTTTAGATGTTCTCTCCTTTTCAGTGCATCTTTGGTGATTGTGGATATTGAAAGATCTGTGCATTCCACATGGATTAATGCAGACTACAAGCTCATAATAAGAGCATCCATTATGTTGCACATCAAAAACTATCTCTGTTAAAATCAAATGTGTGGATTTAAAATTAAAACCTTGGGATCATTGATTTTTCAAGGTACATAATTTGGAAGGGGGTTTGGTGTGAATTTTACAAAATTGTTAACGGTTTTTGGTTGTCATGCTCCCACTTAAGTGCAACAGTGTCACTTAGATATTAGCACAGACAGATCGGTCTGTTTCCTTGCTTTTTATTATTATTTTTCTTTAAAATATGTTACATTGCCTTTGTTCTGTTAAGCGTAGATTTCTCAAGTGTATATACCTATGACAATAATTAAACATGAAAGGTGTAATTTGGTGCACCAAACCTGTCTCAGGGCAGGACTGTAATCATTCTGCCTACTGCAGTCTGTTGATCTCCAGAGAATGATCATCACGGCTGTTCACTATCTCATTGTACTTCGTTCTAACTTTTTTTTAAAGGCCAAACAGCATATTATGCAGAAAGTAGTAAATGGGTCATCCCTTTCTGTTCCTTAAAAAATGAATTGCAGCAATAGAAGACTGACAAGTTTGAGGCACAGGATGAGGGAAGAGCAGCAGAAGAGATATTTAAACTTTCATCACCTCTTTCACCAGGTTCCTCCTTAAAGCCCCTTAATTTGAAAAAATGGAAGAGGGGAAACAGGGAGGGAGGGAGGGAGAATTACTGAAATGAACATATTCAATCTCCAACGCCCATCCCTCTATTTCACTAATTCTAAGGTGCACTTTTTTCCTATTTTAGGGTCTCCAAAAAGGAGGTGCAATAATTGATTGTGCCTTAGATTCAGGGGTTAAGGTTTTTTTTCCATTACTTACCTCCAAGAAACCGGGTTGTGGCACAGCTGGTTGGGAGTCAGCTGCATTAAAAATCACTACTGCCTGAAAGGTCATGAGTTCAAAGCCAGCCTGGGTTGGAGTAAGTTCCCGCCCATTTGTCTAGCTTGCTGTCGACCTTTACACCCCAAAAGACAGTTGCATCTGTCAAGTAGGAAATTTAGGTACCGCTTATACAAGGAGGCTAATTTAACTTATGTACAATGCCATAAAATTCTCCAGCAACATGCAAAAGAATGAGGACGTACTCCATCGGTGTCACAAGTGGATGGTAAAGCAACAGCTCCTCTGGTGGCCAGAATTCAAAAAGCATACCCTCATGAAGCTGGAAGTTAAATAGCCTCTGTGTGTCTGTCTATATATGTTGTGTGTCTATGGCATTGAATGTTTGCCATGTATATGTGTATTGTGATCCGCCCTGAGTCCCCCACGAGGTGAGAAGGGTGGAATATAAATACTGTAAATAAATGAGAGGGGAGGCATCAGCTCCAAATGGTTCCAATTTGTGGCAGAGGTTAAAATGGCTATCATGCAAGAGAGGAGGCACTCCAACCCCATCGGCTATGCCAACCCCCACCATTTTAGCCTCAAACTCAGCCAGAGGACAGTTTACCGGCCTGGCAGAACTAAGTACCACTTCCTGCTTCCCCTGTCTCCCCAACAGCTCATAGATTTAGGAATTAAACTCATGCAGTCTAGATGATTTCTAAGTTGAAACAAAACAAGGTATTGTGCATGCAAAGGAAATTCTATGAAATATTCCAAGAAAATTCTAGTTTTCCAAAATTGAAGCTTCAAAAAGGTGTGTGCCTTATACTTTATGGCATCTTGTATTCAGTGAAATACAACACTAGCTAGTATCTATCATTACAGTTGTATCCGCTTCTGATACAATAAAAATAAATTATTTTCTCACAGAGTTCGTCAGTGTATTTTGTATATCAAAATATTCATATTCAGAAAGATCTACAGCTATTAACATTATTTTATTTTATTTATCTCATTTATATACCATTTTTCTTATCCTTAGGGGGCCTCAAAGCGATTCACAACATAGTAAATGGCAAAGATTCAGTGCCTCACATCCATATAAAAACATTACAAGTCTAAAAGCAATCACATATAACCATAAATTAAATCATTAGAAACTATACAAACCATCCGAATAACATTAAAACATTAAGCGTTAAGACACTTAAACATTGCATCGATCCCATCGTTTCCTTGCATATTGGTGTCATTCGTCGAATGCCTGCTTATACGGCCAAGTTTTGAGCTGTTTCCTGAATGTCAGGAGGGAAGGGGCCAATCTAATCTCACTGGTGAGGAAGTTCCACAGCCGAGGGGCCACCACCGAGAAGGCCCTATCTCCTGTCCCCACCAATCGCACCTGCAAAGGCAGCAGGACTGACAGCAGAGCCTCCTCAGCCGATCTCAAAGCTCTATGTTCATGTATTGAATAAACAGGAATCACACTTCATAAAATGAATCTTTATTATCTATTATTTTATTTGTTCTTGTATAGGCTATATTTTCCATCAGTGCTGTGTGCCAGATATTAGTCCTCCAAATATTCATACAAGTGTGTTTTCCACCCTTACGGCTTCTAACAATCGCTAGTCATGCCACATTTAGCAAGATTATGATTAATTTCTTCTTTTGTTTTGTCAACAAAAATAGAAAGCAAGATCATGTTTTGCAGCATGAAATAATTTGCTTAGTGACTTCACCAATTCGCTCTATTACCTACAACCTCCTTTCCAACTGCATCCTCCTCTGGCAGGTTGTAGACTTGATTATTCGATTTACTTTTGTGTCACCTGTCAATAATTTTAAGGCATTCTCCTTCATCTAGTCTGAAATGAAGCTCCACACAGCAGATGCAGGACCATTAACCACTCTGATTCAGATATCATTCTGTTTAATTCTATTTCCAAACATGTTGATAATTTAGTATAAATATAGAGCTTGTAAGAAGCTAACATATTATACCATTAGAACTTCTCTATCTGATGTCTGTCAAATCAGAGACCTGATGGTGAATAAGAAATGCCAGTGGTCAGAAATGGGCTATTGGTTTCCATAATAAATTATGTGCATATGTTCACAAATGATTGTATTGGATATTTGATAGGTATGTGCCATAACTTTAACTACAAATTGTATTATTTACAGAAACTGTCCAACATATTTGAACCAATTGACTTTGCAAGTTTCTAACTTTATCCTTGACATCTCTGGTTAGGAATACATCCATCTCAGTGTGTCAAACCATGGAGAGATAATCTTTAGTTAAATGTGGGGAGGGAGAGGATACATAGGAACATTTCATGGCAGACTCTACATAAATCACATTGAGAAAGACACTCTGACATAATGTGCAAAAATGTTCTTTGACTACTCTATTATTTGACAGATAGAGACACAGATGGGATTGCCCAAGGCCAAGGAAAAGCAAAGCTGAAAAAACAAGAAGAATGGTGATTGAAGTCATAGATGCAATGGCATCACTTGAATTGCCATGTGCCAAGTAAGCGCATGGTCCATCCAGCCAAACCTCTAAATGTATCAGATCTGATCTTGTTTTTTAATTGAAGATGCCAAGGACTGAGCACAGCCAGGCGAGTTCTTAGAATTGTATCTTATAAAAAAATATTTTTCCAGGCCCTGACATGAGAAGTATACAGTGTTCCTTCACTACTTCGCGGTTCACTTATTGCAGACTCACTGTTTTGCGGATTTCAAAAAAATATTAATTTCAAATATACATCATGGTATTTTCACTGTTTGGGGAGGTGGGTTGCCACCGCTCTCCAAGGCACTTTCCCTCCTCAGTCCTCCCTCCAGCCTTGAAGGGCCTTCCTTTCCTTCACTTTATTTTAAGTTTATAAAGACTTAAAATAGTGTATAACTACTATTAAAATAATATATAAATATTAAAATAAATAGAGTATCCCTACATCGCGGTTTTTCACTTCTTGCAGGAGGTCCTGGAACCTAACCCCAGTAATAAGTGAGGGAACACTGTATTATTATTTCTTACCTGTTATTGTTTATGTACCAACTTGCTTGTACACACACCCATATTTCAGGCTTAGATGCAAGAGGGTGCAGCCATGCATTAAATAGCATTCCACTTAGCTCCAATCACATGTAGCGTCCCAGAACTACACCGTGGTGCATGACATCTTCTGATCTCTAACCAGGCAAGCCATCAATGGTGTACGCTCCCATACACTGCTGTATGCAAATCCAGCTATGTGTTTACTTGTTTAGCCTTTGCTGCATGAAAAATAATATTTCTATACACAAACAAGTTAGAGAAATTCTTCATTCTCACAACTGCATATGTGATGAGTCAAGTCAGACTTACCATCCATTGGTGCTGTTTTTGCATTCAGTAGCCTTGTTCATTTGGCCATATATGACTTTCAATTGGAGATGATCATTGGGGCAGAGAGCAAGGTCTTTACAGGTTCAGCTTAATTTTCCCTTGATGTTAAACGCAGCTCCCCTGTAAGTTAAAATCTGAGAACCTCCCATATGAAAATAGCTCTGGCTATTAGGGAGGGCTGGTAAAGAACAGAAAAATAGTAACATCAGAAATTAAAGTTCCCTGTAGCAATGCAAATGAAGCTCTTCCTAAGACTTCTCAGACTAATACCACCAACTGTTCTGTATATTGTATTTGCATGCCATGTAGCAGATTTATTTTCTTGCAAATCCTAGCAAAACACATGGGTATGTAGCTAATGATGTCAACTGGAGAGCGAAAGCACTGTGTGTATTTTACAGTAGGTGTAAATTTCATTTGAATGTGCTTTCAGTCTTGGTATCGTTGCTATCTGACAGGCTCTGTTGTGAATATCACTGCAATCATTAATGAAGCACTTCAGTCTCTAAGCCAGACATGGTGCAAGATTTCAGCTAATGATCAGAGTTGCTTGAGTTTG
The DNA here is from genome assembly GCA_030556195.1 of Anolis apletophallus. Lineage (NCBI taxonomy): Eukaryota > Metazoa > Chordata > Lepidosauria > Squamata > Anolidae > Anolis > Anolis apletophallus. The sequence goes on along the minus strand of JARBWK010000008.1, from coordinate 54,874,489 downwards.
CAGTCTTAATCAGAGCACTCTTAAGGGAAGAAGAGGAAGAGAAAATATCTACAAAAAATTCTAAAACTTGTTAAAAACACATATCCAGCACACAACCAATTAAGAATGGCAGGCATATCTAAAAAAAGGTATTTGGCACCAAATAGACAGGAGAAATGGCCAATCAAGCCTTCTGTAGGAGAGAAATCTACAATGTAGGAGCAGCCATTACCAAGGCTCTTCCACCATGCACACCTAGGACAGTTATGATTTCAAGAGAAAATCCTCCCCAAAGATCTTCACATTCAATTGGCTTTTACAGGGAGATCTGGTCTTTAATGTAGTATTGACCCAAGAAGTATGGAGTCTATACTTAGAGCATTGGTCATAACCTTCACTTTGAATTGTACTCAGAAGTGGATTCTGCACAATCTCCAAAGAGGAACGGCAAGCAGTCTTCATTTTTACAACAGACACCTCCATATCCAGTTGGGGAGCACACATCAACTCCCACACTGTCAAAGGCCACTGGTCTGAGCAGAAAACACAACTCTACATAAATCTACTGGAAATGACTGTTATATACATGTCACTGCAAGCCTTTGAACATTTTATCCTCAACAAACCAATAATGATTGCCTTGGAATAACTGAACTGTGTTACATTATATCAACAAGCAAGAAGCACCAGGTCTCCATCATCTTCTTCACCAATGCGCCTAACTTCTTAACTATTGCATTTCTTGGGGATTCATATGACTAATGAACATTCATCTATTGAGAGCATCCAGGACACCAATGGACTAACTCAGCTGATTCATTCATTCATTCACTTTATTATTTCATTAGTCGCCCTCCATGCGGCTTCAGAGCTAATAGAGGCACCACAGATATGGTTTTTGCCCTTAGACAACTGCAAGAGAAATGTAGAGAGCAGAACAAAGGACTCTATGTAACATTTGTCGATCTCACCAAAGCCTTCGACACTGTGAGCAGAAAAGGTCTGTGGCAGATCCTGGAACGTCTAGGATGTCCCCCCAATTCCTCAAAATGATTATCCTGTTACATGAGGGCCAGCGCGGTCAAGTCAGATATGGTGATGCTCTCTCGGAGCCCTTTCTAATAACTAATGGAGTGAAACAAGGTTGTGTTCTTGCACCAACCCTATTTACAATCTTCTTCAGCATGATGCTCCAAAGAGCTACGGCAGACCTCGAAGAAGAAGACGACATATATATACGCTATCGTACTGATGGTAGCTTGTTCAACTTAAGCCGTCTGAGGGCTCGCACTAAGACTTTAAACTATCTAGTCCGTGAGCTGCTTTTTGCTGACGATGCTGCCCTTGTCGCCCATTCAGAAGCAGCCCTGCAGCGCCTAACATCTTGCTTTGCAGCAGCTCCAGAGCCGTTTGGGCTGGAAGTCAGCCTGAAGAAAACGGAAGTTCTCTACCAGCCTGCACCACAGGAAGAACACCATCATCCCCATGTCAGCATAGGCACATCTGTGCTTAAGTCCGTTCAGCAGTTCACCTACCTGGGAAGCATCATCTCTTCAGACGCCAAGATTGACAAAGAGATAGATCACAGATTATCAAAGGCATATAGTGCATTTGGAAGGCTTCACAAAAGAGTCTGGAGCAACAAGAACCTGAGGCAAAGTACCAAAATCAGTGTGTACAGAGCTATCATACTGTCTATTCTCCTCTATGGATCTGAAACATGGGTCACCTATCGCCAACACCTACGACTCCTTGAATGCTTTCATCAGCGCTGTCTTCGCACAATCCTAAATATACACTGGACCGACTATGTGACTAATGTTGCTGCCCTTGACCAAGCAGGGATCACCAGCATTGAGGCCATGCTATTGAGAACACAGCTGCGCTGGGCAGGACACGTCTCTAGAATGGAGGACCACCGCCTCCCAAAGATACTACTCTATGGTGAACTCGCCACAGGTCAGGGCAAGAGAGGTGCCCCCATAAAGAGATATAAGGACTCCCTGAAACAACATCTCAGGCTCGGCCAGATTGATCACCAACAATGGTCCACCCTGGCCTCACATCGGGAGGCATGGAGATGCATTATCCACAATGCTGCGGCCTCTTTCGAGAAGACGCGCCGAATGAGTCTCGAAGAGAAATGACAACGCAGAAAGAACCGCAACTTGGAAACAACATCACCCAAAGAGACTTTCTGCTGTGCTTTCTGCAACCAAACCTGCCTATCTCAGATTGGCCTTTTTAGTCATCAACGCGCTTGTAAAAAGCGTGGGATGAGTCCTTCCTGAATCTTCGTTCGCGAAGTAATGCCGAGAGAGAGAGAGAGTCGCCCTCCACCGGAGTGCTCTGGATGACTTACATAAGACAGAATAAACGAACTTATACAACAATAACATTAAATGTATTACAGTTTAAATGCTCTACCAAAGAGCCATTTAATCTCTGACTGATCTCTGTGTCACAAGAACAGTAACTCCTCAAGAAGCCTGTGGCTCTCATGCTTTTCCATCAATGGGATAAACCATCAGCGGATCTCTTCACTATACCAACAAATCCATAGTGCCCCTATTTCTGCTTCAGGGACAGGACAACATCTCACACCTCAGCGGATGTGTCCCTCTAAACTAGAAACAGTTCATTGCTGTACGTCTTTCCTTCCTTTTTTAATGATAGCTCAAAGGGTCATCCAAATCAGTCATGATATGACAATGTCATAATTATCACACCTTAGTGGCCATAGCAGGCTGGGTTTATTCCCCTGCTTCTATTGTCATGAAGAACATTTATTCATCTGCCTTGGGACACAATCTCCACTCTCACTCTCCACCCTTGCAACCATCTTCTGGATATAATAAACTGAGGTTTGAGTGCCAACAACATGGATATCACGAAAAGAGGGTGAGGTGTCTGTGTACAAAGCTGTGCTAGGTTTCAACCATTGCTGCTCATGCACAGAATATCACACGTGTGTGATTCACAAGTAACCACTCAAAAAGTTAGTTACATGTAAGTAACCTGTTCTTGTACTTTAATGATTGCCCAAAGAAAATAATTACAAATAATGATTTGTAACTAATTACTTCCCAGTAGTTGATACATCAGTGGTAGGGTACTGCTATGCTCATCGTATTCTGGCAGTGATTATGGGAAAAGAATGTTGGACTAGATAGACACTCATCTGATCCAGCAAAGTTCTTCTTGTGTTTTTCTTTTATTTTTCCCAAGTAGCAGTTTGCTTCAGAGGGAAGAAATGTAAGAAACAGAACATTCTCCCAAATCCTACCAGTTGTCTACTTCTGCCCTAACACCAATAAATCGCTGGTCTTTGGTGGAAATTAGCCATTTACAATTTCCTGCAACACTGCAGCCTTTTACAATCAAAACAACTTGGAAGACTGTCATCATGAGGCTGAATAACAATATTGAGAGTGACTACTTAATCCGCCCCCTTCCATCATATAGCCTTTTTTGGAAAAAAAAATCTTGTCCAAGCTTCTTTTCCTAAGCTGTGGGGGGAAATCTGAGCAACTCATGGCTTTGACTCGCAGGAAGAGCAGCCTCTGGAATGGTAGATTTGAGGACAAATAGTGGTTTTAGTTGAAATGTTTTTTAAAAATATGTTGAGAGGAAAAGACATAAGGTGCACCTACATTGCAGAATGACTGCAGTTTGACACTACTTTAACTGCCATGGCTCAGTGCTCTAGAATGCTGGGGTCTGTAGTTTGTCATGATAGTCTAAAGACCTTGTAAAACTGTAACTCCCATTATTCCATAGCTTTTGTTCCATTATGGTTTAGATTGTATTCTACAGTGTAGATGCACCCATAGAGGTGCATATCACATCCCATTTGCTGCATAGGTTTAGCATTAACATGCAACATTAGATCTGCACATTGTTGGCATTTCAGCTTGCAGCTTGGCTTTGGGATCTCTGAATTGTTCAGAGTTGCATGTGACCTGCTCAGTGGGTCCATTTCCCTCAGTAGCGAAGACCATCTCAAAATACCGGACCGTTGGCTTGATTTCATTTTCGTCTTGCAGCAGTCAGAGTTTAGAGTTCTTGACTGGAGCATATTTCAAATTGCCCATGAGAGACTGAGCTGTTTACAGTCTCTTGAACAAATTAATTTCTATTATGATCAGAGCTAATTCCTCTGCCTGCCCAAAGCAAAGCACCCATGACTCAAACAGAGCTATTGACCCATGCTGAACTTGTTGTTTTCCATTTATTGTGAAACTGTAATAGGGTTTGTGAATACTGAAATGGTGTCCCTAGTCGAACCTTACAGATGCAGAGACTTTTCTCCTTGCTTACGTCTTCTATTTGACCTCAGATTTTAATTGTACTGTACATACTGGGAGAAAACACACTTGTATAGCAGGGATGGAAAACCTATAGCTTGTCCAAATTTCTCGGATTCTTATTAGGTCCAATCAACATGGTTGGAGCTGCAGTTAAAGTAGCTAAGAATTTGGGGTTAATAACATTTGGAAGGCAACACGTTGTCAATAACTAGTACGTTGACTAGCGTGTGTGTGTGTGTGTATACTGCATATATATATATATATATATATATATATCTAAATTTGGAGTTTTTCCTCCTTTTTTCACTTTTATAAAAAGAACACACTGACTCATCTTTTTTATTTTTTTTTCTTGTCTTTTTTAGAACAACCAACAGACAAGGCATAATAACAGATTAACAGCTTGACATAAATCATAGACCTTCAGCCCTGAAAAGAAACATTTGCATGTTGCCCTGACCTCAGTTGGACTACGAATATAGCCAGAATTGCTGGTTACCAAGGCAGTTAAATCTTTCGTTAATGAAAACAAACAGAGGTAGTAATAAGCACATTTGCCTCACTGAATGGTTGACGTTTTAATATATGGTGGTTTTGTGGCAAGCGTAATTGTGGTAATTAGCGAAAGCATTTGTACAGCTCAAAGTGAAGAATTCGGGGTTGTTGTGAGCAACTACAAGACAATCCTCTACAGCAGTGCTGTCCAACTTCTGCCGACCCAAGGGCCGGACTTCTGGTGAGTGATCACCTGGAGGGCCGAGTGGCCACGCCCCCTGGCCACGCCCCCAGTCATGTGGCTCCACCCCCTCTCCCAAAGCATCACAATAGCCTTGGAAACGGGCGATTTCGCCCGCTTCCGAGGCTGTTGTGACGCTTTGAGAGAGGAGGAGGAGCCACGGGGAGCCTTCCGCGGCTCCGCCCCCTCGCCCAAAGCATCACAACAGCTGTTGTGACACTTTGGGGGAGAGGGCGAAGCTGCGGGTGCCAGGGGGAAAGGAGGGAGGCAGGACGGGGTCCTGGCAGGGAGGAGGCAGCGGATCGCTGCCCCTTCCTTTCCAGGACCCTTCAGTCCCTCCTTTCCTCCTGGCAGCGGCGTCCCAAATGGAACGCCGCTGCCAGGGGAAAGGAGGGAGGGACGGGGTCCTGGCAGGGAGGAGGCAGCGGATCGCTGCCCCTTCCTTTCAGGACCCTTCAGTCCCTCCTTTCCTCCTGGCAGCGGCGTCCCAAACGGAACGCCGCTGCAGGGGGAAAGGAGGGAGGGAGGACGGGGAAGAGGAGGAGGAGGAGGGAGAACTCCGCGGCGCCCGAAAGAGGAGGAGGAGGAGGAGAGTTCTCCCTCCTCCTCCTCTTTCCCCCGCCCGCGCCCTTGCCCCGATCCCGGCGCCGGTGTGCGTGGGGAAAGAGGGGGAAGGAGGAGGCAGCCAGCTGACTGCCTCCTCCTTCGTCCCTCCTCCTCCCCCGCGGACGCGCCGCGGCTCCGATCGCGAGCCGCGGTGAGGGGAGGGGAAGGAGGAGGAGCTGGCTCCCTCCTCCCTGCCCCGCCCCCCTCCCCGGTCATCATTTTTAAAAAAATTCAAATTTTTTAAAAAATATAAATGGCGGCCGGGGGCATAGCAGGGGCCGTGTCCAACAGGCTGGGGGGCCGTGTACGGCCCCCGGGCCGCCAGTTGGACAGCCCTGCTCTACAGTGAAAAGTTTGGTGTCAAACAGCTGTTTTTCCTGCACATTGTGTAGCTCTCTAGTCTGGGTTAGCCTTAGACCAAATGCAAAAGGTGTCGCGATAAGTCCTAGCAGGACCAAGTGTGTGAGTGTGTGTTGAAAAAAACCTTATAGTGGTAATTATCATGTACAGCTGGTAATGTAGATCAACAAGCAAGCTTGGACCACACCCAAGGGGGCTATATTTGTATGAGTTTTTAGAATACAGTTCTACCAGCAGCAGGAGGAGAGATGCTGATGGAGAGATCTTGGAGAGCCTTTTCTCTGAGGAGATCAATGCACAAAGGCTTTGCTCTAATGAGCAGTTTGGAGAAGCTACTATAGAGGAGGTGATGGTGGAATAGTCATTTACTCAAGGTTTATCTCTCATTTGATGTAAGATGAAGATGCCTTATTTTATGTTTCTTACAAACCACCTCTGAGTATCCATTAACTAGGAAAAGCTTATGAAATGCATAAGGTTGTTATCTGTTAACAGGTGACTTGGAGGAGCCTACATGCACGTGTCAAATGTAGGTTAAGAAGCAACGTGGAATCATAGGTGCCAGAGAACAAATTTAATTTTATATGAGAGTCCAGTCAGTGACTCAACATAAAATCCTCACCTTCTAGTGTTGGAAAACATCTAGGGAACAAGATACTCCAACTCACGCATAGTGAACTTGTTTCTTTTAAAAAACTTTTAAAAAGTCATGATTGGAACAAAATAGGAAAGAACACACCATACAATAGGCCTTTTATGAATCCTTGTGTTGGTTGTGATAGACACAAATATACTCTTGATTCATTCATGTTCCCCATCATTAGCAGTAAAGAGGAAAACTAGAAATACTGTCAGATACAAAACTGAAAATTAGTTTAAAATAATTGTGTTTGTCTTGCCAAAACAATGACACATCAAATTCCATTAGATAATGGGCTTTTAGAGACATGTTTCAAATTTATATCTTTGATTAGTAAAAGCACTAAGCATCCTAGACCACCCATAACTAAGAGGTCACTCTAGAAAGACATATTAAAGTAGTTAGGGAATAAGGTTATTTCATCTCACATTTCTGAATGTGTGATTTTTTGGCATAGCAATGGTGTAATTACTCCCAGCTTTCTGAAATCTAAATCCATTATGCTGGTTCCTGTTTGCTCCTCTTATATGCACATTTAATGTATTTTAATAATTCTTATTGGATCAGATCCCTGTAGTCTGTAGACAAAGGAAACCATCTGGCTGACAGGCCTAACCTGGCCATTGGGGAGTCCAGTCCCCTCCACCTAAAGCTCCCCAACCTCAAAGCTCTGTTCCCTCCCAGATGGTGAAGAGAGGGAATAAAATCCCTGTTGTCTTTCTCAGCTCTTAAAAATAACAGTGCGGATTCTTCTGTCTCCTTGTTGGAAATGCTGGGGATTTTCTTCTCACACTCAGTGGTACTTGTAAACCTAGTCCCCTAATGCAATATTGGGCCATGGTTAGCACAGTGGCTTGAACTGCCAGCTACATAAAATCTTGCCAACTGGAAGATTTGCAGTTCAAGCTGTGGGGTGGGGTGATCTCCCACCATCAGCCCTAGCTTTTCTGCTTATCTAGCAGAATATTAGTAGATAAATAGGTATCGCTTTTGCGGGGAGGTAAAAAGCACCCCTAAAGACATGCCGGCAAGGTGTCCAAGGACAACAGGCTCCTCGGCATAGAAAAATTGAACAATAGCACGTCCCGCTGGCCAAGTCAAGCACAGCCTCCAGATGCCGGAAATTTTAAAAAGAGGGAAGTCTTGCCTCTGTTTATATGTGTCTTGTGTCTTTGCTAATTTGTATAATGGCATTGAATGTTTCCCATAAATGTAATCTGTAATGTGCTCTGAGTCCCCTTGGGGTGATAGAGCGTAATATAAATAAAGTATATGATTTTGGAGGGGTCCAAAGAGGAATGTGTTCCCAACTCCTAAATAGTTTCCCAGATTTGGTTTAGTCCATCATCCTACGGTGGCTAATTAGATGCCTTCGATTAGTCTGCAAGGAGGACATGAAGAGTTTGATAGTCAAAGGTAAGTAGGATCAGGCCTGGTCACCATCGGGATAGGAGACCATCAGCTGATCTCCAGATACAGTTAGGAAAAAATCCTGCCTGAAATTCTAGAGAGCCACTGCCCACCTAATTGACAATAGTTGTATATGGCAAATTTCTATATTGCTTTATTTAAGGTGTTGTGGTGTTTTTTGCACGGCTTTTTGTAGAGTTACCAGCTGGAAGGAACATAAGCAAGTGCCACTGGAACACAGGGTAGATTGATTGCTTGGAAAATGTGAAGGTGATTGATGAGTCACTTCAGACAAAACTGTGTGGGTGTAAGACGGTGAAAAATGAAGTTTATGGCTTCTGATAAAATAATTAAAGATCAGACACTATAATAAAGAACACTCCTGAGATGGGGTGCACTTGCAAGGCCGGTCCTACATTAGGCTGAGTGAAACAGCTCCTTTGGGTGGCAGATGCTTGAAGGTGGCTATAAGGTGCTGGAGGAGACATTGATGTCCCATTTGGCCTGATCTCTGCCTCCAAAGCTTGTTGTGCTCAAGTACACTGGAGAACATTTCCCATAGCCAGTGCTGAACAAATATTAACTTGTGTTGTCGAAGGCTTTCATGGCCGGAATCACTGGGTTGCTATAAGTTTTTCGGACTGTATGGCCATGATTCAGAAACATTCTCTCCTGACGTTTCACCTGCATCTATGGCACAACCTCTGAGGCAAAACACAAGGAGATAATGCTTCTGGAACAAGACCATACAGCCCGAAAAACTTACAGCAACCCAAAGATTAAACTACTTGTTCAACGAGTTGTTGTATGAGCTGTTGTAAATGCAATGGAGGAAGTGGTTTCTTGTAAGGAAACAAAAAAATAAAGTAAGAACTCATTGAACTACCTCACTTTCTATCCCAGCATACCATAAAGTTGCATTAGAAGATATTCTCAAGGGAACTATATTTTAAAATAGCATAGAGGACCCAGCAAATTCCCTGACAGTCCATTTCCCCCATGGCACAGGTACGTGAAAATGTGGATATGGATTCCATATTTATGGAGGTCTTCCTGTCTGGCAAGGAAAGGTTGTTTAAACCTCTCCTGTGGTTTTTCAGCACAAAAGGTGAATTCCCTCTTCAAGCTGCTTTTTTTTTGTTCATGATTGGAAAAAAGAGATGGAGCCCCCAAATGTAGGTGTCTCCAGCCTCCTGAAAAGAAACTATAGCTTGAATCTTAAAGCTCTTCTGCTGGAATAGAAAAGAGGGAACGGAAGCAGCTCCTTTTTGAAGAATGCCTTTCTGTTCATATTTATTCAGCAGCCTTAATGTTAATAGAACACGATCTTTTGTTTGCTGCTAGTCTATCAGCAGGATATCATAGAAAAATGCAACATTGAACTCCATAAATATTATCACTTAATTATATGGGGTTAACGCCTATGCTTCTTCACAGCAGGCACCAGAACAGAAGGGATTTTTTTATTGCAATCCTGTAGATTCATTATTTACTGGAAAGTGATACTAGCTACTTACTAGAAAGCAGTAGCAACTACCTCTCATGAAACTATTTGCTTGCTCCCAATGCCCTGAGCAGCAGGTTTGCAGTGGAACCAGGCTGATAGGATCAAAGCATGTGAACTGTTTGTTGATGTCATAATGGAGAGTACAGAGTGAAACAGAGAGAAGGGGGTAGCGTGAAGCAATGAATTTCCAGATAACAATATAGTAGGAACTCCACTTTGAGGTTGTTAGGAGCGCCGAACCCACATGAAAATGGAAAAACCATGTATTTTTTTAAATGCTCTCTTTTTCAGCCTGAGAGAAAACTTCTCTAGGAATCTCTAAGTCAGGCAAGCACAAGTTGGATATACGTTTAATATTGTATTATATAAGCTGCAAAAATATTACCTTTGTGGTTTATATACTAGGACTTGTAGTGGATTTGTGTTTGTCTCATAAGCTCTAGCCAGCTGTTCCAATACTCAGGAATTCTGGGAGCGGAAATCCAAATTCCTAGAGGTTATGTAAGCCTGCTCTAGGTCCTCAAGGGAGAATTACAGCCTTATCACACCAGAGCATTGATCCACTTTAAATCCGGTTTCTGCCTCATGCAGTATTCTGGGATTTGCAGTTTAGTGAGACCCAGGACCTATCCTCCCTAAACTACAAGCCCCAGAATTCTTCAGAAGGCAGAAACTGGATTTAAAGTGGATCCATGCTCTAATGTGAAGAGGTCCTCAGGCTTCTTCTCCTGGCAATGGAGACTCATATAATCCAGTTCAAAGCAGATAATGTATCTCTCCTTACGAACCATCTAGAAATTTAAGATCTTCTGGGGAGGCCCTGCTCTCGGTCCTGCCATCCTCACACATGCAGCTGGCAGGGATGAGAGGCAGGCCCTTCTCAGCGGTGGCATAGTGCATAGGAATAGTGCATACGTGTGATATAAATAGAACCACTGAAATCAGAATTTGTTGGCCTACCAGAAAGAAGAAGCCACCAAGTGGAAATAATTTCTGTGTCACTTCCTTTCGTTTAAAAAAGGGCCTAAAATAACAGGAGCATGGCCACAGCGCCCAAGGGAGCATGTTGGGGTAAACTACACTTCCAATAACAGCAAGGGGCAACACCGTGGTAAATACAGGAAAGCAATTCAGGTATATGAATAATACAATAATCAATTAGTATCAAAAATAATATTGTATTCGCAAGTACACAATTAGAGTAATTCACAATCCACAATGGGAATTAGATAGTGCAATGTCCTAAGTACAAAGCGATAACATAGTAGCAAGGTACAACACTGTGAGAACTAACAATTAGGTTAGGTACAGTTTGGCAAAGCACATGCAGTATATATCAGTAATCCAATACAGAAGTCTGTAGCCAAGAAGATAGTGGTACCTTCACGGCTACTGGGTCACAACAGTACAAGTAAACAATGATGATAACCTTAATAGGCACTTGAAAATTGTAGAGAGCCAGCAATGAAGTCCGTGTCTAGCGGAAGAAAGGGAGAATTCACGGAGACCGCTCAGTGATACCCATACGCGCAGGGCGCATGTGCAGGCTTGCAGGGCAGGCTGGTCTTCGCAGTCTGGTCTTCGTAGTCCGTGAGAAACGCTCACTGGGGCTGGTGCAAACAATGTGCATGCGCGGACATGCGCAATGGCGTGCCGCAAAGGTGCTTGGTCTTAGTAGTTCTATTAGTGCCCAGGAAGCGTTCAGGAATAGTATTGAACTGACAGTACAGTTAAGGGTAAACACAACCCCACAGGAGTCTCACCGAAGTGAAAATAGTGAGGAGAAGTGCCTGACGGCAGGAGCTCACCCCAAGGCCGGCGGAGGGCCGTTTCGTAAACTACACTTCCCCTACTTCAGGAAAACTACACTAGTGACCTTATTACATGGTGGACTCCCCCTCCCCATGGCATTTCACCAGCCCCCATGGCAAAATGGCAGGGATGTGTGGTGACTTATAGTGGCACCACTTCCCCCATCACACGGGGAAAGCATAACTGAAACGGTGTGGATCACAACACGGGAAGGCTTCCACTCCAGTTCTGGATGGGGCCTCCACAAGAAGTCCAGCAATATGGTGAAATGGGAAGCATAGCCATCCGTCGCTGGACTGATGGGGAAGCATCCTAGGATGCTAAAAAAAATCCATGTGAAGAGGTCATAGGTGAAGAGCACCCTGAAAGCAGCCAAGCTGATGGGACAAAGTCAGCTGCTACCCTAGCCTTTACATCTCTCCTGCAGCAGAATCCATGCTTAATTTAATTGATATTCACACAAGTCATATTTATGTCAATAGATCAGTTTTAAATACAGTACAACTTTCATACCCATGGAACTCTAGTACCTGCCATTTCAACAACCCACATCTGACAAAACATGTAATCTCTAAGAATTTTCAGGGTCCCCCAGATCATGATATGGCATGCTACAGCTAGAAGTCACACTGGAAGACCTAACAAATATCTAGAATAGCTACCTCTCTAGGAATTTCCTAGATCTTCCAGGACAATTTTAGGGTAACTTCCAGTATAATTTGTCAATGTCAACTGGATTCACTGTTATCCACAGGTTCCTGTTTCATGGTAAGTTCAGGAACATCACCATTGTGGATTCAGGTGTTGTACTATGTGGCTAAGTTTGGATCTAACTCACTCAGCCGCAATGCAATTCTGGGTATGCATATATATTTTTTTCAAATGGGTGGAATTTATTGCCAGGCTCATTTTAGAATACTGTTATAAACCTTTGCAGTTCTAAATGGCATGACACCTGACCACCCACAAAACTGCCTTTCCCCGCTATATCCTTTCTCTGCATACCCAGATTGATATCTGAGGTACTATTTCGGCTCCCCTGACCTCATAAAGTCAGACTGCAGCCACAAAGTCTTCTCAGTGGTTACACCCACCATGGGGAATGCTTTCTCATGAGCAGTAAACAGGCCTCCGTGCTATACCCTTTTAGGCATTGTATAAAATCTTGTTATTTTTATGAAGGTATTTTGCTATAAATTTTAATAATCCTTCATCTTTCTGCCTTGCATACAATGAAGAACTCTTACAAATTGTGGTTGTTCTTCATTTATTTGGGCTTTTAAGGTTGTTGTGTGAAATTATTTTAAATATTGCATGTTTTGTTTGTCCGATGTCTTGACTTTCTTCTCTGGGAAATTGGCAGGGAAAAGCTCTTAAAAGTCAATTTTAAAAAGAAACAGATTTGTTCCATTAGTTATGTTTGTTTCAGTTGTGAAAAATGCATTTACATTTGGCAGGGAAAAGGAAAAAGACAGTAAAATTAATAGCTACAATGCTGAGTCTAATAAATGGAAGCCCATTGTTTATTTGCTGCATAACTCTGAGAATACCTGACAATATCATGCCAGGAAAAACTGAAGACCAAGGGAGTAATTAAAATGGATGGTGGAAAAAACCGAAACAAATCTAATTCCGATAAATGAATAATAAAGTAAATGTAATTCAAGCAAATGGCAAATGAAATTAATGAAACATTTAGCACGAAAATGGCAGAAGAAATTAAATCTTTTGGTCTGTCATTAGTATTTAATGTCGGGTCCATGCCTAATGCTCAATCTGTGCTGTTTAACTTTGGAGGTAATCATATGAACGTTTTCCTTGTGATGGTCTCTGCAGATTGCTAAACCATTCTTGACTTCTGTCCAGAATTGTTATCATAACAGGTAGAAAAGAAGCAAGGTCCTGCTGTGGACTATCTACTAGGCATGGATAGGTTCGATCAGAATCCTCGTAAATCAGATTAAAATCAGAATTGATCCTCTTTTGAATAGATTTCAAAGCGGTTTGGGAACCCGCAAGTAATTTTGCCCTTTTGAAACCACTGCCACCGTCTTTTTTCCGATCCAGGAAGTGGATTGGAAAGGAATCAGCCTTTGGAGGCAAGCAGCTGGTTGCATGCTGGGATGCTTGCCTCCAGCCAATGAAGGGAAGCCACCTCAGGAGGGGCGGGGTTTCGGTACAGCAGCCATTGCCCTTTAAAAAGGGCCGTGTGTGCCTCGTGGGCTCATTGCGAGCCAGGGATGCAAAGGCAGAGGGACTAGGGCAGGCTGCTTGGGTGGGAAAGTGTCACACTCCAGAAGAAACCAGGGCCCTTTAAATGCACTCACACAACACCAGCTGGTATAGACAGAATTTTTATTGAAGCAAATAGTTAATTCAATATGAGCAGTAAAATGTATGCAGAAAAAAGATATAAAAACAATCAATAATCCAAGGGTAATGTTCTAGGAGACCAAAGGCAAAATATATGCTGCAAAGACACTAAATACATCCAAAGGGATAAGGTCCAATAGCTAGAATAATCCAAAGCAATTTCCCAGCAAAGGGGAAGTCTGGTTTTCCATCTTGTCCATTTCCATCATGCACTGTGGATCCCACAATCCCTGCTGAAGCCACAGGCCCAACAGAAAGGTGCCACACCACCACTTTGCAAGAGAAAAAATTGGTTGGGAACAAATTCCCCTTTGCTGTTAAATCATTACTGAAGCAGGGAATACAACTTTTAAGTGTTTATTTTCTCCTATGGTTTGACTTCTGTGCTTTGGAAAACCAGAATTCCCCTTTGCTGATAATATTTCCCTTCCTGAAGCAGGGAAAACAACTTTTAAGTGTTTATTTTCTCCTGCTGGGAAATTGCTAAAGGGGATGGTTGTGGTAGAACACTGGCATCCACTGTGCAGGCAAATGGTCATTCCTCAGTGGATTTCATGCATCCACCAGTTGCTAGAGGGAGTGGTCGGGGAGGACCGCTGGCATACGGACATTCCTCGGCGGGATTCATCTCCCCTCGAGGTGTTGGTGGATGTGGTCAGGGAGGACCACTGTCATCCATCCACAGGGCAGGCAAACAGACATTCCTCAGGGGGATTTGTCCGTACTCGAGGTGTTGGTGGAGGTGGTCAGGGAGGACTGCTTGCATACACAGGGCAGGCAAATGGGCATTCCTTGGGGGGAATTCATCCCCCCTCGGGGTGTTGGGGGAGGTGGTCGGGGAGGACCACTGGCATCAATCCACAGGGCAGGCAAACGGACATTCCTCATGGAGATTGATCCCCCCTCGAGGTGTTGGTGGAGATGATCAGGGAGGACCACTGGAATACACAGGGCAGGCAAATGGACATTCCTCAGGGAATTTTGTGCATCCCTAGTTGCTAGAGGGGGTGGTCGAGGAGAACCGCAGGCATCCACAGGGCAGGCATGTGGTCAGTCCCCAGTGGCATTTGTCCATCTTCCTGATGTTAGAGGGAGTGGTCGGGGAGGACCACAGCCTTTCACAAGGCAGGGAAATGGTCAGCCCTCAAGTGATTCTTCCCTCCTGGTCTTTGAGAGTTGGGGCAGTGGAGTGCTACGCTGGCCAACGGTGGAAACAAGCAAATGTAATAAATTACTTTAATGTTATGAGATAAATTCCATTTTCTCATATTCAGAGAGGTGCGCCCTAGACAAATAACATTTTGAATATACACATATTTTACTTGAGCCAAAGCTTCCTCCTCAGCGAGCCAGATAAATGCCCTCAGTGGGCCGCATGTGGCCCCTGGGCAGTAGTTCGATGACCCCTGCAATAGACCCTTCAAAGTTTGTTTTATTATTTAATTGTTTAGTGATCAACATTTTTCATTCTTCCATATATTGTCACATTGTAGATTCCAATAGCAAAGGACTATTGGAGGTGAAGCTCATCATTAAAAGGACACATTACCCTATCTCTAGTTTAATTGGCCCATCCAATTGATTTTTAAGATCTAGTGGTATTTTCACTATTTATATATAACTGCTTTCTGTTAGGCTTTATTTAAATGAGGAACAGTTTGTAATTGTGTTATACACTGTGATAGTTGGCAAACAATAAACGCATTATACTTGGACAACATCAGCATACAAAATCAGAACTATTAATTAATCCTTATATATAAATGGTAAAATCTTTCCTTTCTACTTGTAATTGGAACTGTCCTCAAGCTAAACTAGACTCTAATTAAATTCTTTTTGAAATTAGTTGCCAACTGTGTGTCAACTGCATTATTTTACTTTTAATAAATAGTATATTACACTAAAGCTAGCTTAAAAAATTGCTCTGGAGTATATTTTATTTTGTATCTGCAGACTCATATATGCCACCTCCATAAACACTTTTGCTTCCACCGATACATTGGCGATATTTAGTAACAAGTTGGATTAAACAGGAAATAAATTAATTTGCTTTGTGGGAAGATGCATATGCAAACTGCTTATTACAATCAGCTTGATGCTACTGTTTGTACTCCATCTTTACAACTCTGTGCACAGTTGGCCTGCTCTCTCTTACGTCTTATTGATTTATTATGCAAAGTGTCCTTAATGCTGGGATGTGAATGTTCCTTTCTTCCATGGGCCAGATTGCCTCATGGAGACCATCCAATGAGCCAGATGATGTCAGACTGTCTTCAAACTCCTCTTCATCTCTTGAGTGTTCTCTGTAAGAATATTATGTGGGGAAGGGAGGCATTCCTAGAGCATGGGAAGAGAAAATTTCTCCCAGATTCTCTGTGGATTGCAATGTAGCCATGAGCAGATCCAATTATCTGAGATGGATTCCAGGTAGGCAGGCAGGGTAAGGAAGAGATTCCTCTACTTGATTTTAATAGCCTGATCCATAGAGCAGCTGATCAACCATCATCACAAAAGGAGCTGCAAATATCATTTCAACCCAGCAACCAAAACAAAACAACTGACATACATTTCAGTTTATCCATCACTGCAGCATCAGACACCCAGCTAAAATGAGTATAGGTTTTAGAAGTCTTATGTCCAGTGCTCCTGTACCTAGATTAAACTTTAAACCAAAATATTGAGCATTGTATGACTTCAGCCAATTTTATCCCAGGAACAAAACAAATCTGGGAAAGGGAAGTAGTTAATCTGGAGATAGTATCCCAAATGTTATAGTGATAACAAGGGAAATAATCCAAGAGCCCAACAATGGGAGGAGGAAAACATAAACAGCTAGGGAGGATGACCCATTATCTTAGATTTCTTAGATGAGTTGCTTTAAATTTCATCAATTAAACACAGAAAATATGTACAATACTTGAAATAACTGTTTAAAACATCAGTTAAAACATCAGCAGATCAAATCCTTTAATGCAGGGGTGTCAAACTCATTTTTTCTGCGGGCCACATCAGCCTTAGGGTTGACTTCAAAGGGCTGGTAGTAATTGTAACTATGTTGCCTTGACATTGAAAGCCTTGTGGGACACATAAAATGGCATGGTGGGCCAGATTCAGCCCACAAGCTTTGCGTTTGACACATGTGTGGACATAAAGGGATCGAACAAGCTGGTATATATAACCTCAGAGGTGGTATTCATACGCAATATGGCCATAATTCCTGATCATGGATTATTTCATTTTATATCTGCTTTCAATTACTGAAAGCTATGCCCTACTCCCATTTGCTAGCCAACTCCAAACTTGTTGCCAGTTAAAGAAAGCTTACCTTTTTTTAATATCTCACACACATTAGATCGAGGGGAAAGAAATCAAAGCAAGGTCAGGGGTGAAGCCCCACTTTCAGTCTGGATTCACAACCAAATGTTATTCAATATTGGACATAACACCAGGCATTGAATAGAAAGAGTGCAATGCTCAGCCTACACATTTCTGTGACCTTCTCATGCCCCAGCAACCTGTAAACCCCATATGAGATTCCTGCTGCTGTTGCTTACCAAAGAGGAGAGGTATGTGGGATATAATTCAATAATGAAGAAGCAACTAATGTCTTTTGGAGGAAGAAGAAATGAAGGTGCACTGATAGGTGAAGCACATCCTCTTTTTTCCATTCCTTGAGGACCTAGAACAGTTGCATCTTCATTGTCCGAATTGCCTCTCCTCCCTTTCCTCCCCACTGGAAAACAGCAAAAGCACTGCCTCTCCTGGACAAGGGAGGCAGGATTAAGACATAGCACAAAGGGCTAGCCTATTCCAAAAGAGGCATAAGCTACCGTACAGCATATGTATGTATACAATGCTAATCAAGTAATCTGAAAGCATGATCTAACTCATCCACAGCCTTTCCAGAATTAAATAGAAGACTAGACTTATGTCTTCATAAATGGACATACATGTATGGGAATTTGAATAGTGCAGTTGCATAACATCCACATCCAGTAGAGGGCAGTTGTTACATTATTATGCACATTAGTGCCCAATGGGACTGATGAGCGTTGGGCATACCTGCAGATTGGGCACTCTTGCTGGTGTTCTGTTGCTCTTCTTGCAATCAAGTGAAGGGATTTCTTAGCATCAAAGCTATAGCTAGCTATGCACAACGTGATAGGTCTATAGTATTAGAATAGTTTATGATAGTGGTAGTTTAAACTTCCCTATGACCTGTGTCAGGGAGAAGAGCACCATGGTCACCCATCTTTGCAGCCATGGTGCATGTGCACCACTCAATGGCTCCTACCTGCTTCCCTTCACCTCCTTACTATATTTGGGGGTTTTTTTGTATATGTTTGGCCTATCCCATTAGAAAATCATGTCCTGCCATTTGCTGTAGGGACTCTGGAAACATGGATCATCCTGTACTCGCAGACGTAGTGATAGGAGTCTTCAAGTGACACAATGAGTTAAACCCTTGTGCTGGCAGGACTGAAGACCGACAAGTCGGAGGTTCAAATACATTTCTAGTTGTGAGCAAATATGTTCTGGCTGGTGTTTCTTTACAAAGGATGATCAGTCAGACATAAGCAAAAGGGGCCATGGCACAGAGAAAGAGAGAAGGGAAGGGAGCATAATGAATGATGGGAAGGGAGGGAGCAGAGGCAGACGTAGTGGGGGGCCCTCCAGGAGACTTGTATTTTGCCACTCCAGGTAATTTGCCACCTGAGACAGCCATCTGACTTTCCCCAGCTGTAGGCTCCAGCCTGTTTTGCAATGCCACTTAATTTAATGAAAGTGCCTCAATGTTGGGTACTGCGAGTCCCCTCGGTAGCAGCAAGTAGCACACTCTTTCAATAAAATAAAGTGAAATAAACCAACAAATAAAATATTAATTCAATTTTGTGCTGTGGCTTTTGGTATGACTGAATTTTAAAACAAAGTCCTCCCCACCCCCAAAAGAAGCATTTCTGTATTCAGGAGGTCCTTATCCATGGTATTTCAGAAATGCAAGCAATAGAGCACTTTGGGATCAGACAGCGGTGTCAGTTCTTGCAGTACAGGGAGAAAAGTGAGCGAGAGAGCCTCTTTCTCAGTAATTGGCTGCTCTCTTGTACTTATCCTCATTTTTTTACTGTCAAGTCTCATTTGCTCATTTATTCTGTGATTTGGATTGACAATGGCCCTCCACAGTCATTCTCATTACAGCAGTATGAAGGATATTATGTGTCCCTTTCTATGGGAAGGACTTTGGAAAGGAAAGTTTGCTAAGTGTTGCTTTTCGCAGAAAGCCTGATGGTGCTGATGCTTGCCTGGATTTCTTCAACACAAGCTGGTAATTGACTGGGGGAAGGGGAGGCATTTGGTGTGGTGGCCACGTCTTGCACATGGTCTGCCTGCCGTGGTTTTGAGGACAGACCATAATATTGGAGTGAGCAGCTGGATACATAAGTGAATGCTGGGCAAAGCCAAGCAAGCTTAACTTGGTTATAAAAGATGGGGAAAGTACCTGAACAGAACTGAATGTTCTATATTCAAATAGCAAAGAGAAACTTTTAAAGCTGTTATTGGCTGTTAAGTTTCATTCCATGATTTCTGCAGATACAAAGGGCAAGGATCCTTACACTTACACTTTAACTGAACATTACAATGCACCTATTAGCTGCTTCAATCATGGGCAAACTAACCTATAGGTTTGGGCTGGTGCTACCATGAAAAGTCTATAAATACAACATATTGTTATTATGTGCAAAAGACGATGGAGGTGCTGAAAGTAAGGTAAACAGACTTTGCAATAGAGATCACTTTACCTCTGTGCTGGAAAGGTGAGGCCGTTGAATTCAGTGTGGGAGTGTGTAGTCCTAAATTCAAAGTCCAGGATGGAGGAATGGTATTTCAGTGATGGTCAATTGGTATGATTATCCAGAAGTCCATGTGATACATCCCACAATCAGGCGTGAAATAGATATCCTGGTCCCAAAGTTTGTTGTAGTCAAAGAGTCGCAAAGGCAGACGTATTGCAGTCTGAGGCGGATCGCAAGTTTGTTATGGTTGGGGGATCGCGAAGGCGGGCGAATTGCAGCCAAAAGTGGATCGCGTTGATATTATCCAAGCCTGGAAGCAACGTGGAGTACGAAAAAACACCATCGATGGTATTACTTCCCAGGCCTGATCCGTTTCGCCTTATCCTCAGGCTTTTACGAGATGGAAACTCCAGCAATATCCTCAAAATGGATCGAAGTATTATCCAGTCAGATTATCCCGAATACATACAGACATAACGTCGTGGATTGACCCAAAGGTCTGTATAACCGACCTGGCTTTGCCCCCAATATATATGTGCAATTGGAAGTTGCTGTTGTGAGAGAAATAAGGTTGAACAGTGTGAAAGCCACCCTCTGCATGGCTATCAGCCTCCTCCCAGCAGAATCAAATCAAGGAAAAGCTTAATGAGAACTACCAGTCCTCTTAACGTTCCCCCAGAAACAATAAGAGTATCCCTCTGGGAAGCTAAATCAGGAAATCCCAAGTGGATGGACCCTCACGAGGGTCTGTCTCTAGGGGCAAACCAAAAACGGCCAACTTGGAAGTCCCTCAACAGACTCAGAAGTAAATAATTTAAGGACCATAATAAACGCAATAGAATTTTACAACATCAATATTCAGAAGGAAGTGGGGTTCCTTTTCTTGGACGCCGAAAAGGCGTTCGACAATGCTAATTGGGACTTTTTATTTGAGATTCTTAAAGAAAAAGATATGGGGTTTCAGTTAATAAACGCAGTCAAAGCAGTTTACCAAGACCAGCGGGCAAATATCATCGTAAACGGCAATACAGCAGGCTTTATCCAAATTCAGAAGGGTACGAGGCAAGGCTGCCTGTTGTTGCCACTCCTTTTTATTTTAATGTTAGAACTA
Organism: Anolis apletophallus; assembly: GCA_030556195.1. Taxonomy (NCBI): domain Eukaryota; kingdom Metazoa; phylum Chordata; class Lepidosauria; order Squamata; family Anolidae; genus Anolis; species Anolis apletophallus. The sequence goes on along the minus strand of JARBWK010000008.1, from coordinate 54,853,853 downwards.
TTATTGCAAGATATAAGAGCGGATAAGAATTTAAAAGGCTTAAAAATACAAAAAGAAGAATTTAAGCTCCAGGCTTTTGAGGACGATGTAGTTTGCATCGTCGAAGAACCGATAGAGACAATAAATAAATGGATAGAGAAAATAGAACGATATGGAAAAGTGGCAGGTCTCAAAATAAATTATGCAAAAACCAAAATTCTAACAAAAAATATTAAAAGAGAAAGAAGAGAGGAGCTGAAAGGATTAACAAAAATCGAGGTGGTGACTAAGGTCAGATATTTGGGTATCCAACTGATGGCTAAAAACAATCAACTATTAAAAAACAACTACGAAACAACATGGAAGTCAATAAGAGCAAAGCTGGAAAAATGGAAATATCTAAAATTAAATTTATTAGGCAGAATTGCAGTAATAAAAATGGACGTTCTTCCTAGAATGATTTTCCTTTTCCAGTCCATCCCAATTTTGAGAACGACGCTTATTTTCAAGACCTGGAAAAAAGACATTTTAAAATTTATTTGGGACAGAAAGAAAGCCAGAGTGAACCATAGGATTCTCACAGACAAGAAGGAAAGGAGGGGGGGGGGGGGGGTTGGCTCTCCCAAATTTGCAATTGTACCATGACGCGGCAGCCCTGAGCTGGATTTTAGAATGGACTACACTTAAGAATTCAAGACTATTACAATTAGAGGGCTCCAACCTGAGAAGAGGTTGGCACGCGTATACCTGGTATGGGAAAGCAAAATTAGAAAGGAATTTTACCGATCACTTTGTCAGGGCAGCCCTGCTCAGGACTTGGGAGAAGTATAAGGATAGACTATATCAGGAAACTCCCCTGTGGGTATCACCTTTGGAGGCCCAACATAGAAGAGAAATTCCAATGGGAAAATGGCTCACCTATAGATCATTACTAGAATGGAAAGACAGCAAGTGGGAGCTTAAAACCCAAGATAAGTTAAGAGAGACGGGAAACGAAATTTCCTGGTTTCATTACATACAAATTAAAGAATATTTCAAAATTGACAGCAAGAAAGGCTTTGTAAAAGAGGATTCAACATGGGAGAGGTTACAAAAACATAAGAAGAAACATATAAGGATCCTATATAATACACTATTGGAATGGGATGTAGAAGAGGAATCGGTGAAGCATGTAATGGTCGAGTGGGCCCAAGACTTGGGACACACAATTTTATTGCAGGAATGGGAATTTACTTGGAAGAAGGTAATTATATACCTAGGGTCAACTACCACAGCAGAAAATTGGTACAAGATGTATTTTTGTTGGTACTTGACTCCCAGAAGCTGGCAAGATACTATAAAAATACGAATAACCAATGTTGGAAGTGCAGAAAACAACCAGGGACCTTTTTTCACTGTTGGTGGACCTGCCCAAAAGTACAGAAATTTTGGAAAATGATTCACTCGCATGTACAAAAAATATGGAAGGAAAAATTTGACCTAAAACCCGAGTATTATTTATTAAATTTAACAGAGGAGAAAATTGATAGGAAGAAAGACAAACTCTTGTGCCATATGGCAGCGGCAGCCAGAATACTGTTGGCAAAAAATTGGAAAAAAGAAGACACTCCACAAATAGAAGAATGGATAGCCAAATTATACGAGTTAATTGAACTAGATAAATTGAACAGTTTTACCAACGATCAAAGCTATAAAACTAGAACGGATTGGCAACCTTTAGAATTATACTTAAAAACACTAAAGATCTGACTAAGAGCTCTCGCAGCCAAAAAAGGGGAAGCAGGTTTACAGAAGAACGGGGAGTGATGTTTCTAGTGTAACATGTATTCCTCGCGGACCGATCTGGAAGATTCACTCTGTACTTTTATTTCTAATTGTACTATACCCTCCTTTTCTCCCTTTTCTACCCTTTCCCTTATTTACCCTAACCCTATTCCATCTCACCCCTTCCCTATTCTACCTCAAGCCCTCCCCCGACACCCTTTCTCCCCAACTATATTTTATTTCTGTTAAAAACCTCAATTTAAAAAAAACAGACTCAGAAGTAGAGTGGGTAGATCAAAAGACAACCTGGCAAAATGGCGCTACCTAGAAGAATGTTCCACCTTGTGCGACTGTGGAGCAGAACAAACAATTCCACGTCTGCATGCTTGCCCACAATGCCCTGCCTCATGCACAGACGAAGAATTGTTTAAAGCTACAGACAATGCAGTTGCTATTGCCCGTTTTCCGTCAAAAATTATTTAACTGCTTGTGCTCCCTCTATTTTATCAGTTTTATATTTATTTATGCAATGCTTTTAACACAGAATAATTAAAAACAATGACCATAATATTAATGTAAATTATAATTATGGATATTGGGCTAAGAGGGGAAAGCATCTATGTATATAACACGATCAATAACCATTGCATATATCACATTAGTTATGTATAGAGGAAGTACTCTAGCTCTGCACCTTCTTGGACATTAATTCTGCCTGTGAGATCCACCTGACATGAGAAGTGAGTTCTCATGTCAGTTCTCATGTGGAATGCTTACACAAGCAAGTTCTTTATCTGCAACTGCCATCATGGCTGTGATAGTCTTAAAACATTTATAATCCACTAGATGTGTGTATCTGCATGCTAGTTTACTCAGAAAAGAAATGGCAGAGCGAGAAAGTGGGGGAAACAGTTCACTTAATTATGCTGCAGCAGTAGGAATAGTTTATGACTCATGAGTGATAAAGAAAAATATCTTCCATTACTTGCATTGAATTCATCAGCATTTCAATATGACAAACGGCTCCATTTGTTACTAGCTTTCCCACGCCCACAAATTAGATTTTCCAGTTATTGATGCTCTTATAAAGGAAAGGCTGCATCTGAATGGAATTTATACAGTTAGGTGACATTTCAGCATCTCTTGAAGCCAGCACTTGAAGACTTCCTATGTAAAATCTCATTAATTTATTTATTTACTTTATTTATATTCCGCTCTTCTCACCCCGAAGGGGACTCAGAGTGGATTACAGATACACATACTAGCAGACAATTCCTGCTGTTTTTCACACACACAACATATAGACGAACAGAGGCAAACTCTGGCCACCAGGGGGAGCTGACACACTCCTCATCTCTCAGCGTCCCTTGTTGTTCCTTCCACATTCCTTAGCGTTCCTGGAGTTCTTTAATGGCTTCATAATTCAGTCAAAATTTGCCTCCCCACTTAATGTGGTATCTTAATCTCCTACTTGACAGATGCAACTGTCTTTCGGGCTGCAAAGACAGCAGGCTACACTTCAGGTTGAGCACCCACCTCGACCCGGGCAGGCCTCAAACTCATGACCTACTGGTCAGAGAAATCTTATGCAGCTGACACTTAGCCAGCTGCGCCACATCTCCATGCATTTCCCTGATATGTACTCTGCCCTATCAATCTTGCACAGGAGCCCCCGGTGGCACAGTGGGTTAAACCTTGTGCCGGCAGGACTGAAGACTGACAGGTCTCGGGTTCGAATCTGGGGAGAGCATGGATGAGCTCCCTCTGTCAGCTCCAGCTCCCCATGTGCAGACATGAGACAAGCCTCCCACAAGGATGGTAAAACATCTGGGTGTCCCCTGGACAATGCCCTTGCAGATGGCCAATTTTCTCACACCAGAAGCAACTTGCAGTTTCTCAAGTCACTCCTGACACGAAAAAAATCTTTCACACACTTTTGTCCATGGAACACAGGTCCTTGTATACGCTCACATAGAGACAAAAGAAAAACGTACATGCACACACAGAGGAGCACATATACAATGCTGTAATGTTCTATTGGCATTCAATTATCTCACTCTGAAATGTTCTTCCCTTTACCAAAACAAGTCCTACAAGCAATCACAGAATGGTTAAAGAGCGCACAGGCTGTGTTTCCAGTGACGTAATCACAAAAGAGGTTGAGCAGTTCAGTTGTAAACATCATCTGAAAGCAAAGACATGTGTGAGAGTGGAAATCTTTCACAGGCTGGGGGAACAACTCAAGGTTAAGGCACCACATTATTTATGCACACATAAATCTGGTGGATCCAGATTTAAATTCAGTTAAGCCATTGCATTTAGTATGGTCAGTTTACTGTCTGTGAATCCAGAATGGCTGCTATGAAGAATAATGTGAGAGGTTTGATAAAATGTGTTTTTATGTAGCATTGTATCTAACTGCTCAGATGAAGAACATACCTGTTGGTCAGGACTTGCAGCTATACTTACAGCATAGAGCCAAAAAACAAGAGAATCACTGCAGTTTCAGTTTCATTCCTATCATTTATATTCTACAGCAACAAGACTTCTAGTGTAGTCATATCTTTGTCTATTCAGAATTAAGTCCCACAGATTTCAATGGAATTATCTTCTAGGTAAGTGTATATAGGTTTGCAGCCTAACAATAAAGGGTAGAGATGAATAAAAATTGTGCAGTGACAGGGAGTTTGTTTTACCTTTTAAAACCACTGCTGTTTTGATTGTCATTTATCTTATCAGACCATGAATGCAATGATGAGGCCTCAGATAATGGGACTCAGTACAGAAACACTTTATAAATGAGAAAGATCCAGTTCTTGTGCAGAATGATCCCAGGTTGCAAAGATTCCCATAAGTTGAAACAGAGAGTCACCATTCCTTCATGTACAAGACATTGCTGAGCAGGAGCGGTCCGAGCTCTCCGGGGGGAGTAAGCGAACATTATTTTGCCCCCCCCCGGCGGCTCCCGGCTGCGCCCGCGCATCCGCACTGACTCGGAACGGGGGGGGGAGAGGGGACTCACGGGGCGGGCTCCCGGCCCCGAGGAGGAGCAGGAGGAGGGGGGAGGCCACGAGGGTGGCCCCCACGGAGACGCAGCGGCAGCAGCAGCAGCGCCCCCGGAAGGGCCCGGAGCCAGAGGCGCATCTTCCTGATGTCACTTCCTCGTCGCCGCCTCTGCCAAGGACGAAGGGGAGGAAGGCCTCGCCGGCCGCGCGCTGCGAGGACGCCAGGAAGGAGAGACGCCGGAGGGAGGGAGGGAAGGAGGAAGAGGCCGCCGCGCCTCCGCAGGGCTCCCTCCCTCCGGCGTCTCTCCTTCCGGGCGTCCTTGCAGCGCGCGGCTGGCGAGGCCTTCTTCCCCTTCCTCCTCGGCAGAGGCGGCAATGAGGAAGTGACGTCAGGAAGATGCGCCTCTGGCTCCGGCCCCTTCCGGGGGCGCTGCTCTTGGGGGGCCGCCCTCGTGGCCTCCCCCTCCTCCTGCTCCTCCTCGGGTCTGGGAGCCCGCCCCGTGAGTCCCCTCCCCCCCGTTCCTCCGTGCCGCCGGCTGGCTGCGGCGACACGGCGGCGGGGCAGCGCCCCTCCCAGGTGGCCACGCCCCTCTCCGGGAACGTCGCCCTACGCGACTGCGTAGGTCGCTTAATGGGGAAGGCCGGCCCTGTTGCTGAGTAGGCTTATGCACAGATTCAGAGTGGTCAGTTTCCTTCAGCCAATCCAGCTTTTTGACTTGGTTGGATGGCCGTAATAGCAAGAGCCCAGCTATCATGTTTTATCATCCATTATGGGACCATATAGCAGACGATCATTGTTCCTCCTCCTATATGGTATCACGTGGCGGCCTGCACTGGGTTTCCCTGTGAGCCCTTCCGCAAGCTGTGTCGGCTTCCTTAACCCCATTGCTGAAAACCAGTCTCCCTTGAAGGGAAGAAAGGAAAGGCTCACAGGAAGGGTGCTTTCTTAACCCTGTTGCTGAAACTCCGTCACCCTTGAAGGGAAAAAGGGAAAGGATCCCAGGAATGGAAAATGGAGTGTTATAAGTTCTCCATTGCCACCAATGAGTCAGATCTAGCTGCATTTTTCAGCTGCTGATCGAAAACAGCTATCCAGCTACCCACCTGTTTTCAGGAGGTATGCAAAAACTGACACAGGGGTCCAGCTACCCACCCGTTTTTGGGAGGTATGTGAAAACAGATTCAGGGATCTACTGGACTCTAGCCAGCAGAAATTGATTGAGGTTTAGCCAAAATGCACAAGTCTACTGCTGAGCTGAAAATTCCCCCAACTTTTTTTTTCATACTAAGCTTCATTTAGTTTGATACAAGAGAACATTCATGCAAAAATTATTCAAAGGAAGAGAATATTTCAGAGAAATTATCTTGAACAGAATTCAGGGATATTATGCCTACCATATCTATGAGATGGCTGGAGAATGCAGGTAAGAATCTTTCCTGTCTTGCAATGAACTCCTAACAAACTGTACCCAACCCCCAACCCCCAAACTTTACCAACTGTCCTCCTTCCTGTGTGATGAGAAGGGAAGGGTGGAGAAATCACTACAGGGCATGGGATGTCCTGTCGCTTCCCCTCATCAGGCAGGGGAAAGCACAAAAATAGCTGAAAAGATAGAAAATTGTGGCTAACTAACCTACAGTATATCATGGGCACTGCCTGTGGTGTAGAAATTTGTGGTGGCCACTGGTGGCCGGCATGGGATGGCACAAAAATACGAAAAGGTGTGTGGCCAGTAGCACATTGTGTAAAGGGACATGCTGGTGTCCATAAAAATTCTTAAAAGAAGTGGAGACCAGTGTTAAATTGCTTTAAAAAATCTGATGAGGTCGCAAGCAAAGGCCCATATGATGCCTTTGATCTATTTTTTTCTCATGAGAAAGCACAAGTAGGCAATGTGGCCTTTGCATGAAGAATTATGCTATTGAAGGAAGGAAGGAAGGAAGGAAGGAAGGAAGGAAGGAAGGAAGGAAGGAAGGAAGGAAGGAAGGACAAAGTGCACCTTTGGCCACATCCCTTCTTAGTAAAATTTTCTGAGAATCCGAGTGTGAGGCTCTGGGAGGATTCAAATGGGGGGAGGAAAAACAATGAGTAGGCTAATATGTGAAGCAAGTAAACACAGGTGAATAGCAAAAACAACACTGGGTCTGATGTATATAATTCCGTGGATAATGGAAGATTGTAATATGTTTTTTAATGTGCAAGATGACCAAGAAATAATTACGGAAGTCCAAACCGGGTTATATTGTCCAGAGTCTCTTAGTAGCGGGATAAATAATCCAGTCTCTATAGTGGGTCCATATGAATCAATGGGGTTCAAAGTAATCCAACCAGCTCACTGTAGGATCAAACCACGGTAGGATCAAACCACGGTAAAATATGCACAGTTCCAAGTAATCCACGGAGAGGCACCTCCTTGGTGTATGCAGCCCCAGAGTGGAGTGAAGTATGCTCCGAACGAAGGATGCGTGGGTGCGGAGACCGGGAATCGAGCGTCTCACAAGAGTAGGCGAACTTTACAAAGCGCCGACGGCATGCAAACAATAGCAGCCAAAAAACCGTTTCACAAAATTGTTTTTTCAAGGCGTGTGATCAATTATTTATAGCATCCAGAACATCATATGTAAGAATCAACAGGACATAACCCAGCTCAGTCATGGAGCTGGGTGACCCAAAGGTGCTATTAAAGGAAGGAAGGAAGGAAGGAAGGAAGGAAGGAAGGAAGGAAGGAAGGAAGGAAGGAAGGAAGGAGGAAGGACAAAGTGCACCTTTGGCCACATCCCTTCTTAGTAAAATTTTCTGAAAATCCGAGTGCGAGGCTCTGGGAGGATTCAAATGGTGACCAGGCTGCAATGGTGGCCCCAAAAAGAGAAAGACTCAATAAATGCAGCAGCTGTGCTATAGGCTTTACTAATGGTGAGTGAATGAGCATCGCCTGTGGGGGCATGGTTAGAGAATTGCTATTTCCTGCAGAGAAACACTCTGTGCTTAAACAGAGTGGAAAATTTCATGAGGTTATTTCTTCCTATTCACCTGATCCGAGTGGTGACAGAAGTGAATGAGTATCTTGTCACATGAAGACACCAAGAGCAGACCACAGAAGACCAGATATTTGAATGTCTTGTCTGATTCATAATGAGGAATCTTATTAAACATTTATCGTGCTGAAACGTTTAATTACCTTAGTATGGCTGTGTAACAATGCTATCCTCAACTGGACTTGTGGAGCTCATTTTATTTTGCTTTTATAACTTAATGAAGCAGCTTCATGCAGTTTTGAAAGCACATACAGTCATATCCTATTATTACTTCCAGCAAGATAAACTACTAAGTTAACAAGTGTTTACTTTCCACATTCTCATTGATTCAGTAGGTCTACCTGGAACTAACTAATTTGATTTGGACCATTGTGGTCAGTATGTGGCTATTATTAGGGTAAAAAGCTCATGACTGATTAAGACAATTTTGTCTTAACAGGATGTAACCTTTCCCAAGATGAGATTCATTAAGAAGTGGATTTCAATTAAATCAAAATGAAGAAAATAAACATTTGCTCTTTAAATCCATCTAATCAGATTTTAAATAATGCCACAGAAAGTTCCAAACTGATGTTCTTATTGCTGTGTGTGACGGAGGGAGAGAAATAACCAGCTGTTGACATTCTTTAGTCTAATTTTGATAAAGTTGGATGTCTTGGGAGTGCTTCATTCTATGCTGAAACCAGTCTGGCTAGAACACATTGGGCAGTCGCAGTGTTACAAGAATAACCCAGGGCTAATTCAAACATCTATGCTTATCATGCGATAAAGTATCCTGCTATATGATAGCATGCCAGAGTGAAGTGGTGATCACAGAAAAGCTCTGACAGAGCGCCTTCTGATCAGGTGACACCCACTGGCCGAGGCAAGTTTATCAAGTGATACCCGGATTGTGTGATAGCTACCACCAAGTAGAATGTAATCAGATAGAGTATTGATAAGTATTTTAATTCTAGAGTAAGGGATTACTTACAAAAGTACTGCAAAATACTGTTGCAAACTCAGAGATACCAAGCCAAGAGTAAGCCAACAAAGTTTTAGAGGAAACAAAAGGAATATCAGAGTATTACAGTGCTGTTGGAAAGCAACTCCCATAAGCCCCAGATATCTCTGACAGTGATAAGTTGTTGTTGTTTATTCGTTCAGTTGCTTCTGATTCTTTATGACCTCATGGACCAGCCCAAGCCAGGGCTCCCTGTTGGCTGTGGCCACCCCCAGCTCCTTCAAAGTCAAGCCAGTCACTTCAAGGGTATCATCCATCCATCCGTCGTGCCCTTGGTTGGTCCCTCCTCCTTTTTCCTTCCATTTTCCCCATCAACATCATCTTCTCCAAGCTTTCCTGTCTTCGCATTCTGTGGCCAAAGTACTTCATCTTTGCCTCTAATATCCTTCCCTCCAGTAAGCAGTTGGGCTTTATTTCCTGGAGTAAGGACTGGTTGGATCTTGCAGTCCAAGGCACTCTCAGAATTTTTATCCAGTTCAAAAGTGTCTATCTTCCTTCACTCAGCCTTCCTTATGGTAAGTTATGTAAGTTGAATTTCCAATAACATTCTGAAGGTTACTCATTCCCATCCTTGGTTTAGAAGTAGTTTGTCTCTTACTGCAGCCTCACCAAATTATCTCCAAAGTGTTTAGAGTTACATAAATGCACTGAATAATACATTTGCTAGTGCAAATCTTAAATGAGGATAAAAATGAGGATAAAATCCATACTTTTCTTTTGGCTTCTCTTTTCTGCACAATTCTCCAAGCTCTGAGGAATATTGCCCATGTACTTGTTCACTCTAAGTCGTCCAATAAATGTCCTTCTATAATTTTGTAAGATGTAAATGGCTTCTAATGCTGTGCTCCCTAGGCCACAAATTGTTCCAGGTGCACCTGCTTCCTCATCTAAAACAGCATCTCTGAAGCCCAACCAATTGTTCCTAAGCAGCTCAATAGCACTTCACAGCAAGCCTATCCTCTTGAATAATGGTCACCAGCTGTCATGTTTTTCACCTAGCACCCCACTTTGGAGAGTTCGAGGGGGATTGCATTTACCTCCATTTAGGTCCATTATTATGTGTCCCATAATGAAATACAGTAATAACAGAGAAGAAAGTCTGTGACTTGCATCACGTAGTCAGCAGCATGCATGGATTGTCCCCATCCTAGTGATGTCCATGGGGACCGCTAGACACATATGGGAGATCTTTGTATCTGAAGTTAAGGCTGGCAAAACTTTTGATTGGAGCTTTGTATTAAAATGTCATGTTTATTAAGCAATTAACATCTGGTAGACAATATTAATCAGGTTTGATCAATTCTTAGAATTTCTTAGCCTGGGGGGGGGGGGGGATACAGATAGTCCTAGGGAAAATTATCTAAGAAAAAAATAAAGTTCATATACAATATGACCTTCATATCCATAAATCTGATTCATATTTTCACTTACCTGCACTTCAAAAAATATCTTCACTGGATATCCCCCAGTGCAATGGCCCAAGCATAGTCAAAGGATTTCCTATCATCCGGAGTTTCAGGTATCAATGGAGTGGTGTGAGGGTCTTGAAACACCCCCCCACAGATAAGGAAGCCATACTGTATGGGTTCGTGTCTCACATTGTGGAAGGTTGGTGGTAAAAGGTTGCAGATTATTCTGAATAATGAAGTGTGTAGAAGCTGGATAGCAGGAACCTTATATCTACATGATTAAATATCCTCACTTAATTTGGGCTTCATCCACTCCCACTCTTCCCTTTCTTTATCGTCTTGTTAACATCCCTTGCTCTTTCTTAATGCCCATCCACAATGATTTTTAATTTTCAAATAAAAACAAATGAATCATATCATTATAAGTTTTGCTATACCACAATAGTGCTTCCAGGTCAACAACACAAGGTTTCAGAGCAAAACACAGGAAGAGGCTGTCGTGTTGCATATTTTCTAAGCAAAAAATAAGATCTTCTGTGGTTTTCCTCAAAAACAGATCCTCATCTGTTGTACTGTGTTCAAACATCTTATAATTCAGAAGGGAGTGGTATAATACAGAGGAAGAGCTACATTGAATGGGATTGCACCACTAAAGGAAACCATTGCATTATGTTCTTCCTGTGTTTTAGTCTTAACCATGAAATGGGTTTCTGTTCCTGAAGAAATAAGAGCCAGTAGAGAGGGGGGGGGGAGGTAGGAAGCTTTACTTTCTCACTGATTTAAGGCATCAGTATTATGCACCAGGAGCCCCGGTTCGAATCCGGGAAACGGCATGAGCTTCCACTGTCAGCCCCAGCTTCTGTCAACCTATTAGTTTGAAAACATGCAAGTGTGAGTAGATCAATAGGTACCGCTCCAGCAGGAAGGTAACGGTGCTCCTTGCAATCATGCTGGCTACATGACCTTGGAGGTGTCTACGGGCAATGCTAGCTCTTCAGCTTAGAAATGGAGATGAGCACCAACCCCCAGAGTTGGACACGACTGGACTTAATGTCAGGGGAAAACCTTTACCTTTAATATTATGCATAAACATAAACTTTGGCTGTTGAGAGTTCTCACTACACTGGTACTATTAATAATGGAAATATTTTAAATTGCATAGAATTTGGCTGGAGGCAAAGGGGGAGAAATCCTAGTAACTGACAGAAGAATCGGGAAAGTAGACTGTAAAAGAGAAGCAAATGCACCACATCTCTTCGCCGCGGTTGCTGTCACTTCCTTCCGAGCTGAGGCTTCTGGGGAGAAGGGGGGGCCCCCTGCATGACTCTTCTGAGTGGCTCAGGCACCGCCCCCTGCTCTGAATGAATGCCAGGAGGTGGATCCACACGTCGGGTGCCTCCCCCGACTCCCCTTGGACCATGGGCGGAGCACATGCGCGGTCTGCCTCGGCCCCAGCGGCTCTCCCCGCTCAAGAAGCCCGGGTTTGGTGGGGCTGTGCAGGAATTATGTGCCTTCCCCTCCGGCATCACCGCCAGAGGACAGGAGCTGAAAATACAGAACAGGCGCTTAAAAAACAGGACACAAAATTTTAGGCCGAAATACAGGACATCCCATATAATACGGGACATGTGGCAACCTAAAAGGGATTCAAAGGTCAAGGACACATTTATGGTGGTGCAGAGTTAGTGAACACTTCACTAGTTTATAGTACCTGCACTTGTCATATAGAAGTGGGCAAGTGAGATACTCATCTCTCATTTCACCTTGAATTTTTTAAAATCCTGATATTATTGAAGTTGAATTGCGAGATGAAATAAGGACAGGACACCTGTCCCTTTAATGAATATACAAAAGAAGGAATTTCAGGCAATTCAGCAACACCTGCTGAAAAATTATTTTACTTAGTAAAATTCTCTCTTCTACATAACTATTAAAGGGACAGGAGGAGTTCTGGCAGTCCTGTATGGATTCTGTTTTACATGTGGTTGAAAATGTTGCCCTCCCATTGAAATATCACTTTACAATACTCACTGGAATTCACAGTGGTGCAATGGGTTAAACCCCTGTGCCGGCAGGACTGAAGACCGACAGGTCACAGGTTCGAATCCGGGGAGAGCGCGGAATAGCTCCCTCTGTGGGAACATGAGAGAAGCCTCCCACATATTCAATTCAGTAGATGTGCCCCAGTAAATGGTGGGAGTCTATTCCTTCTGTCAATTGGGACACAGCAGGCTGGTGCTTTGTCTAGTATGATGTCCAGTTTGAGAAGATATTGCAATAGAGATCCTGCCTCTGACAATCACATCCAAAATTACCCATGTGTGTAGAAAAGTCAGTCTCCTGTGTCTTGGCTGACAGGAAAATAGACCCCCATTGCTCGCAGCAGCTGCAACTGATAAGTCGACTGGTGGGAGGGCCTAGAGCCAGGAGAAACGACTTCATCATGTAACTAGTAATTACATAACTAAGGATTTGATCTGGAATCTTGACCATTATATTTTTGAAGTGCACAACACCTCTATTAAAGCTGCAAATAAGTTTCTGGTTCCAATTCAAGGTGCAAGTTATGACTTACAAAGCCCTAAATGGTTCAGGTCCTGCTTATCTTTGTGGCCGCATTTCCATGAACGGCGTGGGCTCTAAGATCCGCGAGGGAGGCCTTCCTCTTGCATCCACCACTGTCGCAAGCACAGTTGTTGGGGTTAGGACGAGGGCAAGGGCCTTTTCAGTGGTAGCACCCCCAACTTTGGAACTCCCTCCCCAGGGATATTAGGCAAGTTCCCACATTGTCCTCCTTTCGCAGGGATTTGAAAACCTGATTGTTTTAGCTAGCATTTGAGAAGACCTAGTCCCTAGTTATAAATGCCTAGTCCCTAGGTTGGTTGATAATATGTTGTTCTCTGCATTTCATCCCATACCTCGGACATATGGTATGCTGTTTTGCATTATCCCATACCTGGCCCTTTTTATTGTCAGGTCATGCCCATTGTATTACTGGTTATTGGTTTTGTTGAGCATTGTTTTGAGTTTCAGCGTTGCTGTTTTATTTAATTTTGTTTTTATCTGGATTTTTATATTTTAGTATGTTCTTTTCAAATTGATTTTTTTTCTTTAATGGATTATTTTGCTTTTATGTTTTGTGGGCATCTCAACCCATTTGTAAGCTGCCCCGAGTCCCTTCGGAGAGATGGTGGCGGGGTATAACAATAAAGTTGTTGTTGTTGTTGAATTTCAGATCAATTTCAGCAGACACCTTTGGCTCCTTGCAGCTATAATCCTTTAAAGCTTCCATTCTCACTGGAACTGAAAAGTGGCAATACTTTATGTATTTGGGGTAGGGGAAGAAGTCTATCTGTAAAGTTCATAGAACTCTGAACCTTTCTTTATTGTCCTTTTGGATCCTTGCCCAATTCTTCCATCTTCTGAGTTGACTCACAAAAGCCTGTTCCCGTACTGAACATAAAAACAAGGTTCTGAAGCACACATTTTAAGCATTCGAGAGGATTATTGAAAAGACAGAAACGAGTGGCTGTGCTCTGAGTAGTTTCAACATTCTACTCCTCGTGCAATTGCTTGTTTACAACCTCATCTCTTTCTAACAAAAATGCAGTGATTGTTTTGGATGGAGGTCACTCTAAAATATATGCAAACTAATGTGTGTTATTGGACACAATGATGAATGGCGATTAATGGACACTTAGAGTTAGTTCCATGGTAATCTTTTTTTCCTCCAAGAAAAGACTACTTTCCTTGATGGCATCAAGGATGATGAGCTGACTGTGGAAGACAAAATCAGTGAAATGTTGTGCTCTCTGAGAAGTCGTTCACTTTATGACCGGGATGGGCAGTCTCTGGCCCTCTAAATTGTGCCTCCCGGCATTCTTCATCTTTGGATTTGTTGCAGCAACGGGAAACTACATAATTTCCACTTGCTCCTGCTTAAACAACAATCTCTACTGCTTTCCTCTTTCAGATTGAAACCCTGCTTCTGAATTATTGAAGTCTTAGACTGCAACACTGCAGTCATTTACGCGTACACTGAAACAGTCTTTGAATAATGTAATTCAGGAAAGTGTTTTAAATTGTAGAAACAGGATCTAAAATAGTGCACCTGGTAGTTTTATTGAACAAGCCTGGCTGGAAGGGAAGGAAGCTGTTGAGATGCAATCTGTATTTTTAGCTCAACATAGTCAAGGCTCACTTGATTGTCTAGTGTCTCACAAGAATACTGTTGATGAGAGGAAAAGGTTACCAAACAAGATTGTTTAAACCTCTCTCTCTCTATAAAAAAACCCACACACACTTTCTAACAGACCTCACAACCTCTGGGAATGCCTGCCATAGATGGAGGCGAAACGTCACGAGAGAATGCTTCTAGAACATGGCCATACAGCCCGAAAAAACCTACAACAATCCACACACACTTCTTTTGCTTCAAACTTATTGCACATTATGGTGCTGAACTCCATTTTGCTTATATCAGAAACATTAGGAGGCATATTTTGGTTTATACAAATATTGTATACGCAGCTCACAGTGAGTATGAGATTTTGCAAACTGAAATAAGCCACTGTTGAAACTGTATTGAGACTCGGGATGGATCTGGAAGTTTAAGAAAGGTTATTTGACTTTGAAACAAAGCATACATAATTAAACTTCAGTTGTAGGCCGAGAACATGGGAATTGTATCATAAAACATTTTAATGTGAATACTTCTTCACATCCACAAAATGATAAAATTATTTACAATGCTTTGTTTGCAGTTTGGTCACGTTTACATTAACTGTAGACATCGGTAGATGTTCTTCAGTGTAAATAGGTTACGCACCTTACTCAGGCATTTAATGGCAGACTGATTGCACGTGTTCCTCCTTATGCAATGGGTCTCACACAGTGTGCTGCATCGTGAGTAAGCACTTCGTCTTTACATTCCCCTTTTTATTTATGGCTCAACAAGAACAAAAAAGAAACCCAGAACAACTGTAGCACTTTCAGAATTCAACACTGTCAAGTATCTGAACCACACAATTGGGTAAAATGTGTGCTTTTTTAAAGGGGGGGGTCAGATGTGCAACAATTAATCTATGTACCTCAGAACGACTGTATAACTGCACTGCTCCTAAATCAAGAAAATTGTATCGTACACCTAGATTTCCCCCCAAATCAAGGCACTTCTCTGAGCAATGACAAAAGCTCCTTCCCTTGCCATTATAGCATATTTCCAGTCAAGAAAACCAATGTGTTCCTCTGTTCAGTGACAATGGTATTTTCTGCACAATGTTATTGGATCATGAACATTGTTTACACATATACAGCGTGTTTTAACCGGCGGTATTGTTTCATGGTAGAACAATCCAATTGCCCTCACACACATTACGTACATTCACAGTTTTCATGGATTGTAATTAGCTTTTCCAGTTGTGCTTTTAAAATTCCAGGTCTCCCCGCCCCTCCCCACCCCAAGTAAGTGCAAAGCAAAATGTCCTGTGCAGCTACAATGGTTGAGGAGTTATAAACTCCAAATAGTAAGAATTTTCTTTCATTCTCCATTTTCTTCAGCTGTCTTTTCAGGTATAGCCTCCAGGCTTCGACGAGGCTTTGAAGAGTCTGAATTTTCGGATCCTGGCTTATTCAGTCCACATGAAACAGTAGCATAGTGTATTTGCTTTAGGTTCTCCAGTGCTTCGTTTTTAGCATATTTGAGAAGATCAGCTTGGCCCTGTTAGGAACAAAAGCAGTCACAACAATCAATAATAAGACCATTTTCCAGTTCTGATTTACTATAAAACACTTCTCTCTCTTAATGAAGATAAAAACCAGAATATTTTAAGCAAAGACACATGATGATATGGTATATGAACGGTTTTGAATCTGAATAGTCAAATGAATTAAAGGCAAGAATCTTTCCCACCAAACCATTTTGGCAATGGACCTCTGCTCGGGTTTTAGCACGTTGAGTGGAATCCAAGAACCCCAGAAAGCATGACCAGTTCATTATTGCTTGCAACCAGTCATTTCAGTGTTCACATATTGGGTTCTTTGTCCTTTTCAATGGGGCACAACAACTCCTGGACATACAACTGGAGCACAACTGAACTTTCTGAAAAAAGGGAACTGTGAATATGGATGTACACATACTTTAAATCTCCTGCTTATTCTCTGTTGCTTTGTGCTGAATTCCATGTGTGGGCAGAAAAGCTCTTGTTTACATTCTAGGCCACTATAAATAATCCTACCATGAAGCTGAATGATTTATGAGACAAGAATTACATCTCTGTGGATCTTTTAGCAATCTCAATTATGTTGTAGGAGTTGATTGAGATACCCCTTAACATTAGCAACATTAGCAACTTCTATGAACTGCAGGTAGCATGGCATCCAATCCATCTCAGAAAGACAAGGGCAATGACCTTATAGGTACAATGTTTTGTCAAGCACAAGACCACAAGCATAGCAGAATTCAAGAACTGCATTTCCCTGTTGTGTTCACGTCGCAGCCTGGACAATGTAAACAAGGTCCAAAAAGGCACAGCAGTTCTTTTAGAACTACAAAAGCTATTAATCATTCACATTTCTATCCAATGGTGGATATTTTCCTTCGGGTTGCCTATTGGCTTAGAGAAACTCCATGCATTTTTCATATGGTTTTTCAAAGCAAGGAATACTGAGAGATGATTTTGACAGTTCCTTTCTCTGAAATACAGCCAAAGCATGAGATTTTCATTGGTAACTTTCCATCCAAGTACTAACCAGGGCTGATCCTGTTTAAGCTCCAAGATCATGCAGGATCTAGTGCCTTTAGAGTATTTCGATATGAATCTAATGATATGCACATTTTTGTATAGATATAAGAGGACAACATTACTTTTGCTGAGTCACATAATTGGGAGGACTAAAAAAGACCATGTCCCTGGAAACTTGTGTCTGGCAATTAATGTTTGTTCTGTATGAGAAAACATGAATCCATGGAACTTTGGCTCAAATAGCATCATTGAGTCTCTCAAAAGAATGTGGGTGTTTTTGGAAAAAAATTCCCATAAACCAGAGAAAGTTCACAGAAAACATTCTAGTTGACCAGATGACTCATATATACGTTATCACAAATGTTTCCACAAACTTCAGTACTGTGCAAATTAATTTTAACTCTACTTCACTTTGTTTTTAGTTTATTTAGATCTTAGCTGACTTTTGTTTGTTAAAATAAACTTAATGAAATGCAAACTATTCATTCTAGACTTTTCTCAACTTAACTGAAACTACATTAAAAATAATATTATCTGAAATGTGTTTGTTCTTGGTAAAGTTAGCTCAAACTGAAAAGAGATGAATGTGTGTATCTATTTCAGATGTGACGGTTTAATTTTCTATTATTATTTTTCTCATGGCTGTTTGTTGCATGATTCATTCTATTTGGTACTTATGGCAGACCCGACATTTCAAGTATTTATTCATACTTTTTTCAAGTGGTAATATATTTCTTTTTTTGTGTGTGTCAAGAGTGACTTGAGAAACTGCAAGTTGCTTCTGGTGTGAGAAAATTGGACATCTGCAAGGACGTTGCCCAGGGGACACCTGGATGTTTGATGTTTTACCATCCTTGTGGGAGGCTTCTCTCCTGTCCCTACATGGGGAGCTGGAGCTGATAGAGGGAGCTCATCCACGCTCTCCCCGGATTCAAACCTATGGCCTGTTGGATCTTCAGTCCTGCCAGCACAAGGGCTTAACCCACTGTGTTACTGGTGGCTCTTAACATATTGCATGCTGATCCAGAAATACATGAAAGCAATAGAATTCTCCATACATTGGTTTAAGATAACAGAAATCTAAGAAAAGCTTAAGGCACAGGCATAAGTAAGTTGAAACTTATACAGTTCTGTAAGTGTTACCAGACACATTCATCCCTTTATGATGAGATGCATTGAGTGCATTTATTAAAGCTGAATGCATTGTTATCCTAAGACTGCATTCTCTTGATCACAGGGCTCTTCCACACAGACATATAACCCAGAATATAAATACAAAAAATCCCACAATATCTGCTTTGAACTGGGTTATCTGAGTCCACACTGCCATATATTCCAGCTCAAAGTAGATAATGTGGGATGTTATTCAGCTGTGTGGAAGGGGCCACAGTATACAACTACTGGAGCAGTCATAGACACACATTACATTGTACGTTTTGCCCATAAAGAACTTTTTTCCTTTACAAAACCGACTGAAATTATAGAATTTCAATTCATTTCAAGAGATTTTATGGAGGAGACAATCCTATTACCCTTGTTGCCATAACCTTGTGTCTCAGTAGAAAACAAATTTTAGCCAAGATTCAAGTCATTATGTTGCTAAGGTTGATTTTCCACTTCTTGCCTCTACAATGACCACCGTCCCCACCTCACTATATTACTGCAATGGCCCCCACTATGGCCATTCAATAGCTGATGGAGAGCAGGGGCAAAGGATCACAAGAACATGTGGCCATGTCTCCCATGGGTGACACAATCTGATGATGTCTTATGCTGAGTCTCCAGAGGACCCGATAGATCTAGTTTGGTCAGACCTCACCAGGAATTCAGTGTCCAGTTTTGGTCACTAAATTCAAGAAAGATATTGATAAACTGGAACATATCCAGAGATGGTGACTGAAATGCTCTAAGCTCTTGAAACTAAGATTTTGGAGGAACAGCTTAGGGAGCAGGGTAGGTTTAACTTAGAGAAGAGAAGTCTGAAAGATGACATAATAGCTATATTTAAGTATCCGAACCCCCACCTTACCCACCCTGGAGATGATGGACTTAGGGGATTTTAAGCAGAGGTTAGACAGCCGTTTCTGGTCCCTTCCAATTCTAATATTCTATTATTCTTTGATCTTGGCAGATAATTAATCTTTTATCTGACTATTGGGGTACAGTTCAGTTACTTCTCTCATTCCTCCTGTCCTCTACCACCCATAAAAATGTGGGAGGAGAGCTAACGCAAAGAAATAGTACCTGGGATGGTTCTACCTGCAGTAGTTTCATGCTACATTCAATGATGTGGGGTTTGACCATTTACAGTCACATTTTCCATAGTATCTTTAGCTTTCTCCTCCCACATGTGAGAAATGCAGAGTCTGTCAACCTTCTGTGGCACAGATTTCTTCTCTCCCAACTTCACTCCCATGCAACAAACCGGTACATTTTCTTTTCTTTCTTTTTTATGTACCGAAATGCCCCTCACAAGATTCCTAGCCACTTCCTCTAGAACTCCCAAAACAGTCTTTGCTTGAAATCATAACTTAATTACTAATGGAAAGAAGGTATTCAGAAAGCAGTGAACTGCTGTGCAGCTTCTAGTCAACGGTTACCATTAGATAAAGTTTTATAGCACCCAGGTTCTGTTCCTAACGCTATGGAAGCAAACTTTAATGGGAATTAATTTCAGAATACTTTTAATGAGTAGCACATAATGTTTTCTGAAATGTTGCTATTACATGAATGGTACCACCGGGTCTGGTATGTGCTCAACTTCATTTCTAGGGAAAGCATACATACAGTCTGTTTTCTCTTAGATGAATGCACACACTTAATCAAGAACTTCAGTCATGATCCATCTTAATTCAGATGCCAAGAATTAATACAGGGGTTATATTCATATGCACCCAGGTCTCGAAAATAATCAAGGCATGTTATAAGAATCTGTGTGCTGGTGCATACAACCCATCTGTGTGCCTATTTGATTTCACACGTTACATAACAGTCTAAATTATAAAGAAATTGATATCTCACCATGTCATTCAAACTCATACTCTAAACTTGTTGCTGCAAAACAAGCTAAGAAACTCATTCTTAAGCTAAGAACGAATCTTTGTAAAATTTCTAGTATACCAGGAATATGGGTTTAGATAACACAGCAATTTTGAGAATTTGGGAAAGTTTACCCACACATGGGAGAAGCTAAGCAGGGGTATGTAGAATGAAAACCACTTGGAGTCCCATTGTTGAGAAAAAGGTGGGATATAAATGAATAAAATAAGATAGCTGGTTCTCAAAAAGTCAGGTTTTTTGGCTTATTGGTGCATGCCAACACCAGCAAAATGAAAGCAAAAGACCCCCTGGTTGTATTAATATGAGGGTGAGTTTTAAAAAACCCGCCTCCATCACTCTAACTTTTCTTTCTTTCACAGCTATTGGACTATCTACGCATGATATGATAGAGGTAACCTTACTCTACTGATATAGTCTTTTCTTTTTCTGAATGACTGATTAGGACCATGTAACTGAAGCTAAAAGAAAGAGTCGTCATTTAATTTCTGGCAACAGAAGGCTGTGCACCTAAGGAAATCCATAATCGCTTGAAGGATGTTTATGATTTGGCCCCTTCTGACTTTTACCTGATTGGATGCCTGAAAGACAATCTACAGTATGTAGATTCAGTGATTTGAATGATGTTAAAACCACTTTAAAATCATGGGTCACAAGCAGAAACCTGAATTTTTCCAAAATGGTTTTGATGCCTGAGTTAAACGATGGCGCAAATGTGTACCAATTGATGGTGACTATGTTAAATCAGTGTTTCTCAACCAGTGTGCTGGGGCACACTAGTGTGCCAGGAGCGATCATCAGGTGTGCCGTGGGAAATTGGAACCTCCAGGAGGGGAGGGGGAGAGTCTAGTATGTTGAAGTATAAAAACCCTAAGAAACCTACCTCGATAAAGGTACATAATTACAAACACCCCCCTCCTCACCCGTTGTCTACTTGGTCTCTCCCTCTCCATGCATTGGGAAGACCCGCCTCCCTTTACCCAAGTAGAGACATCCTCTTACCTCCTGGGGGTTCTGTGTGGGAAGTTTGGCCCAGATCTATCATTGGTGGGGTTCAAAATGCTCTTTGATTGTAGGGGAACTATAAATCCCAGCAACTACAACTCCCAAAGGTCAAGGTCTATTTCCCCTGAACTCCATCTGTGTTCATATTTGGGCATATTGAGTATTCATGCCAAGTTTGGTCCTGATCCAACCTTGTTTCAGTCCACAGTGCTCTCTGGATATAGGTGAACTACAACTCCAAAACTCAAGATCAATGCCCACCAAACTCTTATAGCATTTTCTCTTGCTTATGGGAGTTCTGTTTGGGAAGTTTGTGTCTTTCTGCCATTCCTGCCAGGATATCTATGTTGAGTTCATCGAAACAGGCCCAGGTTTCACAATGAGTGTATAAATACATTTAAAAACATATTAACTATATGTATTACTGTGTTAGAGTGTCGTTTTGTGTCATTTTGGTTGGTAGTGTGCCCCAGGATTTTGTAAATGTAAAAAGTGTGCTGCGGCTCAAAAAAGGTTGGGAAACACTGTGTTAAATGATAGTTTTATGTAGAGGACAGTTCAGGATATGATATGTAGCAACTTCCAATGTTATATGTTAATTCATAATGTTTTTTGACACAGGAGGCAAAACCTTTTGACCCACCCTCGTCTATTGGGGAGGAGGGATTAGAATGAGCGTTACTTTTTATGTACCGAATATACTTCTGCAACAGGCCCTGCAATAAGCCTCTGAGTGGGAAGAATGATACTGCGAGGAGGTGAGATGAAACTGCATTTTGGAAATAAATTGAAAGAAACCTTTCAACAGCATGTGGGGGAGAGAGAATGGCATGAATTTTTTATCATTAAAATAGATCCCAGAGTTTAGTGCAAAGCAGAATTTTTCAACAAGCAAACAGAACCTTTATCTGCTTGATGAAAGATGGAATTATCTGGTAAGATATAAGGAGGCAGCTGCATTAATATTATCATCCTTCATTCTGCTGAATGAAAAACATCATAGAAATAAATGCAAACAGTTCTGCATTTTAATTGTATGCTTCCATATGTGAAGGGGAAAAGCTTTGTTTATTGCATGATTTTGTATTCAGGCAAAATGAAAAATAAAAATGGTCTGTAGTTAAGCATGGGAAAATGGGAAGCAAACATATTCAGTTACTAAAAAAAAGAAAATACATTAATTCATTAATATTTTCTGTACATCATTAAATGCTATTGATAAATTCTGAAAGAGTGTCAAGCAACTTAATTTTCCCTTCTTAACTGCATTAATGTTAATACAGCTGCTTCTGTTCAGAGAAAGGAACAGATTTCTAATGACTACAAGAAGAGTCTTTGGACTTCTTGCCATACAAACAAAG
Source organism: Anolis apletophallus (assembly GCA_030556195.1). Lineage (NCBI taxonomy): Eukaryota > Metazoa > Chordata > Lepidosauria > Squamata > Anolidae > Anolis > Anolis apletophallus. The sequence goes on along the minus strand of JARBWK010000008.1, from coordinate 54,831,491 downwards.
AAATTGTGACCATGATTCCAGGCTTCTGTTCAGAACAACAATGATACAATATTTAAAAAGAAAGAACAGAACAACAACAATTAAACTTTGTTTTAATGAAGTAAAAAATAAAAATCATATTGAATCGCCTATTTAGCACTGTAATGTTTCTTTTCTTTTTAAAAATCAACCCACTGAATTGATTTGGGGGAGGAGAATCACCCTTTGTTCAATATGAAAATCAGAATGTCATGTAATGTTGTTGTTGTTTATTCATTCGGTCGCTTCCAACTCTTTGTGACCTCATGGGCCATCCCACACCAGAGCTCCCTGTTGGCCATGGCTACCCCCCAGCTCTTGCAAAGTCAAGCCATTCACTTCAAGGATACCATCCAACCATTTTACCCTTGGTTGGCCCCTCTTCCTTTTTCCTTCTATTTCCCCCAGCATCATTGTCTTCTCAACATGTTTATAAGTCAACTTTGGATGTCACTATTTTTCAAAATTTGGCCACATAATGAGAAGACAGGAAAAGTTGGAGAAGATAATGAAGCTGGGGAAAATGGAAGGAAAAAAGGAAGAGGGGCCGATCAAGGGCAATATGGATGGATTTTATTCTTGAAGTGACTGGTTTGACTTTGAAGGAGCTAGGGGTGGTGACAGCCCACAGGGAGTTCTGGCGTGGGCTGGTCCATAGGGTCACGAAGAGTCAGAAGAAACTGAATGAATCATCAGCAATTTTTTCAAGCTAATAGGGCTGTTGTGAAAATAAATCTGTGGGTTTCTTCTCCCTATCTTAACATTTTTCAATCTGTGCTTTTTTCCCCCTGTTCAAAATATGATGATGAAAATTCAGACAGAACTCCATTAATATCCAGTGGGACAGCCCAGAATGAACTGCTTCTGTTAATTCAGCACAAAAGGCAACATCCTCAATGTTTCAATGGTTCATCAAATTCATTAGTAGAAACACATTTAGTATCACAGTATAATCATCATCCTTGAGTAAATAATTTTAAAGGGTATATGAAAGAGAAGAAAACAACCTTAGACGGTATTACCTTTAAAATTGTAATATTCCAGGTGAAGCTCTCCACTGCCTTTTGGAGTTTTCTCTCCTTTAAACCTTCCTTGGCTCCTATACTTTGTAGGTTTTCGTGGAACTCCATTGCTGAAAGAAAGAAAAATATTTTAATCTTTCAAATCAATTTTAATTTATCAGCTAGAGGATTATCTCCAAAAAGGGTATGTCACATTATTTTGTTACTATTAAAAAGAAAGACTTTTTAAAAGAGTAAGAATAGATTTGAAAATATTGTTCTTAAATCACTTGATTGTATTTTATAGTGAGGGATTCCATTCACCAAAACAATGAGTACAGCAATAAAACAAAAAACAAAACCTGAACACGCATTGCCTTTATGGACTGAAACTGGGTCCTTATTTAAATTCACATCCTGCCCCCACAATTGAAAATGCTACAGTTAAATCTAAGATTACTGCAGGATTTAAAAGAGGTTGCAACTGAGCATAGACTATTAAGCCATTGTAAACCGGGCTCTAAAACAGTGGTTCCGAATCTTCTTTTGACCAGAGATCACTTGCCCGGAACTACTTGACCAGGGACCACTCTCCAAATTAGTACCAAAATTTCTTTACTTATTTACATCATTTCTACCCCTCTCTTCTCAACCCCCGAGGGGGGACTCAAAAGGGTTACAAAAGGATTTTAATCTGGATTTAATTTGTTATTGTTTAATCTTGTTTTAACTTTTGCATTCTCTGAATTTGTAAATATGTGGGGGAGGATGTTTACTTGTGGCAAGCGCAAGGGGAAAGGTGATAGAGTAGTCATAGTAGTAGTCATCGTAATAGCTTCATGATTTGCTGCCACTGTCTTCCTGGGACTAAAAATCTAACCTTTTTGTCAAGCCCTTTTTTGTCATTGTTTGCTCTGTATTTTTTAAATTGCTGTGGAAAATATTGCTTTTTAGCCTGCATTCTGACTTTAGGCTAGTGTAATGTTTTCATTATTGTAAGCCACTCTGAAAATCCAAAAACATAACTTAAATCAAACCAAAAATAAGTGATGCATGATTCATCCTACAATGCATGTGTTCCATGATTCATCCCCAGATACTTTCCCTTAAAACATGGAAACAAAGGTTACTATTCTTTTGTGTCACTTGTCTTACAACTCTATACATGGCTATTTAAAAAGGAAGTCCCACTTAATTTCATGTGAGTGGGTAAGATTGCAGTTATAACACTTCATTAATTACAACTGCATTATCTGCATAGTAATTCTAGGACCCATTTTCTTTAATACGTTGAATTCATTTTCACAAGAAAATGTCACTATGTAACAGTTTTCAAGAACACTGATAACGAATTCCATTACCTCTCATCAAAATGTAGATTTGCTCAAACTAATCATAGTAACACATTTATGCACTTGATACCATTTTTAAAGCTAAAGTTCAAATGCAGTATTAGTCCTCAGACTTGTCACAACGAATACATTTACTGTAGCCTATTTTTTTATTTATTTATTATTCCAACTTCTATGCCACCACTCCCCGAGGGCTCGGAGCGGTTTACAGTACAAACAAGAACAATAACATTTTGCCTATGAATCCATGGAAACATGAAAAAGAATACTCAATCTGATAAAGGTAGATCACCACTATGTGCCTGCTTACATGTACGTTAGTGAGTAACTCCAACAAACTAGGTCGGCCTAACATTTGATCAGGTGTTCTAATATTCATATCAAAGGAACATTTATTCTGCTAAACATCACTTTGACATAGCAGGAGCTGCTCCAGGAAATAAAACATATAATATGGGAATAAGGTAAGCTGATGAAGGTTGAATAGAAAACAAAAGGAATAATAATAATAATAATAATAATAACAACAACTTTATTTTTATAACCTGCCTCCATCTCTCCAAAGGGACTCGGGGCTGCTTACAGAGGGACAAGTCCAAGGATTACAAATAAAACAGACGCAGTAAAAGCCATCAATAATAACAAATAATATTTATTTATTTATTTGTCATATTTCTATACTGCCCCTCTCAGCCCGAAGGCAACTCGGGATGGTTTACACAAGGGAGTCTCTGCCCTTCAATTAAAAACATGAGTAACAATACAAACAATGACCATATAACACAACAATTAGCCATTAAAACATACAATTACAGTCTCAGTGTCATGTTGAAATCACTTAACATCATATAAACAATACCCTGGCTGGTCAATTTGAAACTGGGTTCAGGCTCAGAGTAAGTGCAATGATTCCTTGGGAGAGCCAAGGGAAAGTGCAATAGTTAGAGGGCTGGGTAGCCAGGGTAATGGTCCTTAGCTATTAAAGTGTCATTAAGTACAGGAAAGGGGCCAACTAAAGTGCCCGAGCTTAGATAAGGTCAGGATAATTCTCAAGTGAACCACCTAGTCAAAGGCACAACGGAACAACCAAGTTTTTAATTCCTTGTGAAAAATGGAGGAAGTGGGGGCCTGTCTTTCTTTCTTATCCCAATTTCTTACTTGTATGAGAGCTCAGATGGCTCACAATAGGGATTAAAACAATATAGAGCTAAAACAATTTTTTAGTTTGCCAACTATTACTTTTAAACAACTTTTAAAATCTATTAAAACAATAAAAAATACAATACCCCTGCATTAAAAGACTTTCTGCATCAGAATGCTAACACTGAATAAACAGAAGGCCTTAATATTTTGGCAGAAAGAGAGCAGCAAAGACAACATTGTTTTATGCTGTGACATTTAAGTTGAATTCCATATTGCACTACTCCCCAAAAGCCTGGTTCCAAAGCCAGGTCTTTGGCTTTTTCCTGAAGACCAGGGGGAGGAACCAGTCTAATGTCACCGGGGGGGGGGGGGGTTCCACAGCTGAGGGGCCACCACTGAGAAGGCCCTGTCTCTCATCCCCACCAATCGCACCATCGCAATGGTAGTAATTGAGAATAAATTGAGATACTATAGTAAATTACAAATACAATTTCACTGCTCGAACACTGCACAATTGTTTAGCTATCTCTTTACTTTACATTCCCTTACTAACTATCCCCTCTTTCTTCCACCGTAAAACTACTCCCAGACATTAACTTGAAAGTCACAGGGAAGACCTAAAGAGCCATAGAAATTGATTCTACAAAGGGTTCAGTACCATGGCTGTAATGCAAGTAAAAGAAATCTAAAACAAAAACACGGCCCAACCTGGGAAAACATTACTGGTTTTTAGGCCTCTTCCTGGGGGGTGGGAGTGTTATTTGGGGTGCTGATTCAGAAAAATGCATTGGATAAACCACATAAGCTCTAGTTGTCATGATTTTCTATGGGTGAGAAGATGGAAGATGGTATATGACATATGTTCTGTATCTCAAAAATTTGAGCTGATACTGATGCCTTTTTTGGAAACAGTAGGTCAGAAATACCCAGAAACAGGTCTAACATTTGAGGCACCAAAATGTGTATTGGCCACTGATCAGTTCTAGATCTGAATGTGTTTGATGCCGCATTTCATTTTGCAATCACATCCTTTTCTACAAATCATCTCATTACTTTGAAGCTCTTGCTCTCTGAACTATGGTTCCTCTTCTGGATTCTTGTTTGCTAATCTGTTTATCAGTCAAAACTGATGGCAGAAATTGTTGATGAAAATGTATTTGTTTTAAACAATGCAACTCAATTGAGCAAACACAGATCCGTGCATTAATTTATACTGACCGAATGGAGGAAGAGAATTACCTAGGTCTTCTTTCTGCCAGCTAAACAAGGTGCCAATTAGTGACAGGTCTTTTGTTTTACAACACAGAGACTTAAACATAACTGTTTGCAATTTGAAACAGGAAAATAAAAGAAACCCAGTCTCCTACAGTGGATGACAAAGATCTTGTTTTCCTGATCACTGCATCTTTGGTAATGCCAGCACAGTGCTGAGAAAGGTAAAACCGACACAAGGCAAACATGATAAATTACACCGAGAAGCATACTTTGAGGACTGCCACTTGGTTAGAGAGGTATTGCTGTAGGAAGCAAAAAAGGATGACAATAGTTGATAAAACTAGATGAATGAGTGGGGGGAGGAGAGATAAATTAATTTGTTTTAAAGAGAAAGATTTTGTCTAATGCAGAACAGCCAAATAACAACAATAACTCCACACAGAAGGCTTATCTGGTCAATGGTCTTTGCATGCAATTTTAAGCCTTGTAATGATTATTTCAGTTTTACACTAAGCATTACAAACATTCTTCATATGTCAAATGGAATGTATGTATACAGTATATACACACAGTTCCCAGGTTACAAAAAGATAGGTTCTGTAGATTTTTTACAAGTGGAATTTGGATGTAAGTCGGAACAGATGCATTTTTAATTGTAACTCCAGCCATACATACATATGTATATGTATATGTATATATGGCTGGAGTTACAATACATATACATACAGACATACATACACACAGAGAGAGGGAGGGGGGGAGAGAAGATTTTGAAAAAATTGGCTTGTTGTGGAAACAAGGATTGGTAATAAAGCTTCAGTTGAAACACCTTTTCCCTACGATACCTCTTCCCTTCTGAGGAGTAGATTTATCTCACTTCCTGTTGTCTCACCCTTGTTCTTAACTATGAATCATTTGTACGTTGGAGGTTTGTAACTTGGGGGACCACCTGTGCATACAAATTTACAAACATACATACTTCTATTTGTCTAAGTCTGTGCATGTTCTTGGCTTTTCTTCACGAACCAAGATTCTACAAGCGCATTGATGATTTGGAGGTTGGATGTGTCCTTCGAGCCTGTGCAATGGACTCTTCTGGTTCTGCGCAGCGTGCACAGAACTGGCCTCACCCTTTAAAACCAAAGATTCATCTGCTAGCAAGCTCAGGACGGAGGCAGCAAGGTCCTCAGGTCATAGGTTTGATTTGAGTTTCCTTCTCTAGATGGTTGGCCTTACAGGGTTAGATGAGCACCATCTGCCCGGGTTTGAAATTAAGAGTTTTCCTTCTCCTAGGATGGTTGCCAAAAGGCTAGAGAGCCCATCCTACCCGTTGACGCTCTTTGTCAGACCCTTCGGTTGTGACCTGTCTGGCATGGGAGGCCCTACTGGTGGCTATTATGCAACCGCCAGCATAGCTCACAACTTCATTAGGGTAAGCAAGCCTCTCCCCCGCGACAAGGGGGCACCAACAGAGAGGCTTGTAATGTTAAGCTATCCATGCATTTGTAACTTGAGTCATTACAAATAATTTTTGTGCTAATCCATATGTCAAACAGATGAATTTCCAATGAATTTTAAACATCAGGCTTCTTAAGAAAAAATGTATGGATGTTCTCCAACAAACAAGTAACAAACGTACAGTAGAGTCTTGCTTATCCAACATAAATGGGCTGGCAGAATGTTGGATAACCAAAAATGTTGGATAATAAGGAGGGATTAAGGAAAAGCCTATTAAATGTCAAATTATGTTACGATTTTACAAATTAAATAGCAAAACATCATTTTTTACAACAAATCAACACAAAAAGTAGTTCAATACATGGTAACATTATGTCGTAATTACTGTATTTACGAATTTAGCACCAAAACATCGCAATGTATTGAAACAGCTGTGGATCCGGGCAGGCGGCAGACTGCGTTGGATAATACAGAACGTTCAATGACCGATGGTTGGATAAGCAAGGCTCTACTGTATGTTTATTGCTGGGATAGAATTCTAAACCATCATCAAGAAGGGAAAGTCATATAGAGAGTCAACAGGAAATATCTATATTTTGTATTATATTCATCTTAATGTTGTCTCTTGATTTCTTCCCAATACTGTGACTACTCCAGGCAGTTTGAGTACTATGTATATTACTACTGTTTTACAAGGCTGTTTATTTAACAAGCTTTTTCTTCGCAATAGGCTATCAAATATTCATGGTAACAGATGAAACTGCAAAGAGAAATTATATGGTAGTAACCAGTCTTTGTGTTAAACAGATTTACAACCTATATTGCTCAAAACAACAGCAATAATGAATTTTAGTTTCAAACAGCATCTGTCCTTGAAAAACAAGAGCTTTAGTTAAGGATCTGATCAATGATGAAGTACAACTACGGCTCTGACATTTTTTGATGGATATCTAGGTCCTATTTTCTATTATCTTGCTTTCCCCTTGTGAATACTTTAAATGAATTTTTTTCATCAAACTTCACAAATGATATTCTAGCTCCTGCGAATACAAGGTAGAACATAAAACAATCAACAGAACTCAATTTTTAAAAATAGCATTTTTTGTTGGGAAAAAACCTATCTATGGTTTATTTACTGCTACTTATTGGAATTCAAGGGAAGTGATATACAAGATAATTTACTCTGGCAGCCACAGCAATTTTTCTGAGTACCATAATAGCCAAGTTGTAACCACGTTTTGAAATGGACATCATTGTTCACACAGAAAGCTAGTTAAGTTAGGAAGAAAAACACTCTACCTGACATACAACCTTTCTCCATAGACACAGTTATGAAATCTTGCACCTTTTTCTTCCAAAATTTTAGAGAAGGCTAATTAATTATTAGTCATTTCAGCTAAATATTTGGTTAATTAATAGAGTTCGTCCCAGCTAACAGACAGTCTTTCTGAGCTAATTAAAGAGACTATACACTTTGTAACTGTTGACAGGTTTTAAGGTTATAGATTTATTCTGAATTCACAAGCTAACAATTTGAAGACAAATGACACATACTATAGAAACGCTTTTATATAAACCTGCATGTAATTCAGGAGATAGATATTTGTTTCTTTGAGCACATGCTCATGTATAAGTCAACCTCATGTATTACTTGAGGGAAAGATTTACGGCCAAAATTACGGATTTCTATATGAACCATGGATGAGTCAAGGGTCATTCCATAGAGAGGGGAAAGCACCAATGCTGCCATGTTAGGGGGGAGGAATCACTACCATTTCCCTGCTCAGGCATCAAAAAGGCCAGAAATGTCACCACGGAGGAGAGAGCAGAAGGGGTTGGTGTGTTAGGCTCTTCCTGGAGAGACGAAGTTCTTGCCTTTTGTCACTCTACTCAGGGAACAGGGTAGTTCCTTTTTGATAGGAGTGAAGGTACAGTACCCACACTGACTTGTAGATATATCAACCTAGGATTGTTGATTAACATTTAATGATTTATACATGAGTATATAGGATATGTATATATACATACACTTCCATGTAACACATTTTCATGGTGTGCTGATGTATTCACTAGCTGTTAACCAGTGTCGGTAGAGCCATATTTCAGCTCTGTAGAAGAGTGCTTTCCAAACTGTTTCACAAAACACTAGGATTCTATGAAAACATCATAGGGGTTCCACAAAAATCTTTTAAAATATATTTAAAAGACCACACCAGAGTATGAAGATCTTATTGAAATTCAATGTACCTCTGTTACAAAACAAAATTTGGATCTCTTCATTTTCAAACTTATATTATACAAAACACCTAGATAGGCGTTGTAGCTCAAATAAGGAAGATATTTAATATTTGTTTGTTTGTTTGTTTGTATACCGCCATATCTCCCCGAAGGGACTCTGGGCAGTTTCCAACATATAAGGCAAAGCATTCAATTGCCAAGTGTGTCGCCCCAAGAGGGGCTGTGGTTACCATGTGTTTGGGGATTTTCCATTTACCTGTATTAGTTCTTTGTTCTCTTTGTTTCTCTGTGCTGACCATGCAGTCTAGGGTCAAGTGACCTTTTGCCTTGTCATATGATCACTTAGGGTCAGCCACTTCAAAGGTTTCACCTGGTGACCTGCCTCCAATCCCACCCACCTTTCAGGAGTTATATAAGGGGTCCCTCGGCCCCGCCTCGCTCCCTTTCGTCAATTCCATCAGGCAGAGCAAGTCTAAGAAGCAATACGGCTGTGAAAAGGCAACCATTTGTTATCTACTGGTTAACCTATGTACTAGGATTCTTAGTATACAGGAAGATCAGTCTTCAACAAAGGCTAAGATTCTAGGACACGCTAAAGAACTTCGGATCTGCGTGTCGGAGGACAGCTGGGACACCTTGGACTTTCAAGCAGAGGTACCATCACATTGCATTCGTGCTTTGCGATAGACTCCCTTTCTTTTAAGGACTCTTTGCAACCAACTCAAGCCTTTAAACCATCAGTTTCGCTTTTCTGATTGTATTTAATAAACTTGTTTGGCCCCTTATCTGGAGTGGAGCATCCTTTTTTAGAGGTCCAAGGTCCCTAGTCTACAGGGTAACCTTAATTCCGTCCCCCTAGGGTCAAAGCTTGTTTTGTCCTATTTTAAGAGCCCCCTTTTGACCCTGGGAAACGGAAGACAAAGAATTAAAATAAAAGCATCATAAAACACAAAACATCATACTAAAACAAAACAATAAAAAATTAAACCAATTGCAATTATAATTCAATCAGACACGGGTCAAGAAAAACCTATGGCCAGATTTACAAAATGGGCATGGTCAACTATTCATTTATTTACCATATTTCTAACCCCCCCCCCCCTCAACTCCAGAAGGGGGACTCAGGGCGGCTTACATTCAGCCCCATCAAGAGGCTATTTCAGCAATACAAAAAATTCACAACATCAACGTATCATGATAAAAACAACATAATTAAAACCATACAAAGTCATCATTATAAAAAGGTTGGCCAAGAAATAGTGTAAACCATGTATCATAGGGCCAGGGAAGTGGAGAAAGTGCAAAACAGAGTACTAACTTATGACCTAGGGACTGGGCCTAGGGACTAATCAATCTTGAAAATCTGCTGGAACACCCAGGTTTTCAGGTCTCTACGAAAGGTAGGCAGTGTGGGGGCTTGCCTTTGTAGGTTCACAGTGCTTTAGAAACAGAGTTAGGGTTCCAACGTTGGGGTTGGGGGATGGGTTCTGAATAGTTCAATTACCAAAAAGGTTTCAGAACCACTGCCTTAGAACATTGCTGCTAATACAACTTAAGGTCTAACAGAATATAGCTGCACATAAATTACTGTTAATAATGAGATGTCTTAAGAAAATAGGTCCTTTACTGTTCTTTTAAAATAAATATAATCTGTGATAAAAACTGGAAAAGCTAGAGCACTGACTCTGATTGTATGCATTTATGTAAGCAGGGCTGCACGTAATATGTTACAACGCTGCTGCAGCAACAGATCAAATGATATACATTCCCCTTTCTTACCAGGCCAGAGTCCTTTTTAGCATAGGAGTGTGACACTTTTTTAGCGAAGTACAATGTGCTGAGTCCACGATTCCTTGCCCTATTTATACTCTTTTCAATGCCAGAAGGGTGTTGAAAGGCAGTTTCTGCCACCTGCATGCCTACCAAGCACTGCCGAGGTTATGACTTGTATAGTATAATTCTGGAGTTATGAGCAGTTTGATCAGCCTAGGTGAAGATGATAGTATCTCTGGTCAATCTAAATAATACCTTATTTTTATGCACAAGGTTAAGCACAGATTATTGATGGCGTGATTTTATATTAATAATAATACACTTTATTTATATTCCTCTCTTCTCACCCCGAAGGGCACTCAGAGCGGATTACATCACACGTACGGCAGACAGTCTCTGCCATTTCCACATACAATTACATACAACATACAACATACAACATATTCAATGTAATATTTTAAAAGGTTTTCATATGTATCAATTTTAATTTAATTTTAATGTTACTGGAATTGTATGTGTTTTAAGGCATTGAATAATTACCTATATGCAAGCCGTCTTGAAAAAGATGGGGTATAAATAGGGTAAATAAATAAATAAGATAAAACAGAGATCACGAGATAACATGGCATCGGCTAGTAGCCACTGGGTAAAAAGTCATGAAGACAGCTGTGTAGAATTATTTTATGCCTCAAAGGCCACAGCAATCCTTATTTTAATTCTGGCCACTGAAATTCTAGCAAGTTACCTTGGAAATTTTAAGTAGGGCTGAAACCTGAAATATAAATCATACTCCTCCCATATAAACATAGGGAAATTTTGGTCCTAAGCATAGGCTTAAACAGAAATTTGTTCTTATTAAAGTCAGTATTTCATTCTTATCCATTAATGAGATTAGACATTTAAGTATAGTGTGTTTAGAATAAATATATCAAAAAAATTGTCATCCAGTTTCTCTGTAAACTTTTATAAAGAAGGAAAACTTGGCCTTAATTAAATATAACTCAGAAACCATTGAGCAACATTATTACAAAATAAACACCGGGAAAAGTACACACAAGAGAGTTAATATACACACCAAAGTTACTTATTAATACAAATATTTGAATATTTGCATTTTTTTATTTGAACTCTATCATAATGGCTTATTAAATCAGGGTCAAAACAGCAGAACAAATCAGACTACACATGTACACCGAATTCAAACACTACCTTCAACATTTCAGCATTTCTGTATGCAGTCCAGATGTCCATGTGCAATGCTATCGGAATCAGTAATATGCCATACAGCTTATTGTAACAAGTGGGCACACAATAGCGTAGGCTAATGTCAAGGCAAAGCCATCTTAACTGAGGAAGCAGAGAAGCTAAATGCAGAAGTTGTTGAGTTTCTTTAAGACATATGCAGGTTGTGTGCTTTCGAGTGGTTTCCAATTCATGGTGACTCAAAAGGAAACTCTATTATGGAGGATTCTTGGCAAAATTTGTTGAGAGGAGGGTTTGCCTCTGAAGCTGAGAGTGTGGCATGCTCAAGGTCACCGGGGAAGAATCATGGCCAAGCCAGGATTCAAACCCTGGTCTCCAGAGATGTGATCCAATGCTCAAAACACTACACCAAGCTGGCTCTTTATTTTAAGCATAATTAAGACATTATAAATCACAGTAGCCATGTACAGTAGTGTCTAGTACAGGGGTAGATAGCTTACAGTAGTTAAGGGACCGCATTTTTGTGATTTTTCCCTCCCAGTTGTTCTTCAATATAGGCTAATTTTGTCCAGTTTTAGGCATTCCCTGCCCTTTTGAAACCAAAAAATGAGGTTTTTTAAAACAGTAAGAGATGGGCATTAATTATTATTATTATTATTATTATTATTTTACAGACACAAAAATACAGTATGTCACAACAACCGAGATATATATGCTGGATTTCGTATCACAAAATCACAAGTTGAATACTTCCCAAGCATCTAGGACTGTGTTGTTGTTGTTGTCGTTGTTATTCTCAAAACTTTTTTAAAAGTTAAAAAACAGGGATACTTGGAAGTTCTTTGGGGCCTCAGGTTGGATAATTTTCATTGGCATAAATAAAATGCCAGATAATTTTCACTGTCTTAAATAAAATGCAACACAATGAAAAACACTCCTCTCAAATATAGAGTTGCACTCTGTTTAGCTAAGATAACATATGGTTCCACTGGTATTTTTCTACCACAACCCTACACACATTTACTCCGAAGAAAACCAACTGAATGTATTTTAGTTGTAGTTTTTCACTGTTCTGCTACAGGATATGGTTTAATATATTGCACATAGAAATTATATGTTTACACTTACTATGGAAATTCTTATTGTACTATATTTTATTATACTGTAAGATATTATTCTTTGCTATGGCTTTGTACTAAAGGAATAGAAATTGAATTGAATTATCCATTCCTCATAGATAAGACATTTTATCAATTCAGCCTTAAAAGAGGGGGACTAAAGCTCGAGTTTACATCAAATGTAAATATTTTCATTTTTTTACTTCATGTAGTTGACTTAGTTTCAAAATATATTTCTCCATGGTTACCTCTTTAGTTCAAGAATATTTGCCATCTCTGCCAAGCGAGTATTACTTTGTGAACTACAAACAGAGCAAGGAAAATTAAGAATAAATTAAGCAACCTATAATGTGACACCTTTTGGCTCACGGTGCACACTACCATATAAGTGATGTCCAAATGGCATGAATCCATCCTATTTTTTTAAAAAAAAACCACGATGTGTTGGCATGGTTTCTCTGTATCAGAGTCAAATAAAAGATGTAAATAATTGAGGAGTCTATATATTATGCATTATAAATATTATGTATGTGATTTAAGACACTATGAAACTTTCCACTGTCAGGAGGGAGCTGCTTATTTGATTTTCATCTCAGTTAACACTTCTTGAGTTTGGCATTGGCAGACAGAGAGAGCCTTGTTCTTATCCCAGTTAAACTAATTTGTGACCTTTGGCAAGCTACCTCCTTTCTAAATGTTTCATTCCGCCAAAAACGAAGCTTATATCCAATCTGAGATGAAATTAAAGATCAAAAGAATGGAGTAGCTACATAGCAGTTACAGGTGTATTTGTCATGTAATCTGCCCTTTTCATACAATTCTCAGGTCTTTTAAAAATACAAACCCCCCAAAGCAATTTATCTCTTGAATCTGGGAGATTATGCAAAATCTTGATGTAGAATATTTCAGCTATTTTATAGAATATACTTTAATAACACTAAGTAGATTACAGTAAAACTATTAACATTTATATTTGCGTTTTTAAATAGATATGTGTTCTTACCTGCCTTTTGGCACTGGACTATTTTTTCATATACATTATCTGCATTTTCTGTCAGAGTCTTGATACTGTGAATCATCTGCAAAAAAAGAGAGCAACTAGTTTAAATAACCAAACAAATATGTAAGACCATTAGTGTACTGAGCCTCATGTTTTCACAATGTGGAGGCAGCTTTCTGGTGACTCAAGCAGAAATGATTTTTCCCTACATTAAATATTTTCTGAATTTAAGATGTCAGAGGCTTCCTGAAGGCAAAGCATAAATGCTACAACTGGGTTATGGCTTTGCCCTGATAACCTTACTGTGACATTCTCAGAAAAACTATGTTGATGGTATTGTTGCATATATTTATAATATACCTCCAAATTCTGCTGTAGTGAAAAGAGAGGTTTTCATCTGGAAAACAATTACATCCCAGGGTCTTAGAAAAAGTAGCAAGATTGTTATGTCTTATTTTATTATTTACTGTATTTATATACCACCTTTCTCACCCCTGGGGGGATTCAAGGCGGTTTACAACATACTAGTGGCAAAAATTCAATGCCAACATACAGTACACAAAGAAATCAAAATAACTAAATACTACATATCACTATGAACTTAAAATCAATTAAAACCATTAAACATAAGACATACATACAATTTAAACATTCAAACAAGCATAAAATCATCCTAGAAAAACATTAAAATTCCATGATCCAGAAATATTATACCAAAATCAACATTGATTAGATGTATTCAAATTCTTCACATCTCAAAGACTGAACATCATATGTGGAATCTTTTCAGGGGAGCCTTCAGATCCTCCAATTCGCTGGATTCTTCCCTAAATCACTTCAGGTCTCAGGGAAGGGCCAAAAAAGAACACATTCAGAAATGTTTGGTTTTAGCCTTCCTCTTTTGATCAGGTGATGGGGAGGGGGAATTAAAACCTTTACTTTAATGGTACTGTTACATTATCCGGGAGGAGACTAAAATGGGGCGCTAGACAGAGGAGGATAGTCCATTTTAGGGGGGGGGATTTGGTTTGGAGGAGTAAAACCATTTCCCCATTTCCTGTTATTTCCCCCCACCCATGTTGCCATTGTGGAAACAACCCTCGAGTATGAAATGAGAAGTAGAGAGGGGGAAATAACGAAAATGGGGGGAATGGTTTAGCCTTCTCCCTCTGGTGCCCTTTTGTGGCCTCCGCCCACATAATGGAACAGTACCATTTTATTTAAATTCTTGTTAGATTTCATGCTCCTACTTAATATTATGCCAGAACTGGATGGGAAAGGGCATATTTTGCTTCAACGAGACATGCATTTCAATCCTTTGTGACTGGTTAATATCACCTCAGTGACATATTCTTAGGATAATGACCAAGAGATTATCTTGTTTTTCTCACCTTGACCTCTGAATGGCTAGAGACACCAATGAAGAAGAGATACTTTTTCCCACATACATCAGAAATAAAAGATAATGGTCGTTTTAATATCTCGCCTTCTTTCTTAATGTTGTTTCATTTCATCTCCCACATGCGATGAGCTATTTTGAAGTGAAAACTTTGTTTGAAGAGATAAGAAAGCTACCTTAAATCTTCAGATTTTAGAATTCTTTCAGTCCATGGACATATTCACTGACTGAAAGAGTAACCTCCCTTCTGATTTCTCTATCTACTTCCTCACTCCTGAAGCAAGTCCACCAGGAACACTCAAATTAGGAAGAAATGATAAGATATTCTTAGAATCTATTCTCACTTTTATCTTTTAATTGGTCCATAAGATAAGCTAATTTTCTCTCCCCCCCCCTCAATATTCCACACGGTCACTACCTATATCCAAAACAAAGACTCTTCTATCTGACTTAGTAATCCCTTCTACAATTTTCCTTTTTTTACCCCTCCACCCCATATTTTTTCCCCAAATAACTTTGTCTACAATTTCTACCATGTTCTACCAAGCCATCCATGGTTTTGAATTTTCTTGTTATTTCATTTGTCTTATGCTCTGGTTCTTTAATGGAATTTCTTCTAGATGCTCCCCCAAAGCAATTTATTTATTTATTTTATTTATTTGTCACGTTTCTATACCGCCCCTCTCAGCCCGAAGGCGACTCGGGACGGTTTACACAGGCAGTCTCTGCCCTCAATACAAAAGGAGTTTCACAGCACTTCAAAGTCTAATCAGTTTTACTTCAACATAAGCTCCTGTGGACTACCGCCTACTCCTTCAGATGCATGAAGTACATCCTCAACAGATAGGTATTTATACAAATGTGAGGGTGGGAACAACAGCTCAATGTTATAAAAATGCAGAATATGCCCACGTGGTGATGGCATGACAAGTACTGGCGAAATGGTACTTGAAAGTCTTTATCATGTAGCTACAGTAAGTCAGTATGTGTGTGTTATGTGCATTCAAGACACAATTTTTCATATATATTTTTGAGGAAGGAATACTCAGAGGGGGTTCATGAGACAGTGGATAGAAGGGAAGAATATTTATAATGAGGGCTGATTTTTTATGGTGTAGGACTAGGTGCAGAATCAAGGCATGAATTTGTGGTACACATGGCCCTGTCTCAATTTCTGATTTTTCACAAGATGCAAAGAGCCATTCACATAATATCTAGTAGACTGGCAAAACTCTTTAACACCCCCTAATTTACACTTTTTCTTGTGTGCCTTCGGGTCATTCCAAACTTAAGTTGACTCTATCACAAGGTTTTCTTATCAAGATTTGTTCAGAGTTACTTTTGCATTCCTGTAATGCTGAGAAGGTGTGACTTGCCCAAGGCCACTCAGTGGGTTTCCATGGCCAAGCGAGGATTCAAAATCTGGTCTTCAGAGTTGAAGTCCAATGCTCAGAGTGCTACATCCTGCTGGTTTTCTAATTTACACTGTGCTGGATTCTAAATCCTGAACTTGCCAACCAAGCCTGACCTTTTAAAAACCGACTGTGATGCCATCAAATAATTTCTGCATGAGCGAATTTTCTAAAGATCCAATACAGAACACCACACATTGTCTCAGTATTTGCTACTTTATGTCACATCTTACTCAACAACCATATTATCCAAGATATAAACTCCAACTGCCTGTAATAACCCCACATAGTCCTTCTGTTTGGAGATTCATCATTACTTCACTATCTCACTTTCAAGGTTCTTGGAACATATTCAAATTGCAGTTTTTCCTTACACCCACTGAAATTGAGTTTGCTTAGCTTTATTCCAGTTTACAGTTGCATTCTCTGCCACTGTCAATTCAATTCAAATGAGTCACATATATGGCAGAATGCATAAAAACAAAACAACATTTTTACAAAACTACATTTGATGTGGCTCCACAAACAGCTTAGTGTTGAGATAAAAATAAAAAGGGCATGTAAAAGACAAGAAAGTGGGGAAAATGGTAAGTAGCCTACACTGGTAGGGACAATGCTGGGAAGGCTAAAGATCAGAATAAGCTGTGGTTGGCAAGCGAGCCTAAGACCAGCAAACAGGGGACCATTCTCAGTTAGGTACATTCAAACAAAAAAAAAGAAGAGAAACTAAATATTTGATCTTCTGCTCAGTAAACATAGTGAAATGTGTTTAACAGGTGAAGAACAAAGGTGCACCAGAACCATTTCCCTTTAATTTTCTACCAACTGGGAAATGAGGTCCAACCTCACACAATGTAATGTTACTGTAACTGACTGTAGTAATGATCGAGATTGTAGCTCAAGATTGTTATGGGTTTTTTGAGGCAATATCTACTGTATTCTGTGCGGAGTGAGACCTTTCCATCTCAGTACTGCTTTACTCTGATGGGAGAGCTTTCTACCACTTCAGGCAGGCATCCTGTTACATGGAGGGTATGCGTTTTTACCACAATTCCCACCCAATAAGCAAATTCCTTAAGGAGCGATATAGTTTGTTAAGCAGCATGAAAAATCTCTGGCACTGATCTTTTTGTTCACGGGTTTCAGTGGGCACGTTCTTGAGTGCTGGATCAGAAAACTGTGGGGGTTATTAGCTGCCTTCTGAGTTTAGCGAGTCCAATGTATGTGGGAAATTTTTTCACCCAACGTAATATTTTGTTTGTGCTGCATTAGCAAAGTAGATTGGGTTAAATGGTTGAATTTGATAGATGAATAGGAGCAATGTTAACACCTAGCACCTTCAGAAAAAATGTTAACCCTTTTATAGTAATTCTTGTAATCATTCATTCATTTTCTAGCCTGTTGTTATAACTCTATAACTTAGTCCTTTAATTCTAATGGAAAAGAATGCTTGTTTCTCCTTTTACAAAAACCTCAGAGAATTATTCAGCCAGAATAGATAGAATACCATAATAGAAATGGGCAGCCCCCTCAAATGTTCGATCAAAACCGACTCTTTGAGGGAGTGAAAATAGGAGAACAATACTGGCACACTAAACAAATTATGAAGTAGATAAAATGGATAGAGAAATGACAATTCCCTCAACAGGGAATCCTGCAGCAAAAACTAAGATCTGAGCAGAGACTGTGAAAGCGACTGATCTGAAGTGTACATTTAAATCAAGATGACATGAGTGTGCTAAACCAATGTCATGTTTCTACAATTATACTATAGACTGTTTCTTAAAACCCTGGTTCAGCATACCAAACTTGCCTATTCTCAAGGTTGGTTAGATATCCCAAATTATTTTCCAATCAGTTCTTCTCTCACATATGAAAATGGGAGGAAATGTATCTTTTTATGGCACCATAAAAAGGAAATACAGAAAATGCTGGTGATCAAAGAAAGGAGGAAGTCTGTGACCAAGGGCTCTTCAACATAGAGGATGGAGCAACAGGACCCCCTTTGGCCGGAATCGATCACAACCTCCAGGACGCTGAAGTTGGGAAAATGCCTATTTCTTCTTCGAGAGCTCTGTGAATGCACACTTATGAAGTTTGCGCGCCAGCGCGGGCTTCTAACGGAAACTTTTCCAGTTTGAAACTTTTTGGCGGTAGCTCCGCCCAGCCGGCCCGGAGGGCATAAAAGGCGCCTCCATGCGCGCCCACTCCATTCCTTTGTTTTCCGCCACTTGGGCAACATCGGAAATACGGCTGGTTGTGTGAGCATAGCATGTCCACAACCAGTTTCAAAAGGTGCTTATCCTGCGGTAGCAAGATCCCGGATTGCGACGGTCACTCGAAGTGCCTTCGGTGTCTCGGGGAGGGACACGTCGTCTCGACCTGCCGACACTGCCAGGCCTTCTCGTCGAACACCAGGCGAGCGAGAGCCCGCAGGCTTCAGGCCTACCTGACGGAGCGTGCTCTCTGCCCTCCGGAGATGGCGACGGCTGTCCCATCTGCCTCCTTGGGGTCCGGGCGGCTGCTCCGCCCCATCCGTGTCGACCGCTCACCCGGCCGGGAAGAAGCGCCCACGGAAGGAGAAGAACGCCTCTGTCTCCTCGAAGACCGGCGTTGAAGAGGCCCTGCACCGTAACCACCGAAACGGTCCAGTTGCCTCCACCTCGAAGAGCTTCGACAAGCTCGATGGCGTCGGGCCTCTCCCAGAGGTCGGCCATCTCGAGGACTCCCTCCGATCGGGCTATGGAGATAGCTTTCCGGAGGTCGAGTGAGGAAGCCCGTAGAGCCCAGACCAGAGGCCTGGTTCCTGTGACTCCGGCAAGTCTCTGGAGGCCGCAGCCTCGAGACCTCCATCACCAAAGAGGCGCAGGACTTTGACGTCATCGTCTTCGGTCTCCTGCCCGACTGCCGCCTATCCCTGCTCGCTGTGGAGACAGGGTAGAGCACCACGTGTCTCGGAGGACTCGTGCAGACCGTCGTCCGATTCCACCCGACAGACCTCGGTCCGACAACTGTTTGTCACCTCGCCAGACAAGGGCAGACAAACCACGAGGCTCGCCCTGGCCCCGGCCGAGCGAAACCCCTCCGGCGATGCCTGCGGCCCCCTCAACCTCGAGGTCGCCGCCTCGGTCACAGCCTCCGGCGAACCAGGAGACGGTTCGACCCTGGTCGGGTGACGAGATGGAAGATCGCGAGGTCCCTCGATCGACAAGATCGGGCTCCATCCTGTCCTCAACTTGGACAGATCCCCTTCTCTGGCAGGAGAAGTGGAACCTTCATCTTCACCGACCGACAATGCAAGAGCCTTCGGTGAACAGGTCGGCCGGATGGCAAGGTCTCTGGGGATGCAACCTCACGTTCCTGCGTAGAGCCAGCGCCTGCCCTGTTTTCAGCAGGGTGCAGGTAGAGGAGGCGCCCAACCACACCTCCCCATGCTGGAACCACTGGAAGAAGTGGTTAAGGCCTCATGGACGACTCCATCGACCATCCCCCTACGTCCGGACGTATCGAGGCATGGTACAAAAATAGATGAGAGGGAGAGGAGCTGGCTACACGATCACCCGACCCCAACTCGATGATCGTCACCTCCTCCCAGTCTTCGGCCGAGATCCGCGACCCCCTCAGACCAAGAGGGAAAGCGGTTCGACACAGTTGGCCGGAAAATCTACAAGGCCGGACTCTTGCTGACCAAGATGGCCAATTATGGGGCGTGCATGGGAGCTTATCACCAGATCCTGTGGGAGAGGGCTCAACCCTTTTTCAGGATCTCTCCCAGGAGCAACAGACTGCACTTCTCTCCATCTCCCAAGAGGCGCAGTCGTTGGCACACCACCAGATCCTGATGGCCCGCCATACGGGGACACTTCAGGAAAGCTGTTGGCCCACGGTGTCTCCATTCGAAGGCACGCGTGGCTGAGGCTTCGGTCTCTCTTCCACTTCCAAGAAGACGATCGAGGATCTTCCGTTCAATGCCCAAGGACTGTTCTTTGCGGGCACGGACGAGAAACTAAAGGCCACCCACGACTTTCGAGTCCTGACGGCCAAGCTGGACCGGCCCAGCCTCAACCAAAACCAAAGTATTACCAGCGGGCTAAGTTTCAACCCAGGCAACAGTACCGCCAGGCTCACGGCCGTACTCGGCCCCTCAACAGCAGCAGCAGCAACAACAGCCAAGGCAGCAACAACAGGCTAACCGGCCCGCCAAGGGGTAAGTCGAGGCCCCGCCATAGTAATGGCAATGGACAGTCTAACCGTCGCGTTTGACGGGGCGCTGATCTACACCGCCTCGTCGCAAGGTACCGCTGCCACCACCATGCCTCCTCCCATCCTTCGACCTCCACCACCGCACCCACCATTCGGAGACCGCCTGGCCCGCTACATCGATGCCTGGCGACGCATCACCTCAGATGCATGGGTTCTCCGGATTGTCGAAGACGGCTATGCCTTGAGTTCGACGAGCTTCCGCCAAGGGGGTTCATCGTCGAGACAGAGCCGTCCAGGTGATCTTGAGGAGGTCGACGCGCTGCTTCAAAAAGGGAGCGATTTCACAGCTTCCCCAGAGCAAGGAAAGAGGGGCATACTTTCACGGTATTTCACCGTGCCGGCCAGATCGGTTTCTCGCGACCCATCCTGACCTCAGAAACTTAAACGCCGCACGCTTCGCCGAGGAAATTCAGGATGGTGTCGGTGTCGCCCATTCTCCCCTCCTCCGGAGGGGAGACCACTTTGCTTCAATAGACCTCCGGGATGCCTACTTCCACATCTCGATCAGGCCGCCCATCGACGCTCCTCAGCTTCAAGGTGGCAGGAAGGGCGTACCAGTTCAACGCCCTTCCTTCGCCTGGACGGCTCCCGACATTCTCCGTGCATGTCGGCCGGGCTGCGCACTTGAGAAGGGGAGAAAATCCGGATTTTCCCGTACCTGGACGACTGGCTGCTGGCGGCCCAGTCCCCAGGCCTGCTTCACCAACAAGTCTCCACGGCGCTGCACTTACTCGTCGTTAGGCCTGCGCCTCAACGAGGAGAAATCTCAGCTCACCCCGCCCCAATCCATAAAGTTCATCGACGATCTTTCGACTCCGTCGATCAGCTCGCCTATCTGCCAGACGTCAGATTCCAGGCTCTTCGACAGAGGTCAACGCTTGCACCGGCCCTGCATCTCGGCAAAGCAGATCCAGGTCACGCCGCCACATGGCGGCCCACAGTGTCAGTCACCCGCTAGCAAGGCTCCGATTCAGGCCGCTACAGCGTTGGTTTCGACCACTTCGATCCGTCAGAGAACACCACCGAAGAGACTCTCTCCCGAGCACAGTCAAGGACTCTCCGATGGTGGACGCCCAAAGACAACGCCTGCAAGGGGTGCCGTTTCCACGCTGACACCGCCCATCACGCTGACGACCGACGCCGATGCTGGCTTGGGGAGGCCACATGAACAACTTGTCGATCAACGGCCACGGTCGGCGGTGGAGAAGCTCCACCACATCAACTACTCGAGCTCCTGGCCATAGCCAAGACTCTTGGCCTTCGCCCTAGTCAGGGGGCACGTAGTACTGGTCAGGACAGACAATATAGTGGCCATGTACTACGCCAACAAACAGGGCGGAACGGGCTCGAGGAAGCTCCTGGCCCTGGCCCAGAGCCTGTGGGAGTGGTGCGTCCTTCACCAGGTGACCCCCAGGGCCATTCATCTCGCGGGAGTCGAGCAGGTGGAGGCGGACGCCCTCAGCAGGACCAGCTGGTCGTCCCACGAATGGATGCTGCATCCGGACGTGCTCCACCGTGTCTTTCAACGGTGGGGATTCCCAGACGCAGATCTCTTCGCATCGCCGGAAATCCACCAACTGCCAGTGTTCGGTGCCAGGCTTGCCCCGGATGCACGCCGGTTGCCTCGGGACGACTCCTCCTCGACTGGACGATGGGGTCCTCTACCTCTTCCCCGCCGTTCCCGCTTCTTCTCCGAATCATCGAGAAGATCCAGCTGGGACCGATTGCATCCTCATCGCCTCCTACTGGCCAAGACAAGTTTGGTTCCCGACCCTGCTCCACTTAGCAGGCCAGAACCACATGCCACTCCTCACCGGGTCAGACCTGCTGACCCGGGGAGAAGGGATGCTCCTCCATCCGGACCTTCCATCCTTGCACTTAACCGCATGGAGGATCCACTGGTGCCAGACGTCTCTCCAGCAGTAGCAGCGATCCTGGCAGCAGCCCACAAGCCGGCCACGTCAAAGGCGTACTCGGCTTGCATCACCCGCTACGCAAGGTTCCAGGCGTCTCGATCCGCCGCCGTCTTCCTGCTTTCAATTCCAGCGGTACTGGAATTCCTGGCGGAGTTGGTCGACAGAGGTCTCTCCATGTCCTCGGTGAAGACCCACCTGGCGGCGCCACCTGGCAGAATCAGCAGAGGGATGGTCCCTCGCTATTCCAGTTCCCGATGGTCAGGAGATTCCTGAGGGGTGTCAACAACACCCGCCCCCGGTGCATCCACCTACACCGGGTTGGAACCTCGTCCAGCTCCTGTCCGGCCTTACTAACCAGCCCAAAGAGACGTGGTCCTCCATCGACCTGCGGCTCCTCTCCTGGAAGGTGGCCTTCCTGGTTGCCATTGCTTCGGCGCGCAGGCCTTCCGAGCTGGCGGCGCTCCGGGTCGACGAGCCCTACTTGCTGTTTTTAGCAGATAGGGCCAACTTGCGGACGGACACCACCTTTTGCCTAAGGTGGTGTCTCCGTCCACGTGAACACCGACATTGTGCTCCCGGACATGGGGTCCCCCCAACCCGGGACACGGACTCAACGCTCAGAGCTCTCGACGTCAGGAGAGCCTCTGGTCTACAAGGACCGACGGGCGGACTACCGTCGGTCGACTAGACTTTTTGTTTTCTACGTCACCGACAAGCTGGGCTTGCCGGTGTCGTCACAAAGCGCGCTTTACCCACTTACGGGTTCAAGTTGCACCAGTTGTGCACTTACATTCTCAGTTGTGCCTATTGCACTCACTGTTATGAGGCCTGTGTGCCTGGCATGAATGGTGCTTGTTGCACCTATGCTGTGAGGCCTGTGTACCTGACATGAATGGTGCTTGTTGCACTGTGTTTACAAGTGGGAGCATGCCTTCCACTCATATTTATATGATTGATATGTTATTTATTCGTGTTGTGGTTGTAATAAACCTGTTCATTTGTTCATATTGGCTGGTTTGTTCCCACCTCCTTTACCTTAGCTCGGTAAATCTTCATAAGTGTGCATTCACAGAGCTCGAAGAAGAATGGTAGGGTTACATACCTGTGACCATCTTTCTTCGAGTGAAGCTCTGTGAATCCACATGAACCCGCCCGGCCGTCCCCTACTCTCTCAAACCACCCTTTCTAGTTGCTAATGTGGCGAGGAATGGGTGGGCGCGCATGGAGGCGCTTTTATGCCCTCCGGCCGGCTGGGCGGAGCTACCGCCAAAAGTTTCAAACTGAAAGCCCGTTAGGCCCGCGCTGGCGCGCAAACTTCATAAGTGTGGATTCACAGAGCTTCACTCGAAGAAAGATGGTCACAGGTATGTAACCTACCAATATTCAATGCCTGTCTGTTTAACGGCATTGAATGTTTGCTGTATATGTGTTCTGCAAACCACCCTGAGAAGGGTGGAATATAAATGCTGTAAATGAAATAAATAAATATTTACCTCAGTTCATTTCCTGAAAAAATGTCTAATGATGTTACACTTACTAATTAGTAAGTGTGAAAACAGAGTGCCTGATTCTTGCAGCCCAAGAAAAAGCAATTAAAAAATGCCATCATAATTGAAAAGTTGACTACAGATTCCAAGTGTAGATGAAGCAGATTAAATGATGGATCACATAGCTGCTGCAAGATTTTTCAAATGGACTACAAGCTGAGGCATAATACCATTGCTCAGATGATCCACAGGAATTTGTACCACAAATACCATCTGCCTGTGACAAAGAACTGGTGGGATCATAAGCCTGAAAAAGTTACAGAAAATGAACACGACAAACTACTCTGGGACTTCTGAATTGTGTGTATATTGTAATTTTTAGCTAAAATAACTAATTCACTTCATTTAAATTAGTATTTGGGGATGTGGGGTCCCAAGCTTAGTAAAGTATAAAGCTTTAGTCAAGAAATGCTTTTTGTATCAACCTCAATGACAGCCCATGGAGGAAAATAATGTGCAAACAAGACAGCAATCAATAGCAACCTCATTACAAACCAGCTGTGGTTAAATCCAGACAGTCAAAGTCCATTTATAATGAAGTGTAATTGATCTTTCTACTGCTTTAAGTGCTTTCCAAAACTGCCAGTGTAAGAAAACAAAGCTTCTGGGTATTGCTTATGTACTTGTCACACATATACCACTGGTTACGCAAGCTTTAAAAGACTAAATTTGCTTGACAGTTCTTTAGAAATCATGTGTACCATTTCACTGCATAACAGTTAACATATAAATCATGTTGTAAGCTACAACTTCCAAACTGGTTTCAAGTCCTTTCACTATTATAGGTTGCTTGGAGCTATTTAGACATATGCTGGATAGAGAAAGTCTTTAAAGGAAATTCTTGTCCTCTTTCTAAAGTAGACTAAGTACACGTTTGCTATTTTTATTACTTTAAATGGAACTGAACACGCGGATGGCCAGAACATTTTCTCAGTGTTTTTCTCTCCTTTCCTTCCTATCTCACTGTATTCTACCAGATTAATTATGAAAAGTCTCTCTTTCACGGAGAAGATTTTTTGTGTGTGTCAGGAGCGATTTGAGAAACCGCAAGTGACTTCTGGTAAGAGAGAATTGACCGTCTGCAAGGACGTTGTCCAGGGGATGCCAGATAATTGATGTTTTACAATCCTGTGGAAGACAGGAGCTTACCCTGCTCCTTGGATTCAAACCACCAACTTATCAGTTGGCCAGTCCTGCTGGCACAAGGGTTTAACCCATTGTGCCACTGAGGGCTCCACAGAGAAAGATGAGAGAGGCACGCTCAAAAGGAGTTCTTAGCTTGCATAGTCTTTAGGGCACACGTGCTCATTACGTCGATCGTGATCGAAGGTGGGGCTGGTCAATCGCGACGCGCATATTCCTCCAAGCTGCCCGGCTCAAGGGCGCATTCTGCGCGCATGGCGGTGGCAGCGCACATCTTCTTACTTTTTCCTTTCTCTGGGCAGAGCAGGCAGTGCAGTCTGAAGAGGAGGGAGGGAGGGAGAAGGAGGAGGGAAGACAAGCGAGTTCACGGCACTTCCTGGAGCTCCGCCCACAAGACTGGCCAGGCCTGTTGCCTGGAGGCGGAGCAGCAATGGGAGCAGGGGCGGCCAGGTGGAGCTAGCTGTTCGGCAGCAGCGCAAGGAGGGAAACGAAGCCACAAGTCAGCTTGTAGCACCACGAGGCTGGGGGACAAGGAGGCTTTGGCAGCCATTTGCTGGCAAAGTCTCTCTGCGAGGAGTTCATTGGCACAGGCACTGCAACCATAGAAGTTATTTTTCCAGGTAAGCTTGGTTATTTGAATGTCCTTGCAGCTTTATGTTGTCCACCTTGATTAGCATTGAATGGCCTTGCAGCCTCAAAGCCTGGCTGCTTCCTGTACTACTGAATGATTCCCAGGGCGGGAGAAGAAAATATTGTCTGTTTATGCATGTTTGAATGTTCCATGTTGTCCACCTTGATTAGCATTGAATGGCCTTGCAGCCTCAAAGCCTGGCTGCTTACTGTACTACTGCATGTGTATATTTCTCTGGATTAACGCCCAGGGTGGGAGAAGAAAATATTGTCTGTTTATGCATGTTTGAATGTTCCATGTTGTCCACCTTGATTAGCATTGAATGGCTAATCGACTCTTGTCTGGATGCATTTTATGAAGTGTCCCTTATTTTTACGAAAAATCACGTAAATGTCCCTTATTTCTTCTGTCAAAATATGGGTACGTAGATCATTGTGGCTTGGTTGTTTTATAAGTAGCTCACATGCTGAAAAAGTGTGAGCACCCCTGCTTTAGGGTCTTTTGAAATATTAAATGACTGTAGTGAACAATGGAAATAAACAGAATTTTGTTTTGATTTTGGCTGAAGAATTCTTGGTATCAATTGGCAGTCTCCCATCCAAGTACTATACTGGGTCTGCTTAGCTTCTAGGGTCCAACAGGGTTTGGTACTTTTGGGGTATTTTGACCCTTCGAACCCAATATACAGATACAAACCTAAATACACAAATACAAATCTGACAGCTTGCACATAGTAGCATAGATTCATTTGTAGAATAAATTTTGTCATGGTTCATAGTTTTACAGCTCTAACCTAACTACTATCCAGGGGCATTTTAATTAACTGAAAAAAGCTTGCTCACTTGACATTGGTTCTTTAATAAATACACACTTCTTCAACAAGATAGCACACATTTTCATTCAGACTCCTGTAGTATTTTTAAAATTCATTTGATATGTGGGGTGTGTGCATGTGTGTTTTGCTGGAAAGAGTCTACAG
Organism: Anolis apletophallus; assembly: GCA_030556195.1. Classification (NCBI taxonomy): domain Eukaryota; kingdom Metazoa; phylum Chordata; class Lepidosauria; order Squamata; family Anolidae; genus Anolis; species Anolis apletophallus. Next base: position 54,804,682 of record JARBWK010000008.1, on the reverse strand, counting down.
ACTTTCATAATTTAGCTAGTACTTTTTCTGAGCTCTATAGTTACTCACTGTGCGAAACTTTTAGCAAAGAGTGGGAGTTTGTTCATCCCTCTAGCTTCAACTGTAAATGTTTACTTTCAGTTTTTTTGCCAAAGAGGTACTTCTGACAAAGAAACGTTAAATATTAAATTAGTGTATTTATTTGAGAGTGGTTTGACCCCGGAGCTGTTGCACATTTGGAAAGCTCCATGCTAACCACGAGGCACACTCAAATAAAAAAGACAACAATATAATCAACAGATAGCCCATGCACTTACCATAGTAACCAAGGTTTATTTTAAAAACATTACAGAAGAAAATGCCCATGCTTTCACTATATTACGCAAGAACTGTGGCACAGTAAAATACAAGTTACTAACTCGTTGTACTTCACCAATCTAAGGAGATTTTATTCTTATATTAAGATACCTTTATGACCAATCCTAAATTATGCTTTCTGCAACACAGAAGGGTTCTATGACAGCTTTAACTTTAAACTTTAACAAGAGAGAGCAATTGACTAGGACTTAATTTGTTGAGGTTTTTTACTTCTCACAAAAATGAAACTCTTACTTTTGGTCTACAATTAGCAAGATTTGCCTATGATGTTGCTGATATCTCTCTTGAAGATGTTTTGTCACTTTTTGGCAACTTTAAAATGAACCTATCACAGAGTTTTCAGGCATGATTTGTTCATAGGGGCTGTCACTGTCTCCCTATCAAGACAAGCGTGTGTGACTTCCCTACAGTGGCTCATCAGAGATTCAAATTCTGGTCTCCAACATCATGGTCCAATGCTAAAATGATTGCACCACACTGGCTGTCAATGTAACACTAGAGTGATAATCTAAATAGCTTAGTTACAAAAGGTTGAACTATGGTGTAACTGCTTGTGCACCAAAATTTGATTGAACACCAGCCGTGTACTACCTCTGAAAATGTGCAACTTTTGGTGCCATATTTGGCACTAGTGAAATGACACTGTTGGATGCAGGCCACATAAGAGTAGGCTTTTGGATAGTACTCCCAGAAGAGCAGGCTTTGTTGTCCTATCTTGCTTGAAATGCTACAGGCATACACTTACAGTAGCCTACCCTGTGTACGTAAGTCTAGAAATTGTATTCAAATAATCAACCCAAGCACTTGGGTCAACTTATCCACAGGTCAGTGTGAATACTATACCTTAAGTCTTATCACAAAAGGAACCATCACCTTTCCCGAGTAGAGTGGTGAAAAGCAAGGGGTTAGTCTGTCCAGGGAGAACATAAAAGAAGCACTGACTCCTTCTTCTCTCTGTGATGTGGTGTTGACTCTGGCCTTCTTAAATGAATGGGTGGGGAAATGGCAGTAGTGGCCAGAGGTGGCTACCCCTTAAGACACCCCTTAGTGGTGCTTTCCTCCCTCTGTGGAATGACCGTCAACTTATCCATGGATCATATCAAAATCCATAATTTCTGCCACAAAACCAGCCCTTGACTTATATACGCAGATCCCACTTATATGTGAGTTTATATGATAGTTCCCATTGGAAACTTTGGAAGAAATACTGGCATGGTGTCATCACGGACTATGGAGACTGCATATGTGCTGGCATCAAAACCTAGGAGGATTACCATGGCTATTTGATACTCCATACTGTTCTCCCACAAATGTTTCTGTGTGAAAATTAAAAAGTTGTTTGTCTATGGTCACTTTTGCAATGAGAACAATATTTTGTATTTCATTCAATAAGAAGGGAGCCATATTTGGAAAAGCGTAACAGAAGATGTTTTACTTTGTTTAGCTAAACATCCATTTTCCCTCCATCCTTTCCCCCCATAAAATAAAAGCTACTTAATTTAACTAGTATTTCTACAACATTGAGGATATTTAATTTTTTATGTTGATACACACACACTTAGAATTAAACACAGCATTTTCCAAAACATATAAAAGATATTTTAAGTCTGGGAGGGGGAAACAGCTACCAAAAATGGAGCTAAGCCTTGTGATTGATCCTAGGTTTAAAAACAGATTGTAAAGTGATTTACATTTCATAAAGCTAAACCCTCAAGCAATGTAATTTTCTATTTTTACATCAGCTAAAATACAGAGCAGAATGCTAGTAAAATACAGATTACTTTTCAAAATTACATGGGAGGAAAAATAGCAGCAACCCATGTACAGGTAGAAAATATATACAGTAAATTCATAGTGAATAAATGGCTCTTTTTAATTACAGTTATTGACTCTCATAAACAGCTATTGCCTAATCTCAAAATGTTTGTTATATACTTTGTGTAACAGGAATTATCTTCTACATTTCTATTTAGTAGTGTTAAGAAATATATTTTCCAACTGAGAAAGACATGAAGGGTGAACTCACCATTTCATATGTTGTCACAATTTTTTTCAAAACCTCTGGAACAATCCCTTGCAGCTCCATAGCAGGATACTGGTCATTAAGATTCATTACTACCAAGGGTGTGTTATCAGATCTCACCAAGCGCGTAGATACTGCCAGAATGCACTGCATGAGATTTGCTACAGGAGAAAGGCCGCACAGCTCTTTAAATAAACCTACTGCATTCTGTTCAAAAGAGAAAATAAAATTATATTTCATTAATGCATAATCTGAGGCTCCATTTTATTCAGTACAATATACTGTGTTTGTTTGTGTGTGTGTACACACACACACACACACACACACACTTACTTCATGGGATAACATACCAGGTGCAACAGGCAAGCAATCAGTTGCATAAATCTATGGCCTCAAGACATCGTAGTTTTCCAAAACAAGCAAAGCGCCTAGATACAGTATATCTATATTTCTCAAGAATATTCAAATATGCAAATAGATTTTTAAAACACTGCTATAAAAAGCAATCAGTTTCATTTCTCAGCTGCAACTGATAAGAATTGTCTCCTTGGCCATGAGAAGACTGACCAAGTTATTTATACTGTTATGGCATTCAGATCATCAGTGGATTCAGTCTTTAGAGTCTTATAGTGAACCTTTTTTTCCCCCGGAGGGTTCAATGCATCCATTTATATGTGTGTGAGTGTGTGTGCGCGCGCTATATTCTCTTTTGGTCTGATTCATCTCTATGCTAACAAAATTGATCAAGCAGAAGAAGTATGTCAGCAGTTATTTTAGAATAAAAATGCCTATTCACAATCTGTCAGAAAGCAAAATAAATTACTTTGGAACTATATAATGTAAAATATTCCAACATATGTAATAAAGAACTATTTATTCACACTACTGCAAACCCCAATCCACCAATTCTTCGGGGTACAAGTTGAGCATCTCTTATCTAAAATTGGACTATGATTTAGATCAGTGGTTCTCAACTTGGGGTCCCCAGATGTTTTTGGCCTTCAACTCCCAGAAATCCCTGCCTAGGATTTCTGGGAAGGCAAAAATCTGGGACTATGTTGAGAACCACTGATTTAGATGGACTATGATTTAGATTTGTGGACTCAGACTTGATTGTGTTAATATTTTAAGGGCCAATATTTTAAATGTATTTTATTGCTTTTTTAGTGTATTTTTATTGTTGTTGACCTGTTCATGTTAATTGTTGAGCTCTATTTGTTTGTCGGCATCTAATGACTGCCAATTGTAAGCAGTCCTGAGTCCCCCTTCGGGGTTGAGAAAGACGGGATACAAATGCTCTAAATAAATAAATAAATAAATAAAATTTAATAATCCAAAATGCCCCCAAAATTGAAAATCGTTCACTAAGCCAAGATACTGACATTTTTGCTTTCTAGTAATTCTATGATGCCAAATGTTGTTTCATGTGCGAAAGTATAAATATATATTATAGAGTTACCCTCAAGCTATGTGTATAGGGTGTATATGAAACAAATACATTTTGTGTTTAAACTTGAAAGCCATATCCTAGATATTTCACACTGTACATATATGCAAAGACAACTACTATATGTCAAAATTCAATATCCCAAACACTTCTGGTTCCAACTATTTTGTGTCAGGGTATTATTAACCTGTATTTTAACTGACTAAACAATGCAGGATAATTCTAACAATTTAGAGTACTACAAACCACAAATATCTCTGTTGCTAGCTAAATAACGACCCCACGTTATTGTTAATGCAAATCAAAATTTAAGGATTTTCACATTAACATTTAGTTTGGGATAATATCTGTAAAGCATGTAGTATGTACAGGTTACACAAAATTTGAAATATTTTTAAATACTGTAATTCTATTTATTGAAATGGACACATGCATTAGTATGCTACCAAAAATATTTTAAAGAGAAAAATGTAATTTTAGTCTCTAGATCTCTGGAAGGAGCAAGTAGCAACCATGAGAAAAGAGGCCCCATTCGTTTGATTGGCATACATTTATGTTGTGTCCATATTTTCTATTCTTTTTTTCAATTGCTTACGCCAATTCTTATTTTGAGAACTGGCACAGTGAACTGTCTGGCAGGCTGTGATAATCTTTAATCTAGATAAATGTATGTACTGAATGTTGAATTACAATTAAATACTTGTTTTTACATTATAAATTCCAAATGTATAGTTTAAGAAAGGGCAGAGCATCGTGGATCTCCCTAGAGGCTACTGGATTAACAGTGGTCCCCACGATTCACACATTTGATTGAAAAACTGAAGTCCCAGTAATTCATCTGGACTGTAGGTTCTTAGTATATATAAAATATTGGCCCATAATTCACTAATCTGCTTACTGCAACCTCATACATTCCATAGAATTGTCTTAAGCATGGGACACTCAGAGGTGGGTTGCCACTGCCCTTCTCTGAATATAGCCTACAATACAGCACCTGGTAATTCCTGACAGTCTCTCTACCAATATTAACTATGTCTAGCCCACCTTAGGTTTTGAGATCTGCAAACAGATTCTTTCAGGATATGAAAGCAATTAGCTGCCCAATTCCAAACTTTAAAAAACTCTTCTGTTGCTTACATTTTTCTATATTCTCACTTGGAATTCACCAAAATTCTACTATCAAGCATTCATTTAACACGAGGATAAAAAACATACCAGACAAAATCTAAGCATGGTAACTGGCTAATCGCAATTAAATACAGCAATGGTCACATGATCTTTTAGAAACATATACGTTTGCAGATGTATTACTGAAGAAATAAAAATAAAAGGAGGTACCTGCATGTTCTCCCTCAAATCCGTGGCATCCCGTATGGGCTGGAGAGCATTCTTGAATACTTCGTCAATGGTTTTAATCCAAAGCGTCCTCATGCAGGCATATTCTCTGGATTTCTTGCTTTTCCTAACAGAAAGACCTCGTTTGTGAGGCTTTCCACCACCTCTTCGGTTTGTAATGGCCACATGAACAAACAAGGAAGTATGTGCTAGAGGTTCTCCTACTAAAGACTGAAGTGGAACATGCCGATAGCCTGTCTGTAAACACTCAAAGGGAATTGTGTACTGTCCGATAAATTCATCCCCAATGTAATCGTCATCTAGCACTACAAAGCGTACCATGGCAAGTTCAGGGAGATTAATCTGAAATTCAAAACTTTCATCAAAGATTGGATTGTCCCCATTTTGATGCACAGTTTTTGTCCTTTGCTCTGCACAGTCAGCTGGGATCCCGTGGATTTCTACATATACGTAAGGGTCCACAACATCACCTTTGGCACCTGACCCTTTTGGTTTTGGGAAATTCTGTCCACTAATAATTTTAACATGAAGAAGCTGAGGTGAAACTCCAGGCACACTGTCCTTTGTGTTTGCACTAAAAAAAGATACTTCTTCCCGCATTATAGCAGGCCGTAGTACAAAGCCACAATTGCCATTTTGTCGAAACCAACCAATGTTGAGGTCCATCATCAGTCCAGGGGTCTGAAAGTTCATTGCCACTATCTGACAGCCACATTTCCAAAAGTCCTGGGGGTTCATATTACTAGAATCAATCCTCATAGGGCTAGGAAAAACTCTAGCCAGGAAACGTTTGTTGTAATTCACAAAATCTCCAGGATTTTCATTTGCGTATTTGTTAGCAAGCACTTCATTAAAGGAACAAACTTCCCAATATTTCTGAATCTGAAACGAAAGCTGAAAATCTTTGAACTGAACTGACTTGCAGATGCTTACCAGTTCTGAAAGCTCTTTACACAGCTGAAACCGTTTCACTGGGACAGTGTTCTGCTGCTCCACCCCGTCCTTTCCCATTCTCTGTGACATTTCCGCTCCTTCATCTTCATCTGTAACATCTCCCTCTAACCCAGAGCAATTAGAAGATAGTTTCTTGGCTTTAATTAGTACTTTCCCTTTCAGAGAATCAGGAGAAGGCAGGTAAGATTCCTCTATGTTTGGTGACTGCGTGTGCAGCTTGTCTCCCAATATTTTCTTCATATGCTGAACCATCACTTTCTGTTGCTTGAGAGAACAATGGTTTTCTAAGCACAATATGAGAGGGTAGTCGGAAGCAAAGAATGCATATTTGTTAATAATGTCTATCACACTGCGGAAGACTATCTGTGAAGTCATTGTGTGACCTGTATAAATCACAGGTTCATTGTCAGGACCGTCCCACACATCCAACTCAACACTGCGACATCCCATTTTCAGAGCACGAATATATCCTGTGATGTCCGAAGGGCCTCTGAACTGGTCCTCAATCAAGTATGTGTTATGAGATGAATTTATAAAATAATGAGATAATGGTTGGTTCATGTCCTGACATATCTTTTTGTGCTCTGGATCAAATATATGACATTCTGGGGATGTAAGATAATTTGTGAATCCATCTATGGAAAGCCAGCCCTTTTCCTGACCTTCTTGAGATGGCTCATACTTACGAATAATATCAAGGCTAATTTCTTCAGTGACATGTGCCATACCCTGTTCGGCTTCTAAAAACATCATAAGGTCCTTGGTATCAAGGAATTCTTTATTGCTAGAAAACTGAACTAATAAGAAATAAATCTCAGGACGAGTACAAAGCTCATGAAAAACTTCAACAAACTCTCCCTTCGTGACTTCTGTGCCAGGTTTGTCTTTTGATCTGTGTAGCTCTTTGAATTTCAGTTCAATTTTACTTGTTTTTAAACCAGGGTTCAAGTTTTTAACAAACTGTACAGCTTTGCATAAGGACACACGTCCCAAATTGTCTACATCTGTTTCACTAAACATTTGTGAAACCCATGAAGTCCGCATTTTATCTTGACTGCTTTCAAGCATGTCTAGTGTATGTTTTCCATAAGATATCAGGTATCTTAGCCCTGTCACCCAAATATTTGCAACATCAGCAGAATTTGCAACAAGATCTAAAGATTCGTAATTATCTCCATAAATAATAGAAAATGCACAGTCTTCTGAAATCTGGTCAGAAATTCCATTACTACGAAAAATGTCAGTATTTTTCCCAGTTCTCACTTCTTTGATGGATTTAATATCAATCTTTGCTTTTTCTGAATCTTTCTTTGAAGGTTCCCAGCGCAGAGATTGCATATCTGCATCTAAAAGGAAGTACCGGTGGTATATTCTAGAGTTGGATCGAACTTTCCTGAGTTCTGAACCTTCAACCATGGAGTTGATACAGTCACTGGCACTACTGATCTTCTTCTCAGTAGGCATGCTGCTAAACGACACCGTCTTTTTCCGTTCTCTTTTTTGCTTTGTACCATCCTGGAAGCAGAGGGAAAATTTCACAGAATAAGTGCCAGATAACCAAAATAGAGATCTTTATGTATAATTAAGATTAACTAATTTGCCCACAAAAGCATTAGTTTATGCATAAGAATATAGAAATCACATGAAACGTAATTTTATCCACTCCTGGTCCTATGCAAGTTTATTTAGAAATACAATTAGTCTTTCACACTTGCTAGAGTTAGGGCCACAGAACTACATGAATGTGGAAAAACACATTTTTTTAAAAAAAAGCTAGTTTTTTATATTAAAAAACCCCTGAGAAAACACATCTCTAGAAATCTCAAGGATCGCTAGCACAATCCTATGGCCAACTTCAAGTGAAAGTTGACTAGAGTTACACTGAAGGACTTTGACATTCCTAGAGACAGCCAATTAATGAAATCTGCCAATAATCAAATCTGCAAAAGTTAAACTTGCAAATGTGGAGGGTGACTATATCTCCATGTGGAATTCAGTGAAATGTATCTCTACGTGAGCAGGGCAATCAAGTCACAATCATTCCTGATGTTTTATGTACCGTATATTATTTTTGTGACAATTACAATAGCCCTGTGAGATATAGTTGCTGACATAGTTAGATTTTAATCCTGTTCTAGGTGCATAAAGCCTTTAGGTTTCTAGACACTAATAGTTAGCACAACACCAAAAAAAATCCACTCCTTTCTTACAGATCGAGTGAATTAGCGGCCTTGCTATGTGTGAGAAAGAGAATAAAATGGCACACAGATTTCAAGTACTTATATAAAGTAAGGGTGAACACTTGTAGTGGGACTAGGGAGCAATCTTCTTCCCATGGCTGCAGTCACTGACAAAATATCCCCTCTCCAAAACAATTGGAAATCCATTTGTAGCTTTGAAAAAAAACCCAGATATTTTTCTGAGGCTCCTGTAATCTGTTTCAACAGCAAACTGCCACTTCTGGGGGTAAAGAGGCAGAAGTAATAAATGGCAAAGAAGGAGGATTTCTTGAGTATGCCTCGTGGCAAACATAGAAAGGAATAGTGCTACTGAAGCCATTCCCATGAAGACGCTGGTAACCAGTTAGAATAGATCAGGAAGACCTGTCTGAAAAGCTGGAAATGAGAACATTGTAATTGCTTTTTTAAAAATAAAAAAACCCTCATTATCATTGCAACCAAATTCATCTTCAACTACATAGAAATCTATAGCTTATGAGTCCAGAGATGGGAATCCTGTGGCCCTCCGTTTATTCTTAGACTGCAACTCCAAGCATTCTTCACCATTACCGTTTTAGGGCTGATGAGACTTGCAGTCCATGACGGGTGACCAACTGGGGTAATCAGTAAAAATGTACTCTCAAACCATCAACCTCCCATCGAGGGTTAGAATACAGGCTCTCAAAGGGCAAATGCATTAATGTGAGACTAACCAAATTTAGTTATAATTCCTCAAAGTTGGAAACACAGATGCACTTAACTAAGAAGTCTGTTAACAGTCGACGGAGAGAAGTAAAACTGCAATAGAGAAAGTAAAACAACTATCATAATTTCAGAACCATATTTTAGGTATGTTCACACATACAAACAAAATATAATGGACAAATATGTAGCACCTAGGATCCCAAAGCATCCATGTGGAAAAGAAGATTTAAATCAATACAAAGTCCATCTCGACCCTTTCGACAAAAGGTTTAATGTGGGATCCATATAGCATCTGCTTATTTCAACTGAAAATTCTTAACTAAACAGGCAATGGGACTACAAAATTGACACAACAGCTCTAGTATAGTATCTTTGGTTAATGGTTATATAATTCTGGTTTGTTTATTTAAGAGGGGTCAAACAAAGTTAAACCAATACATTAATACATCACCTAGCTCTTTAGACTTATTGAGTTTCCTGTTGATTCAAAGGTTCTACTCTAGATGTATCTTTTAAACTGTCTTAAGTATAGATGTACAGTGCCTTATTAACAATATCAATATAAATGAAAGGAAATATTTCGATCTCCCTCCCTCTCTCTCTCCCTCTCCCTCTATATATATATAACACACACACACAGAGAGAGAGAGAGAGAGAGAGAGAGAGAGAGAGAGAGAGAGAGAGAGAGAGAGAGAGATGTCTTCCTTTGGTATGACATCATTTGGAGGCCAAAATAACTAAACATAGCCAAATGCAAAGCAATTTCAAACTATAAGAAATCTGAGAATATGTAGAATTAAAGTTGTGATTAAATAAGATGTTGTGTACAAAATGTGTGTTTCAATAAAACAGTTTCTAAGGTATGGCAGTGCCTTCTATTTTCTCGACATTAAAGAATAATGCAGCTGTTCTCCTGGAATACGTCGCTGGTAAAATCCATCAGACTAAATTATTAATGGATACCTCTGCAAATCAGAAAGAAACCAAGCCAGGTGGAAGTATTTCCCCAGTCAATGAATCATCATTGCTTTACAAACAAAATTATATCTCAAATGTTACAGTCTCAGGAAGACCTTATCAAATGAAATGTGTTGGAAAATACATATCTCATCATTAATGCATGCAAACCTGTTTTGTTTTTTAGATTTCATAGTTGAAAATATCAAATGCTTGAAATATATATTAATTCCTATTCTTTAAGAGCTTTCCTAGATTATTACTTTTAAGGCAGAAACATAACTTTGTTGAGAGCGAAATAGGCATCATTCCCTACGGTACATTTTCTCAGTACCCAATGACAATATTTTGCCAATGGGAAAATCCTTTCTTCTAGAATGTGTTTTTCTCTCAAAAATGTCAATTATGATTGTGAGTGCTGTGTTGTAAGTCCCTGCAGATGCACAACAGCCATCTCTATCAGATAGCACTCATGACATGGAGGGATGGGGAGAAATTTGTTCAGTTAACACTGGAATGAAGATCCACCTAATTTGCCAATACACAGACACAAACAGATATGTACTTATGCTCCAGCAGGCATACTTTCCGGAATTTTACGATGATGCAACTCTCCAATCAGAAATGAAATTGTAATGGGAACAATGCACACAAGAATTAGTACCTTAGTGAAAATAAGATTCAAATGTGTATATTAATGAGAACTCTGAAGGAACACATATAATAAAAAGCAATGTATTGATATGGAAATGGAATGAAAAAGAGTTGAGCTTGGAAAAACAAGGAAAGAAGTGAAATTGATTTGCTTATGCCCAGTGGCATCACTGTGAAGGGAAGGAAGACATTCCCCCTCCCTTCAACACAAACACATACGCACAACCAAATAACCAAGAACAAGAATGCAGACAATTCCCATTTAAACTTTGAATCGGCAGGTTTTCCCATATGCTTTGTACAAATATTGAACACTTAATTGAACAGTCAACTTTTTGAGAAATATTATTTATTTTGAAAAACGATTCCCTAATGTTCTCCTATAACATTCCCTTTTAAGGTAGGGAGAAAGGTTGCAGTTATTTGTAATTCTTCTCACCTTAGATATTTTCCTTTTGGTTCTGTACCAATACTGATGTGACTACTGATGTGACTATAGTGCGCACACACATATATGTGGGCATTTGAGAACAAGGGGTGCCTCTACACGAAAGTTTTCCAAACTGTGCACTGCAGTATATAGGTGTGTTGCGTGAACATAAATGAAAAACTTTCATGAGATACAGTATGTTGCGTCCCTTACATTTTGTTATCACAATTTATATATGTGTTTGTATCTCTTATAAAGGGTTGGTTCCACCTTTGATTTGCTAGCAAAACTGAATTAAAGTAAAGGTAAAGGCTTCTCCTGACATTAAGTCTAGTTGCGTCCGACTCTGGGGAGGTGGTCTCATCTTCATTTCTAAGCTGAAGAGCCGGCATTGTCCATAGACATCTCCAATGTCATGTGGCTAACATGATTCATGGAGCGCCATTATCTTCCCACTGGAGCGGTACCTATTGATCTACTTGCATTTGCATGTTTTCAACCTGCTAAGTTGGCAGAAGCTGGGGCTAACAGTGGGAGCTCACCCTGCTCCCTGGATTTGAACTGCTGACCTTTTGGTCAGCAACTTTAGCAGCTCAGCAGTTTAACCCACTGCACCACCATTACACTGAATTACAATTCATTACACTGAATTACTGTGTTGCAAAATGATGTATCTCTATAATGTCTGTCACCAACATGAAATGTTTGGAAAGCTTTCATCTGCAACATAAAATTAATGCAGTTTGACACCTCTTTAACTGCCATGGATCACTGCTGTGAAAGCATGGGAGTTATAGCCTCCCCTGCCATAGAGTGCTAATGTCTCACCAAACCGAAGCTCCTAGGATTCCGCAGCAGTGAGCCAAGGCAGTTAAAGTGCTGTCAGGTTGCAAGAATAATAATAATAATAATTTTAGCCTGCCTCTTCTCATGCAGATGCGCTCATATACACATTGTCTAGAAATATTATATGGTTTCTGAATTCAGAAATGTCTACATTTAAAAAGTAAATTACCTCATAACCAGAGTTGGCAGGAGACAGATATTAGTTATCTGAATGCAGAGTATTTCCCTAGCTCTCGGTAACAATTTTGGCATTCGTATTATGCTGTCACCTCATCAATTCACTCACACGGTTTTCAGTGGCTGCCCCTAGGCTCTAGAATTGCTGCCTACTGAGGATAGAAAGCTCCCCTTCCCTTGCTATCCTTCTCTCAGAAGGCAAAGACTTTTTTTGTGAACAGGAAAGTTGAAAAGAAAAGGCTTTTGCGAGAGTGCCGTACTGTTTTAATTGCATTCTTTTTAAAGTATTAACTCTATTCTTTTCAAATAGTCACTTTGGGAGTCAATCAAAACAGAAAAGAGGGCTATAAATGAAAATGATGATGATGTTTTAAATTGTTTTAATAATGTTAATAGTTTGATCCCATTTAAACACTCGTCTTTTGTAGGTTTCTAGTTACATGGTACTCGTTTTAATTACAAGCCCTTTGACTTCAATGTCAACGTGACTTGTAATCATTGGCCCTGATCATTGGCCATACTAAACAAAGGCTTTTGTATGCTCACTTTTTTAAAAAAAACCAGCCATATTCCAAAATACCGGACAAGATCTTATGATGTACTGCCATAAAAGAAGCAGCTTTGTACATGGAATTGGAAAGGGGCATTTTCATAGTCCCTCACACCCAACATCCCCAAGAAGACTTTCTCCTTCTCACTTGTCCTCCATATAAGTAAAACGTCTGCTTCAGAGGGTTTCCAAGCACTTCTGAACAGATACTGTGTAGGGAAAGAAACCCATTCCTATTGGCTCTGTTGACAAAAGCTTTTTCTATCAGGGTATGACAGAATTTTACTATGAACTAGCTGTATCTGGCCATACATTGCTGTGGTTCAGTATGATTAAATGAAAAAGAAAGAAAAGAGAAAGAGCTGGTTTCTAATATATATAATTTCATAATGCTTGTGGGTATACAATTTTTTTGTTGTTCAGTTGTCTGTGAAATAATAATAATGGTGCAAATAATAATAATAATAATGGCCTGTATAATCTATTTAATAATAATACCGATGTATATAATAGTGATGATAATAAAATGATACTGGTGTATATAATAATTATCAGTCCGTTTTGGGGAAACCGTTTCCTTTCCTTCTCTCCTATCTATCTCTCCCTACCATACATTCCTTCCTTCCTCCTGAGCCTCCAGTCTTCCTGGAGGTGTGGGCATGAGGTTGTGCCGGACAAGGTCAAACAGGGTGTGAGGCTACAGGAGCCTGGGGCCTGCCTCCTTCCCTCCCTCCCCTAGGCAAGTGCCCCACTCTTCTCCCCAGCCTGGATTTCCCCATGTGCCCCGCCACCCTTTTCCCACTATTCTCCCAGTTATGCTTCGGAAGTAGGCAAACACACAGGCTTTCAGGGACAACAAGACTGCAGATCGCTAATGGCGGCTCCAGCCCTGATGGGGTTGCTTCACGATGTGTTCCTTGGACATCCAGTAGATGGCACTGTTTTTTTTTATAAATATATTTATTAGGGTTTTTCTATGAACAGTAAAAGTGGGAGAACAATTTCAGGTACAGGACAGTAGGAAAGATAGAGAGAGGAAAGGCTGGGGGGGATGGTGAGGGAGGGGGGAGGGGGAAGAGGGGTGTCCTGTGCAATGTGGGGAGGTGCGGGGGGGGGAGGCGAAGAGAACTGGGTACTCTTGGGGCAGGGGGTAAAATTGGCTGCAGGTAGTCTCTGGAGGGGGAGGGGAGAGTTGACAAATGTCCTTTCTTCATCGCTACCGGCCATGTGTTCTTGGTTATTGATATTCCCTCTACCGCTGCCCGTGCTCTCAAAGCTTATGTTGCGTAGATGGCACTGTTTTTGATGCCATGCATGTTTTTACCTCTCATAGGTATGACATCTATAAAATAGTAGGTATGTGAATACATAAAAAAACATTCGCCGGTTCAAATGCTACATTGTGTCTAAATTTCAAAGAAATCAGTGAAGTATCTGGGCGGATTTGAGGTCATTCACAAATGGACATTTACATTTTTATTTATATAGATTTTAACTTAAGATTTTATTGGCATGAATTATTTTAATGTGTTCTAATATTATGTCCATGTTTTAATGTGTTATGTTTTTATTTCTGTATTTTAATTATGTTGTGCCTCTCCTCGAGCCTTGAGGAGAGGCCGGAAAAAAACATGATGATCCTTTGTTAAACTGTGACACTATACTACTAAACAAGAATGAAACCATATCTATATAGCAGCACAAACCATTATCTAAATATGTAATGTCTCCATAAGGTGAGTCTGCTAGATTTGCCATCAGAGACAAATGTGTGCCAAGGAGAGAACATAAAATAAGTAAGGTGAAAACGTGGGCAAATCACACAAGAAATGAAATTCTTAAAGACATCAATGGCAATTGAAAGGCATCATAGCCGGATGCTGGCTTTTGTTCTTTTTATAGTCTCATGTGAGAAATCCAATGTGTGTTCATGATTCGTTAACATTAAGCCAATTGCTCATCCAGATTTCTATAAATAATTAAATAGCATGGACAGCGCTGCATCGACATACACAAAAATATCCCTTGCCTAGAGGGATGGAAAAACTGCTAAAATGTTCTACTTTAGGGTCCAATGGGGCTGAAAAGTTACAAGCACTTAACAGATTTAAAGTGAATGTCAGTCCAACAGAAATCTGGAAAATTTCAACACATAAGTCAAAGAATTTGAAATTTCTCTTTCAATTTGTGAAAAGGTTCATAACTGCTGTAATGTATATTGGACTTATATACTGAAGAGCATTTAATGCAGAATGTACGTGACTTATCCTATTAGAAGATTAACAGATTTCACACTGATGTTAATAGAATGTGATCTATATTACACAGTGGATCGCATTAAACTCAAAATACTGTACAGTACTCACATCTTAAATTAAATACAACATGAGTAAAAGTCACTGAAAGAGAAATTCCTAAGCAATCCAATCCAAACTAAATGAGTCTATCACTAAAAACAATGCGAAAAATTAGTCATAAGCAACTTAGGCATGTTCAATGTAGTCTACATTAAATTCATTTGCAGGTATTTTGAAATATTTCACTAAAGTTTCATAATTCTGCAAAATTTGGAGAAATTTCAGTGTGTACATGCTATCTTGTAGCACCCCAGTTCTCTTTTGTGCCTGGAGGGCAGGGGGCAGCACCGGGGGTCCCACTTGCATTGGAGCCAGCTGATTCTGAGGAGGATTTGGAGGGGCTGGAAGAAGGGGATTTTGAGTTAGCTGGGCCTTCTTCCCCCACAGAAAGCCTGGCCTGGGATGACGGCTGGCCTGATCCTTACGAGATGCAGGAAGGCCAGACGGATTTCGAAAGCAGTGATAGTGAAGATTATGAACGGCCGGGGCGAGGTTCACAAGAAAGAATGTGGGAAACAACCGAGGGAGCAGCACAGATTGGAGGAGGAGAAGCCTAGAGCGTCGGGGGCCTTGCCAAGGGGATTAAGTATAGGATCCGTGGGAACGGATCCTCAGTACCTCGGCCACGTCTATCCTATGCAGACGTGTAGTGAGCCAAGACCACGTAGCTAAGTTTTGGGCCAGTGGCCTGCCAAGGAGTGCCTTGGATCTTGCAGCTTTTCCCGTTCCCTGATCCGCTTGTTGTTGAGCGGAGCCTTGCCAAGTCTTTGGAAACTTCCATGCCAAGATTGCTTTTGGACAATACCTTTTACCTATTGGATTTGCTTTTGATACTTTTATGGACAATTACCTTTTCTACTGTTTCTTATTCTTCAATAAAGTAGTTCGCTGATTACCGTCTCTGTGTGTGTGATTAAGGGGCCGGCCAAGGTCTTGCATCATGACATATCTATTCTTTTTGCACAATGAAACTGAAAGGGATTTGGGCTTTATATGCAGAAATGACCCACAGGTGTGTCTGTGTTTTAGAAATATTAATTTTTAAAATTTGATCAATCAATGTTGTTCATGTTGTATTTAGTCAAAATGTGTATTGTTTTGATGATATGTAACTCTATTTTATGTGTGGCACCTTGAGTACTTTGCTAGCCACCCTGAGTCCCTTCAGGGAGAAGGTGGCAGGGTACAAATAAAGATGATAATGATATTTAGTTTTCTATAATTCTTAATTTTCAGCTCTTTCTCTTATCAGAGAAGTGTCAAACCAAGAAGCATTCACAACAAATATACACTGCATAGTGAGGATTGTATAATATGCTGATTACTTCATTTATAACCAAGGGTACAATCCAACATATACTCAGTTGAATAGGCCTTATTCATCTTCATTAACAGTCAGAGAAGTCTCTTACACTCTCATGAAATAAAAGATATGATGCACCCATCTCTATTAATAGCTGACAAATTAGTGAACAAAACAAAGAAGTCATATGGTTATGCCTATTGATTTTAAATAAGTGGAACACACCATAAATTTCCTTACGCCCTCATTAAATGGAAGCTAAATTCAGAGATATTTTAAATAATACTCATACACACACCTTCAAACTAAGTACTGAGTTACAAACATCAGACTTACAAATGACTCAGAGTTAAAAATGAGGGTGAGACAACAGAGAGAGAAATCTACTCCTCGGAGAGGAAATTCACTCCTAAAATAGTTCTCATGGGAAAAAGGTGTCTCCACTAAAGTTTTTCAGCAATGCCTGTTATAACAAACCATTTTTTTTCAAGAAAGCATGGTATAGTGGTTTTAACTACGGCTCTGAACCCGCCACTGGGTGACTATAGGCAAGTCACATTCATTCAGCTGCAGAGAAAGACAAAGAGAACTCTCCTTTAAAAAAATATTGACAAGCAACCTCTGTCATTAGGTTGCTTTAAGGACCCCTAAGTCTGGAATGACTTGAAGGCACACAACAATAATATCAACAACAATCATAATTAATCATTAATTATACCTTACTTGGAAAGTGAGGTGCTAAAACCTATTTGTGACCCCGAGAGCCTATCTAATTTTGGTCCTTTTCTACCGCCATACGTTCACACTGGAGGGTAGAGTTTTCTAGAAAGAACATATTTATCCAATCTGTGAATAATCAAATCCACCACAGTCAACCTGCAAATATAGATTCCTAAGATTCTCAGCAACCTCTGCCCATTTTCTGTCTTGTAATAAAAGGAAAATGCTTGTTTAGATTTCAAATCTGGGAAGAATGCCAGATATTCCTTTAAAGAATGTAAATAAATACTGCAGAGAGTGACCTCAGGTAAACCTCTGGGTTGGTACACTTGGGACACCTATCTCTAGTGAACCTGCTGTTGGGTAGGATATACACTAAAAGTGAAGTGTGAACTAGATGCTAGTGTTCTGAACAAAATGATAGGATGCAAACCTCTGACTGGATAACAAATACACTTGAATGAGTGTCGGCAGAGAAGAAGAGTTAAGTTAGGGCTATCTCACTAGGTTGCTATCTAGTATGTATCCGTTGTCGGAGAAGGGGGTTACATGTATCCTTCCCAATAAAACTTCCTTACAAACTCTTGTATGCCATAATTTTGAGAAGGCCAGGAGATACAGTCTTACATATGATTAATACAGTTTAAAAGTACTCAATTAACCCTCAAATGAACCAAGATCATTGGTTAAGTGTAAAATGTCTAAGAATATGATATGGGGCACTAGTATAAATTATGATTAATATGTGTAAAATAAGACATGAATCATAAAGTTGCAGGTCAGTTTGCTTTAACCTAATTGCAAAAAAAAATCTCAAATCTTGTGTAAGATGTCTGTTTCTGTAACATTCTCACAGTACAGAATTGGGGTGCATAGGGCGTTACAATATAAAGCGAAAGCAGGTTATCAAGGATTAGGTTGATGTTCCTGTTTTAGCTGGGGTGATTTGCTGTAGAAATCCAGAGGGAAGGATCAAAACAATGTGACAAAAGGATATTTCTGCAGAATACCACATGACATATAAAAGCCTCTTCTTTGAATGTGTAGTATTAGAAAAAATGCATTCATGATCCTAACGAATCACATAAACCACATAATAGTCAACTTTATTAGTATATACTATAAGCTTTCCTTAGAGACTGTTAAATGTTATCTTAGGACAGAAGTAGGAATCATGCAGCCCTCCAAAAGTGGTTGGACTGAGTAACAACAGGTCTAATCAACGAAGTCAATCGCAAGGGTCAACCTTTCCTTATCTTAAGCACTGGAAGCTTGCTTCATAATCCTTCTTCTTGCTTCAATACTCTGCATCCTGGGACCATTTCAACCATTTCATTCCCTAGTCTGAACCAGTTTTCAGCTTTTAGGGCAGGGGTGCTCACACTTTTTCAGCATGGGAGCTACTGATTAAAAAACCAAGTCCCAAAGATCACCTACCCAGAAATGTAAAACGTATAACTATTTTCTTATTTATTTATTTATTTTTATTTATTATTCATTTTTATGTACCGCTCCTTCCAGCAGGCTCGGGGCAGTTTACATAAAATGAAGTTATAAAACATCAACATTTCAATTTAATAACAACAATATAAAACAGAGCATAAAAATACATCCAACCACCCCATTTTTCCTACACTGCCATATTACCACACATATTATCAGCCAGAAAGTAAGAAGAGAGGCTTTTGAACTGCAAGGCCATGTGGGAGAAATGGGGTGGTTGGATGTATTTATGCATGCCCCTTTGTTTACCTTGCTGAGTAGTTCAAAAACCACCCCATTTCTCCCACATTTCCATATTCCCCAACATATATTTCTCAAGGAACAAAGCAAGCAGAGAGGCTTTGGGCCTAAAAGGCTATTTTTAAACATTAAAAATAAACAAAGAGACATGCCACAGAACAATCAAGCACCCACCCCTAAGTAAAAAGACCGACCTTTGAGATGCGGTAAGGAAATGACCCCAAAGTGTCCTCCTCCTATTTCCACGCCGCCAACATGCGTGCCACCTCCAAGAGCTCATGAGAAGTCCGAGAGGCAGAATGGGTGCTTCTGCACATGTGTGCGGGGCCAGCCATGCATTGCGTCATCCAGGCCCGCCCCCTTTGGTCTCCTATGAGTGGCTGGAGAAGGACGGAGGGAGGAGGAATCCAAAAGAGGGGGCCCATTCTGCCTCTTGGACTCTGGAGCTTTTGGAGGCGGCGCACGAGCAGGGAGCGGGGAGGAGGACTTCTTTGCAGCGTGCAGGGGCGCATGAAGAGGACCAACAGCAAAAAACCTGGTCAGGGGCCTGAAGATCACCAGGATGAGGCCCGAAGATCACCCTAGTGATCGCGATCACCGTTCTGAGCACCCCTGTTTTAGGGCCTCAATCCCTTAGATTGTCTACATCTTATGCGTTAATTCCAGATAAATTGTCAATGTTCTCTTCCCTCACAAAAGTTGGATAGCAGGTGGTTAAACTGTATGAATAATTGGACATTCTGAGTTCCATATCACCTCAGCCATAACCACAATACAATACAGATTTAATTAACATGCCTCCCTCAACAAATTAATGTACTGTCTCCTGACCCAGGGGCCCAGAGATGTTTAAAAACAATAATGCACATGGAAGTTAAGACAGCCAATCAACAATAAGATACATAAAACAGAACACTGCAAACAAATCTGCTATTTGTACAGAAGATGAATCCGAGTGAACTATCTGCCTTATTCCAAACCATCTTATCCAGTCCAGTACCACCACAACTGGTGAGACAATCCAGATTTTCATCAGCCTTTCTCAGTTCAACCTGCCACGGTCTAAGCCTCGGATACATGCATGCAAACCCTCTTGTACATGCTCTGCCATTGAGGTATGATGAACCATTTTCATTTTTCTTTGATTTTTTTTTGAAATGGGAAAACAGCTGAAAAAACAACTTGCTGGGCTGTGTACCTGTCTGCTTAGTGAGGTCATTCTCTCTAGATTACCCACCTGATTGGAAATAGGCATGTATGCCATCACTGTAGAGCAGTAGTTCTCAACCCGTGGGTCCCCGGGTGTTTTGGCCTACAACACCCAGAAATACCAGCCAGTTTACCAGCTGTTAGTATTTCTGGGAGTTGAAGGCCAAAACATCTGGGGACCCACAGGTTGAGAAACACTGTTGTAGAGACTGCGTACGTTATTTAGTTGCTGAGTCTATTTGCTGTCTTTTGCTCTGAAGACGGATAAGCTGGCTCACAAGAAGAATAATTTAAAACATAACAATAAAATATAATCACAATTAAAAAGCATGACACCAAAATAATAGCTTATAAATAATATGAAATCATTTAAAAAAAACACACGCTAAAACTAAAGCACCTCCCTCCTTGCATAACAAGACTCCCTGTAAATAAATATTCAACAAAACCTTACTTGAACAAGAGGTCTTTGCCTTCCAGCAAAGAGAGAAGACAAGAGGGGGCAAACTAGTCTTCCATGGAAGGGAATTCCAGAGAACAGACGCACAGGGTGAGAGCTACAGTGCCCAAAGTCCATCCGGCAGCATGGCTGCATATCATGTTCCCTGGTGTAGTCCGAAGATGTATGTTTCCCAAGCTCTTACAAATTACTATGCCTATAGTTTATATGAAAAATTATTTTGAGTGATGACAATATTGCTATATGTGCAAGACAGATTGAAATCTGATTACAAACTTCAGTTTAATGAAAATATATGGACCTCACTGACAGGTCTGTATAAAGGTGCAAGAGAACTGTTAATGTTGATTTTAAGTTGGAACAATTTAGATGTAAACACAAAATATAAATGTGGTCATTCTGAACAAAAGACTTTTGTAAAAACATTAAAATGAAATTAGCTGCTGTTTCATTTCATTCTGACCATGGCTCTGCCAAGAAAGCTATTTCACCATTTCAAAATTAACATGAAGACAACCCATAACTCATTATTGCTATTAGCCTTGGAAAGTACAAAAATAATGGAACTGGTTGAATAGTTACAGTCCCTCTGTTTTGCTCTGCAGTAACGCTGAAACCCTTTCTACTGACTTGTTCTAGAAGTATTAATTCTCCCTTGACACAAATTAATACAAATGATCCAAGTGTCTGGGAGAATTCAGCACTGTAATCATTCGTCATTACTGACAAATGATTACAGCACTGAAAAATGGCTTTAAAATATGGGATTTCTCTCTCTGCTACAGCAAATCGAAAACATGCCATTAAAGCATCAATTTGTACATTTTTCCTTCCTATCATGAAATTTCCTGCTAACATGTTGTAATGCAGCTTAAAAAGCTTCTTGTCAGTTTCAGTCGTAGGTCTGGGCTTTCATTCTGTCCCTCTGGGTCAATCAGTTACCAGCTTCTTTGAAAACTAGAACAACATAAAGGGTAACTCTTGCCTTAAAAGTTCTGCAGATAACAGAAGGCATGAAGTTAAGCCCTGATCAAATATTTTCATTTGACATTTGCGCAAGTAGTCTGTAGCCTCACAGACTTTGTACATTTGGTTCAAAGTTGGGTACAAAGATTAGTCCGGTTGCATTAGCAAAACACCTTTTCAAACTCATGAAGAAACAGCGACTAATCACTTTCTATACGGAGAGGGTACATAGTACTACAACTGTGATCAAAAGAATTCTTCTCAAAAGGACTTGGTTCTGTCAAACAATTCTCCAAAACGGAGTGTCATAATGCAGCTGAAACATTCAAAGCAGCTTGCAAAATGACACCAAATTCAGAGGAAGAACTCAAACACCAGGCATACATAATCATCTTTGGGTTCTAGCCAAAGGAAATAATTCCATCAAATGAGACACAAACTGCTTTTGAAACTCACTGAGAAGCAGTATCGTACTTTCAAAAGTAATATCTGATATGTCGTTGGGTCAGTTGTTCAAAGCTAGACATGCGGCAAAGGCCAGCATAAACCTAAGCAGTTTTTTTCTGTTTTAGCCATACAAGTGGGACTCTGGAGCAAAATCCAAATAAACTGTAGTGAGATTAGCAATGAAACCCAATAGCAGCTCATGATATTTGATTTCCAAGACATCATCAGTATCACGACATGAGATACAGGATACCCAGTACTCTTACTATAGATATGTATACGTATCAAACCATTACAGTATAATTGTTAGCAACATGGCTAATACTTGTGTAAGGAATTTCCTTCTACTGCATGTAGCACCAAAATGGCCAAAATATATGCCTCCAGAGAAGGTGAAGAAAATTGGGAGATGCAATTACACATCACCTTGAGGACTGAACTATGTCTACTCCTAATATAAAGAATGGTCTCCCTTCATCAGTAACACATGGCGGCCTACAGTAGTTTATAGCTTACAGCAATTGTTCACATGCATAATTGCTGTCCCCGTATCTGACCTTCAGTAAATTGTCATTTGACCCAGAATGCTTCATGGAACAATAGTTGTTGTTATTAATTGCTGTTTCATAGACTTCAGCTTATGGCAATCCTATGACTGGGACAACTCCAAATGACCCTATCAACAGTCCTGCTTAGGAATTCAAGGCTGTGGCTTATTGAATCTGTCAATTTCCTCTTTTCCTACTGCCTACTACATTGCCAAGCATCATTGCATCTTCTCGTGAGTTATATTTGTTCAAGATACGGCAAGAGTACGACAGTCTCCGTTTAGTCTTTCTAGGGAAAGTTCAATTTTGACTTGCTCTTGGACTCGATTGCCTTTTTGGTTTATTACTTTAACACCCCCTCCAGATTTTGATGCTCAGTGACAGAAGCAACACGTGTAAAAAAACCAGAAAGCTTCTGTACACAAGCAGGTCTTTGATATTCCCATCGTTGTGTTAAATATAGTTTTCAACAGTGACAACACTATCCATTGGCAATGTTCTTGGTGATTCAAAATCAGATAACTAATTATCTGTTAACTAAAAATCTGTGTGACTTCTAAAAATATATAGTTTAGATAAAACGGGAATAGGGGAGGCATCAATGCATTGAAAATATGTAACAGATTATCCTGGACCTCCTTTCAGTTTTCTAAACTCATTAAATCTTCTATAGACAAATTTACTTAATGGTAGGAAGCAATATATAATGTATTTATTGTATATAATTGATAAGAACAGTACTGCAGATGTTAAATTATCCCCAGGTAATTTCGTTTGTGCTTCTGGGATGGTCGCTTGCCAACCATCTGGTATATTTTAAGTCATACGTGGCACAGAATGTTGACAGATGAATTTGTACTCTAATCCTTTTGTTCTATCACAGACTATTTTGCCATTTATACTTGGAAATAATAGTAATACTAAATAGTGTAGAACTGATAAATGAAGCACAAGCTATGAGGACAATTAATACTTGAGAGAGGCACAAATGCACTTGATATGAAAACAAACACAAAAATGCAGAGGAGCTTTTAAAGGTGGGAGTGATGTTACATCCCCTCAATTCTATAGGTTTCTTTCATCGTTTCCAAGCAACCAGAGATCCTGTACTAAAGGAAGGAAGGAAGATGGAAGCTCATACACATGAAGATGAGTTCCTATTGGAGCATGACTACATCATGTGGTACATATCCTGACAAAGTAAGATGGATAGGACTACTCCCACTCTAAAACCAATGCCGGTCCTGTAAGCAGTGTTGCTATCAGTGACAGCTAGTCCAAAATAGGAATGGCATAGAGGCAGCCTTTCAATTTTCCTATGAGGCTCCACTGAGATCAACTGGGGTGGGTGAAGAACCAAGCTCTGCCTGCAAAAATACTAAGGAACTCTCTCCCACACCACACATATCTCCCGTGTGGACACACAGATGCTAGCAGAGCTTTAGATGCAATAACAACTCTGGAATGGATTGACCTTGGAGCAGGTTAGGGTTTCTCCACTATTGCCGAATGGGGATCAAAATAAAAACCAAACAAAAGTTACACCTCACATTTATACATTCCCAGAAATAGTATATGCATTATATTATCTTACTGTAATTTACTTTTATTAGTGAACAAAAAAAATGAATATCTGAAATTATTTCCCTCAAACCTATATAACTGCCCACTTTAAGAAATACTATATCCTCAGCAAGTGATTTAAAGTTCCATTTAACTGAGCAATTAGTAGAAAACCATTAGCAATGAATTAACAGTTGTATTATACAGGGTGTTGCATTTTAACAGCAGGCATAACATTTATATAAAAGAAAAGGCGGCTTTGTCGGAATGTTAAAAATGAATTAGGTTTCACGTTTAAAGCAAAATGCTTTTAAAACAATCCATAAAGCACTACTCTAAATGAAAACATGTATTAATTTATTTGAAAGCTTAGCTCCATAGACTGAGCATAGAACTGAGGACAGAAAGCATGCAAACAATATGTTATAACGGAAAGCGGGAAGTCTTTTAATTCCATACACACTACATAGAGTGTTGCTAAAAGTAGAAGTATGACTACATAATGAAGGGGAGAGAGTCTGTAGAATTTTTTTTTGGTTTTGTGTGTATGTATGTGTATTTTGTTTTAGCCTTTCTGTTTTATTATTTTTAACAGTTGCCTAGTTGTAGTCTTATAGAAGCAGACAGTATGTAGTTGTGTAGTTTGTACTTTCATATATCTAAAAATTTGCTTGTTTCTTTTCTTGATAAAAAAATAATTCCATATATACTTCTTATCAGAATTGGTATTATTGGACTAGATGACAAATAATTTCATCTGGATTACAACAGATTCCTATATGTCCATATTTTACAATGCTTTGTTGATATTGCAAATTTTGTATATATGTATGGGGATAGTTTATTATCTTATTCATGAATCATCTTGCAGCCCCATGGACACATGGTGATGGCATGTATAATAAACAGATTTAAGATCAAAAATAAATTTAGTTTGACGGCCATTGGCCCATCAGTTTGAAATTCTCAAGCAATAAAAGCCATGTCAAAATTTTTGAACGATTTTTAAGAGAACTAACCCAAACCAGCAACTCTACATACATGTCCTTTTTCGTAGAGAGAGAGAGAGAGAGTGCCCCAACATACTATTACTGAGTTGGTTTGACCCTTTTGAGTGTGCAATAGTTTTATCAGTTAAAGTGTAGCACCTGTTCAGACACAGATTCATGTATACTTTCTGGTCATGAACAGCTCTGTATAACAACCAGTAAAATCTGAATTGCTGGGGAAAAAATCATGCATTCAGTCATAAGACTTATCTCTCTGAAATCATATTCAGTCACACATTTCAGAGAAAGGTTATTTGTGCTTCTCTCTGATTGATTTATGCATTGCTCTAACACGGTATTATTTATAAACCAGATTTCCCCGAGGTCAGATTCTGACCCCACACAGTCTGGAAAGTCAATATGGTAATAAATAGGAATGATGCAAGTTTAAGATGCTGTCTCACATACCATTCTCAGTATTACTATGAAATAGAAAAATACAGGAGTCATGATCAGACTACAAATGCACTCTTAAAAATCCTTTCCAGATGGGACACACTAAATAATAATAATAATAATAATGCATTTAACACTAGCATGTAAAATGTTCCATCTTCAAGCCCTAGTATCTCCGGTTAAAGGGAATGATAAGGCAGCTGTTTCCCCCCTGAACCCCAGAAAGCCTCTAATAAAGAAATCATTTCTATGCTAGGGGCAGATTCATGCTAAGGCAACTTCATATGGAAAAATGCATGCAACTATAGTTCCATCTTGCGCAAATAGGCACTGCTCTCATGATTCATATAAACCATTTATCACACATCTACTTTATTGTTCTAAATGCACAAAGTGGGTATTCAATCTCCTACCACCCTTTGTCTATTAGTATATATAGGATACCCAAAGGGTAATATTTTGGTATTTCTTTGGAATTAAACAAAAGCTGCATTTCTATACACACTTGTTTTTGAGATCAAGATATTTCTGTACACATTTCCTTCCATGTAAGTCCTACTAGACTCAACTTCTAACTGCATACTGTATATGGTATAGCAACTTGTTCCAGGTCTGTAAAATACTCAGATGATCAGTCTGCATGTTTTCACACTAGGGTTAGATTCACCTGCTACAATTGAACTCTGGTTTGGATTTTCCCTCACCACCCCGTGAACAACAGAACAACATCAGGAATATCAATGGCTCACTGAGCATGTGTTTCTGTTTCTGTGTTCCCATTCCCTTTTCTTAAGTTACCAAACTGTATTACATAAACTGACCTTCAGATTACATGGAAAGTGGAACATTGTAGTAAGTGGATTAAATTATTTCCTTTATCTTAAATATTCAATTACTTTCATTGTTCACATTATTTGGTCAACCAACATGGCAATTTCCTTTTCCTTGTATCATACAACAATACAAAGTTGTATACAAAATACATATAGATAAAATAAATTAAAACCAAATCGCCAAATAAAATCATATTCAACTCAATTCATATATGTGGTCATTAACTTTTGTCTAAAATCAGTCTCGGTCCTTATTCTGGGAATGTTTCCCAGAATGTTTCCCTAGGATTTCACTAGCCTCCTGAAAGACAAGAGGGAGGGGGCAGATCTGATCTCGCTCGGGAGAGATTTCCATAGCCGAGGGGCCACAACAGAGAAGGCCCTGTCTCTCATTCCCACCAACTGCGCTTGCGAAGGTGACGGGACCGAGAGCAGGGTTTCTCCGGAAATCTAAGAATCCTTGATGGTTCACAGGGGAGAATTCATTTGGACAGGTAAACTGGACCAGAACTGGGCCAGATGACACCAGATGACACCGCACCCCAAAACTCCGGATGATCTCCCCCAACTCCTTAATGTATATGTTAAATAACATAGGGGACAGTACTGAGCCCTGCAGGACCCCACAGTACAATGGCTGTGGGGCCAAGCAGGAGTCCCCTAGCAACATCTTCTGGGAACGACCCTCGAGGAAGGACTAGAGCCACTGCAGAGCAGTACCTCCAAGGCCCATTCATGTCAGGAAGGTTGGGGAGCCTAATATTACTTCAGTTTTGGGACCTGTCATGTCCATCCAATACAGGATTTGAAAGGTTGTGGGGACTTGGGGCTACAAAAATGGGGTTAGCATACCATTCCCCCACCCTGATCTAAAAGACAAGACACCGGCAGACTGGATGTCTTTTGCTATTCTCTTCCAACATGACACCCTCCAGATATATGAGACTACAACTTCCAGCTTCCCCCAGTCAATTATGAAATCTCCTACTAGGTTGAAGACATCTGTTCTATCAATTTAGACTATAGTAGAAAACAGTTGATAATCATAATGTAAAAGTTAACAGTTTAGAAGTAAAAACAAGAGTGAGGGAAGGATGCCAGTGAGTGGTCTGTTCAAACCTCAACAGTGTAAGAATATGAGGCGTGGATGAAGTTGCATGTGAGTAAGAACAGGTGATGGCCCAGTTCCAAATATTCCAGAGCACACTTCCTTTTTTTTTACACTGCCTGTGGCAAAGATATAAGCCCTACACTTGGAATATTTTTGTAGTGACAACCAAAGCTACTATATATTACAACATAGGTGTGGACTGCCCAATCTAGGCCACAGCAGGGGAAGGGTGAAAACCCACTCCCACGCTGTCATCACAGTACAGAACATTGGCCTTGCACTTTCTCTCAAGTAAAGAGATATAACCACTTAATATGTCTTTAAAGTTATGTGTTCCTTGGATCTGCTAAGCAGGACTGGGGGACTAAATGTTCAAACAAGCACCGGATTTTGCCCTTAAGGCAGAATATGAGGATCTCATAGGCTGCTTGTAGCCAATGATATTACAATTTTCTGCCATTTCTTTCCCTGCCTCATTATAAACTCTGTGATTTTGAAATCTATCCTAGCATTACTAATGCAAGTTATATATCATCCCTACATCTTGACTATTCTTGGCAAATTACCACTATTATTTAGCAGCACTTCAATATGCTTTGCTTTATAAAGAAAATTTACAGTCAATCACTAATTCAGATATATCTTGATAAATTCTGCCTTTTTTATTTTTACGTTTTTTGGTTGAAGCAAAAGCTAACCATAACAGCAGACATGCAGATGTTAACCAGCAATAAAATCGTATGCCTGTCAATATATCATGTAGAGAGGAGAGGTTTTATAACTGTTTGTACAGATTTAGTCATTTCTTCCAAGACAATAAAACAAGGAGGCATCCTTTCACCCTTGTACTCTGACATTTATGGGAAACTACAATACAAAGCATATTGTGTGACCACTGTAGAGCAGTGTTTTTCAACCTTTTTTGAGCCGTGGCACACTTTTTACATTTACAAAATCCTGGGGCACACCACCAACCAAAATGACACAAAATGACACTCTGACACAGTAATACATATAGTTAACATGTTTTTAAATGTATTTATACACTCAGTGTGAATCCTGGGCCTGTTTCGATGTACACAACATAGATATCCTGGCAGGAATGACAGAAAGACACACACCAAGGTCTTGCTCAACAGCTGGGAGTTATAGTTCACCCGCAATCAAAGAGCATTCTGAACTCCACCAATGATGGAATGGAATCAAACTTCCCACACAGAACTACCATAACCAAGAGAAAATACTATAAGAGTTTGGTGGGCATTGACCTTGAGTTTTAGAGTTGTAGTTCACCTATATCCAGAGAGCACTGTGGAGGGGAGGGAGACGTGGGGCGAGTCTGCGCAGTAGCTTCCTCCCTCCCCTCTCCCACAGAAATAGCAGCGTGAGCAAAGCGAGGCAAAGCAAGCAGAGTGAGGCTGGGAAGAAGGGAGCCCGAGTGGAGAAGAAAAAGTGTTTGGCAGGAGGGGGGAGAAAGGGTATTGGAGGTTCCAATTTCCCACGGCACACCTGATGATCGCTCACGGCACACTAATGTGCCATGGCACACTGGTTGGGAAACACTGCTGTAGAGAACATTTCAGTAATAATTACCAAATTTTCAGCATTTCAGGCCAAAACAGAATTTTTTCCTACTTCTTTTGTTTTGACAAAAGTAAAGTAAATGCATTTAGGACCAAACAAAATAAGAACAGCAACCATGATCTATTGGCATCAGTATTTGCTAGACAAATCGTCTTAATGACAATCCAAATGAAGGACCAATAACTCTGATGCACAGTCCATCACCTCAAGCATAACTATCTTCCTCTCTCAAGCTCTCATGCATATAAGAGAAAATTTGGAAGAACGGTTCCTACATCCTGGAGCCACGTGAAATGGCTATATGTTCCATTATTTAATGTTGTACGATATATAGTAAAACCTTCTCAATAGCAGAACCCAGATCTGCAGTTTCACCCAGAGAAAAATGATCTCTCTATGAATTTATTGAGTTTTTCAGGTGATTCTAGTTATGCTTCCCCTGAAAGTTACCAAGAGTTGTGTTGAAAGGCCTACAGAGGACACTTTTCTAAGAATTTCTAGATCTTTCAACGCAGCTCTATGTTATGATAGGGCCAGAAGACATGCTATTTAATTGTGTTCAGTTGTACAAGCCATTTGGTCATTTTCTTCAGTTTCAGGTAACCACAATCCAGCCAGGAACATATCCCCCATGGAAGTGGAGGTCTTATTGATCATGAAACAATGTTAGGATTAACTGCAGGAGAAAGTTCAAGAACAACAAAAACAAAGACATACAGAAAATGGAAATAATCTATAAAATGTTGTTTTACTTAAATGCAAGTAAGGAGAATTAAGTCATAAATATATTACTTTTTTTAAAAAAAACGTACATCTGTAAATAACAGCCCTAATGCTATTCAGAATCTGCCTGAATTATATTTGCTTATGTTCCGGTCTTAATTTAAATAGTATCCTTGCTGTAAGCCACAGATACTAATCCTCTGCTTTCCTCTGAATAACATGCTATTGTACTTAACGCTAACGCACACAACATAAGCTTACCAGGGCTACAGTACTAATATTATGGACTTGCAAGCAAATTTAACTATAATCAGTTTTATGAAGGAAATTGTGCTTAACGTAAACAAAAAGTAAAGACCCAGGTCTATTTCTGTAAAAAGTTGATGGCTGATTTAATAAACTTTCATCTTTATTTTAAAAATAAAATAAAATAAAACCTTTATTGGGAAATACAAAATCTTGTATCCAGGAAAGAAGGGAATGGAATTTGTCCTTTGGGAAACAGTGGTGAAGTTGCTTTAGTTTCACTATGAATGCAATCTTGTCCATGATAACTCAGGTGTAATTCCCTCCAAGATCAGGTTATACAGGTAAACAAATACAGTGTTCCCTCGCTACTTTGCGGTTCGCTTATTGTGGACTCGCTGTTTAACGTTTTATAAAAATATATATTCAAAATTAAGTAGCGAGCGAACACTGTATAGCTGCTCCCCATTCCTTCTGAAGCCTGTGAGGTGGGGAGCAGCAGAGGTGGTGAGAAAGAGGAGGCTGCCGCCGAAGAGGGCCTCGGCGGCAACATCCTCTTCTTCATCCCTCTGCTGCTCCATGCTCCTTCCTCACCAGGCTGGGCCTGGCAAGGAAGTAGCAGCAGGCCTTGCAGGCCAGGCAAGAGTGGCATCTGGTTCAAGCCCCGCCGCCTTGCACGCCATGGGGTCTGGTGCAGGCCCTACCACGCCAGCGCCGCCTCCGATAGGAGAGAGGAAAAGGAGGCGGCCTCACCTTTCCCCCTTTCCTATCGGAGGCAGCAGGGCCTGCACCAGACCCCGCTCTTGCCTGGCCTGCAAGGCCCGCCACCCCACCATGCCGGCACTGCCTCCAATAGGAAACAGGGAAAGGACTTGGCTTTCCCCCTTTCCTATCGGAGGCAGTACTGGCATGGTGGGGCAGCAAGCCTTGCAGGCCAGGCAAGAGCGGGGTCTGATGCAGGCACAGGATTCCTGCAGCTTAGCTGCTTCTTCCCCACCTCCGCCTCTTTGGCCTCCACCCTCTTCTCGTGGCTCATGGAGTTTCCAGCCACCCAGCCCCGGTGGAGGAGGCCAGAGCTACGGTGAGGAGAGGAATTGAGCCCAGAAGGCGGCAGCGGCGAGTGGGGCTCTTCTCCTGATGTAAAGAATTACACGAAACCAGAGGGGGAGAGGGAAAGGAAAGGCCTCGCTGCAACAGGCCCCTTCATGTCCTGTATCAGGCCTGGGTCAAATTCAGCCCTCCGGGGATTTTGGATTTCAACTCCCACAATTCCCTACTTCGCGGTTTTTCACTTATCACGGGGGTTGCTGGAACGGAACCCCTGTAATAAGTGAGGGAACACTGTACAACATGAATATAGAAACTATGTTCATAGATACACCAAGGAGAGTCTGTTTGACAACTACCAAAGCCCAAATTAGTTGGTTGCAAATTCTTTTTTCCCAAAAGAACTCCCCATCCGCACACTAATAAAATAACTTTGGTTCACAATCAACAATACATCTTGGTTCAATATACATTTGAATAGTCATACCTGACAAAATATAACAAACCAAGAAAATTATAGTTTCATGATTCACAGCAACTATGGGTCTATGTGTTGTTCACTGCCATCAAGGTAGCAACCTCATGACTACAATACTATTTTGAATATTCAGTAGTTAATACAGGTTCAAAATAACCTGACATGCCCCATCTATCCAAACATCTACAATATGTACCAAACTAACAAATAACCCAGATTTAGGGTTATTTCATACATATCCCCAACTGCTCAAATTCTGGCAAAGCACAAGCAAACCAATCTCAGGTTTAAGCCTAAAAAGTGGAAAGTAGAAGAGGCATGTATGGTTGGTTCGAAGTTCATTAATAAGTGCCAGGCTTATATAATAACACAGATTCACATTCTTCTTTTTTCTGTATGTTAGTTCTAAATTGAGTGAACATCATTTGTCACTCAGATTGTGTTTCAATATTACAACGTGAAAGCAAATTGATTGAGTTATTTAACACATATGGCTCAATACAGTATTGGCAATGCTTCCGTCTGACGGCAGTTAGAATCACATCTCTTTTCAGTCTTTATTCTTCAGTGTAGTTCACTAATGGCCATTCAAGGGTCTTTTTGGCAGCTGTGAGATCGGCTGTCCAGTTCAAGAATGGTGCCCCCCTCCCTCCAAGCAACAATTGTTTGTGGCTGCTTTCCCAGTTTGAGATTTCTAAGCCTTCTGGCAGCTTTCTCCCTGTTCCACACTGTAGCTACATACAAGACCAGTAAATCTATATCAAAATGTATTTGGCATTGAAGCAAAATTCCCTTCTCTTGTCAAAATAGACAGATTAATAGCCCCTGGAGTCACTTTCTAAAATATGCAATCTTAAAACATCCTTATTACCAATTAAGGCCTACTGAACATGGTGGATTTATTTTTTTTGTACAAACACATATAATTCTGCTGTAAATCATGCAGAATTATCTGCTTCAAAATAAATCACAATTCAGTGCATTTTCTATTATTCCCTTTTCTGACTGTGCCATAAAAACAATAGTCTGGGCTATGTAGATTACTGTAAGGGTGATCATAATGGACCAAAGGGTTGGGTATCCATTATCTGAAATGTTTGGAACCAAAAGTGTTTTGGATTTAGCAATATCTGTATCTGTTCATAATGAGATACCTTGGAGATGGAACCCAAATCAAAGCAAGAAATGCATTTATTTTTCATAGCTTGAAGGTAATTTTATACAACATTTTTTTATAATTCTGTGCATGACAAAAGTTTGTGTGCACTAGACCACCGGAAAGCAAAGGTGAGCCTCCTTGTGGAGATGAAAAGTGGGGTATAAACATAAACATAATAATAATAATAATGCAGAAATGTCACTATATTAGTCACCCACAAGGATTATTTTTGGAATGTTTCAGATTATGAAAATCCAGATAAGGAATGTTCAAGATGCATCTGTTTCCCTAATCCCAACATTTTCTTCATATATCCAGTGATAGAATCCTAATCTTCCTCATCACATCAAAAACTGTGCCTTGAGTCATTTTTGAAGTAACAGAACAATAAAAAATTACAAGAACATTTTAGAAGTTGTTGTTTACTGTTGTTTACTGCTAGATCTTTTATCTTGCATCATTAACCCACTTTCTTAACAAAAATATTGCTCAAGGATGCTTGCAACTTAAACTGCAGGATTATAAAGCAACATGGACTGCTTTACCTACAATTGTAAAAAAAAGACAGAAATGTTTTTAACTTGCAAAATTACTAGTCATGTTCTGCTCTGTGTTCACTGACCCACATAATTCCCATGCTACCATAATGCACATAAGCTACAGAACACTACTGGGAGACTAGAAGATACACATGAAATTTTCCCCTCAAGTGGAGCGGGGAGACTTTGAAAATGCCTTGAAAGAGAATGTTTCACGAAGAACAGACTTACCACACACATGGTCTTTCTGGTTGAGAGGAAGTTGCCATGTTGTTGGTAATGGCACGATAAAAAAGAGTTAAGAACAGTCCAAGCTAATCCCTTTATTTAGAAAGAACAGTTATATAAGTGGACTAAAGAGAGTGATCCAAACTGAAGGTTTGAGTAGGGCTAGCAGCTGCTTCAATATAATCATTTAGATATATATATATATAGTATATACTGTATATATATATATATATATATATATATATATATATATATATATACACTATGTGTGTGTATATATATATATACACACACACACACACACACACACACACCAAACCCGGATTGTTTAAGAACATTTGATATGTTTAACCTAAGCAAGAACATTCTGAAAGCTGATCAGGAATTCCAGTAAAATGGGTGATAGTTCCAGCGTCTTGCTGTAGAATCAGACTAAATGCTGTGTGTAAAACAGACATTAAGATCAGTTTAAGCAGTCTGCTTGGCATGCCTTGAGCTTTATCCATTTAAGATCCCTTACAGCTTCGCACCACAATCAAAGAATAATTCCTGTGGTGACTTCAACATGTGGCTGTTCTGCACATCAGTACAGAATGACAGCTGGACAAAGATCACTGGGGTGCTAACTGCCTAACAATATACGTAACAGCTTCCCTATGATAACTGAATGACTGAAATGCACTGTATGCTGGTACCCCTCTTTCAGTGATACGGAAGATTCAAGTGGTTCAAAATGCAGCCGCCAGACTACTCACACGGACACCTATGAGACACCACATAGCACCGGTGTTGCAACGTCTCCACTGGCTCCCAACTGAACATCGGGCCTCCTATAAGACACTGGTCTTAACGTTCAGGGCCATTCAGTTAGGGTCCTAAATATCTCAGGGATCGCCTCTCATACGTTTGCCATCAGAGACCACCAAGACCAGCCCAGGAAAACCTTCTACATATCCCTGGCCCCAGGGAAGCACGTCTAGACTCTACAAGGCGTAGGGCCTTGTCAGTCCTTACTCCAACCCTGTGGAACTCCTTGCCTCCATATGTTAGAGCCATGCCTGATTTGCGGTCATTCATCCAGGCTCTTAAAACTTGGCTCTTCGTTAAAGCTTTTAACTTGTAATAATGTGAATATATATGTGTGTGTGTGTGTGTGTGTGTGTGTGTTTTATTGCTATTGTAAATCGCTCGGAGCACTTTGGTGGAGAGTGACTCATGAAATAATAAATTGAAATGAAATGAAATGAAATAACAGGCTGTGTGGAAATCTACAGAGGTGAGAAACTCGAGGAGTGAAAATTTCATTTCAATCCAATGGAAAAAAATATCTCAATAAGGCAGAGTACTGGTTCTCAGTTTTGCAGGCCTGTATTATTGCTGTTTTAAAATCTATAAATCCTGAAACATGTTGCTGCTTCTCCTGTTCTTTCTTGATGGGCCTATTCCTGTCAAAATTAATCACCTGATTTTTCTGTTCTAAAATTGATGAAAACTAACAAAATCCTTCATTTGTTTCCAATGTTTTCACACTCATATTTGTCGCACTGTTAAACAGTGAGAATTTCTTCCTACAGAGTAGCCTGCATAGCATACAGTTCTCAGATGTTTCTCATTCAGTCCTGAAAGGGATGTCACCTACATAGACTTAGCAACAGGTCTGCCTTGTACAGTAGACTCTCAGTCAACCGGCACCAATGGGGATTGGGAGATGCCGGATAAATGTAATTTATGGTTGCTTGAGAGTTACTGTTAAATAGGCCTAACAAATACTATACCCATACTATACCATCAACTCTGTGGTGACTTCATATTGAAACACAGTAATTAAAACTAAATAAACAGCCTATCTTCACGATCACATCTTCCCTTATGAATCTGCGCTATCTCTAAGATCTTCTGGGGAGGCTCTCCTCTCGCTCTTACCTCTGTCACCTTCTTGGTGGTAGCCCCCTGGCTCTGGAACTCTCTCCCCAGGGAGATTAGACTGTCACCCACCCTGTCCACCTTTTGTAAAGGTCTAAAAGGTGGATGCTCCACTGTGCTTTTGATTAGACAGTTCCCCAGCTAATTTTGGCCCCCAGCAATGATCCAAAATCTAGTCCTTGTACTTTACTACCGTTCCCTACCCAGAGATATAGTGTTTTATGTTATATTGCCCTATACCTAATTCTTTTGCACTTTATCCACCAGCTCTGTCCTCACAATTGATTTGCACCAGCCCGCCGCCCAAACCCAGAAACTATTTACTATTTCAGGCCATTTGGTTGTTGCTCGATGGTTGTTTTTATACTGTGTAATGTTATTGTTGTTTTATATTGTTTTATAATGTTGTCTATTTTAACTATGTTAATATTTTAACTATGTTGATCGGGCTTGTCCCCATGTAAGCCACCCCAAATCCCTTCGGGGAGATGGAGGCAGGATACAAAAATAAAAAGATATTGTTGTTGTTATTATTATTATTAAGACAAACTTACCAAGTAACACCGTTACTTCGTTCTGCTTAAATTTGACTGTATTTTAATTTTCATTTATAGAGTTATTTCTTCAGGTTTTTTACCAGTGGCTTGTGAGTTCTGGTTGTTAACTGAGAGCCTAATGCGTGCCTTCAGCCTGATCTGCTTATCTAGACCTTTATAAATGGAGCAACATTATTAAAAATAGGCAACATACAGTCTGAGCTTACTTCAGTCACCAGGGACTTCTGATGCTTGGCTCTGCAAAGTTTGTCATCATATGTAATCAATTCTATGTGCCTCAGATGCTATCTACAATAGTGATCATTCTTCTATTCACATGAGTAGCAACATAGTTCTGTCAAAGGATTGGGTCCATAGTGGCCACTAAATAACCCTTTCAAAGTTCCTGTGATTAGTCACATGGTTAAATGTGGGTTGCAGAGAATGTAAATGTTGGACCAAGAGACCAGGGTTGAAATCTCTACTTGGCCAGGGAAACCCATTGAACAACCTTGGGCACGTCACACTAATTCAGCCCAAAGGAAGCCAAAGGCAAATTCCTTTAAACAAATCTTGCAAAGAAAAATTTGTGCTAGGTTTGTGTACTCACAAACTAGCTGTAGGCACATTTATTATCTTCATTATTATCTTCATTTCTACCCCGCCCTTCTCCCACGGGGGGACTCAGGGCGGCTTACATATGCATCAAAGATGCTATCCACATATACATTCAATTAAAAACAATAGGCACAGTTAAAACAGAATAAAATCATCAATAAAAATTCCTTCACATCCAAAATTATCATGCTGCTAAACCAGAGTCCAGCCAAATAAATTCATAATCGTCACATCATTAAATTCAAGTCCAACTGCCATTGTCCATTAATCAATACCTTTAGTCAAACACCCAGGCCCACAGCCAGGTTTTTAGTTGTTTCTTAAAGGACAGGAGGGAGGTGGCCAACCTGATGTCCTTAGGGAGGGAGTTCCACAGATGGGGGGCCACTGTTGAGAAGGCCCTGTCTCTCGTCCCCACTAATCGTGTTTGCGAGAGTGGTGGGATCGAGAGCAGGGCCTCTCCTGAAGATCTTAAGCTACATGATGGTTCATAGCAGGAGATACGTTCGGACAGGTAAACTGGGCCAGAGCCATTTAGGGCTTTAAAGGTAAACACCAGCACTTTGAATTGTGCCCAGAAGCTAATCGGCAGCCAGTGAAGCTGGCGCAACAGAGTAGTAGTTTGCTCCCTGTACGCCGCTCCCGTTAGCAACCTGGCTGCCACCCATTGGACTAGTTGAAGCTTCCGAGTACCTTTCAAAGGCAGTCCCACGTAGAGAGCGTTGCAGTAGTATAAATGGGATGCAACCAGAGTGTGGACCACCGTGGCCAAGTCAGACTTCCCAAGGAACAGGCGCAGCTGGCGCACAAGTTTTAATTGTGCAAAAGCTCTCCCAGCCACTGCCGAGACCTGAGGTTCCAGGCTCACCTATGAGTCCAGGAACACTCCCAAACTGCAAACCTGCGTCTTCAGGGGGAGTGTAACCCCGTCTAGCACAGGCTGTAACCCTATCCCCTGTTTGACCTTTCAACTGAACAGGAGTACCTCTGTCTTGTCTGGATTGAGTTTCAATCTGTTCGTCCTCATCCAGGCCGACACAGCAGCCAAGCATCCGTTCAGGACCTGCACAGCCTCCTTAGTGACAGGTGGGAAGGAGTGATAGAGCTGAACATCATCTGTGTACAGATGACATCAGATCCCAAAACTCCAGATGATCTCTCCCAGCGGTTTCATGTAAATGTTAAACTCACAATAATACAAAGGAACCAAACTGGTATAAGATATCATTCAATATATAGTATAGTAATGTAAATAGTAGTAGAACCACCGGTGGTTCTACTACTACTTACATTACTATATTATATACATGTGCAACCCTCCCCATTGTAGTAGTATGTAAATGTTAAACAACATGGGGGACATGTGTATTAAAAAGCAGTCCAGCTCCAATGTGGCTCAATTGGGAGTAAATCAACAGAAAGAGTCAATGTTGCTGTTATTCAACTCTTCCCCAATGCAAAATAAAACCCTTCTTAAAATTATATACCAACCAGGTATCACATTTTCTCTCCAACTTTCACATTCTTATTACCTGCCAATATACTCCCTTCCATAATTTCGTCCTATTGTCTCTCTTTCTCTGAAATGCCATTATCTTGAAACCTTGTTGTTTTTCTTTCTCTCTTCTGCTTCAGTTTGTGTTATCACTCATACTACAAAATGCTATGTATAAAAGAACAGACAAAGATAACTATGCCAATGTTCTCACAATTTTAAAATGAAAAATGAAAAACAAAGACATGCAATACAGTGTGTCTTCTCTTCATGTTGCGGAGCAGGTGCAGAACAAACTTTTTTTTTCCCCACTGGCTTGAAGTGAGAAAACAGCATATTGCCTCCTCTGTTGGGAATGCCTTCCTAGCAAATGTTATATCTGTTAATAAGGACAAAGAAGATGGAGGCAAATTTAAATGTCTATGTAGTCATTCTCCATTGCTTAATTTTTAAAAATAACAGAGTATATTCTTGAGAATGAATCCCACTGAATGCAGTCAAGTGATATCTTTGCAATAAAGGAAAACTCGCATTTATATGTGTGTGCGTGTGCACATATACAGTGTTCCCTCACTTATCGCGGGGTTTACATTCCAGGACCCTCCATAATAAGTGAAAATCTGCGATGTAGGGACAACTGGCTCCCCTTCCACTCCTCCACCTCTTCCTCATCCTCTTCTTCTCTCGAGGTGAGGCCGCTGAGTAAAGGCCAGGCCAGGCCCAGCCCGCAGGCAGGCAGGCAGGCAGGGAGGAAAGGAAAGAGCACACCTGCCTGGCCGAGGCCTGCTGTTGCTGCAGAAGACGCCTTTCTCGAGCTCTCCCTCCCTCCACTCTTCCTCCTCTTCCCCCTCCCCTTCCTCCTTCCAAAATCTTTGAGGCGAGGCTGCCTGCTGTTGCTGCAGAGGATACTTCCCGAGAGCTCTCCGTCCCTCCGCTTCCCGGGCTACCTACAACATGGGCCATGGTGCCCATAGTGCCCAACACGGAGAACCAGCTGGTCCCCAAAGAGGTGCCTGCTCACCACTTTGGGGAGCAGTTGGTTCTTTGCACTGGGCATCATGGCACAGGCAGGCCGGGAAGCGGAGATGGAGGGAGAGCTCTCGGGGAGCATCCTCAGCAGGCGGCCTCACCTTAAAGATTTATGAAGGAGTAAGAGGAGTAAAGGGGGAGGGGAAGAGGAGGATGAGTAGAGGGAGAGCTCTCGAGAGGCGTCCCCAGCAGCAACAGCAGGCAGCTTCGCCTCAAAGATTTAGGATGAAGGAAGAGGAGCAGAAGGGGGAGTGGAGGGAGGGAGGGCTCGCGGGAAGCTTCCTCTGAAGCAACAGTAGGCCTCGGTTGGAGAGGCGCATTCTTTCCCTTCCTCCCTGCCTGCCTGCCCGAGTGACAAGCCTGGCCTTTCCTCAGCGACCTTGCCTCGAGGGAAGGAGGAAGAGGAGGAAAAAAGGAGGAGTGGAGGGGGAGCAAGATTTTCACCGATTTTCAGCAACAGCATCCCAAGGAGTCGCCTGGTCTCAGCGGTGGCCAGGGGAGCTTTTGCACAATTAAAGCTTGTGCGCCAGCTGCACCTGTACCTTGGGGAATCTGACTTGGCCACGGTGGTCCACGCTCTGGTTACATCCTGTATAGACTACTGAAACACTCTCTACGTTGGCTTGCCTCTGAAGATTGCCTGGAAGCTGCAATTAGTCGAACACTCAGCAGCCACATTACTGACGGGAGCTGGGTACAGGGAGCACACAACTCCCTTGCTGCACCGGCTCCACTGGCTGCCAATTAGCCTCCGAGCACAATTCAAAATGCTGGTTTTAACCTATAAGACCCTATACGGTTCCAGCCCAGTTTACCTGTCCGAACGTATTCTCCCCTATGAACTATCAAGGGTGTTAATATCTTCTGGAGAGGCCCTGCTCTCAGTTACACCACCTTCGCAGACGCGTCTGTTGGTGGCCCCTGGGCTATGGAACTCCCTCCCGAGTGAGATCAGGTCTGCCCTTCCCTCCTGTCCTTCAGGAGGCTAGCAAAATCCTGGCTATGAGATGAAGCATTCCCAGAATAATGGCCGAGACCTGTTACAGACCAAAGTGAATGACCACATATGTGGACTGAGTTGGACTTGATTTTATCTAGACGGTTTGGCTTTATGTATTTTATCTCATAGGTTTTTAATTTTGTATTGTTATGTTTTAATGTTTTAGTCTGTATTGAATTCTTGCTCTTAGCTGGTCTGAGTCCCTCTACGGAGGTGAGAAGATCGGGATATAAAAGTTTTAAATAAATAAAGATAATTCTCTACATCAGGGCTGTCCAACTGCCGGCCCTGCAGGTGTTTTGGACTTCAACTCCCAGAAATCCTAGCCAGTTTACCAGCTGTTAGGATTTCTAATTTGAAGTCCAAAACACCTAATTATCTACATCATTCACAGTCAGCTGATTTAATTGCTTCCATAAGTAGATGTGCATGGCTGCCTGAGAAACAATTTTGAGAAACATTACTTGTAT
Source organism: Anolis apletophallus (assembly GCA_030556195.1). Classification (NCBI taxonomy): domain Eukaryota; kingdom Metazoa; phylum Chordata; class Lepidosauria; order Squamata; family Anolidae; genus Anolis; species Anolis apletophallus. The sequence continues at coordinate 54,764,227 of JARBWK010000008.1, read as the reverse complement.
CGGAATTTTAGACAGGATATAATTAGTGCCATAAATAAATTGCTAGTCTAAAGTAAAGCAAGACAGATCTTTACAAAAAATCACCACAGCAACAAATATTACATTGAGGACATTGCGGACATCATAGTCAAAGACAACATTGAAGCATTTGACAAAAATGCAGACATATTCTGAATCCAACATCACAGCAATGAAAATATATAATCATTACATTGCAACTTGGATCTCACTTTGAGAAAAAAAGTGGAATATAAATTCAATAAATAGACAAACAAAACATTAACTGAAATACAGTAAAGCAAGACACAGAAAAAAATGTTAATTGGAAAAATGGTTATGATTCTTCTTGTTTATTTACACAAATTAAAGAACATGAATTATTTGTAATCATCCTTCCAATATTTTTTTCTTAATTCATGAAGTTCATGGGGACGAAATATGACGAAACGCTGCCTTTCTGACATTTGGCGATGCGTAGCAGAATTTGGAGTGGTCCCAAATCCGGTGTTAGACTTCTACTGAAGTTCGTAATGTTGGAAGTTGAGCTTTACCGTGAGTAAAATGCCAATGTTTAGCCTACAAACCAACCCATCTGTAGCGCCAATGAAAACTGAATTCGGTTCCTAGAGCAGCAAGCAATACAAAGCAGCTGCTTTTCAGCTGTGCCCGACAACTTTGTGTTCAGTAAAGTATTTCCCAAGTTTTAACAAGGAGCTCCCTCAAATACTTTCTTAATTTAATATACTTGTCCTATCTTTTCTTTCTCAAACCAAAGACACAAGAAATCCATTTTGCAGTAAGAGCAGCAACTGATGACAACAATTGCTAAGAAAAAAAGCAATACTGACTGCAAGAGAGTATGAGGACCAAGAATGCATTATTCCTGTTCTAAAATACAGTGCCGTGGCCTTCTGTTCGCTGCTGGATGAAATTCAATCTGCATACAGAGACCCTCTCATCCCCAGAGCTGCCAAACAGCAGGCAATTGAAATTGCTGGGGGCTGGTGACTGTGAGGGCTGCCAGATTCAATTTTCAACAAACTGAAAACTGATGTGCTGGAGTATCGTACATTTACATAAAATTTAGCCTCCAAAGATATGCAAACAAAATGTGCATTAACTATATTTAGCAATGCAGGCCTAGAAATTCTATAAAAATTGTAATATTCCTAGCATTCAGAACCACTAATCCTTGTTCCAAACCTATTCCTCTGCCAATCACCTGGAACCCACCCACTCAATTACATGGTTGAAAGGATGACTGTTTGCTCACCAGCAAAGACTGTTGCGTCTATGAAAAGACGAGACAATCTCCGTCTGGCACAGCTGTTCCAAAAAGGAAAAGCATTCCCTTGACATTTCTTAGACTAATAAACGCGTTGGCTTAGTTGCCCCTAGGTACCCTCTCTTTTCAATAAGCACTGAAATTGGTATGTCTAGGCATAATAGTAGTATGGACAATCTTTGCAAGGTCACAGCTGGATTTTCAGATTTGGAGAGAATACATCTAACAGTGGGGAGGCAGACATCCAAATGCAGAGGACAGTCAGAAACAGAACTAAACTGCAGATGAGGAGCGGGGATTTTAGCCTGGATTGGAAAAGCTGTTGGCAATGACAAGAACAAGAAGCAAATGTTAAAAGCCAATGTTACTTATCATAATGGTAGGGGATGACATGCCAAAATGGACTACAAGATGTCAACTGGATTAAGTACAAGAACAGGTACAGATTCAAACACTCAGGCAAAAAGCTTGAAATTATGTACTACTCAACAACAATAAAAATGACTTTTCCAACAATAGGAAAACCACATCAAGATAAATATATGCACATCAAGATTATTTGTTGGTGGGATTTCTGTTCCCAATGTGGCGGTGATAAAATACGTCACATGTTTGCATATAGACAATAGAATTATCCAAAAAAAGAAACTTGCTCCCTGCTCAGAAAATTGTATTTTTTTCTCTACAACTGTGAGTTTTCTGTGCAGAGATTTTAACTTTTCTGCATAGGAAAAGCCTGAAGTGCAAATGGGTCTCAGACACTGTGCAATTTTCAAGGAGTTCTCTCGCAGAAGGGAGAAAATTGTTATTTGTTCTTGCTGGTAAGAATGTGTACTCCCCAGTCACAGATAATTCCCAAAGAGTTCAGTACAGTGAACACAGTAATTCTTCCACAGATGAAGGTTGACCACCACCTACACTATACATTCAGTGCCAATAAATTAAACCAAAAGAACATTCCAAACCAACAAAACTCCCACAAAAAAACCTCGACAGGTGCTCTGGGATCATTCATTTTTTGGCAGGTGAAGTGATAGAATCAGAGCAGATTTCACATTCTTTTTCTCATAACCTGCAGTACTCATCTCAGCTGTATCTTATTGAGGACAAAATGACCACATGTTCCTTATCGGGTTTTGTTGCTTTTGTATAGAAATGTTGTGTGCGTGGGATGGTGTGTTTTGCTGATTAAAGAACCAGTGGAGCTGTTTTAATCTGTACAGAGCCAAAATACTTCATGGATGAAAGGAAATTTATTGTGTACATTTCTCATTGCATGAGATATTCTGCATTTGCTGGGGAAACTATCCAGTCTTTACTGAATTTATTTATAATAAAATGATTTTCTTGTGAGTAGGGAAAAATAAATCCAAACCTTCTAAGCAGGCCCAGAAAACTAATTTGAGGAGGGGAGGAGACTGAAACAATATTTTTAGGAAATCATGAACAATAGGTCCTGAGAACAAAATAATGTAAGTTCTATGACTCATTCTCTATTTTATATAGACGTAATTAAATCAAAATTTCAGTTTAGCTACAAAGCTTCAAGTCTAAAAAAACACTGAAAATGACTCTTATTTGGTAATTTAGTGGTTACAAAAGAATACCACAGTTTTCGAGTGGAAAAATTTGAAAACTGTGTCAATACACTTTGACAGAAATCCGGCTCTATTGATAATCTTCAGAGGAAACTAAAGAGAGCAAATCCAGTCGGTCTTTCCTTCTCCATTGTGCTTTTGTTTGTTTTCAAATGTTTAAGACAGGGGTCCTCAAACTAAGGCCCGAGGGCTGGTTACCCAGCCCTCGCTCAGAGTCAACCTAAGTCTGAAATGAATGGAAAGCACACAACAACAACAACAACAACAACAACCCTATCTGATCCACCAAAAGCAGGTCCACACTTCCCATTGAAATACTAATAACTTTATATTTGTTAAAATTGTTCTTCATTTTAATTATTGTATTTTTGAGTGGTTTTTTTACTACAAATAAGTCATGTGCAGTGTGCATAGGAATTCATTCTTTTTAAAATTGTAATCCGTCAGTATCTTGAAGACATTCATTGCAATATTCTGTGTACATGTTCAAGTTGAATTATGAATAGCCACAAAATTGTATTTAAATTTAAGTTTTTCTTATGGGGAGTCCTATTCTGATGTCAGTTTCAGTGGATTATGTCATCTACATGTCAAAAATATTGATTAAATATCAGTGACGTCAATACCTGTACGTGCCCTAATGTCAATCCTTAGCTTTAAAATTTTCAAAAGTAAGAAGCACCTCAGCAAGTTATCAAAGTACGTATAGAACCATAATAGAGAAAGAAGATTATTATAATTCTATCCTTTTGCTATTCTGGATGGCCTGCCGTTCCCATGCATTTAGCTCTCTCTGTTTTTACGACTGTTTCTCTGCCTCTAAATGCTCTTTGATGGCCTTAGTAGAAATACACATTCAACATCAATTCCATGGCCCTAGACGACCACATAACATTAATAGCAAGCAACTAATAGTTTGAAGAGGGAAATGTGTGTGCTAGACAAAGCAGCCAGAGAGACTCATTATCACAGAACTGCAGCTTGCAACCCACATATATTCTCAGAGGTAATTATTTATCCTATACATAAATAATATCTAAACTGGAGAAGAAAAGGCTATGCTGAGGTTGACGTCGGGTAATGTATTAAATTCCAAGAGGAAAAGAGGGGATTTTCATCAGAACTCATGTATACGGAGGCGGTCAATTCCCTCAAGTGAGCCTGTTTATGCCATACCAATTAAATCTACATACCTTCTTGTATTTGAATATAAGTATCCATGCAAGCAAACCAGTATGAAATCATATGCAAAGTTTTGAATTTTGTGTATAACCAGGAACCTGTGCAACTAAAGAAACCTAGGGAGTCTTTTTATTTTTCCTATTAAACCAACTTGTCTATTACAGGACAATTCTTATGCGTCATAAGAATACCCATACTTCAGGAAAGTGGCAACATAATCTTTTTCCACCACTTCCTTGAGGGGAAAAGAGCGACCACAAAATGTTACATCAGAACTTTTTACAGTTAAGAGATACTTCTGAGGATGAAAAATCTCAAGTGTTCAGTTTGGTGTAATTTCCGCAGATGCCTTAACACAGCTGTTCTCAGCCTGGGGGTCAGGACCCCAGGGGGTCACAAGGGGGTGTCAGAGGGGTCACTAAAGACCATCAGAAACACACAGTATTTTCTGTTGGTTATGGGAGTTCTGTGTGGGAAGTTTGGCCCAATTCTATCGTTGGTGGGGTTCAGAATGCTCTTTTTGTAAGTGAACTATAAATCCCAGCAACGATCACTCCAAATTTTCTTCAAACATCACCAGTGTTCATATTTGGACATATTGAGCATATGTGCCAAGTTTGGTCCAAGCCCAACATTGTTTGTGTCCACAGTGATCTCTGGATGTAGGTGAACTACAACTCCAAAACTCAAGGTCAATGCCCACCAAACCCTTCCAGTTTTTCCTGTTGGTTGTGGGAGTTCTGTGTGCTAAGTTGAGTTCAATTCCATTGTTGGTGGGGTTCAGAATGCTTTTTGATGGGAGGTTTCATCCAGTGAATGAAAATACATCTTGCATATTAGATATTTACATGCCGATTCATAAGAGGAGCAAAATTGTAGTTATGAAGTAGCGATACAAATAATTTTATGGTTGGGGGGTCACCACAACATGAGGAACTGTATTAAAGGGTTGCCACATTAGGAAGGTTGAGAACCACTTCCTCAACAGAAATAATTGCCATTAACCCCACTGTTAATGCTTCTATGTATCCAGCCTTTCTGTTGCTCATAAAAACAAAAATGTTTGACACACAAAACCATTTTTTAAGTTTACCACTAACTCAGCAGAACCCATGGGAATGTACATTTTAGATATCAGTTTACATTATTTCCCCGTTTTCCTGTTATTCTCCCCACCCATGTCGCTATCAGTGTAACAACTGTTTGTGACATGGGAAGTGGAGAGGGGGAGCAACCAGTAAAAATGGGGAAAATAGTTTTCCTCTTTCAACTTCCCCCTAAAATGGACTATCCTTCTCTGTATAGCGCCCCCTTTTGGCCTCCACCCGGATAATTTAATCCCTTTCAAGGCAAGGATTCCTACTGATCCAAAATAGTAAAGGATGGAAATATATTACTTGTTATCTTCCTTAAGATGGTTAGCTTTCCATGTAGCATTTGCCTCTCTTAAGCATTACATGAACAATAACATGTTCCGTACAAACCTTGGCCATTCCTATGTTAAATATTTCTAAATACTGAGGACAAAACATTACATATTAATATGCCACAGCCAGAATACAAAATGTGAAGCACAGGGGGAGATTCATAGACCTTGGGGCCAAACCCAGTTCTCCAGCACTGAGTCATCTCCCAGCTTATGTAAAGATTTACTGACATTTTAAAACATCACTCACTCCTAAATATTTCTTACTGACAATAAGAACTTTAAAGTAAAATATTGTATTTTTGGCCTTTAGTGTTCTGCGACTTCAACTGAAATCCTAAACCCAGCACTGCAAGGAACTTATCAGAAGTTGAATTCACCAGAATGAAAAATAATTTCCAGTTTTGCTGTACAAAGTCCATAAATAATGTGTACAATTTAGAAAAGCAATGGCCTGTTGGTATGTTCTATTTACCATGACACAATGGTCATAGTCAGTGATCATGACAAGCTATAGCTCATTTTAATGCAAATCATTACAGAACACACCTTAAGTGTCACACACTTCCTTGCTTTCCTGCCTAATCAACATGGCGTGTTAAGATTAAGCATAGTTGTTTGTTTGTGGGTGCCACAATAGGATGTCATTAATACAAAATATTTGTACTGGGAGAAAAAACTAGAGGAAATCCGTGAACCCAATGTTCATTCACATTCATATTCATTATGACAACCATTTTTGTTATAATATCCAAATGCATCCAATGTATTAACATAAAACAAATTTATTATGGAGGCAAAAACTAAGAAGGAATTTTCTGGAAAAAAATTACATTAATAAGTTCATTGATGCAGATGATAAAAACACGATATTACTAGGCAAAAGAATCATCTTCATTATTTGTTCTGATCTCCAGTTCGCCACCGAGCACATTTAATAATGTGCTATTTACATAATGAAGAGACTAATTACGGAATATACAAGAAACCAAGCCTATGAGGAATCGTTGCAGAAGTTCAGTAAGCCTGGGAAAGAGATGACTGAGAGATGAAAAACATCAGTCTTTAAATATATGAAGGCTAGCATGCAAAAGATGGATTGAGCTTCTGTTCTGCTGCTCCAGAGGATAGGATTTACATCAATGAACTCAAATTACAAGAAAGTTTCCAACTTAACATCAATATAGTAAGAGCTGTTTAACAGTGGAAGAGGCTACTTCAGGAGGTGATGGATTGTCCTCTGATATCGATTTCAAAAAACAAAAACAGAGACTGGATAGCCAGCAGTTAGGGATACTTTAACTGCAGACTCTTGAAATACAATACGGAAATATTTTAAAAATATTACAGTCATTCCTCCACTTTTGCTGGGGTTAAGAATATAGGGCCCCTGAGAAAGTTCTTTAAAATGCAGTTTTTTTAATTTAAAAAAGCCATTATTTTACCTGAGATAAGATCTCCCGAGGAATGTCTAGGACAGTGGTTCTCAACCTGTGGGTCCACAAATGTTTTGGCCTTCAATTCCCAGAAATCCTAACAGCTGGTAAACTGGCTGAGAACCATTGGTCTAGGTCTTTCAGCATGATTGTATTAGTCAACATCCACTGGAAACAGACAACAGGATGGCAATGAAGGACTTAAGAGATTCCTAGATACCACTGGCCTAGATATTCTTTGTGGAAATATCTAGGCCAGTGGTTCTCAAACTGTGCTCCTCCATATGTTATAGACTTCAGCTCCCACAATTCCTAACTGCTGGTAAACTGGCTGGGATTTCTGGGAGCAAAAGTGCAAAACACCTGGAGGAGCACAGTTTGAGAAACACTGCCCTAGACCTTCCAGTATGACTAGAATAATTTGAGTAAAAAGTCCTACATATTCCTAGAGAAAACATTTTTAACCAAATCAATTAATCAAATTTGCAAATCTAAAAACAGAAAATTTGTTGACTGTATATAAAAGGGAAAGATAGGGGGGAAGACCGTTAACAACCTTAGATATGCAGGTGATACCACTTTGATGGCCGAAAGCGAAGAGGATCTGAGGAGTCTTCCAATCAAGGTGAAAGAAGAAAGTGCAAAAGATGGGCTCCAGCTAAACATAAAAAAACCAAGATTATGCAACAAGAATTATTGATAACTGGCGAATAGAGGGAGAAAATGTGGAGGCAGTGACAAACTTTGTATTTCTAGGTGCAAAGATTACTGCAGACGTAGACTGCTGCCAGGAAATCAGAAGACGTTTACTTCTTGGGAGGAGAGCCATGACCAATCTCAATAAAATAGTGAAGAGTAGAGACATCACATGGGCAACGAAGATCCGCATGGTTAAAACAATGATATTCCCCGTAGTTACATACGGATGTGAGAGCTGAAACATAGCGAATGCTGAGCGAAGAAAGATAGATGCTTTTGAACTGTGGTGTTGGAGGCAAGTTCTGAGTGCTTTGGACTGCGAGAAGATCCAACCAGTCCATACTTCAGGAAATAAAGCCCGACCGCTCATTGGAGGGAAGGATAGTAGAGGCAAAGATGAAGTACTCTGGCCACATCATGAGAAGACAGGAAAGCTTAGAGAAGACAATTATGCTGGGGAAAATGGAAGGAAAAAGGAAGAGGGGCCGACCAAGGGCAAAATGGATGTATGGTTTCCTCGAAGTGAATGGCTTGAACCTGAAGGAGCTGGGGGAGGTGATGGCCGACATGGAGATCTGGCGTGGGCTGGTCCATGAGGTCACAAAAAGTCGGAAGCAACTGAACAAATAAACAACAAGGGAAAAGATATAAATGCATACAAAAAAAATAATTAAAAATCTACTAAAAAGAATTCAGAAAGAAAGGGAATTGGAGAAAAGAATCTGGTAATGTACACTATACACTATATGTTGACAATCTAGAGCCGTCCAGATGTTTTGGATTACAGTTCCTCAAATCAATGGCAACACAGCAATGGTCAGCTAATGCAAATAATGTAAACCAAAATATGAAAAGCACCACAATATCTGTGTCTGCTATATATTTATTCAAAAATAAGGATTAATCTGTGACTTGTCCTTTGTTAAGTGCATTTAGCATTTCAGAATGTGCTTACAATCCCTCAAATACCAAACACTGTCTGTTCAAGATGGTTAATTCATAATCAAAAAGCTTACATAATTAATTCAAAATGTGGATGCATTGAAGTATTTCTGCTAATACGATAACATTCTTTTTATTTTATTGAAATACATGTTTTAAGAAACAGCAAAAAACTAGAGGCAGCCTACTTTTGTGAAGTGCCAAGTGGATTCACTAGCCAACCATGTGGCATACAAATAAGCAAACACTTTGAATCAATGTTGAAGAAAGAAAACCTGGTTGCTACTGACTGAGGAATGCGGTCGGCCTCATGATTATTTAAAAATAACTTTGGGAATAACCTCTAAATGATCATAGAGACATCTGAATGTAGCTAAATGTCATGTGGTATAAATGGTGCCGTGCTGTTACTTTCACACACAAAAACAATCATGTAAGTATTTGCACAACTTCCAAATTAGTTGAAATAGTGTGCATAAAAACACATGTAGTCTACAGACAGAATGATATATCTGATAAAAAAGTGAAGCATACGGAGACTGGGAATCTCTGAGCAGCTTTGTGAAATATCATGAGTACGTGCAAGGAATTTACTCTCAATCTAATGTATCTAACAGGATTGTTTTGTCTGAGCAGAACATTTAAAATGTTGAGTCCCTTAAAATAAGTCATATAAATTAAAATTTCTTATCTTGCAAAATGCTCCTTACCTGCATTTAATACATCGTGCCTCTTTTACATAATATGGGTTGAATATCTCTTATCTGGAGTTCCAAAATCCTCCAAAAAGACAAAATTACCCACAGAGGTGGTGGTGACAATGACACCTTTGCTTTCAAGGTAGTCTGGTGAGCACAAACTTTATTTCATGCATACAACTATTTAAATTATTTAACAATTACCTGCAGGTTATGTAAGGTGCATATGAAACATACATGCCCATCTACAAGGTATCTCATTACGTACATGTAATATATGCAAATATAAGTATTTCAAAATCTTATATTTTTTATTTTTTTTTTTAAAAAGCCTGCTCCCAAGCATTTTAGGCAACAGATACCTGTAATAATATCAGGACAGGAAGGCACTACTGTGGGAAAGAAATGGTCAGAGTTCCCCTTTTGAGAAACTTTCCAAATTGCTGTGAAGGTTCTCTGAAGACCTCCCACCAAACTGTGACAAAGCCACCAGGGGGTGAAAAGAAACACTTCTGCCAATACTGCACTGAACAGTTGTTTGCTTGGGTTGCTGTGAGTCTTTTGCGCTGTATAGCCATATGGGCAAATAATAGTTTCGAGATAAATTTTTAAAAATCAGTTGCAATATAATGATCCAACTTAGTAAATACCGGAGAGTCTCCTAAAGAATGGTCAACTACCTAATTAAGAAACTCCAAAAGAACAGCCAACTCTCTGGATTTGCAGCTCTCTGATTATTACAGCCAAATCATTAGAATATGTAAAATCATCCTCCAGGTGTTGAATTACAACCACAAGCATCTCAACACTGACTGTGTAAGGCTACTGAGACTTACAGATCAACATCAACTGAAGGGCTGCATGATTGTTATCTAAGTATTACATGGTTATCTCCAAACAATCCATTTGGTTACTTTATTGCAGGATAGCTTTAAGTAACAGAGATATGACACCTAAGTATCTAGTTAACATTAACTCTGCATGTGAGCATTATGGCTATCAGAAAAGGATAGTCTCTCTGAGACATTGCTAGCCACCATAGAGATGAACCTGCAAGAACGCATGTTTTCTTGAGAAACAATAGGAACATCATTTAAATTTTGGTTTGGTGACTTGAAGTTGTAGAAAGAACTTTCAGTCAGATGGAGAATTAAGTCGCCCTTCTTCAGCTTCACTCCTTCCATGTGTTTTCACCTACAAATGTGGGGATACTGGACACTTTTGAATCCAGCAACCATAAATGTGCCATGCATATAAAAATCAGCAGCAACCGTGCTGAAATCTCAGGTTAGTTCACTGGATGGTATTCTATATTTCTATACATGAATTCCTGATAAATATATTTATACTTTAATGTTGATTTTGTCTAAGTTCGATGACTGATTTTAAAAAGAAAATACTAAACATTTTTTGGGGGAAAGTACTGTCAATTTTTCCCCTCAGCATTGGGACAAAACATATTAAAATATAAGCTTCCTTACAGGTCAAAACAATTACCACTTTAAATGAGATGTAAGAATAATTTCTAGGAAATTCCACTTTAATAAGTGAGATTCAGTTTCACGTAAGTGTATTTGGAGAAGCAATGGAAAAGGTCAAGTCTTTATTTATTTAAGATGAAGGAAATGGTTTTGATTATCTCCAAGGAGCTATTTAGTTATACTGAAGCTGGACATGACCTAGCCATAATCTGCCACAACATTAAATACAGAGAAGATTTTCAATATAGTAAATCCCTAATCCTAAAAAGGCTTAGGGACAGTCACATTCATTCATGCCTATACGCAAATTTACGTAGGTCTGGTACCTAAATGATTACACAAATTAAAATGAGAGGGGGATTGTGTGATTAGGGGTGTTCTTTGTACTGGGACACAAGGACTTATTTATATACAGTACAACTCCTGTATCTACGAGAGATATGTTCCACCCCCTATGGTTATCTGAAACCATGGTGCACCAGGAATGTGGTGCAGATGGCTAAGTGTCAGCTGCATAAGATCTCTCTGACCATTAGGTCATGAGTTCGAGGGCTGCCTGGGTCGAGGTGGGTGCTCGGCCTTTAAGTGTAGCCTGCTGTCAACCTTTGCAGCCCGAAAGACAGTTGCATCTGTCAAGTAGGAGATAAAGGTACCACATTAAGTGGGAAGGCAAATTTTGACTGAATTATGAGCCCATAAAAGAACGCCAGGAACGCGGAGGAATGCGGAAGGAACATCGAGGGACGCTGAGAGATGAGGAGTGTGTCAGCTCCCCCTGGTGGCCAGAGTTTGCCTCTGTTCGTCTATATGTGTATGTGGAAAATGGCAGGAATTGTCTGCTAAGTATGTGTACCTGTAATCCACTCTGAGTCCCCTTCAGGGTGAGAAGAGTGAAATATAAATAAAGTGTATTATTATTATTATTATTATTATTATAGTGAACCCTATATTTTGACTATACATGATCTGGAAGCAAAGCATAGAATCACACAGAAAGACCTGGCTATAGAAAGGCTATAAATACTTTTAGGGTGGAATATTTCGGAGCATGAATATGTAAAGCTGTGGATATCAAATCTGTGTATAAGGGGTCAGACTATATTCCCGACTTTTGAAATAACACCAGTCAAAAACATGCAGATAAGAAGTCATGCTCAAAACAATTAGCAATAGCCTTTATGGCAATTATGAGAATTGAAGAAGGATTTTACCAGTTACTTTTAAACAGTGTATTAGCTATAGTTATTATGCCAAGTTCACATGCATGCTCCAAAGTTAAAGTAAGGTAGAGGTTTCCCTCGACATTAAGTCTAGTCATGTCCGACTGTGAGGTGGTGGTCATCTCCATTTATAAGCCGAAAAACTGGCTTTATCCATAGACACTTCAAAGGTAATGTAGCCAGCATGACTTATAGAGCACAGTTATCGTCCTGCAGAAGCAGTACTTATTGATCTACTCACATTTGCATGTTTCTGAACTGCCAGGTTGGCAGAAGCTGGGCCTAATAGTAGGAGCTCACCCCGCTCCCTGGTTTTGAACCGCCAACCTTTCGGTCAGCAAGTTCAGAAGCTTAGCGGTTTAACCCACTACGCCACCAGGGGGCTCCAAATATAGTTAAATACTATTGTTAGTACATTTTAAAAGTTACACTTTAACTAGTTACTTCTCAAAAGTAACTAATATCTACTACTTTTAAAAAAATCTAAATACTTGAAGTTACTCCACTTACCCACTTCATCACTGCCTCAACACCCACAATGGAGCACAATGCAGTAGTAAGAGCCAACGCTATCTAGCACTTGAACCATATGATACTCATCCTAAATCTTTCTTTATGTCTATATGCCCACAATTATCAAAGTAATGAAAGTTCCAAAAGTAACAAGGTATCACAATTAACACCACAAGAAGTTTATCCACTAAAAATATCCTCTATTAAGGCACAATCATAATGGAATATGCAACTTAATGTAATTTTCAATATTAGGTAAAGAGAGACTACACAGACTATCTCTAACTAGTTATGTTACTTCTTAATTCTGGTTATTCTAAATAAACTACTCTATTTCCTGCTCATTGAAGTGATATCTACATGTACGTCTGAAGCTTGACATGTGACAGATAACCATACAGAAGAGTGCGAATAACATCTGAACAGGCCCATTTGTCATAACTGAGATTGCTGGCATAACTGCTATTATTCTAACTCTCAGAATCAATTTGCTAAGAAAAACCTTTCACATGGAGAAATGAGCTTCTGTTTGATGAACTGAAGCTGACACTGAAAAACAGATTCCTGAATCAAACTCCTACTAAGTAAGCTCCATCCCCTTTCACAATCAACAAAACCAACAACACTGTTCTACAAAGAAAAGACACATGGTGCCATATCTAAGTGCACGAAGAACAAAATCACACTGATTCAAAAGATAACTTAGCCCAACTTCATGCAAAAACTAAATATAGCACTACAGTAAGGAATTCAATGCAATTAAAGAGGAGGAGAAGGAAGAATAGGTTTTCCCTTCATCTATTTTTTCCCATGCAGATGACTGGAGGCAAGAATTAATGGGAAACCTATTCCCACAATGTCTCAAATTTATCCATTCATAAATTCTATACCGGAAGCTAAACATTTATTGTCTAAATCTCAGAATTCTCCTGATTTAATTTTTCTATATTTAAAATAGCACTGACAAATTAGGAGAAAGAACCTCTGTACATGTGAAGAATGCATATATGTACTGCAAGTCTGACACATGATTTCCCAGCAAATAGAGGCTTGCCTGGAATCTGAATGCTGGCACATTTTCAGAAATACGGTACATATCTAAAATAATAACCTGGGATACGTTTAAGACCACACATACAAGATGACAACAAGGTTCTACTTTTTCTCCAAGTCTTCAAACTGCTAGGTTGGCAGAAGCTGGGGCTAACAGCGGGAGCTCACTCTGTCCCACAGATTTGAACTACCAACCTTCCGGTCAGCAAGTTCAACAGCTCAGCGGTTTGACCCACAGTGGCACAATGAGTTAAACACATACAAGATCTTCTGCCAACCTAGTAGTTCGAAAACATGCAAATGTGAGTAGATCAATAGATACCACCGCGGTGGGAAGATAAACAGCACTCCATGCAGTCATACTGGCCACATGACCTAGGAGGTGTCTATGGACAACGCAGGCTCTTCAGGTTAGAAATGGAGATGAGCTCCACCACCCAGAGCCAGAGATGAACACCATCCCTTAGAGCTCGAACAGGAAACCTTTACCTTTATCTATGTTATGTTATTTCTAGGCACTGAATGTTTGCCTTTGTGTTTGTGTATGCTGGAATCTGCCACTATCAAGAAGATAGGGGGAGTACAAATAAAGTATTATTATTATTATTATTACTATAAATGGAGCCCCTGGTGGAGCAATGGGTTGAATCCTTGTGCCGGCAGGACTGCTGACTGAAAGGTTGGCAGTTTAAATCTGGAAGCAGGGTGAGCTCCCATCTATCAGCTCCAACTTCCCATGTGGGGACATGAGAGAAGCTTCCCACAGGATGGTAAAACATCCGGGCATCCCCTAGGCAACGTCCTTGCAGACAGACAATTCTCTCACATCAGAATCAACTTGCAGTTCCTCAAGTCGCTCCTGATACACGCAAAAAATATAAATACAGCTTTGGTTTGGATCAATATATATGTGCGTTAGTAAAATAACATGCTTAAAGTATATAAAGCCATTGACATCGAGAATTGGTTGTTTTGATATGTTTCTGACCTTGGCTGTTGCATGCCATTCTGAGATTGTATGCATGGAGTGCATCTCAGATTGGAAAACTAAAATCACATAATCTCAGAAAATGCTTTATTAAAGGACAGGATACAATGTAAAAGCAACAAGGTGTAATTTTTCTAAGTTGATGCAGGTATCAGAAGGAAAAGTGGGGGATAGGGGATCGAAATTACACAGGCTAAAGGTATCTTGTAAATACAGAACATACATTGCTATCACAAGCTTCCCACAAGCCATTCTTCAGCTATTATGACTATATAACCTTTACAATTGTACTTCAAACCTTGGCAAGGGAAAAGAGATTGAACTCTGCGAGGACTATGCGCCGAAACAGCCAGAGAGGGTAATTGAGAGAAACTGATACTTAAGGTGCACACTATTTTTCCTATTTAGAACACGTCCTTTCCAATTACAAAGAGCAAATCCATGCTTTTGTTGTTGTTTTTCAAAAGCCAGTATTTTATTGGATATTCTAGCCTTTAATGCCAAATAGTACTGGTATCTCACCAAACTACAAGTCCCGTGATACCACAGCATTGAGCCACAGAAGTTAAAGTGCTGTCAAACTGCATTAATTCTACAGTGTAGGTGCACTCCCAAGACAATAATATATAAGACTGGAAAATTCATATTCAAATTATGTCAATTCATCACTATTTCAGCAAGGAATAACATTGCAGTTGTACTTTAACTTAAGAATACAATAACAATCACTTGAGGCCAAGTACAATTACTGTATATACTCAAATATAAACCTAGTGTTTCAGCCCCCCTTTTAGACTGAAAATGCTCCCCTTGGCTTATACATGAGCCAAGGTTATTTATTATTTTACTCTATTAGTATACATTTTATTACATTTATTTATTTATTTATTTGCCATACTTTTACATTTATTTACTCTGTTTATTATTACATTTACATTATTTTACTCTATTATTATTTTATTACATTTATTTACTCTATTATTATTTTTATTACATTTATTTATTATTACATTTACATTATTTTACTTTATTATTTTTTACATTTATTATTTTACTCTATTTATTATTACATTTATTATTTTTCCCTATTTATTTTTGTTATTATTACATTTCCATTATTGTACTCTTATTTTTACTATTATTATTAATATTACATTTATTATCTTATTCTCTTTATCATTATTGGAAGGATACGTAAGCACATTTACATAGAAGGAGGTTAGAATAATGGTTTAGTCAGAGCTGGACTGTCTTATCTTAAATTACAGTTTATGTAAATATTCAAAAACATTTAACCTCCTGATGCCTCAATTAATGCCATTTTATTATCTATTTTTATTTTGAAGTTGACTTGTAGCTGCTGCATTTCCCACCCTTGGCTTATAATCGAGTCAATACGTCTTCCCAGTTTTTTGTGGAAAAATTACCGTAGGTGCCTCAGCTTATATTTGGGTCGGCTTATATTCGAGTATATACAGCACTTCCAAGAGTAGTCTTGGCAATGGGTGTGTAGGAATATATCCCATTACACTCAAGAAAACATGCTTTTCAAAAAACCTATACAGGCTTCCTCTAGATTTAACTTCCACAAAGAGGATATTTTTGATTGAAGACACAATTGGATACTAATGCTAAATAGTTCTTAAAAGAGGATAGACTCTGGGATTTGCTTCCAAGTAAAAAAATAGTTAAGTCAAAGACGATTTCACAGCAGGTAACAATAACATTGGCAGGATTGTACTCAAAATTGAATCAGTAGCAATTGTTTCAGGGAAAATAGCTATTTGCTTAAGGCAGTCAGACAATTAGAAATTTGTACTGGCCGATTAGCAGTGGTTCTCAACCTTCCTGATGCCACGACCCCTTAATCCAGTTCCTCACGTTGTGGTGACCCCCAACCAGAAAATTATTTTCGTTGCTACTTCATAACTGTAATTTTGCTACTGTTATGAATTAAAATGTGAATATCTGATATGCAGGATATTTCATTCACTGAACCAAATTTCACACAAATACCCGATATGCCCAAATTTGAATACTGGTGAGATTGGGGGTGGGGTTGATTTTGTAATTTTGGAGTTGTAGTTCCTGGGATTTATAGTTCACCTACAATCAAAGAGCATCTGAACTCCACCAATGATGGAATTGAACCAAACTTGGTACACAGAACTCCCATGACCAACAGGAAAAATACTGGAAGGGTTTGGTGGGCATTGACCTTGAATTTTGGAGTTGTAGTTCACCTACATCCAAAGAAAACTCTGGATTCAAACAATGATGGATCTGAACCAAACTTGGCACTAATACTCAATATACCCAAATGTGAACACTGGTGGAGCTTGGGGAAACAGACATTGACATTTGGGAGTTGAGGTTGCGGGGATTTATAGTTCAGCTACAATCAAAGAGGATTCTGACTCTCCCCCCCCCCAATGGTAGAATTGGGACAAACTTCCCACACAGAACCCCCATAACTAATATAAAATACTGTGTTTTCTGATGGTCTTTGATGACCCCTCTGACACCGCCCCACAGGTTGAGAAACACTGTACTACAGTATTAGAGACTGGGGAAATTGCTGGTTTAGCCATTAGTAATAGTATCCTGTCTTTCCGTCAAAATTGCAACTCAAAGTTGCTTAAAAATTTAAAAACAATACAGTAAAATTAAAAACACAAAAAGTGAATAGTATAAAACATTTAAAAGCTAGCAGGCATATCTTTATAAGAGCATACTTTATTCTTTTCATGAGATAAGATACAAAATAGTGGCCTACAAGTATCACCAGAAATATTACTCTGCCACTAATATTACAAACGACACACCAATAAAACACCCTTTTTACCCATTCTGGTACTATGCAAATGAATTTACCCAACCATGTCTGAAAGCTAAGTTTACAAATCATATTTTGGTTAGGTTTGTTATTTTCAAATAATATCTATACGGTATAATGTTTTCTAGTATTATACTACAGCTAGCTACTTCTATTTCATCGGAACCATTAAGCGGATATCTTCGCACATACACTTGCACAACAGGAAATGTCAACCACGTCCAGCAAAAAGAAGTGCGTAGCCACAGGTGCCACAGTGAACATGGGAAAACACAGAGAGAAAAAGTAAAAAAAAGCATGAAGCACTGCAACAGTTAAATATAATTTAAGGAACCCCAAACAGGAAACAGTGTGTAGTTTTCGACCAGCATGACTGATTACTCAAAAGTTAAGTCCCAAAGAATTCAGTAAGAATTACTGCACTTAGAAAAAACTACACAAATTGTCGGTCTCCGTAGCCACGCTATCGATGACCAGCCATTTCAAGAAAAGCAGCAACAGATCTATTAAAGTATTTCATTTCATAAGACAACATGCCTTTGTTGAGAAGCTCGCTGCAAATTGTTGTCTTACCCATATCCAACCCAGCACTATCATTCACTGAAACTACTCTGTCATTTTATTTTTATAGTACTTCACAGCACATTCAGAGCCTCCTGTACTAAAGACAGTGTATTTTTTCCAAAGTTACTCAAGTACTAACAGTACAAGTTTTACTCCGAAATAAACTTCGCTGTACTGAGTCTACATCAGATTCTAGCTCAATAATTTAATTCAATTATATGTGCGCCAAGAACCAATAAATTGTCGTTTGATTCACAAACAAGAGTTATTTATTTATTGTATTTATATACACTGGACCAAATATGTGACTAATGTTGCTGTCCTTGAGCAAGCAGGGATCACCAGCATTGAGGCCATGCTATTGAGAACACAGCTGCGCTGGGTGGGGCACATCTCTAGGATGGAGGACCACCGCCTCCCAAAGACACTACTCTATGGTGAACTCGCCATGGGTCAGCACAAGAGAGGCGCCCCCAAAAAGAGATATAAGGACTCCCTGAAACAACATCTCAGGCTCGGCCAGATTGATCACCAACAATGGTCCACCTGGCCTCACATTGGGAGACATGGAGATGCACTATCCACAATGCTGCGGCCTCTTTCGAGAAGACACGCCAAATGGGTCTTGAAGAGAAATGACAACGCAGAAAGAACCGCAACTTGGAAACAACATCACCCAAGGAGACTTTCTTCTGTGCTTTCTGCAAGCGAACTTGCCTATCTCAGATTGGCCTTTTTAGTCAGCAACTCACTTGTAAAACGCGTGGGATGAGTCCTTCCTAAGAATCCTCGTTCGCGAAGTAATGCCAAGAGAGAGAGATTATATACCACTTTTCTCACCCCTGGGGGGACTCAAAGCGGTTTACAACATCATCCATGGCAAAATTCAATGTCTGACACATATAAAACATCACATATCAAATTAACCACATATAACAATAGATTAAAGCCATTAAAAAGTATAAATAACAATCACAAACACAACATAAAACATTTAAATCTGGCATCGATCCTGAGGTTATCTTAACTATTTCAATATTCCTGTCCTTCAGTTCGTAAACATTATTACTTTTGTCAATTAATATGAAGAGCACTATCAATAGGTGTAAGGATTATATTCTTTTTAATTACCTATGAAATGTCGTGAAACAAATTACCTTTTACAACTGCAGATCTTTTTAAATAAACTACATTTTGTCAGGTTGTGGTGAGTTTTCAGGGCTGTATGGCCATGTTTCAGAAGCATTCTCTCCTGACGTTTCATCCACACCTATGGCAGGCATGTTCAGAGGTTGAAGGGTCTGTTGGAATCTAGGCAAGTGAGGTTTATATATCTGTGGAATGTCAGGGTGGGAGAAAGAACTCTTGTCTGCTTGAGACAAGTGTGAATGTTGCAACTGGCCACCTTGATTAGAATTTAATGGCCTTGCAGCTTCAAAGTCTGGCTGATTGCTGCCTGGGGGAATCCTTTGTTGGGAGGTGTTAGTTGGCCCTGAAAACTCACAGCAACCCAGTGATTCTGGCCATGAAAGCCTTCAACAAAACTACATTTTATCTTCTACAGCATATATAGATTTATGGCCAGTCTTATTAGGGCCTAAATATTCTATAAACATCAGATCTGGCCTGATCTTGGAATCCAAGCAGGGTCAATCCTGGTTAGTACTTGAATGGGAGATTGCCAACAAACATCAAGAGCCATAGAATATATTTCAGACGAATGAAAACAGGTAAAACTACCTCTTGAGTATTCCTTGTCTAAGGAAACCTTATAAAACCCATGGGCTAACCTTACATCAAGGGAAGACTTAAAAGCGCACACACACTAGTCTTACTGCATTCATTTTGTTCCTAAAATGAGGAGCTATTGCCAACATAAAATGCTTACTTGTGCTATATATGGATGCTTTTCACTGCTTTCAAAAGTGTGCAATTTGGGAAACATTTCCTGAGTTTTAGGTAGCTGCTGTGTAAACATGGATCTCCAATAACAGCAGCTAAGCCTAGAGGAGGGCCAAGTCCAGTCTGAACAGAGGCTCCTTACCAACTCAAAAAATTCCTGCCCTTTGTTAGAGCATTATATTTCTTGCACAGACTAAACAATTCCTCCTCAAACAAATGGATACAGTTTTGAGTCATTTATCTCCCAATGTTCTAACACAGAGTTACAACAAAGCTATCTTCATATATTGCGAGAAAATATTGTTCCAGAAATTCTAAGAATTTGAGATAACTGGCAGGGAGAAGTAAATTCTTGCTTATTTGGTTCCCATGTCCTGTTCTCCTCACCTTTGTACATAAATCAGTGTGGAAGGACAATGCTACCTTTGTGCCACGGAATGCTCTGTTCCCCAATCCTTAAGACACACAAAAAATCACCATGATGGGTTTGTTGCTGTTGTTTTAAGACGGAGAAAGAATATAAAGCCCGGCTTCCCTTTTCAGAAGGGGATTTTATAATCAGAGGTACACAAAAAGGTAAAAAGCAATCCCCAAGATATGTTATCTTATAATCATACGTCTGGTCTGGCCATGATAATTACTTAATTTCAGTAAGTTCTTACTTTAGTATCTTCAGTAGTCATCCTTTAGGAATGATTAGACAAGGTATGGGCAAACCCAGGCCCGGAGGCCGAATGCGTCCCCTTGGGCTCTTTTCTCAGGCCCTTCCCTCTCTCACCATCCTTTCCTTTCTTCCTTCTCTTTCCTTTCTCCTTCCCTCTCTCCTTCCCTTTTGTCTTCCCTTCCTTCTCTCTTTCGTCCCTCCCTCTTTCTCTCTCCATTCCCTTCCACCCTTTCATCCTTTCTTCCTTCTCTTCCTTCCTTCTCTTCTTCCCTTTATTTCTTCCTTCCTTCCATCTCTTTTTCCTTCCTCCTTTCCTCCCTTCTTTCAATCCATCCTTCTCTTCCTTCCTTTCTTCCTTCCTTCTTTCCTTCTTTTTTATTTATTTATTCAGTTATTTACAGTATTATATTCCACCCTTCTCAGATTACAATGCACATATGCATGGCAAACATTCAATGGCATTAGACATGCCGCATATATAGACAAAGAGGCAATTTAACATTCCAACTTTCTGGCTTCATGAGGGTATGCTTGATTCCGGCCACAGGGAGCTGCCGCTTCACCGTCCATTTGTGACACCAAGTCCTTGATAGAGTACTTCCTCATTCTTACACACACTGCTGGAAAGTTTTATGGTGTTGTAAATTAGTTAAATTAGCCTCCCGCAGTCCCTAAATTTTCTACTTGACAGATGCAACTGTTTTTTGGGTTGGATAGGACAACACTCTGACCCAGGCTGGTTTCGAACTTATGACCTCTCGGTCAGTAGTGATTTAATACAGCTGGCTATTAACTACCTGCGCCACAGCCCGGTCCACCTCCCTCCCTTCCTTCCTTCCTTCCACTCTTTCATCCTTCCTCCTCTCTTTCTTTCCTCCTTAAATCCCTCCCTTTAGTCCTTCCTTCCCTCCCTCTTTCCTCCCCCCTTCCCTCTCCCCCTCTTTCTCCTTCCATCCTTTCATCTTTCCTTCCTTCTCTCTTTCCTTCCTCCCATTACTGGGCAGCCAGTCCTCTTAGCAGGGAGCGCTAGCATGTAGCCCCCAAGTTAGAAAGTTTGCCCATGCCTGGAGTAGATGGTGTGTACATGAGATATGAACCAGGCAAAACATTAATCCAGGATTGTTAAATCCATGACAGAAGGATAAAGAAGAGGAGATAAATTGTTCAAATGATGCGTATCAAATGGCAGGATTGGGAGACTGAGTATTCAGAACTACTAATGATTATCTTACAATCAGGAATATTTTAAAGGTAATAATTTCCTGTATAAGCCTGCCAAAGTCTTAATATTCTTGGGGAGGGCGTTTTCTTCCAGTTCCACCACAGGACTGCCTCTGAGGACACAGGGGAACATGGGGTACAGTATTCTTGGTATCGACTCCCAGGCTATGGAATTCCCTTCCTTGGAGGTTAGATGAGTCTCCTCTCTGCTCTCTTTTCACCATTAGGAAACAAAACACAGTATTAAAATAAGCATAGCAGGAAAATAAAATGTAGCGTATGAGTGCTGTACTACAACTCTGCACCCTTTCAGTCTTGAAACCTACTGGGTGACCCTTGGCAGCCTCAAAGCAAGGCAACGGCAAACCACTTCTGAACCAATCTTGCCAAGAAAAACTTGTGATAGGATCGCCTTAGGGTCGACATAGGTTGGGAATAACTTGAAGGCACAGAGCAACCTCAATAATTTAAGGATTCATTGGATTAATGATGCTGCAATCTTAACTATTGTTATTACATGTTATATTTTTTACACTTTAAATTTGGCATGCCTTTTTAAAATTGCATAATTGTTTTTAACTTATTATCAGGCTTTTAGATTTTTTGTATTTTTGTAAGCTGCCTTGAATTCCATGCTGGAAAAGGGTGGGATATAAAATACCTAAAACCCATATTTGAACCCTCACTCAGTCACAATATTCAGTCAGTTACCTTGAATTAATTGCTATCTATCATACGAGATACTGTCTTATACGACAGAATTGTTGTTGATGCTGAACAATGAAAGAGACAACAATGCAAACTACTGTGAAGGATTTGAAGGTTAAACCATGTACTTGTTTTAAGTGATACTAGGGTAGGCTATACGGCATCATGCGCAATTTGCCTGTTTTCAAAACTGACAATGTTATAAAAAAAGGCAAAGTAAAAACTTTGTCATAAAACTACCATTGCAGTATGGATCTTAAATTCAGAGAAAAGCAACAAATGGATTGAGAAATGCTTGCTACAATTCCTCGGTTGCTGCTGCTGCTGCTGTTGTTGTGTGCCTTCATGTTGTTTCCAACTTATGACAACTCTAAGCACTTCATCACACTAAAATCCAGTTTCTACCTCCTGCACAATCCCGGAATTTGTAGTTTCATGAGGCTGTTAAAGGCTCCTCCCTAAACTACAAATCCCAGAATTCTGCAGGAGGCAGAAACTGGATTTTAAGTGGATTTTTCTCTAGTATGATGAGGCCATAAGTGGACCTTTCATGACATTTAGCTTTGCCAATCCAGTTCACTCAGTGGACTACTTGGTATATCCATCAAAATATTCTGTGCATACTCAAGGAGAGTGAATGAGAGACAGTAGGCTGCTGACAGGTTAAGAAAAAAAACATTACTTCCTAATCGTATCACTATATCTCTAGCCAGACAAAATCATCATGTTTTACAAAAACAATAATGCAAATGGAGAACTTGCATACAGCTAAAGAATCTTACAGAGGAATAGAAACTGAAAGAAGTTCCACATGAAAAAAGAAGTGTATAAATACTGCAACACACAACTTCACAAGAGAAAAACAATGGGAAAGGTCAACAACCCATTGGAAACTGCTGCATGAACTTCAGTGAAAAGGTTAAAGCAGTGGCTCTCAACCTGTGAGTCCTCAGATTTTTTGGCCTTCAACTCCCAGAAATCCTAACAGCTGGTAAACTGGCTGGGATTTCTGGGAGCTGTAGGCAAAATCATCTGGGAATCTACAGGTTGAGAACCACTGGGGGGTTTTTTTCATGTCAGGAGTGACTTGAGAAACTGTAAGTTACTTCTGGTGTGAGGGTATTGGCCGTCTGCAAGGACGTTGCTCAGGGGATGCCCAGATGTTTTCATGTTTTACCATCCTTGTGGGTTGGCTTTTCTCATGTCCCCACATGGGGAGCTGGAGCTGACAGAGGGAGCTCATCCACACTTTCCCCAGATTCGAACCTCCAACCTGTCAGTCTCCAGTCCTGCCGGCATAAGGGTTTAACCCATTGCACAACTGGGTTAAAGGTTTACATAACTGCAGCTGAAAAGCAGCATCCCAAATCTACATGAGAACAAAAACATCAAGCACTGCATTACATTCGGTTTCACTCCTACAGCAATAATGAGGATCCTAAGGGTTACACAGGGGGCAGGGAGAACATAAACATAGAAGTAGTCTATTAGAGGGAAGCAACATTTAGACTAGTCCTTTGAGACAGGAACTTCCTTTACTATTTGATCAGAGTTCCCCATGAAGTGGTAGTAGTGTTCAGATTTTACTCAAACAGCCATGTCTAGCTCAGTGTTTCCCAACCAGTGTGCCGTGAGCGATCAGCAGGTGTGCCATGGAAAATTGGAACTCTCCCCCCCCCTCCTAGCAGCCCCCTCACAGGTTTCCAAGAAACAAATTGAGCCGCTCAGCTTGGAAATGGTTTTTTTACTACTTTGCTGTATTTTTCGAGAGTGCCCCCAAGGAACTGTTTATAACAGCTTCATGACATCCATAGTTAGCTGGAAGCAAGTTTCACTCAGGGTGAAATTTCACAAAGGTCTGGAGAACAAGCTCTATGAGGAGGGGCTTGAAGAACTGGGCATGTTTAGCCTGAAGAAGAGAAGGCTGAGGGAAGACATGATAGCCATGTATAAATATGTGAGAGGAAGTCATATATATGTTTTGTTCATCGAAACAGGCCCAGGTTTCACACTGAGTGTATAAATACATTTAAAAACATATTAACTATATGTATTACTGTGTTAGAGTGTACTTTTGTGTCATTTTGGTTGGTGGTGTGCCCCAGGATTTTGTAAATGTAAAAAACGTGCCGCAGCTCAAAAAATGTTGAAAAACACTGGTCTAGCTGATACAAGGGCTATAGACATTTCTCAACCAATATGCCACTGAGCCATGGCCTACTACCAAAACAGAGCAGCTTACAGAGAGGGTCACAGTGTTGGATAACATAAGAGACCACATATTAGGACAGAAAGAACATTCACAGAAATTCAGTAAAATCCAATGGAGCTAAAGTTACTTTTACTGCCATTACAAAGGTCATGACTTAAGTAACTAAAAACTATGTTTGCAATTAACAACTCAAGAAATTCCAAATATCATTGGAAGATAGATTTATCATGCATTCTATTTTGAATAGTAATGCTGGTATGATTGTGGAGTGATATAGCAATTTATAAAAATATAAAGAGTTATGGTGAGGGTCATGATTTGAATATTTCTGGATCCTATTACATTCTAGCCCTTTGACATATCTGAATAAATATGCCTAATAAGAGAAGGCTTTAAAGTCACCCTGTATTCCATCTAAGGAAATGGACTCATATCCACAAAAGCTCAGGCTAAATTAAAAATCAGTTGACGGTGCTTCTAGATCCATTCCCCACACCTTCCTTTTTCTCTTTCCAAGAGATGAATATGGCTACTTCTTTTAAAAACCACAGAAATTTCAGCATCAGTACCTTGTAAAACAATTCACCAGGCCCTTATATGCATTTTGAAAATAGTACATGGGTCTTTAATCTGTATACTTGATAGTTGTTATGTATTTTCAAACCATTTCAGATTTATGGCAACCCAAATACAACCCCATCACAGGGTTTTCTGGGGCTGAAAGTGTATATGGCCTTATTTTACTAGTTGAAAGGTGGACAGGCAGTAACAAATGACCTAAGAAATACACTTTTTGGCCCTTGGGCCTTCTAGGGTCACATGGACTGTACAGCTACAAACCCTAGGAAATTGCTACAAGACGACTTCTGGTTTTGAAAAATAGGTATTCTCTAGCATTAGGCCATCCCAGGAGATATAAACTATTACAAAACTCATTAGGTATTCCTGAAGGCTTTCAGGAGAAGAAACTTGCACTTTTGATTAGCCAGAAAAGGGACAATCTGAAAAGTCAAAAAGAATCAAGGACCAAAGAAAGAACAAAGGATGTACTCTGCTCACCCTACAATAGTACTTTACTTATGGGCCCTGCATGTGTTTACAAGGCTATGTAAACTTGAATGGGAATATCCATAAGAAACAGCATGCATAGAGTTGTGCACTGACAGTTTTTACCCTGCGTCATAAACATAGCAAAGTACTCTCGGGGGTGTCCAATTAATTCCAAAGACCAAATCCATACACAATTCCTATACTACACATGAGGAAGCCCCAATGAACATTATTAGAATCGTATCGTCAAAGGTTTTCATGGCTGGAATCACTGGGTTGTTTTCAGGATGTATGGCCATGTTTCAGAAGCATTCTCTCCTGACATTTCGCCTGCATCTATGACAGGAATCACACTTGCCTCAAACAGACAGGAGTTCTTTCTCCCACCCTGGACATTCCACAGATATATAAACCCCACTTGCCTAGTTTCCAACAGACCTCACAATCTGTATGCCTGCCATTGGTGCAGGTGAAACAACAGGAGAGAATGCTTCTGGAACATGGCCATACAGGCCAAAAAGCTTACAACAACCCATAATTAGAATTTACTCTTGAGAAAAAGGGCATTGGCTCTCACTATAAATGTAACTAATGCTCTATCCCAAAATAAATATGAACCAACACACCTAAAATAGTATCAAAGTGGGCTCAGACTAGTGGCAGTAACAAAGCTAAACAGATTACAAGGGGAAAAAATCTTGCGTAACATTAAAAAAAAACCTGTTCAGACCCACCTCTACAGTTTTACACTCAACAGTTAAAAAAGATTAACCACACAAAAAGTCACTGCATGTGTGGAAAGCAAAGTCCATTTCCATATCACTACATCAGGGGTGGCCACACTTTTTCAGCATACGAGCTACTTATAAAACAACCAAGTCAAAATGATCTACCTACCCACTACTCAGAGAGCCATAAAAGCAAAATATTTGGAAATTTATTTAATATATTTTAAGACTGAATTTAACTAAATGTGAGTATAATAAGCCCCTGAATTTATTCATAATAATGATGATGATAATATTCATCCAGCCTCTGCTACTACTACTAATACTAATAATAATATAGGCAATAACAATCCAGGGTTCTGCCATAAGGAAAAACACTAGAACAGATGGATTCAGCCTCTGATAATAATAATATTAATAATAATAGCAATAACAATGGGTGCCTAGAATAGGAGGAGACCTCCAAGGGCCATCCAGTCCAACCTCCTTCTGCCATAAGGGAAAAACACAATCAAAGCATTCCTCACAGATGGCCATTCAGCCTCTGATAATAATAATAACAACAACAATGGGTTAGTGGAATAGGAGGAGGATACGTCCCTCCGGGACGGGACTGAGCCTTCCTCCCACCCTGCCTGCGATCTACCCGGACGCGCTACGAGATCTACCAGTAGATCACGGTCTACCTAATGGACACCCCTGCACTACATTCTGGGACCCTACTCTAACATAAAACAAGTCATACCCTGAGACAGCCCCCTTTTGAGGCACAAAATGCTACATAAACAAATGATATAGTGAAAGATAATTTAAATAATTCCAACACACTAGCAAGTACTCTTTTGGGTTATTAAGAGAGAGAAATCACATAGTCAGAAATTAACTCTGGACCCAGGTCAAATGTTGCTTGGCAGGAATATTCAATTATACCTATCCAAGAAGCAACAGACATTTTACTCCTGTATTGCAGTTTTTTTCCAGCCAGGCAGGCACACTGCTATGAGCTGTGAGGAACCTGCCTCACCTCTCCCTGGCAGGAAGGGTGGGTACATGTTTGTCAAGTGCATGCTGTCACTGCCTGTCCTTGCTCTCCCCTTGATGCTCAAAACAAGGTCCCGCAGTCAGTTGCAGAACTTAAGATCTGCTGCTAATGGACTATTCATTGTAGAACAATTTCACTCTTGAAAAGCTACTGAAAATGGCTCTTTTCATGCTAGCAAGCATGTCACGTCGGCTAT
This sequence comes from Anolis apletophallus, assembly GCA_030556195.1. Classification (NCBI taxonomy): domain Eukaryota; kingdom Metazoa; phylum Chordata; class Lepidosauria; order Squamata; family Anolidae; genus Anolis; species Anolis apletophallus. The sequence continues at coordinate 54,736,583 of JARBWK010000008.1, read as the reverse complement.
GGCATTACTGAATGCATCCCTATACACAGTACCCTGTTTTTATGTAACTTTTGGTGCAGCTCGTCTCTGCTTAGAACTACCAGGCAATCGAGCTATTATGAACTCTATCCAGTAATTATTTCCTCTGTCTTTTTTTGAAATAAATCAACTGTCCTTTCAGCATTGAACAAAGCATGAGTCCTTCGTTCTTATGTGATTAACCTAGCAGCACTATCTCATCTCCCCTGCCGGTTCAATGTGGACCACAAACATCAATATCAAGGCAATAATTCTAAAAGGCTGGGACTGCAGGCAGAGCTGTCAGGACGTGCCTTTCAATTGATGTCCTGTCACCTTCCCCTCATTCATGTCATTTCTCCTTGCTTTCTGACTCCTCTGCTGTACATCTGTCAACAGGGTACAAAATTGCTCTGCACAGGTGCATTCGCCATCCCCCAAAAAATTCAGCAATAACCCACTTAACCTCAAAGCACTGCATAGAGGGCTGATTCTATATTTTTCAGGGGAAGGGGGGTGGGGATGGAGGGAGTCATGTCTTTGTTGCCAACATGCTCAACTCTATCAGCAAACAGCCTTTCTTTCTCACACAGAAAGCACCTTTGCACTCTTATATCAAAGTCTCGGTCCTTGGATTCCTGACCAACACATATTTTGGTGCCTCGAACGTTAGCCCTATTTCTGAGTATATCTGACCTGCTGATTCTGAAAACTGCACCAGTGTTCCCCCATCGGCTCTAGTGTTTGGGATACATAGCACATGGCATATTCCAGTCCTCATCTGCTTGCCCACTGAAAACCATTATCTAAGAAACTAGAGCTGATGCAGTCTAAAAAGGTAAAGTTTTCCCCCTGACACTCTCAACCTCTGGCTGTATGGCCATGTTCCAGAAGCATTTCCTCCTGACATTTCGCCTGCATCTATGGCAGGCATCCTCAGAGCACCTTGCAACCTCTAGCTGTATGGCCATGTTCCAGAAGCATTCTCTCCTGACGTTGCGCCTGATTCCACGGCACGATCCAACTCTGGGGGGCAGTGCTCATCTCCATTTCTAAGCCAAACAACCAGTGTTGTCCATAGACACCTCCAAGGTCATGTGCCCAGCATGACTGCATGGAGCGCCGTTACCTTCCTGCAGAAAAAGTACCTAGTGATCTAACAACATTTGCATGTTTTCGAACTGCTAGGTTGGCAGAAGCTGGGGCTAACAGCGGGAGCTCACCCACTCCCCAGATTCAAACTACCAACATTTCAGTCAGTAAGTTCAGCAGCTCAGCAGTTTAACCCACTGTGCTACCAGGGGATCTGATGTGGTCTATCCAATGCAATTTACAGAATCAGTACCCCAAATAACCCCAGGAATAAGACACCAACAAATGGGTTGTTGTGAGTTTTCTGAACTGTATGGCTATTCTCTCTGGAAGTTTCGCCTGCATCTATAGCAGGTTGTGAGGTCCTCACAACCTCGGAGGATGCCTGCCGTAGATGCAGGTGAAACGTCAGGAGAGAATGCTTCTGGAACATGGCTATACAGCCCAGAAAACTCACAACAACCCAGTGATTCTGGCCATGAAAACCTTCGACAATACACCAACAATTGTTTTTCTTGGGCTGTGTTAAAAGACCTCTTTGCCCTGCTTTTATTTATTGTAAAACTACACAAACACCCACAGGTCTATAGAGACAACCTATATATCTATTCACTTCAACCTGAAATCACTTCAGAACAGCACGCCTTCCAAAAGAGTATCTCAGGTCAGGTCACACTTATCCTCCTACCTTGATGATGCTGGTTTTTCTGGGGATACCAGATTTGCCATCTGGGTGCAGGGTGGAATATCCTCTCTCCACGCCAGGGCTGCCAGGCTGGACCGCCTCGGTGTCTTCTCGGGTTCCCAAAAGAGTGCAGTCCCCGTTGGAGACCCCATTGCCAGTGGGGTCCAAGTGGGTCCTCGGAGCCCCACCGCCTCCTCCACCACCGCCTCCCCCTTCTCCATCCCCTGCTTTAAAGGCCACTTTCCCATGTGCTGGGCTTGGAGGGGAGGCTATCCCCCCACTGTTGGGGATGCCGGCCCCTCTGCTGCCAAACTCCGCCATCAGCCTCGAGGGTTGTGAAGAAGCAACAATATTGTCCTCTCTCTTCTGCTGCTGCTGCTCCTTCCCTCGCTTGCTGGGCGATGATGCTTCAGTGGCAGCAGCAATGGCCCAGTCTTCCTCTTCTTCCGCTGTTTCTTCCCCCTCCGCAGAGAAATATATTTGTCTACATACACACAAAGGAGCCGAAGAAGCAGCCCGTTGTCAAACTGTCTTTGCAATGGCCCGTTCGTCCAAGCTCAAAGGCTGCAGGACGGATCCTGGATGCCCTGGTTCTGCCAGCCGTAGCTCTTCAGCTCTTCAGCACCTGAGCGGAATGAAAAAGAGGGGAAAGGAGGAGAGAGGGAAGGAAACGTGACAATCCGCTTGCACTGGAATGAGGCTCAGGTTGGACTAAGGAAAAGGGCATGATATACCCCATATGGGGAGGGTGTGTAAGGGACACAAAGCACAACAAAGACATGCCCTCTGCAGGTTCAAGGGGGAGTGATAGAGGGGAAATCTTAACAGGGGGCTTCCTGGACTATTTGGGAAGTAGGGTTTTGTGTATTTGTGCGCCTCTCACTCCTCAAGGGCTGATAGGGCCGCTCTCTTTGCTATTCCTCTGATGCCATTGCAGAGGAGGCCCAACCAGCACCACAACCAAAGCCCTCCCGACAGATGGCCATCCAGCCTCTGCTGTCAAACCTCCAGGGAAGGAATCCCGCTCCCTGGCTCCACAAGGCACAAAAGCACACACATACAGATTCCCTTCCACCTCGAGTCAGGTTGCTGAGAGTTTTCCGGGCTGTATGGCCATGTTGCAGAAACATTCTCTACTGACGTTTCGCCTGCATCTATGGCAGGTGTCCTCAGAGCACCTTGCAACCTCTGGCTGTATGGCCATGTTCCAAAAGCATTGTCTCCTGATGTTTCACTTGATTCGATGACAGGCATCCTCAGAGCACCTCACAACCTCTGGCTGAATGGTCATGTTCCTGAAGCACTCTTTCCTGAGATTTCGCCTGCATCTATGGCAGGCACCCTCAGAGCACCTCTCAACCTCTGGCTGTATGGCCATGTTCCAGAAGCATTCTCTCCTGACATTTCGCCTGCATCTATGGCAAGTATCCTCAGAGCACCTTGCAACCTCTGGCTATATGGCCATGTTCCAGAAGCATTCTCCCCTGACATTTCGCCTGATTCTATGACAGGCATCCTCAGAGCACCTTGCAACCTCTGGCTGTATGGCCATGTTCCAGAAGGATTCTCTCCTGACATTTCGCCTGATTCTATGGCAGGAACCATCAAAGGACTTCACAACTTCTTCACAACAGGCCAGAGTTTTCCGGGCTGTATGGCCTTGTTGCAGAAGCATTCTCTCCTGACATTTCGCCTGATTCTATGACAGGCATCCTCAGAGCACCTTGCAACCTCTGGCTGTATGGCCATGTTCCAGAAGGATTCTCTCCTGACATTTCGCCTGATTCTATGGCAGGAACCATCAAAGGACTTCACACCCTCTTCAAACAGCCCGGAGTTTTCTGTGCTGCATGGCCATGTTCCAGAAGCATTCTCCCCTGACATTTCGCCTGCATCTATGGCAAGTATCCTCAGGGCACCTTGCAACCTCTGGCTGTATGGCTATGTTCCTGAAGCATTCTCTTTTGACATTTCGCCTGATTATGTGACAGGCACCATCAAAGGCCTTCACAACCTTTGGCTATATGGCCTTGTTGCAGAAGCATTCTCTCCTGACGTTTCGCCTGGCAGACACCCTCAGAGGTTGTGAGGTCCTCTGAGGATGCCTGCCATAGTTGCAGGCGAAACGTCAGGAGGGAGTGCTTCTGGAACATATAGCCATGCAGCCCGGAAAACTCACAGCAACCCAGTGATTCGGGCCATGACAATACACAACACACCTTTCCCGACAGCAACAACAGATGGGCCGAGCATGCCTTCTCCCTCCTCCTCTTCTTCCTTCCTTCCTCATGCAGCATCAGGGCGCCCCAGTCAGTGTCAAGCTGGGCAAGCGCCACTACTACTCTCTCTCTCTCCTCCTCGCCAAGAGCGGGAGCGCGCTTCCTTTCTCTCTCTGCGAGCGCGCTCCCGACCCGCCTCTTTCTTCCTCTCTGCTTCCCAGCCTCAACTTCTCCCCCTCAACGCCCCGCAATGGCCATCATGCTGCCGCTGCCTGCTTCCTTTGGCCTCCCCCTCGCAGCCCTAGAGTTCCCCCTTTGCCCAACATACACACCTCCCCGAAAAAGGTGAAGAGAAGGGAGGGAGCCGGCTGCAGAGGCGGGGAAGCAGGAGGAGGCGGAGGTCGCGCAGTTCTCTGCCCTTGGAGAGGAGCCGGGGACGCGCGCAGCCCCCCGGCCTCGCCGCCTCGCCTCGCCTCCTCCCTCTTGAGCCCAAGCCAGGCGAAGGGAGTCCGGAGACAGAGAGAGAGAGAAGGAGAGAAAGGGGCGCCCGGCCCCACCCCGCCCTTGCCGCCGCTCAGCCGGACAAGCGCCGCGCAGATTGGGCAGCCGCCCAGCACCGCCTCCGGCAGAGGCAGCGCACTACAAGGGAGGGAGGAAGGAAGGAAGGAAGGAAGGAGAAAGGGCTGCTGGAAGGAAGGCAGGGGCTGAGCCCACCCCCGGAGAAGGATGCTCAGAAGACTCCCCTCCTTTCCCCTCACGCAAGAACGGGCTGGAAAAGAGCAGGACCACCCCCAACGACAACAACAACACAACTTTATTTATGTAATAATCACTAGCTGTACCCGCCACGCGTCGCTGTGACCAGCCTTCCCTCCCTCTTTCTCCCCTTCCCTCCCTCCCTCTTTTTCTTTCCCTTCCTATTTCTCTTCTTTCTTCCGTCTCTACCTGTTTCTTTCCTCCCTTTCTTTGCTCTTTGGTTACACCCTTCCTCCCTTCCCTGCCTCTTTCTGTCCTTCTCTCCTTCCTTCCTTCCATCAGTCCTTTCACTTTTTTATTTCCTTCTCTCCTTCCTTCTTTCCCTCCCTCCTTCTCCCCTTCCTCCCCTCTCTCCTTTCATTTTTTTATTTCCTTCTTTCCTTCCTTCTCTATCTTTCCTTCCTTCTTTCCTTCCCTCCTCCTCTCCTTCCTCCCTTCCCCCCTTTCCCTCCTTCCTTCCTTACCTCTTTGCTTTCACTTTTTTATTTCCTTCGATCCTTCCTTCTCTCCTTTCTTCTTTCCCTCCCTCCTTCTCTCCTTCCCCTTTCCCTCCTTCCTTCCTTACCTCTCTTTTTTCACTTTTTATTTCCTTTTCTCCTTCCTTCTCTACCTTTTTTCCTTCCTTCTCTCCTTCCCCTTTCCCTCCTTCCTTCCTTACCTCTCTTTTTCACTTTTTTATTTCCTTTTCTCCTTCCTTTTACCTTTTTCCTTTTCTCCTTCCTTCTCTACCTCTCTTTTTCCTTTTTCCTTCTCTCCTTCCCCTTCCCCTCCTTCCTTCCTTACCTCTCTTTTTTTCTTTTTACTTTTCTTTTTTCTATTTTTTCTTCCTTTTCTCCCCTTCCTTCTCTACCTCTCTTTTTCACTTTTTTATTTCCTTTTCTCCTTTTTCCTTCCTTCTTCTCCTCCCTTTCCCTCCTTCCTTCCTTACCTCTCTTTTTCTTTTTTTTTTTTATTTCCTTTTCTCCTTCCTTTCTACCTTTTTCCTTCCTTCTCTCCTTCCCCTTTCCTCCTTCCTTCCTTTCTCTTTTTTCACTTTTTATTTCCTTTTCTCCTTTTTCTATTTTTTCTTCCTTTTCCTTCCTTACCTCTCTTTTTCACTTTTTATTTCCCTTTTTCCTTCCTTCCTTCCTTCCTTTTCCTTCCCTCCTTTTCCTTTTCTCCTTCCTTCTCTACCTTTTTTCCTTCCTTCTCTCCTTCCCCTTTCCCTCCTTCCTTCCTTACCTCTCTTTTTTCACTTTTTTATTTCCTTTTCTCCTTCCTTCTCTACCTTTTTTCCTTCCTTCTCTCCTTCCCCTTTCCCTCCTTCCTTCCTTACCTCTCTTTTTTCACTTTTTATTTCCTTTTCTCCTTCCTTCTCTACCTTTTTTCCTTCCTTCTCTCCTTCCCCTTTCCCTCCTTCCTTCCTTACCTCTTTTTTCAGTTTTTTATTTCCTTTTCTCCTTCCTTCTCTACCTTTTTTCCTTCCTTCTCTCCTTCCCCTTTCCCTCCTTCCTTCCTTACCTCTCTTTTTTCACTTTTTATTTCCTTTTCTCCTTCCTTCTCTCCTTCCCCTTTCCCTCCTTCCTTCCTTACCTCTCTCTTTCCTTTCACTTTTTTATTTCCTTCTCTCCTTCCTTCTCTACCTTTCTTTCCTTTTCTCCTTCCTTCCTTCCCCCTTTCCCTCCTTCCTTCCTTCTTTCCCTCTTTATATAGTAATCTATCTAACAGTAATATATAAAATATTGTAATTTATATTTTAATATATAATAGTTATATATTATGAAATACATATGTATTATATAGCAATATATAAAATAGTAATATATAAAGTATTGTGTGTGTGTGTGTGTATATATATATATATATATATATACACACACACACACACATACAACCAGTCAACCAACATCTGTAGACATATATGAGTCTACACTGCCATATAATCCAGTTCTAAGTAGATAATCTGGATTTTACATGGCAGTGTATAAGGGGTGACTTTGGGTGCATCAACACTGTAGATTTAAAGGCGGGAGGAGGAGGAGGTCAGTGAGGAAAGCACCAAAACGTCATGTTTTACAACAAATCAACAGAAAAAGCAGTTCTATACACTGTAATGTTGTGTAGTAATTACTGTATTTACGAATTAGCACCAAAACAGACAAGGGTTCTTTCTTTCTCCCACCCTGGACTGCGTTGGGATAATACAGAACATTGGATGAGCGAAAGTTGGATAAGCGGGACTCTACTGTATGTGAAGGAAAGAACTAGGCTCCGGTTGTTAGCTTGTGCTCACACTTAGCCCTGCTGACTCTATTGAAATCAATAGCACAAGTCATGATCAACTTAAGTTCAGTTCATATCACTCTGTTATGTGCCTTCAAATCAACTCTAATTTAAGGTGACCCTTTCATTGGGTTTTGTTCCCAACAAATCTTCAAAGGAGGTTTGCTATTGGTTTCCTCTAATGCCGCGACCCCTTGATACGGTTCCTCATGTTGTGGTAACCCCCAACCATTATTTTCGATGCTACTTCATAACTGTAATTTTGCTACTACTGTTATGAATTGTAAATATCTGATGTGCAGGATGCATTTTCATTCACTGAACCACACTTAGCAGAAATACCCAATATGCCCAAATGTGAACACTGGTGGAGTTTAGGGAAAACAGACTGTGACATTTGGGAGTTGTAGTTGCTGGGATTTATAGTTCACCTACAGACTAAGACAGGCCTGGGCAAACTTCGGCCCTCCAGGTGTTTTGGACTTTAACTCCCACAATTCCTAACAGCTGATAGGCTGTTAGGAATTGTGGGAGTTGAAGTCCAAAACACCTGGAGGGCCGAAGTTTGCTCAGGCCTGGACTAAGAGCATTCTGAAACCCATCAACGATAGCATTGGGCCAAATTTCCCACACAGAACTCCCATGCCTTGCATGGACTTGGCGCGAGCCTCCCTCCAACCTCACATGCTCTCCCTTTCCCACACATGTGCAACACACTGCGCCAAGCACGCCTGCTCTTTCCTCCCCGCTTGGATTCTTAGAAACAGCCCTCTCCTTGGCTGAGAAGCTGGCCAATCACAGTGGAGGAGGGCTTTTGGTGGGAGGATTTGCTGTCTGTTTCCAAAATGGACGGGAAGGACAGACAGACAGACAGACAGACAGACAGACAGCCTTCTCTGCCAAGACCATCAGAAATATGGTTTCCTTAAAAAGAGCAACATATACTTATTTTGGCACACTAAGGGTGAATAAATGCATCGAGTATTCTTCTGGGTGCCTTCACAAATAGCTGTTTGTTTTGTTTTTCATTTTCCACCTCTGTGATCGGAATGTAAAATCTAATCTGGCTAGAATGTATGTTTTTTGCAAAACAACCCTGGCTCTCTCTTGCATTAATAATGCTCAGAAGTGATAACTTCCAGACTGAAAAGCATTCTCTGCTTCCCTTGTGAAAATGCCCCAGGGCTCCCAATGGTGAGCCCATCATCAGACCATCTGGCTTGGGTTAGAGTCACATTCCTGGACAATCAATCCTTTTCCTGTCCATTAATAGCCTGCAAAGTTCAGATCAGATCGAAATAGATGTGCATACATGGTGTACACTCAAGGACATGTAGATGACACTTCCAAAAAGGCAGAAAGTGCCAACACACAAAGAAGGGAACATTTTTGAAATTTGCACTTGCTAACAAATCAACCAGATTACTATAGAACAGGGCTGCTCACACTTTTCCAGCATGCGAGCTACTTATAAAACAACCCAGTCAAAATGATCTACCTACCCACTACTCAGAGAGCCATAAAAGCAGAATATTTGGAAATTTATTTCAGTGAGAGCCATATAATATATTTTAAGACTGAATTCAACTAAATGTGAGAATAAGCCCTTGAATTTATTCATAATAATAATGATTTTGATAATATTCATTCAGCCTCTGCTACTACTACTACCCAATTAAAAAATATTGTTTTTAATTGTTTTACGAGGTTTTATGATGTTTAAAACGGTGTGTTTTTATATGCTGTAAATCGCCCTGAGCTTCGGGAAGGGCGATCCATTAAATCGGAATAATAAATAAATAAATAATAAATACTAATAATAATAGTAACAACAACAATAGGTTCCTAGAGTAGAAGGGGACCTCCAAGGGCCATCCAGTCCAACCTCCTTCTGCCATAAGGGAAAAAAACAAAGCATTCATCACAAATGGCCATTCAGCCTCTGATAATAATAATAATAACAACAACAACAATGGGTTCCTAGAATAGGAGGAGACCTCCAAGGGCCATCCAGTCCAACCTCCTTCTGCACCTGGGCGGCGTCAGGAGCCTGCAGGGCAGGGCTGAGCTTTCCTCCCGCCCTGCCTGCGATCTACCAGGACACCCTACGCGATCTACCAGTAGATCACGATCTACCTAATGAGCACCCCTGCTATAGAGCCTTTTCTAAAAGTACTATCAATTAGCCACTTAACCACAAAATATATCTGCACTTGTATTTTGGGAGAATCACATATTTATATGAATTTATTTATCATATCAGAAGTGAACTGAGGGTACAGTTGTAATGTATTTAAAATCACAAAGTTTAAAAAACATGGCATTATACTAAATGTCTTTTGCCTCTGGTGTTGCTATAAGAAGGTCCTCCATTGTGCATGTGGCAGGGCTCAGGTTGCATTGTAATAGGTGGTCTGTGGTTTGTTCTTCTCCACACTCGCATGCCGTGGACTCCACTTTGTGGCCCCATTTCTTAAGGTTGGCTCTGCATCTCGAGGTGCCAGAGCACAGTCTGTTTAGTGCCTTCAAAGTCGCCCAGTCTTCTGTGTGCCCAGGAGGGAGTCTCTCATTCAATATCAGCAATGGCTTGAGGTTCCAGGTTTTAGCCTGCCACTTTTGGACTCTCGCTTGCTGAGGTGTTCCTGTGAGTATCTCTGTAGATCTTATAAAATTATTTCTTGATTTAAGGCAGGGGTAGGGAACCTATGGCTCAGGAGCCAGATGTGGCTCTTTTCATGATTGCATCTGGCTCTCCAGAGCAGCCCAGGCCTCGGTTTCCCAGCATGCAGCAGGGAGGAGTGACGTATTCTCCATTCTCCATTCTCCCTCTTCCTTCCTTCCTTTCTCCCCTTCACCCTTGCCTTCTCTCCTTCCTTTTCCCTCCCTCTCTCCCCTTCCTTCTTTCCTCCATTCTCCCTCCTTCCCTCTTCCTCCTTCCTCTTCTATTCTTTCCCCCCCAAGTCTTCCTTTCTTTCTCCTTCCTTTCTTTTCACTCCCCTCTCTCCCGTTCTTTCTTTTCTTCTTTTCCCTTCATTATTTTACTTTTTCCTCACTCCCTTTCCTTTCTTTTCCCCACGCTTTCGTCCCTTCCCATTTCCTTCTTTTCCCCCCCTTCTTGTCTCTCTCCTACTTTTCTTCCTTTTCCATAGTTCGTTCTTTTCTTTCTTCCTCTCCCCCCTCCCTCCTTTATTTCCTCTGTCTTTCCCCCTTCCTTCTATCTTCTCTTCCTTCCCAGAGTCCTGAGCATGCCTTTTGCAGAGCCAGGTCTGAAGTGTCCCGTCATTCTGCCGGGGGAATCCTTTTCTCATAGGATGTACGTATATACTCACATTTAGTGGAATTCAATCTTAAAATATATATATATATATATATATATATATATATATATATATATATATAATACGGCTCTCACTGAAATAAATTTCCAAATATTTTGCTTTCATGGCTCTCAGAGTCAAAAAGGTTCCCGGCCCCTGATTGAAGGCATTGGCGTGCTGGGTGATATCTGAACAGGGGATGGGCCCGAGATGTCACTGCCTTGGTCCTTTCATTATTGGCTGCTACTACGACCAGAATCAACTTGCAATGTTTATATGAATAATAATACTTTACAGTATTCTACAATGCGGTAGAAAATGTGGAAGTGACTTTTACAAAATGAGCTGCACCATATTCAAGATTAAATCTTTCTCCTGTGGAATATCATCTGCCTTTCCTCTTTGTATTCATAAAATACCTAGAATATCATCAAAATAATTAAACCGTGGGTAGAACACCCCCACAACGCCACTCCTTTACAACCCTGATTATCTACACTAAAAAGTATATAAACCTGTATTGAATGAGTACTTAATTTGTGCTGAGGATAAATGCAATAAATTATACAGAGAAAACAAAGATTAGATGCTTTGATAAAAAACAGAATAATCTGCAGTGGTTCTGAGAACACTCTGTAAACAAAACAAACTTAGGAAACTACATAAAACAAGAGAGAATTTTAGCTTTGTAGCAGGCAATAGGAACACATTCCTGGACTACAAAGAAGTAAGATTTGTGTGTTTACTAGAGCAGTGTTTTTCAACCTTTTTTTGAGCCGCGGCACATTTTTTACATTTACAAAATCCTGGGACACACCACCAACCAGAATGACACAAAATGACACTAACACAGTAATACATATAGTTCATATGTTTTTAAATGTATTTATACACTCAGTGTGAAACCTGGACCTGTTTCGATGAACACAACATAGATATCATGGCAGGAATGGCAGAAAAACACACATGAAGGTTTTGCTCAACAGCTGGGAGTTATAGTTCACCCGCAATCAAAGAGCATTCTGAACTCCACCAATAATGGAATGGAACCAAACTTCCCACACAGAACTACCATAACCAAGAGAAAATACGATAAGAGTGAGGTGGGCACTGACCTTGAGTTTTGGAGTTGTAGTTCACCTATATCCAGAGAGCACTGTGGAGGGGAGGGAGGAAGACGTGGGGCGAGTTTGCGCAGTAGCGCCCGCACGGGTCACGTCTTCCTCCCTCCCCCCTCTCGCAGAAGCGGCAGCATGAGCAAAGCGAGGCAAAGCAAGCAGAGTGAGGCTGGGAAGAAGGGAGCCCGAGTGGAGAAGAAAAAGTGTTTGGCAGGAGGGGGAAGAAAGGGTATTGGAGGTTCCAATTTCCCACGGCACACCTGATGATCGCTCACGACACACTAGTGTGCCACGGCACACTGGTTGGGAAACACTGTACTAGAGAATACATTCCACAAAATGATACTTATGCATGGCTTTACTTTTGAGTTGGTCAGAACAACATAGAAATAAGAAAAAAGATGGACACAATGATTTTCTTTCGTGTCAGGAGCGACTTCTAGTGAGAGAATTGGCAGCGTGCAAGGACATTGCCCAGGGGACGGCCAGATGTTTTGATGTTTTACCCCCCTTGTGGGAGGCTTCTCTCATGTTCCCGCATGGGGAGCTGGTGCTGACAGAGGGAGCTCATCTGCACTCTCTCTGGATTCAAACCTCTGACCTGTCGGTCTGCAGTCTTGCCGGCACAAGAGTTTAACTCATTGTGCCACCGGGACATACAAAGATAAAAAGATAGGAGGAAAGAGAAGTTGGGGGCGCTATCTTGAAAGTGACATAGAAATCCACAGGAGGTCAAATATAGAAGCTTGAAGAGCAAGATAGTTAAGAGGAGAAAATGCAAAACAGAGTTAGGAAGTCAGCAAAGTCCTCCCAAGAGCAGTTTTTAAAACACACCTTCATGACAAAAGAAATAATAAAAGCAAATGTGGATAACAACAATGAAAAGCAGTAACTACAGTGCTTTTCAGATTACACACAATGCCAAGTAAGCAAAGTAAGCCAAACTTTTCAAGAAGATTAATGAGATGGAGGACAAAATTCCAGGATCTTTCTTAGTGTAAAGGAAAATACGGAAACAACATGGTCATATATCAAACAATACTTTTCCTTGGTTGCTCCCCTTGGCTATTTTGAGGAATGAATGCATTCCAGATTTAAACTCAGAGGTGATGGTGATGATGACGTTTATGTATACTCCATTTTCTTTCCACAAAGAAGACTCAAAGCAGCTTACATTTAATATCCCTTCTCTGGAAATTCAAAATCTGAAATGCTCCAAAATGCCAACCTGGGTGACTGAGGGTACATCTACATTGTAATGTAGTTTGACACCGCTTTAACTGCTATTGCTGAATGCTTGATGAGGCTCTAGCACAGGGCTGCTCAAGTAATCGATCGCGATCGACTAGTCGATCTTCAGGCCTCATCCAGTCGATCTTTGGGCCTCAGCCGGATGGGGCGCTCCTGCCATGCGCGCGCACACCCTGCGCGCATCCATGCTCCTGATGCTGCTTTCTGCCTGTGCAGCGCTTCTTCCGCCCGCGGGGCATTGCAGGAAGGAGGAAGCGCAAGGTGTGGCCTATGGAGGAAGCGCTCCGCCCTGCCTCTCTCACCGGCAGCGCTCCGCCCTGCACGGCTGGTTCTGGACGAGAGAGAGGCAGGGTGGAACGCTCCCTCAGGAGGCCTCACCTCGGGCTTCCTCCTTCCTGCAATGCCCCGCGGGCGGAAGAAGCACCGCGTGAGCGAAAGGCGGCGGCAGAAACACGTGTGTGTGCGTGCGCGCTCCTGCTGCTGCCTTCCACCTGTGCGACGCTTCTTCCGCCCGTGGGGCATTGCAGGAAGGAGAAAGCGCAAGGCGAGGCCTCCGGAGGGATCATTCCGCCCTTCCTCTCTCTCGTTCAGAAGCAGCCATACAGGGTGGAGCGCTGCCGGCAAGAAAGGCAGGGCGGAGCGCTCCCTCCGGAGGCCCTGCCTCGCGCTTCCTCCTTCCTGCAATGCCCTGCGGGTGGAAGACACGCCGCACAGGCAAAAGGCAGCAGCAGGAGCACGCACCGGCGGGGGCAAGGTAGATCTTTTAGACTTGGTTGCTTAAAAGTAGCTTGCATGCTGAAAAGGTGTGGGCACCCCTGCTCTAGCACTCTTTAGCAGAGAGGTTAAAGAACTTGTAAAACTACAATTCCATGGCAGTTTAAGTGGTGTCAAACTAATAGTGTCGTTCAGCGTTTCTCAACCTGGGGGTTGGAACCCCTGGGGAAGTCACAAGAGGGTTTCAGAGGGGTCGCCAAATACCATCAGAAAACATCTATTTCTGATGGTCTTAGGAACCCCTTTGGCAGAGAAGGCCGAACATCTCCCTGTCAGTCCTTCTCTTCCTTTTAGGAAATAGATGGCTAATCCTCCTACCAAAAGCCCTCCTGTGATTGGCCAGCCTCTCAGCCAAGGGAAGGGCTGTTTCTGAGATGCCAAGAGGGAAGAGGAGAGCAGGTGTGCTCCGCGCATAGCCGCATGGTGTGCATGTGCAGGTGAGGGAGAGTGTTAGAGGCTGGAGGGAGGCTCGCACCAGCAAGTCCTTCAAGTCATGAGGGTCCTGTGTTTGGGAAGTTTGGCCCAATTCTATTAGAATGCTCTTTGATTGTAGGTGAACTATAAATCTCAGCAACTATAACTCCCAAATGTCAAGATCTATTTTCCCCAAACTCCCCCAGTGTTCACATTAGGGCATATGGAATAATCATTCCAAGTTTGGTCCAGATCCATCATTGTTTGAGTCCACAATGCTCTATGGATTTAGGTACACTACAATTCCAAAACTCAAGATCAATGCCCTCCAAACCCTTCCAGTATTTTTTGTTGGCCATGGGAGTTCTGTGTGCCAAGTTTGGTTCAATTCCATCATTGGTGGAGTTTAGAATGCTCTTTGATTGTAGGTGAACTATAAAACCCAGCAACTGCAACTCCCAAATGACAAAATCAATCCCCCCACAACTCCACCAGTATTCAAATTTGGGCATATCGGGTAATTGTGCCAAATTTGGTCCAGTGAATGAAAATACATCCTGCATATCACATTACGATTCAAAATTATGGTTATGAAGGAGCAATGAAAATTATTTTATGTTTGGGGGTCACCACAACATGAGTAACTGTATTAAGGATTTGCAGCATTCGGAAAGTTGAGAATCACTGGAGTAGATACACTCAAGGACAGTGACATATATGCTTTTCGACAGGGCTCAACCCTTTGTTTCATGCACAAATAATTTAAAATCTTGTCTATAAAATTTCCTTTAGGTGATGTGCTTAAGGTTTATATGAAGCATAAATGAATTTGATGTTTGGTCTTGGGTTTGATCTTCAAGGCATCTCATTAGGCAGATGCAAATATTTTAAAATCCAAAGAAGTCCAACGTCCAAACACTTCTGGTCCGTCCCGAGTATTTCAGAGAAGATACACTTGTGCTTTGTCAAAGGAATGTTCAAGTTGAATAGTTTGATTCAGAAAATACACACACACACAAACAGGTATGGAAAACACAGCTCCAGAGAGATCTCTAATTAGTTGTGTTAGCTGTGCCCACTGGATCAAGAGCTGAAAAGTCTTGTTGCAGGATGAGAATGTGTGGCGTTCTCGACAGTTTTCCAATTTGGAAAAATACAGATATCCATACACTTTGTATGTTACACAGTGACAGAAATGTCAGAGCAGGATGAGAAATAGGAATAATCAAGAACAAGATATCACAAGAGAGCAGACAAGTAGAAGGGATTAAATATATATGTTGTCAGGAAAAACAAGTTAACTGGAAACTTGGTAGCAGCAAAATTATTGAAGTAGAGTGGCTTCAAGCCAAAGCAGAATTCGGCAAGGTATACTTGGAGAAGAAAAAGAACAGTCTGTGTACAGGCAATGGAAAGACAGATTAAAGCAGATAGAGCAAATGTGCAAGGGAAAGGAGAATTTAGAAAGCAAAAGCAAGGACTATATCTGCCTTAGAGCATGAAGGCTCACTCATGTCAGTACTCCTATGAAAAAATTGTCAAATTTTTTGGCACTGAGTCAGAAGACAGTAGGTGAATTTTAAGAAACTGCTATTATCTTTCAGAGGATGTGTAACCCTAAATACAAGTATGTAAAAGCTGGCCCTATACTTAATACAATCAGAAGAATATATATACAGTCAACAGAGAACATTTGGAGTGTTTACCAAATTAAAGAGAACATAAGAACCAATCAATTGCCTAATAAATATTGATGCCATAAAAAGAGTTGTCATCCTCATGGATTATAATATCTGTGTTTACTTACAGTCAGTATTTAAGAACAAACATTTGTTTTCTTTTTGACCGCAAAAGGTTACAAATATAATTACCGAGAATGCTTAATATATAGCCGTATCAGCCCTATATATTAAATACACAAATATCTGAATGGAAATATTTCTTATCAGTGGCAACAAGAAGGAATGTTTTACCATTCCTATGTTTTATCATAAGCCTTGCCCTTTCTTTCAACCTCCTGTCTGTTCTAAGTTCATTTTTAGTCAATTAATACTGTCTCCCACTAGTTTTCTTTGTTATACTTGTCTATAAAAATCTTCAATGAATAACTACGTAACATAAAATGCCTCTATAATTATACTGTTGCATTCAAGTGTTTAAACCTTTATTAAAATCTGCATAAAGAAACTGCTTTGGTTGCTATGAGTGAATTTACAAAGAGAACTGAAGATTAATTAGCAGGCTATTTTAAAGACACCAAGAAGGACGACAAACCAAAGAATCTCAAAAGCATCCAACTCTAAAAATATGCACACACCAAACTGCAAACGCCTGCCAAAGATAGCCAATATCTTCTTAACCTCTGTGCCAATACATTGTGAAGACTTACATTGTGTCCTTTTAATCATAGGATTGTAAGTGACCTATCATTGTATTATCCTCATAAGGGGCAGGTGATGCCTACTTAGAGGAGGTTTGATCCAAAACTCAGAGATGAGAATTATGGTGGTAAACCCTTGACATAGACAATGAATCCAAGACAGAAAAGCTTTCTACATAAACAACAGTGTTGCAGATTCATAGCTGAGCAGACACTAACATGGGGTGCATCTAGGTAAAGAAAACGGTTTCCCGTTGACATTAAGTCCAGTTGTGTCCGACTCTGGGGGTTTGTGCTCATTTCCATTTCTAAGCCAAAGAGTCGGTATTGTCCATAGATGCCTCCAAGGTCATGTGCCTGGCATGACTACATGGAGTGCCGTTATCTTCCCACCAGAGCGGTATCTATTGATCTACTAACATTTGCATGTTTTCGAACTGCTAGGTTGGCAGAAGTTGAGGCTAACAGTGGGAGCTCACCCAACTCCCTGGATTCAAACTGCTGACCTTTCATTCAGCAAGTTTAGCAGCTCAGTAGTTTAACCCACTGCACCACCGAGGGCTCCCGGGGTGCATCTACAGTCAGGGGCGGCCTGACCTTTTCCGGGGGAGTACGCGAAGAAGATTTTGGCGCCCCCCCCGGCCGCCGCATCATTTGGTCCCGCCGCCGCTGCCGCACAGCCGGCCCCATGGGCCGGCTGCACCACGCTCCTCGAAGCACGGACATTTCCGCGCATGCCCAGAAGCAACAACAGGCGCTGTAGCGCCTGTAGACGTTTCTGCACATGCGCGAATGTCCATGCATGGGCACTGGCGCCCGAGCGCACCTGCGTGCTGGCTCCAGAGCCACAGGCGCGCTCGGGACCCAGTGCCCATGCGCAGACATTTGCGCATGCCCAGAAATGTCCGTGCTTCGGGAGGCGTGCTGCAGCCGGCCCATGGGGCTGGCTGTGCGGCGGCAATGGCAGGGCGGGGCGCGGAGCGAGGTGGCGCGCGCCCCTCCCAGCCGGTGACGCCCCGCCCAGCCGGTGGCACTCTACGCGACCACTTACATGGCGGAATCGCTTAGACCACCTCTGTCTACAGTGTAATTGTTGGAGTTCAGCATGTGACTGTGTTTCAAGATCAAGGTACTTTAGATGTGGGGAATGATATCAATGATGGTCAAGATCGTGATGGTCTGGTCAATGATATTAAAGCAGAGAATGACATAAAGACACAAGTTTAAAATGTAGTTTCCTGTTCCTACAGGGTATAGGGATGATAGTTTACTCCCAGAATTGCTCCCAGAGAGTTCCCAGGATTTGGGGCTTGAAAACAACTTGGCACCTGGAGAAACTAATGAGCATAAAGACAGGCGGGTGGAAATTAGCCAAAACAGACAGCTCGACCAAGGCCTTCGCCATTCTGCCAGGCTTCGAGAGATAAGGATGAGAGGCATTGAGGGAAAACGAAACCAATTTCTGAGCACTTAGAATGGCTCAAGAAGGGGATATAAAGTTCCAACCATGGGAAATATAGTCAGATGAAGCATTGTTTTAGAATCCTGCCAAGTTCTTGCTCTTGTCTTATGGAAGCCTTGCTTGGAAGATTAATGTTTAAGGAGTTCTTGTTTATGGTTTGACTCTTTGTCTCTTGTGATTATATACTCATGCTTCGGATCAATGTTTTCCTGGTTCTTTGGATTTTATTAGAGAAGTCTGGACTTTGTTTTTGAATTTTGTTGAATCCCACCTTGGTATACTTTGTTCCTGCCTATCTTCCTACCTAATTGGATTTACCTATTCTCTTAAAGTATTTTTTTACCTTGCTGCTTTTACTGGTTTTCAATAGAAAAGGGATTGTTTTCCTACTCAACATGTGGTGTTTTGAAGTCAGAGGGTTATTCCTGTTCTGGAGTGCAACAGTAATATTAATGTAGTTTGACACTAATTTAGCTCAATGTTATAGAATCATGGGAATGAACTGTAATTAAACAAGGTATAGGCTAGTCAACCAAATAGTGTTGATGCCTCACCAAACTGCAACTCCCATTCACTCCACAGCATTGAGCCATGGAAGTTAAAGTCATATCAAACTGCATTAATTATACAGTGTAGATGGATCATAAAGTGCTTTTTCAGAAGATTCAGAGGGGGACCTAGATACCAGGCCATGCTACCATCTTTCTGCCCCTGTCTCAAATAAGACATTTGTTTTTGGAGTTAATGCAGTACATTTGTGCTATACGTAATATGTGTGAGAAAAGATTGGTAGAAATTGAGGTGTAAATAAAGGACACAGGATCATCAGCTGGGTTAGAAGACAGCATGGGAAGATGAGGAAAAGACAGAATAGACAGAATAGAGATAGACAAAAGAAGAATGGGTCAGAAATAAAAGATCTAAGGAAATAGGATCTGAATAGAAAGTAGTAGAGACAAGCGAACAAGAAATAACACTGAGGAGTGGAAGAGAGATGTATATCACACAGAAGACTTAAATATGTTCACATTTCTTTAGCTGCATGTGTAAGCCACACATATTACACACAAAAATGGAATATGTTATGTCAGAATTTTGCTCTGCATGCAATCTCTTCACAAAACAATTTTTCCTGAAGCAAAAACTGAGCCTTCCTGAAAGCATGAGAGGGGCATCTTCCATATTCTACCTCTGAAAAGCCTTTGCTGTCACATTCGCTGCTGCAAAAGCAGCACACTGCTCATTCATTTAACGGAAATCTCCCCTGGCCTGGAAACCAGTCCCCTGTTTAATTATTGAGGTTCTCTCTAAGGTGTGTCTATGTACAGAAGCTGCATGTGTCTCAAGTAAAAGACATATATTATAAACAATTTTACACTCCTTTATTGCCGGACTGTTGGATACCACACAGCTAGCAGCGTAAAGAAAGACACTGTGAACCCGAACATTTGAAATGTGAAGGAGAGAAACTAGTGAGATCAAATGACAGTAATAATGTAGAGAAATTCCTAATAAAACAAAATAGTGCTAAACGAATAATCAAACTTCATCAGCATGAGTGGATTGATTTTTGACATTGCTTAATGAAATAAAATGACAGCCTGAAATTTTGTATAAATCTAAATTATATATTTTAGATGCACAAACTCTAATATAAACCACTTCACCCCCATTAGCCTCAAACCAATCACTAGAATTTACAAGTCGCCAAATCACAATGCTACTAGAATCATTTGTCATGCACTCTCAGCCATAACTCAGTGAAATTGAATAAGGATTTCAGCCACTTTGCTGTTTAGAATGCAATGTATAAAAGCCACCTCTACCACTTTTCAGACTGGTAACAAAATTTGATTTGCACATCTCACCAAGAGATGTTAAGCCTTTTTTGGCAGTTTCACAAACTTTATAACATGATAATAACTATTGTGAGAGCTGCAGTATTTCAACTACATTTGGCCTCACGGATGGCAATTTTGAGAGTCTGCAGCTTCAAGTTGCCTGACAACTTATGGCAACGCTATGGATCTCATAGTTTTCTTTGATGTAGCACTCAAAGATGATTCGGCCATTTCTTTCCTCTGTAACATAGCCTACAACACCTATTTGATGGCAGTTTCCCATCCAAAATGAGCATAGCTTAGTTTCCAAGTTCAGGCAGGATCCGGTACTTTCAGCCCATCCTACATACAAGTTATTTATGACCAAAAAAATCTAAATTCGGTGAGTTTGATGATATCTGGACTAGCAAGGATTAACAACTATAGGAATGTTCTGCTTTGCTCTGTGCCTAAAAGTACTTATAAAACTAAGGCTTGATCTACACTGCCCTTTAATCCAGTTTCAGAATGTGGATTAACTGCATTGATCTGGATTATAGGGCAGTTTAGATTTACAGTTCAATGCAGTTAATCCACATTCTGAAACTGGATTATAGGACAGTGTAAATACAGCCTAAGTAATGTGACGTTTTATGAAAACTATCCTTATTTTCCAATACTTTTTGAACTTTTGCTAATTTGAAGCATCGGCAGTTGAGAGCTGACCAGCAGCAGCTTGACTCCCACAAAGACTTTATCATTCCAACTCTTTAGTAAATTTTACTTTTCTTGTATCGTTCTGTGTAACTTGTAACTTGCACTGTATCTATTTATTTTATATAAAATATATAAGCTTCCTTATGAATCAAGATGTAGCCCAGAGACATACACCTCTCAGTAACCCTACTGAGACATTTCCCTGACAGTTGAAAGGTTGGGCAAATCCCTCTGGCTGTTTCCCAACCAGGCAATCATCATAATCCATTGTTCATATATGAAGAGATATGTCAGCCCAGATAAGCACAGAATTATTTGTCTAGCCAAATGGTACACTTGAGGCTGAGAGATTGCTGACCATGGAAACAGGGGCTCAGAGTATGTACATTATTGATTGATAGCCCAACCCTTGATTGCTGAGATCATTATCTTTTGTCTGAAGAGCCTCCACCTTTTTTAATATGAAACTGGACAGTTGAGGTAATCAAAGAATTATCTTTTGTTTTTTACATTGTTTTCATGGACAACACATCCCAGGGGAGTGTTCCACAGGCTGATTGTTTCCCCAGCTAGTGACTCCCTGGCTGTCATTTCCCTGCGAAAGGGAATCCCCTCGTGGAGATGGCAATGTCAGCTGCATCCTCAGCCAATCAGGGTATGGATCCAGACTCTCAATCAGGGAAGGAAGCAGGAGTTTTTAATAGTTGTCAATCTGTATAAGACATACTGCTTTTTCTATATGTTTTATGCTTATGTACTTTGAAGAATCTGCTTTTACTTGCACTCCTTTTGGCCGAACTGAATAAATATCTGTGACTTGTCCTCAATGTGGTGTCTCTCCTTCCTAGTCCATTCTGTTTAGCTTGTGCCCGCTGGGTACGGATCCTTTTATCCAGGGTCCTAATTATCCATGACAAATTTCATGCACAATTCTTGGGCTTATCCACTTCCTTCCTTCCTGTGGTACAGCCACAAGGAGGAAAACCAAAAGCCTTCAATCCTGTTTTAAATTAACCACCGTTTAGCATTATGATTAACTTCTATACTGTTGATCAGGGGTGCTCACACCTTTTCAGCATGCGAGCTACTTATAAAACAACCAAGTCAAAATGATCTACCTACCCACTACTCAGAGGGCCATAAAAGCAAAGTATTTGGAAATTTATTTCAGTGAGAGCCATATAATACATTTTAAGACTGAATTCAACTAAATGTGAGTATAATAAGCCCCTGAATTTATTCATAATAATAATGATGATAATATTCATTCAGCCTCTGCTACTACTACTAATAATAATAGTAACAACAACAACAACAGGTTCCTAGAGTAGATGGAGACCTCCAAGGGCCATCCAGTCCAACCTCCTTCTGTACTTGGGTGGCGGCGGGAGCCTGCAGGGCGGGACTAAGCCTTCCTCCCACCCTGCCTGCGATCTACCAGGACGCCCCATGAGATCTACTAGTAGATCGCAATCTACCTAATGAGCACCCCTGCTGTTGATAATCTTAACTATCATTTATTGAAACAAGAAATGTGTTTGGTTTTTTTAAAAAAACTATAATTTAGAGCAAACCACAATTTCTTGAATTTGACAAAATACAGCATGTGTGTGATTAGTGTAAAAGGACACAAAACATCCAGTTTCTTCCTCCATTGAGGGGGAGAAGAGAAAGAGAGCAGAAATTTGGGGCTTACTCACAAAAAGCTAAATCATATTTCCTTATCATATATGAAGGCAGCCACTGTTTAAAACATTTTGTTGAAATGTTTTTTCAGCTTTTCAAAGGCTATGTCACATTAATTTCATGTATTATATACCATGGCACATTATCAAGATTATGGTCTTTCAGGCTGACCCTTCTCGCTGGTTTGTAAGGATAAATAGGGGCAAAGAAGGAAATAACTGATGGCAGTTCCTTGCTTGAGGGAAAGATGCAAATACACATTCCGATTTTAAAAGGTTTGTGAGCTCTCTTAAGGGTTTTGCCACTGAGTGTTTGGAAAAATGAAGAAGGCAATTCGGTGAGTCTGAGTTAAGTCATTTTGGACAGAAGTAGGCTCACTGTTGATACAGTAGGATTCTACAGGATCATATGTCAGGTCATATGTCAAAATATGCATCTGGGGCTGAATCCACACTGCCATATTATCCAGTATCTACTTTGAACTAGATTACACGAGTCCACACTACTTTATAATTCAATTAAAAGCAAATAATCTGGGATTAAAAACTGGATTATATGGCAGTGTAAATGGGGCCTGTGTCAACAAAAGAAAGCTTATTCTGGTTGATTCTGCAAATTGCTTCAGACAAGGACATTGAGGGTTGCATGCCAAAATGATGTGTGACCACAACCCAAATTGGGTTTTATTTATTTATTCCAAATATTTGTACTCTGTCTTTCTCAACCCCCAGGCTCACTGATAATGCTTATCTCTTGGTAATGTGTTCGGTGTAGCTGGTTATTCACCTTTACTGAATAGAAAATATGAGCAGGTCTTGTTAGCTAGAGTCCATGTTTTCACTTGAAAACCACTTCTCCCATATGTGAAAAAGTAGCAGAATGGCAGTCCTTTACATCATCACTGCATTTGCACTTCGTACTCGAAATGCAACAATATCATAAATACCAGCCTCTTTCCTCCATATCCTGCTATATGCATATGGTGTGTCTGTGTTTGCACCTCTTTTTAATCCTATGTTTTGGCACTGTCTGGAAGCACCCTAAGAGGTCCCTGAAGAATCTCCATGAAGGAGCAATGGACCCAAACCTAGATCATGCCCATTATGCTTCCAGTATCACCACTTTTACATCTAACATTGTTTTAAACCATAGCAGGATAGAAGATCATTAACAGATTATTTCCAGTGGGAAAAGTGTCAATCACCAAACAACCCAACAGCAGTATAGCACAGTGCGGCACCAAGAGAGTCACAATCTATTATATAAATGGGTTCATGTCATGTGATGTATACCTCAAACAAAGAAACCATACAACGCAGAAACACAATACTTGCCAACAGAAATAGGCCTCAAGCAAGGTACGTTTGTAGCAAAGAAACTCCCCCCCCCCAAAACCTAAAAGGCCCCCAAAACAACGAGTAAAAATAAAACTACATTTACCAGCATCCTCCGGGTCAGCCAAAGACTCACCCAGCCTCTACATTCTGAACAACATGATTGGCTGCCAATAAGGGCGGATTTGCATAACTGCTGTAACCATAGCAACGCTGGCAAGAGCCATCCAAGGCTAGGATAGAATGCTGAGAGATTTCAGTTGGTGTTTGAGGGTTAAACTACCAAAACCAAACTCTGAGGGAGCAATTCTCCAGCAAATTCCTACCCACACAACACAACACAACTTCCAATCACAACCCATCCCACCAACCTTACGGGACCCCGTACACACAACAACTACAAACACCACAAACAAAAACAATTCCTTCCTTCCACACAGACATAAACTGACCCAAAAGACAAGCCATGCCTTATAAAAATAACAGCATCGGACGACACACTCACAGCGCTACATACATCAATAAAAAAAGGGCAGAACAAACGCCAGAACAGAAACACACTGCACAGCAGAGACACAGACAACAGGTCACTGCACGACGCACAGCTGAGAACCAAATGCAAAGAACTGCATGACAAGAAGAAGCGCGCAGCCAGGAACAACAAAGACGCAGAAATGCAACACAACAGCAGCGTGCAAGGAGCGCAGAAAAACGACGTCGCAACACAGAAAAAAACTAGAATTGACAACGAATATGCGTGCCCAACTTCAGAACGACCACACGTCACAGACCTTCGCTCAACAGCTACTGGACATAGGGAATGGACACATCCCCATAGATCGCACCACAAAACAGATAGCACTGCCAACAAACTTCTGCAACACTGTCACAAATAAACAACAACTGATTGAGAAAGTACTCCCAAACATAGCAAGCAACTACAAAGATCACGGCTGGCTAAGTGAACGAGCAATCTTAGCCCCCAAGACTGCAGATGTTGCAACACTCAACCACATGATTTTAGATGCCATCCCTACTCAAACAATAACATACAAATCAATTGATACTGTGATTGAGGAAGATCAGGCAGTGCATTACCCAACGGAATTTCTAAATTCCCTACATCTACTTGGACTGCCACCACACCTTCTCCATTTAAAATTGGGTGCAGCCATCATTATGCTGAAAAACATTGATCAGCCAAAACTCTGCAATGGCACACGTCTTGCCGTCAAAGCATTGCAGAACAATGTCATTGAGGCGACCATCCTCACTGGACCCTACAAGGGACAAGACGTCCTCATACCACGCATACCTATGGTCCCGACCGATATGCCGTTCCACTTCAGCCGTCTCCAATTCCCAATTACACTAGCTTTTGCCATCACCATAAACAAGGCTCAAGGACAAACACTACAAATCTGTGGCATAGACCTTGACACAGAATACTTCTCCCACGGACAACTCTATGTAGCGTGCTCCAGAGTTGGGAAACCACAGAACCTCTACATCAACACAGCCAACGGAAAGACAAAAAACATTGTATATCCACAAGCTCTGCAGAATGCCAGGAACACCACACACCGACAACTCCCCAGGACTTCAACATCCCACCCACCAGAACAACCCACAACAACACAGCCATGACCCCACCAAGTAACATCATTTCCAACCCTTACATACTCAGACTTTCTCGCATCTCCTAAATAGGGCACAGCAACGCGTGCCAGGTACAGCTAGTGTCATATAATACACTACAGGCATAGGCAGGACTAACACAATGCAATTGTGGTGTGGATAGATAGATAGATAGATAGATAGATAGATAGATAGATAGATAGATAATGTCAGGAGCGACTTGAGAAACTGCAAGTAACTTCTAGTAGAACTGGGCATTTGCAAGGATGTTGACCAGGAGACACCCAGATGTTTCACCATCCTGTGGGAGGCTTTTCTCATGTCCCCGCATGAGCAGCTGGGAGCTCAAACCGCTCCCCGAATTCAAACCGTTGACCTTTCAGTCATCAGTCCTACCAGCACAAGGGTTTAACCCACTGTGCCACCAGAGGCTCCTATTGTGGTATATGAGTGAATACTGTATAAGTTATAGACACAATCTTCATATTCTCCAAATATGAAATTTACCCACTTGCCTATGCTGCACACTGCAGCATTGCAAAGGCACACATTCATAAAACCATGAGGCAGAACTCTTACAAATTTCATACATAAATAAAGATAGAGCTAACCAGAGAGCTAGATCAGAGATGCCTCTTCTTTTCAAGCCTTGTGTTTCAAAGGGAGACCCCAGAGTATAAATCTCCCTACCTCTTGCTCTTGAAAGCCTTTTCCCTATTAACAGCAGGAAAGTTTAGGCAATGGAGAGAACTGGCTTGCAAAGTACAGTACTACGCAGATAGGTGTATTGGGAGATGGCAGCAAGATGCATCTGGCACATAATGTACGGCTACAACCAGGAGTTAACTGTAGCTGAAAGATGGAAGATGACACATGTTTTTTTTTTCCTGTCTACAACTACACATAAGGAAAACCTGGGGTTTGCACTTCTACCCAATAAGCAGCGACTGAAGGAACTCTATAAAGAAGATACTCAATATACCATAGTCAAGACAGAGGTCCCTGGAATTGCAATAACCACCGGACAATTGCCTTAATCTCCCATGTAAGCAAAGTGATGCTTAATACCTTTCAGTAATTAATTTTACCACATTTGGGGGAATGCCAGATACTCAAGAAACAGAAAAGAAAGGAGCACTGCAAACGTATATTGGATAATGGCATACATCAAAGAATTCCAGAAGAAATTCACTGTGTGTGTTATAGATTATAGCAAACTCTTTGATTATATAGTTCATGGAAAAACTGTAGACTGCTCTTAAAGAAACTGTGTACCACAATATTTTATTGCCTTAATATGTAACCTATATACAGAACGAGATGCCACTCGCAGGACAGGTTTCCTGTTGCTGGTTTTCTGTATCTGGACAACTGATTTATTGAATGACTTTTGGAAAGGCGAACAACTATTTGATTGCTTTTTCCTTCACCCTGCTGAATACCCTGTAACTGACCTGGACTGAATTAGTTGTTCTGTTCCTGGGTCACTTATTTATTTGTTGTGTCAGAAGCAGATTGCGGGTACAGTTATAATGTATTTAAAGCAGAGATGAGGCTCTTGGACACTCCTTTGCGTACCTGTGCACACGCGCACACACCCCATTCCTGAATATTTCCCCTAATAATGCTGATTATTTTAAAATCAGCATGTTTGGGGGTAAAATTGTACAAAACTCACACCCAAAGCCGCCCCAAATTGTCTTGAGAATTTTCCCTTCATTTATCAATGTACAACAAATATTTCCATGTTTATTTTTGCAAGGTCTCCTAAGACAAGATGGAAATTTAACACGCATTCATTTCAGTCTCATTTTCTAAAGTCAGCAATTATACTGCCAGATTGAAAACTGATGACAGTTAGACTCCAAAGGGACAGAGTGGTAGGAATCAAAAAGGAATTAGAATTGGTTTGATAAATTCCATATAGGATTCAATGAAAAAGAAGAACTTTGGGATAAAGTCCTAACTGGGGGGGGGGGGAGATTATAACAAGAATATATAACACATTGCTAAGTTGGGCAAAAAGAAATAGATGATATTAATCATTCCATGATTAAATGGGCACAAAATATTGGAAGAACGATACAATTAAAAGAGTGGTAACAGATTTGGACAAAAAGATTAAAATTTACATATGCTTCAGATCTTAAAGAAAATTGACTAAAGCTACTCCACTGTTGCTATAATACTGTAGAAAAACGTGGATAATAAATGCTGGAAATGTAAAGCTCATGAAGGCTCCTTTTATCACATATGGTGGTCTTGCCCGAAAACAAGAGAGTATTGGCAAATGATACATATGGAATGTTAAAAAAATCTTAGATATGGAATTCCCAATGAAACCAGAATACTATTTACTAGGAATGTTGGATGAATAAACTTTTGAGGAATATAATACAGAAAAAGTATTTGTATTTTTTACCACGGCAGCAAGAATTATTTTTGCAAAGCAATGGAAAAAAGACCAAATTCCTACAAGAATACAGTGGATGCAGAAAATAATGGATATTAAAGATATGGATGAACTGACATTTTGGCTTAAACAGAGTAGAGGAATACATGGAAAAAGAACTCTTAAAAAACAAAATTAGAGATGGACAATGGTTAATTAAAATGGAGGAAGAATTGACAAAAATATAAAAAAAGATTAAAGAACTTGTATGATTTAAAGTATTACAAAAGACTGCTTATTTTAGTGGAAATCAAGAATCTTGAGAAAGGAATGGAAGAAGAATGGAAGTCACAAAACATTTTAATATATTTTTTCTTGTTTTTTTCTTTTTTCCCTTTTTTATTTTATTTTTTACCTTTCTACTTTTTTTACTTTTTATAACTATCTTTTTGTAGTTTAGATTTATCTTTCTATTTTCCTATTTTCCTACTTTCCTATAATGTCATATTGTTCTCCCTCTTTGATTGTATTTTATTTACTTTGTTGAAAATAATTTTAAAAATTCTATTATTATTTTTTACATATTTAGTGCAATGACATTGAGCTTTGGTAAAATCGTGATACCTACCTACATGAAAGAGATATGGTCTGCTCAAACTAAGCATAAATTATCATTATTGATATAATTAGGGTATAAGATGATTTCATTCCAAAAATAGCATTTAAAACAGCAATGATACAATCAAATAAAAACAAAACAAAAACATTAAAACAGTAAGAACACAAAATCTGGCCTAATTCTTGAATTCTTTTGTTCCTTTCCCCCAAACTCCTAGTAAAACATTCTGGAGAACTGAACTGTGGGACATTTATTCTTGATTGGCTCTCTATAGATATGATGATGAGATATCGCTCTTATAATGACATGCACAAAGAAAAAGAAACATATCTTATTGAAATAGTGATGAGATAAAACTCTTATAATGGCCCCACAAAGAAATCATATCTACTTTCGGTATGTTATTGGGAAAGATTTAAACCCAATGTCTATTTTTTAGTACCTTGGAACGGTTTTACAGTACATGGAGTGCTGCAGAATCATAATTTTAAAATGTACTCTGTAAAACAGATAAGGAAGGGTGTCTTGGAAGCATCAATGAGGAAGTATGTTGAATATGTGAAATGGTGGTCTGGTTTTAAATAGCTGGTCTGTTCTCTTGTAGATACCAATGTCCTTGGGATCAGAAGTTGGTGTTATGTTTGTGCTTTGGTAATGTTCCTAAATCTGCTATAAACAGTGAAGTCACACATTCACCATTGTCTAAGGCAGAAATATACAATAGTGCAGGCATGGGCAAACACTCTAACTTGGGGGCCGCATAGTGGGCCAGAGTGGGGTGGATGGGCCAGGAGGGAAGGGGTTCTCCCAAAGACCCCTCCCTGTAATTTTCCTCCCCTTCCTCTTCTCTTTTGGAGGCAGAAAGTGAAGGAACAACAGGAAACGTTTGGATCCAAAAAGGGTTGGCCTTGGCCAGAATGAGATGGTGAACGGGAGAGAAAAAGTGTATCAATTATACTCGGAATTGCCTACTCCTGATATGGAATCCTAGAGCTGGAAGAGACTCCCAGGGGCCATCCAGTCCAACCCCCTGCCATGCAAGAAGGCACAATCAAAGCACTCCTAATAGACAGCCTCTGCTGAAAAGCCTCCATCACACTCTCGAGGCAGCTTTTGCCACTCTCCGACAGCTCTTACTCTCAGGAAATTCTTCCTAATCCTTTCGGTTGAATCTCTTTTACTGCCATGTGAAACCATTGCTCACTTGTGCCCTGATTTCTAGAGCAGCTGAAAGTCAGTTCCCCCCCCCCCCCATGGGACAGTCTTTGAAATCTTGAAACATGGTTCTCGTGTTTCCTTTCAACTGTCTCTTCTTCCAGCTAAACAACCCCCAGGAGGAAAGGAGGAAGGAAAAAAAGTGAAGGAAGGAAAGAAGGAATAATAATAATAATAATAACAATCTTTATTTATACAGCACCCCCATCTCCCCGAAGGGGACTCGGGGTGGCTAACATGAGGCCAAGCCAAAGATACAATACAGCAAAATAAAATACAAAATGCAAACAACAAAAATTACATCAGAATAAAATACATACAGTAGCAAAATAAAATAAATAAAGCAAATTGACATGTTATAAAATTGAACACAATGGGCAGGGAGGGAGGGAAGACAAAGGGGAAGGAGGGAAGGGAGGGAGGGAGGGAGGGAAGGAGGGAGGGGGAGGGAGGGAGGGAGGGAGGGAGGGAGGGAGGGAGGGAGGAAGGAAGGAAGGAAGGAAGGAAGGAAGGAAGGAAGGAAGGAAGGAGGAGGAAGGAAGAGGGAAGGACAAAAAGGTGCAAGGGGAGGGAGGGAGGGAGGAAAGAGAGAAGGAAGGAAAGATAGGATGGTGAGAGCAAGGACGGCCTGAGAAAAGAGCCCAAGGGGCCGGATCTGACCTCCGGGCCTTGGTTTGCCCATACCTGCAATAGAGGGAAAGGCAAGAACATGCTACTAAGCAAGACGGTAAAAAGAAGACTTTACGATGATTAGCTGATACAATAAAGAAGAAATTAATCTTATTTTATTTCATTGTTCCCTATCGAGGTATTTGTATCCCTGTGAATATTCAAAAATTAATTGGAAAAAATCCTTGAGTGGCAGACAACCTTTCTCCCACTAAATGAATAAGCTACTTCATGTTTTACAACAGATCCTCTACATCCACGATTCCAGATTTTAATCATTAGGCCAGGACTTTTTCCATTAATTTTATTAACCATCATTATCAACATTCTCTCCGTATCAGGTCTTTTAAAATTATATTATAGTGATCGTTGATTCATCATGCATGCTGCTCTGCGTGTAGCCATCTGTTCTGTTTTGTTTTTGTTTCTCCCCTGGACTGCACCAGGCTCAGAGCAAATGGGTCATTCAATTCTCAACCATAAGCATTAATCTCAGCATTGTGCTTCACCATTCAACCAGTGTTGTAGCTAGATAATTTTAGACTGCTTTTAGTTGGGAAGCACACAATTAACATCCCTCTTCTTCCTATGCCACTGACACTCCATGCTGTACAATTGTCCATACATTCCTGACACAATAGAGCAAAAAACGAAAGCAAAGCAAACATACAATCAAGTTGAGCCTGCCTTATAGCAACCCTATTATATCCTGATTAAAAGAAGAATAAGGAACATATACTGAGTATAGGCATTTTCACGTAGCAAATTTACTTAAATAAATCAGTGTTATGACTACAGGAATAAAATTAAGATTTTTTCTACTATCCAAGAAAATTATGATTTATCTTCCTGGCAATTCCTTGGTGGTATAATATACTAGGGAAAGAAATATACTCAGTGATCTGGCTCTATGAAATCATCTTTTCCTAAAGCCAAGAAGCCATGTTTAAGCCTCCTCAAACATTATTGCTAGTCATCCTCTCTTCTATTCTCTATGGAGCACAGGGAAAAAAATGGAATTTATACTACATAGGATTTCTGTAGTGGGCTTTATGATAGCCATTAGCAAAGGGGGGGGATTAAGCTTTGCCCTAATAATCCATAATGAGAATATCCAGCATAAGATGTATCTCACACTGTGTTGACTGAAAGGATGGTGGAGGGCTTGATCCTCAAGAAGAGGTATTTAATTAGAAAGGATGACATCAGTGAGGATTATTTGTGTAATTCAGATGGTCAACCGTTACTGATTGCATTCTGCAAGATGATGTATTTGTATGTGTAATTAGCACACAAGATTGAAAATAGCGGTTTAAGTTCTGGGGCAATAACATTAGACTTCCACAATTTCCCCTTGGAACAACAGGTGACCCAAGGAGGTTATCACACAACACAATCACACTTGCACTGCATTTCTTTCATCTTTGCCTGGAGCTTATTACATGATGTCATGGCTCTCCAAGTGTTGTATTGGTGTTGGGTTCTTTGGAAACAGACTCTTCCCATTTGACCCCTGATTCCACTATTGTTTGGAATCCACTTTGGATGTGAAGGTCTCATTCTATTTCAATATGATATTGGGAACATAGAGAGAACCGTTCGGGTGTGTTTTCATTATTTATCCTTTGGGGATTCTCAGAGGATCTTCTACGTTAGTGGTTCTCAACCTATGGGTCCCCAGGTGTTTTGGCCTACAACTCCCAGAAATCCCAGCCAGTTTACCAGCTGTTAGGATTTCTGGGAGTTGAAGGTCAAAACATCTGGGGACCCACAGGTTGAGCACCACTGTTCTACATTTATTTATTTATTTGCAGTATTTCTATTCCATATTTTATATATGTATTTTATATATGATTAAACCCAGACCCAGGGGCTGGATATGACTCCTTTGGCTCTTTTCTCATATATATTTATGTTCTACAGGAAAACATGACATTACCTCTGGTATTTGGGCAGGAAGGGCACCTACTGTATATTGGGTTGTGAGTTTTCCAGGCTGTATGGCCATGTTCCAGGTACTGTATTTTCATTCTCCAGGATATTCTTTTCAGATTATTTTTTCAAATTGTAAGTAAAGAGAATAGTGCAGTGCTGCAATTCCAGTGTAATCTTGTTAAGGATTACTGCACAGCAAAACCATGGGGTTCAGTAAAAGTTTTATATATAGAGTTAAAAAGTAATACAAAAGCGGAACTAGTTGATTGTTTGTTTGTGGGGAATAGGCACAGAAAAAATGGTGGAAGTTATGTGGTATGTGTTTATCTTCTTGGTAGAAGCAGGGAGTGGGGTGGTTCCATAAGCATCATTGAATAATTGGATTACTGCATAATTCCACAATTACTGTTTTTTGCTTTTAAAAAAGAAGCAAACAAAAATCACAGAGTAGGAAGTGGAGCAAACAGGATATATAAACTGTATCAGTGTATGTCAAATGTGAAAAATCAAACACAGGATCATCAGTGTAGCAGAAATGGAGCAATGGTATGAAAGGGTGCATCATCATCATTATTTACTTTATTTATTCCCCATCTTTCTCTCTGTGGAGACTCAACTTTAAAAAGTCTAAGACAGTATTAAAATTAATATTAATAGTGTGGATTATGGTTTTTAAAAGATTTAAATATAATAAATACACTTAAAATAGCGTATAAAATTCACAACCCCTCCCTCGACTATGCTACCTTTTCAAATCCTGAAAGACAACTGATTAATATAATAAGCATCAAAGAAGTATAATGTGAGTTTTAGAAGTTGATACTGAATGACTAAAAGATCTCAATTTTACAACAAGGGTAAAAAAAATTCCTGCTGAATGGATAGGAACATGGGCAAACACCACTGTGTGTTTCCCTTTCACTTTGGAATGAGTCAGGTCCACAAGCCCGAGCCTTACTCCAAGGTCTTTACTCCATAAGGACAGGGAAAGTGGGGTGAGGAGCATGCAATCCCATTTCCTCATGATCCTTGACTAAACTACCAAAACTGCAAGAAAGGAAAAGGTGATGTAATACAATCCATAGCATCTTGGATCCATACCAAACTGAATCTGGGTTTTATGTACCCTACCCAAAAAACATCTAGGTAGCCCAGGCAGGAGACGTTCTCTACCAGCATGCAGCTGGAGAAGCCTTCACCCAAAACAAATGAATCACTCACTTGTTTGAATGCAAACAAGCTGAGGACCTGTTCTTCCTTCAGAACTAGTTATCATCCTTTTCCCCTGTGCCAGTGTAGAAACAGCTGTGGCCAGGCACACAGGATGGTCCATGAGAAGGCCTTACTGGTACGTGGCATGGTGGCATCCTTGTCCGCGCCTGGACCCTTGGTGACAAAACCTACTATCGGTCAATAAATTTCCTTTTGACTGTGTTAGCTACTCTACTAGTAACAATATGAAGTGTGGAAAAATCGTTTTCAACCATGAAGAGAGTGAAAAGTGTATCTAGAAGTTTAGTGACAGACCAGAGACTTAGTGGACTAACAATTATTTCCATCCATCGGGACATTACTAAAAGAAAAAGTAATTGACAAAATGGCCGGGGAGAAGAAAAGAAGACTGTTGCTATAAAGTAAAAAGTAAGTCAAAAAGTATTCTACATATTTTGTTAATGAAAGTATATAAATAACATTTATTATTTAAACTGTTACGTTTATTCATATCATGATCTGATCACCACACTCAATATATCCCATATGTATGGGGGTATTGGGATAATGATACAAAAGGTTTGCTAGGGTAGATCCTCTCTCACTCAGAGTCCCCCCGAATCAAAATCCTGGCTACGAGCCTGGCTGTGGCCCTGAATCGAGTGTATGCGGGGAGGAGTATATGCGGGGAGGAGTATATGGGGGGAGGAGTATATGGGGGGAGGAGTATATGGGGGGAGGAGCCCGTGGGCAAAAGGTATTTGGTCAAAAAAGCCAGATTTCGTAGTATTCACAGTATAACTGTACAGTTTTTAACCAGACACACAGATACTCATCGGAGAACTTATGGTTACAGAAAATTTAAAAAGTTGAATATGCTCTGCTTACATTATGCATTAATTGGGATTTCTTTCTAAGTGTACGTGTCCACTACAACAGCAACAATTCATTCATGCATATGTCTTCATTTAGTCACAAATCTGTAGGTTCCTGCTTCCTCATCAAACTGGTGTGGCAAAATTGGTACATTTCAAACTACGGCTCTCAAGTCGTATCTCTCACGCTAGTTTGCTGCAATTCCTGTATGCTTTTTAAGTTTCTGAAAAGGTTTCTGTTGGTTCATTTAAAAATTTATTTCCATGCCAATGTCCTGTCGCCAATATCTAAAATAGGCTATTGGAAACCGGGGGGATATATCCATCTATCACCTTTCCAAAGGAATATATTTATTTCCCAGTTTCATGCTGAATCTGCCCCCTGCTGTTCAGCTACTCTAGCAAATCCCTCATAGCAACTGAAGTATGAAAAGACTGAAGTGTTAAGATAAAGTTTGAAGGCTATCCCTTCTTGGCTGAAACAGGGTGCCACTTTAACTACAGTAAAGTCTTGCTTATCCAACCTTCACTCATCCAACGTTTTGTATTATCCAATGATCCACAGCTGTTGCAATACATTTCGATGTTTGGGTGCTAAATTCGTAAATACAATAATTACTACATAATGTTACTGTGTATTGAACTGCTTTTTGTGTTGATTTGTTGTAAAACATGATGTTTTGGTGCTTAATTTATAAAATAACAACGTAATTTGATGTTTAATAGGCTTTTCCTTAATCTCTCCTTATTATCCAAAATTTTCACTTATCCAACATTCTGCCGGCCATTTTATGTTAGATACGAGGGCGGGTCAATAAGTCCATGACTTTTTGAATGAAACACAGGTTTTTGGATGAAAAATCACTTTATTTTTCAACGTAGTCTCCTTTGAGCTCTACACACTTTGTCCAACGTTTCTCCAATTTTTTAAATCCCATCCAAAAGATAAGATTTGTCGAGGTCATCAAAATAGGTATTTGTTTGTGAGGTGAATTCATTGTTGGAGTCAAATCTCTTTCCGCCGAGCCATTTCTTCAGCTTTGGAAACAAGAAATAGTCACTTGGGGCTAAATCCGGAGAATAGGGCAGATGAGGGAGCAATTTGTATCCCAATTCATGGATTGTTGCCATGGCAACTGCACATGTGTACACCCTTGCATTGTCCTGCTGCAAAAGAACTTTTTTCTTGGCCAAATGCAGTCGTTTTTTTCTTCTTCAAATCCTCATTAAATCGGCCCAATAAGTTGACATAATATTCGGCATTGATTGTTTTACCCTTTTGAAGGTAGTCAATGTGGTTTATATCGCGTGCATCCCCAAAAGAGGTCACCTTGACTTTATTGGCTGACAAACCCACCTTGGCCTTATTTGGCCCCGATTCATCCCAAGAAACCCACTGTTTTGACTGCTGTTTGGTCTCTGGTGTGTTGTGGTGGATCCACGTTTCGCCCATGGTTGCGAAACGGCGTTTGTGGTCGATTGTGAGCAAACACAGCACCCATCTTGCAGAAAGCTTTCTCATACCCAAGTGATGATTTAAAATTGAAACCACTGAGCCATATGAGATGCCTATGGCTTCCACAATCTCTCGCACTTTCAATCTCCGATTGGCCAACAGCATATCATGAATTTTTTCAATTGTTTCGGGTGTAGAGACCTCAACTGGGTGTCCAGAACATTCGGCATCTTCCGTGCTTGTACAGCCACAATAAAATTCAGTAAACCACTTTTTTAACCATTGAAATTGATGGTGCAGAGTCCCCATAGCATTTCTCAAGCTTAGCCTTGGTTTGAGTGATGGTTTTTTTCCACAAAAAATAATGCTTAATGAGCACACAAAATTCACTTTTTTCCATTTTCTCCTCAAATCACGTGGTAGTCTGCTATTAATGGCTGTCAAACACAAACTAAATGACACAGCTTGTTCAAATTTTGACGGGAGTCAACTGACAGATGCCTGTTGACAGGAGCAGTGTTGCCCTTTCAGTTAAGAGGCGGGAAATTCAAAAAGGCACAGACTTATTGACCCGCTCTCGTAAGTCAGACTCTACTGTATCAATGTGTTCACATTATAGTGACTAAAGTACAACTGTAAGATTGGTTGTTGTACATTTTTCATACAGGATGTGACAAGTGGAGTGGACTTATGCCTAGCAGCCACATCTACCAGCACTACCCACTAAGCAATGAATTATTGCCTACTTGTAAACCATCCTTTGAGGTGAGAAGGGAGGGATATAAATATAGTAAATATAAATATGCACATCAGCCATATCTCTTGATAGGTGTACATGTGATCAACATGTAAATCAAGCTTATGCACATTCTTGCCTACAGAGAGAAAGAGCGCTCCTCTAAGAAGTGATTCATCCCGATTGACTAATGATTTCCCATTTACTTGGAAGATGCAAATACATTGGCTGGTATACACATCACACTCTTTAACATTGTGGTTGAAAATTGAACTGGCAGTATTTGTAGTTCCTATCACCAGCAAGGTGGCATAACCTCTAGATACAACCAGGCCCGGATTAGGCTCTTCGGCCGCCCGAGGCCAAGACTTTCCGCGCCACACCCCCCCCCCCCAGGGCGTGGAAAGCCACGCTCCCAGGGCGCTGCTGCACATGTGCGGCAGCACCCCAGCCGTGTGGCTTCCGTCGCCTCCTCCTCCCGCGACCGGAAGGAGGGCCCGAGGAGGTGGACGGAAGCTGCGCGGCACCGGCCCCACGGCTTCCGTCCACCTCGTGCCTTCCTTTCGGTCACGGGAGGAGGTGGTGGACGGAAGCCGCGCGGCACTGCTCGTGGGGCTTCCGTCCGCCACCTCCTCCACCTCCCGCGACCAAAAGGAGGGCGCAGGAGGAGGGTGGGACTTCCCTTCATCCTCCTTGCGCCTTCCTTTCGGTCGCGGGAGGAGGAGGAGGCGGCGGACGGAAGCCCCACGAGCAGTGCTGCACGGCTTCCATCCACCTCCTCCTCCTCCCGTGACCGAAAGGAAGGCGCGAGGAGGATGAAGGGAAGTCCCGCCCTCCTCCTGGCCGCCTGGGCCGCCCCCTTGCAAAGGAAGGAGGCGGCCAGGAGGAGGCGGAGGAAGGGAAGCCCACTGGCGGGCATGCGTGCGCATTCATGCATGCATGCCCGCCGGCGAGGCGGAGCTTCCCTTCCTCCTCCTCGCCGCCTCCTTCCTTTGCAAGGGGGCGGCCCAGACGAGGCGAGGGCGCCATTCCCTCCTCCCCGCCCCCTCGCAGCACTCTCCCCCCGCCCTCTCCCGAGGTATGATTACTCTCTTGGGAGAGGGCGGGGGGAAAAGCGCTGCGAGGGGGCGTTTTTTAAAAAGAAATTATGTTTTCGGGGGGTCAAATCCGCTGCCCACCAAAACCTGCCACCCGAGGCCATGGCCTAGTCTGGCCTTATGGGTAATCCGGGCCTGGATACAACTCCATCATACCCGTCAATGACCATAGGAGATTTGTGTGAAATGTTTTGTATAACATTTGTGCAAAGGCTAGAGCTCTTCAGCAGAGACGCTATTTCCTATTAGCCTTAAAGTATGAGAAATAAAAGTCCTACTGCTCCCTTGCTTGGCTGATGTAAGAAATCCTTTCACTTGCATAAGTTGCCAACAGAATTACAGCTTTTGTCGATTGCTCTTGGCTCTAACTCACTTTAGTCTCATACGTACAACTGCCAACATTTGCTAAGTATAGACATTGCATATAGATTTTCCTGAGCATAGATTTTCCTGAGATGTTATCACATGAGGTTTGCAAGCCACATTGGAAGTTCCCTAGCTATGAATGAAAAAAAAGTCCATTGCATGATATTGTTGCAAACCAATCTTCAATTTGTATTGAAGCTACCATTTTTGAAAATGCAAAACCTGTTTTGGGTCTTCTCAACACACAGTAATGTGAAGCCACTCTACAATGACTTTGAGGCCAGCGACATCTATTGTGGTCATATTGTGGGTATTCCTTCTATCCCTTGCTGTAGGCAGAGAAGACAGGCTGCAAAACAAAAAGAATGTTTCTTTTTCTCCTAAACTGCTTCATTCACACGCTGTCACGATCACGGACCTAGCGGGCCCCTTAATCACACACACAGAGACGTACTGAAGGCTAACTACTTTATTGAGTATAACAACAGTTCCAAAGAGTAAATAGTCCAATAATATGCAATTGTCCAAAAGGTAATAAGCAAAGTAGTCCAAAGTAACGTGGCAAATAAGCTTGAAGCGTGGCAAGGCTCCGCAATCCAATGCGGATCAGGAAACAGGACAAGGCTCCGCAAACCAAATGCGGATCAGGAAACAGGGCAAGGCTCCGCAAACCAATGCGGCTCAAGACACAAGGCAAAATACAAGGCAAGGCTTGATGACCACGGCTGGCTTGTGGTCCCACTCCGCTTCACGCCTGTTCAGGAAAGACGTGGCCGGAGAACTGAGGAAGGATTCCCACGGATCCTATACTTAATCCTTTGGCCGAGGTCCGCGCCGCTCTAGGCTTCTGCGTCTCCAATCTCTACTCACGGACCTCGGCCGGTCTAGCACTCTAGACCAAGCCCTTCTGTTCGACTCAATGTCCCTTCTCCTATCAAAGGTTCGACCTTGCCTTTCAGCAGATGTGTCGCTATCTTCTTGAGAGCTTTCCTCCCTAGCACTTTCCCACTCGGTCTCGTACATGTTTACATTCTCGGCCTCTTGCGAATTCCTCCCTCCGGGGTGTTCATAACTCCCTTCGCTGCTTCCCATGTCCACCTGGTGATCTATCTCTTCACTAGGTCCAAACATCATCTCATCCCATTCCAAGCTCTGAGCGGGGGAACGAGGCCCATCTGAAGGGCCCTGTGCTTCGCCCCAGTCATCTAGCTCATCCTCTGAATCAATCTCAGCTGCTGCAGGCCCTAATGCTAAGGGAACCCGGGACCGCTTCCCAGCCCTCCAGGCACAACGAGCCTGGCTGTGCTACACTATCCCCCCCCTCAGGGCCCCTCCGAGGCCGCCCTCGAGGTTTGGGTTTGTCAGGGTACTTGCGGTGAAAACGAGCCACCAAATCAGGAGCATGGACGTCCCGGGCTCGAGTCCAGGAACGTTCTTCCGGGCCCATCCCCTTCCAGTCCAGCAGATACTCCAGCTTCCGGTATCTGATGCGAGCATCCAAGATGTCCTGCACCTCCAGCTCCTCCTCGCCATCGCGCATCACAGGGGGAGGAGGCGGCTGCGTCACATCAGGCCGCACCCCCTTCGCCGGGCGGAGCAACGAACGGTGAAACACCGGGTGGAGTTTCATGTCCGCTGGGAGTTGTAGTTTGAAGGAGACAGGCCCCACCTTCTCCAAAACCTGGTAGGGCCCCAAAAACCGCGCATCCAACTTGCGGCTGGGGCGCTGCGTGGGCAAATTCTTGGTGGACAGCCAAACTTTGTCCCCCACCCGGATCTCAGGACCCTCCTGGCGCCGCCAATCAGCCATCCGCTTGTAGTCGGCTTTCGCCTGGTCCAATTGAGTGCGTAGCAAGTCTTGGAGTGCAGTGAGCTCTTGAAGCCAATCCTTGGCCTCCGAAACTTCCCCAGACGGGTCCACCGGCGGGTAGAACCGAGGGTGGTGTCCATAGTCAGCAAAGAAAGGGGTCTCTTTGATGGATTCCTGCGTCGCATTGTTGTAAGAAAACTCTGCCAAAGACAACAAGGACGCCCAGTTGTTTTGCTGATAGTTGACATAGCAGCGCAGGTACTGCTCCAAAGTGGCATTAACCCTTTCGGTTTGCCCATCGGTCTGCGGGTGGTGAGCCGTGGACATCCGCACATCAATCCCCAGCAGCTTCTGGACAGCCTTCCAGAACTGGGAAGTGAATTGGGTGCCCCGGTCCGTCACCAGGCTCTGTGGAAGTCCATGCAGCCGAAACACATGTTGCACAAACATATCAGCAGTCTCTTTGGCAGTAGGCACCCCCACACAGGGGATGAAGTGTCCCATCTTGGTGAAACAATCCACCACGACCAGTATCGTGGTGAAGCCTTTGGACTTGGGGAGGTCGGTGATGAAATCAGCCGAAATCATCTTCCAGGGGGCAGAGGGGGTCGGGAGCGGCTGGAGCAAACCGGCCGGCTTGCCCCCCTGGTTCTTAGCCCGGTGGCACACAGGGCAGGAGCCCACATAGTCCTCCACATCCCTCTGCACTTTAAGCCACCAAAAGTCCCGTAGGACCAGTTGCAAAGTCTTGAACAGCCCAAAATGGCCTGCGGCCCGGCTATCGTGGCACAGCTTGAGAATGTCCGCCCGCTCGGGCCCAGGGGAACATAGACAGAGTCCCGGTGGTAAAGCACCCCGTTCTTTACCTGGAAAGGGGCTTGGGGCCCCTTGGTCAGCTGCTCCTGCACCCACGGATCGGTCCGCTGGCGAGCCTGAACACGGACACTCAATGGTCTCTTGTCACCAGGGGCTGGCGGAGCCACTGGAGAGTTGACAGGAAGCGCCCGAGCAGCCGCAAAGTTCTCCGCTTTAAGCAACCGGGCCTCGGACGGCCCGTCGCCCTCACGAACGTACTCCGGCTTTCGGGACAACGCATCAGCTTGCTTGGTCTGCTTGGGGGTCACATAGTGAATGCGAAAATTGAATCGCTCAAAGAACAGGGACCATCTCTGTTGCCTCTGGTTCAATTTGCGCTGGGACTTCAGATGCTCCAAGTTCCGGTGGTCGGTGTGGACCTCCACCGGGAACTTGGCCCCTTCAAGCAGGTGTCTCCAGACCTCGAAAGCCACCTTGATGGCCAAAAGTTCCTTCTCCCAAATGGTATAGTTCTTTTCCGGAGCCGTCAGCTGCCGGGAATAGTAGGCACAGGGCAACAAGTCCGTCCCCTGAGGCTGTAGCAGGATCGCTCCCACCGCCACATCCGAAGCATCGGCCTGGACGATGAAAGGGGTGCGGGGTTGGGGTGCTGCAAAAGCGGCTGAGTGGTGAACAGCTGCTTCAACTTGCGGAACCCCACATCCGCCTCCGGAGTCCACCGGAACGGCACCTTTCCCCGCAAACACTGGGTGATCGGATCAGCCCATTTGGCAAAGTCAGGAATGAACTTTCTGTAGTAGTTGGCAAAGCCCAGGAATCTTTGAATGTCTTTTTTGTTAGCAGGGGCCGCCCAGTCGACCACGGCTTGGACCTTGGTGTCATCCATGGCAATGCCCGTAGGTGAGATACGGTAGCCCAGAAAGTCCACCTCACGCAAGTCAAAAGCACATTTCTCCAGCTTAGCATAGAGCCCGTGGGCCCTCAGTCTCTGGAGCACTTCCTTGACATGGCGATCATGGGTCGCCTGATCCGGAGAAAAATCAGCAGGTCGTCTAAGTAGACGGCCAAATAGCGGTCCAAAAGGTCTCGGAAAATGTCATTCATGAAATGTTGAAAACATGCTGGGGCGTTGCACAAACCGAATCCCATCACCAGGTATTCGAAACTGCCCCACTTGGTCTGGAAGGCCGTCTTCCATTCATCACCCTGGCGAATCCGGACAAGGTTGTAAGCCCCCTCAGGTCCAGTTTGGTGAACACCTTAGCTCCCGCATCCGCTCCAAGAGCTCGGGGATCAAGGGCAGGGATAGCGATTCGGATCGTGATCTTGTTGAGTTCCCTGTAGTCATTGCAAAGCCACAACTCCCCGATTTCTTCTTGACGAAGAGAATCGGAGCCCGGCCGGGATTGGGAGGGCGAATGAACCCCTTCCGCAGATTCTCATCCAGGAAATCTCGGAGAGCCTGTTGCTCTGGTTCCGAGAGAGGGTAGAGTCTCCCAGCGGGATTGGGGCTCCCGGCTGCAATTCAATGGCACAGTCATAGGGCCGGTGCGGAGGCAAGCGTTCCGCCTCCTTCTCACTGAAGACATCGCAAAATCCGGCATACTTCTTGGGCAGGGTGGCCACATTCTCCACTTCTTGGGCCAGGCACGCCCGAGCCGTCATGCAGTGGCCCTGACAATGGTCCGAAGAAAAATTAGCTGTCTCTTGGCCCAGGAGATCTGGGGGTCATGGAGCGCGAGCCACACAATGCCCAGGACAATGGGGAAATCTGGGAGCTTGGTCACAAGAAACGAAATGTCCTCTTTATGGGAACTAGTCCACATCCTGGTAGGAGCTGTATACTGAGTCACAGCCCCCGTTTTCAAAACTCTCCCATCGATAGTCTGGACACCCTTGGGCTCTTGGAGATCAAGAAATTTTAATCCAGCAGACTTGGCATAGTCTGCATCGATGAAGTTTTTGGTGGCCCCCGAGTCTATCATGGCATGGACCATCATCGGCCCCTTCTCGGGCGACCACAGGCTGACCATTACAAGGAACAATTGTCCAGTCTTGGGTTCAGGGGGGAGGTTAGCGACGTCGGCCGAGTGAGCGAACCCTCTTACACCCGGCCGGCCCCTTCCCCCGTCGCCTGAAGGGCCTCTTCGGGCTCCGGGGCCCCTCCGAGGGCGGCAGAGGCCCGAGGAGTCTTTCCACGCGGTTTCTGGAGGCACTCCTTAGAAAAATGTCCAGCCCCCCCACAGTACCAGCATAAGTTGAGGCGCTGACGCCGTGCCTTCTCCGCCTGGTCCACTTTGGGCCGAACTGTTCCCAACTGCATGGGCTCTGGGTCATCCGGGCCGGCCGGTACTGGCAATTGTCGGGGTTGGAACTGCCCAGCCCCTTCCTTCCTCGCCACCGGTTTCTCCATTCCGCCCTTGTCCCACCACCTCCTGGTCTGCAGTCCTGCTTCCATACGAAGGCTCAAAGTGATGGCGGCCTCAAGATCATCGGGCCGGGGATGCTTTAACATCTCCTGTTGCAATTGTGTGGTCAGCCCTGCAATGTAGTGGTAACGTAATGCCGGTATGCCCCACCGTGTCTGGGCAGCCAGGACTCGAAAGCGGGAGATGTACTGGGACAGGGATAAATCCTTGCTCGTCAGCCGAGCCAAATCCCTCTCGGCGAGCTCTTCATTCACGGGAGCCCCCCATGTCGCCCTGATCGCGGCTAGGAAAGCCCGCAGCGTGTTCGTATGGGGGGACTGCGCCCGGATCAATGCAGTGGCCCACGTTGCTGCTGTCCCTTCCATCAGGTTATAAACAAAAACCACCTGGGCTCGATCGGTGGCGAACTCGTTGGGGCGTTGCTCCAAATATAGTTCCACTTGGCACACAAAAACCTCCACCTGGGCCGGGTTACCACTGAAGCGGCCAGGTGGGCTCACCCCGGGTGCCGTCCGGCCCGGGTCCGCAGCTCCCAATTCCTGTTGCATTGCTTGCACTTGGGCATCTGTCAAGTTAGCCATGGCGACCACTGTCGTGGGGCGCTTCTTGCGGCGTCCCGAGCGGCGTCCCGTGGTGTGATAAGGGGTTCTTGGAGTTCTCCGGTCAGCTGTCACGATCACGGACCTAGCGGGCCCCTTAATCACACACACAGAGACGTACTGAAGGCTAACTACTTTATTGAGTATAACAACAGTTCCAAAGAGTAAATAGTCCAATAATATGCAATTGTCCAAAAGGTAATAAGCAAAGTAGTCCAAAGTAACATGGCAAATAAGCTTGAAGCGTGGCAAGGCTCCGCAATCCAATGCGGATCAGGAAACAGGACAAGGCTCCGCAAACCAAATGCGGATCAGGAAACAGGGCAAGGCTCCGCAAACCAATGCGGCTCAAGACACAAGGCAAAATACAAGGCAAGGCTTGATGACCACGGCTGGCTTGTGGTCCCACTCCGCTTCACGCCTGTTCAGGAAAGACGTGGCCGGAGAACTGAGGAAGGATTCCCACGGATCCTATACTTAATCCTTCGGCCGAGGTCCGCGCCGCTCTAGGCTTCTGCGTCTCCAATCTCTACTCACGGACCTCGGCCGGTCTAGCACTCTAGACCAAGCCCTTCTGTTCGACTCAATGTCCCTTCTCCTATCAAAGGTTCGACCTTGCCTTTCAGCAGATGTGTCGCTATCTTCTTGAGAGCTTTCCTCCCTAGCACTTTCCCACTCGGTCTCGTACATGTTTACATTCTCGGCCTCTTGCGAATTCCTCCCTCCGGGATGTTCATAACTCCCTTCGCTGCTTCCCATGTCCACCTGGTGATCTATCTCTTCACTAGGTCCAAACATCATCTCATCCCATTCCAAGCTCTGAGCGGGGGAACGAGGCCCATCTGAAGGGCCCTGTGCTTCGCCCCAGTCATCTAGCTCATCCTCTGAATCAATCTCAGCTGCTGCAGGCCCTAATGCTAAGGGAACCCCGGGACCGCTTCCCAGCCCTCCAGGCACAAACGAGCCTGGCTGTGCTACACACACACACACACACACACACACACACACACACACACCCCACCGCTCCATAGCTGCACCAAGCCAATTGTATGAATTTACCCAGTTAATTAAATGTTTCCTTTTCTTGCAATCCTTTTCCAGAACTTCCCACTCATGCATAGTTTTGTGTTGCTAAAAAAAGGTTTCAAAGTCAAAACTATACCTCCCCTTTGCAGGATAAACATTATAGGAAAAGCCTTTTAATTGCAAACTGCTTATTTATTTTTAATTACTATTGTAAGTGTTTATAGGGATGGTGCTTTACTACCGTACTTTGAAAGCTTGGAAGTCCAGAGTTTTGCAGCTCCAAAATTGGAAGGGAGCGAAAGAACATTATTGCGAGATTGTGAATTCTTTAAAGTTCCACAATTTTCTCACAAAAAAGATGAGGAGTGCAGAAATGAAGAGGAGTTAGCTGTGGTAAACTTAATGTGCTTTTGAGCTTTGTGAAAGCACTTTCAATAAAACTTGATGTGATAGAATAAAAGGGATAAGGCAAGCATTCTCCAGTCTCAACAAAAACGGGTTTGCAATAGCAGAACTCATTTTAGGAGCCTTGTGTGATGTTGTCTGTGGTGTCAGAAATCAAG
This sequence comes from Anolis apletophallus, assembly GCA_030556195.1. Classification (NCBI taxonomy): domain Eukaryota; kingdom Metazoa; phylum Chordata; class Lepidosauria; order Squamata; family Anolidae; genus Anolis; species Anolis apletophallus. Next base: position 54,691,846 of record JARBWK010000008.1, on the reverse strand, counting down.
AAATGCAATAGGCTACAACCTCCTTATTCGTGGATTGGATAGCCACAGTTTCACTTATCCACACTCCAATAAATATTCCCCCTGGAAGTGTTTGTGGGCCTTTCTAGGTCCTCCAGCATGTTTCTATGGTATGCTTGTAGCCCAAATATAGGAAAAAGTATAGTGTTCGCTATTATCCACTGTTTCAAGTATCCACAGTGGAGTTTTGGAATGTAACCCTCCCCCCCACACACACACACACACACAGAGAGGATACAGGATCATAGTGTATATAGCAGTGTTTCCCAACCAGTGTGCCGTGAGCTATCATCAGGTGTGCCGTGGGAAATTGGAACCTCCAATACCCTTTCTTCCCTCTCCTGCCAAACACTTTTTCTTCTCCACTTGGGCTCCCTTCTTCCCAGCCTTGGTCTGCTTGCTTTGCTCTGGGGCGAGTCTGCGCAGTAGCGACTGCACGGGTCACATCTTCCTCCCTCCCCTCCTGAACATGCTCACGCTGCCCCCTTGGATCAAAATGGCGACAGAAGTGGGAGTAAGTGTTCAGCAGGAGAGGAAGAAAGGACGTAAAGGGGGAGGAAGAGGTCTCTGTCGAAAGCTGGCGTGGGCAAATTTGGACCTTCCAGGTGTTTTGGACTCCAACTCCCACCATTCATAGCAGCCTCAAGCTCTTTTCCTCCCCCCCCCCCAGCCATTTAAGCAGGAAAGGGCCTCAGGCTGTTAGGAATGGTGGGAGTTGAAGTCCAAAGCACCCAGAGGGCCAAAGTTTTCCCATGCCTGTTTTAGGGACCTTAAAGTGGTGAGCCTCCTTCCAACAGTGTGATTCTGGATAGAAAACAAACAACAACATAACATTGTTTGAGTCCACAGTGCTCTCTGGGCATAGGTGAACTACAACTTCCAAACTCAAGGTCAATTCCCAAGCAAACCCTTCCAATACTTTCTGTTGGTAATGAGAGTTCAATATGCCAAGTTTGGTTCAATTCCATTGTTGCAAGAGTTCAGGATGCTCTTTGATTGTGTGTTAACTATAAATCCCAGAACTGTAACTCCCAAATGTCAAAGTCTATCTTCCCCAAACTCCATCTGTGTTCACATTTGGGCATATTGAGTATTCATGCCAGGTTTGGTCCTGATCCAACATTGTTTGAGTCCAGAGTGCTCTCTGGATGTAGGTGAACTACAACTCCTTCATGTGTGTCTTTCTACCATTCTTGCCAGGATATCTATGTAATGTTCATCAAAACAGGCCCAGGTTTCACACTGAATGTATAAATACATTTAAAAACATATTAACTCTATGTATTACTGTGTTAGAGTGTCATTTTGTGTCATTTTGGTTGGTGGTGTGCCCCAGGATTTTGTAAATATAAAAAAATGCGCCGCGGCTCAAAACAGGTTGAAAAAACACTGGTATATAGTTTTCCCTCACTTATTGCTGGGGTTAGGTTCCAAGTGAAAAACCACGATGTAGGGGTGCTCTCTTTATTTTAATATTTATACATTGTTTTAGTAGTTATACACTATTTTAAGTCTTTATACATTTAAAATAAAGTGAAGGAAAGGAAGGAAAAGCCCTTCAAGGCTGGAGGAAGGACTGAGGAGGGAAAGTGTTTTGGAGAGCGGCGGCAGCAAAACCCCACAAAACAGCAAAAATACAATGATATATTTTAAATTAATATTTTTTGAAATCTGCGAAACAGTGAGTCTGCAATAAGCACAAGTAGCGAGGGAACGCTGTACACAGACCTGCACAGACTTGAAGAAGAAAATTGAGAAAAGGATGGATAAGGACAGTCTTTCTTGCCTTACTGTGACAAAGTGGTTGTCTCTAAATATAGTGCCTGCCAAGGGAGCACAACTCCCCAGGTGGTTGGCACCAGTTGGTCTAAATATTTTTAGAATATGCTTCAAAGAAGCCACTGCACTTTTTCTCCATCACTCAAGCTGAGGCCCTTATGGTCTTATCTCAGCCAAGAAACAGCACAACGGGGTTTCAAGGTGATATGTTCTCCTTAATCATCGGCCTGGCAGAAGCTACAAATGTAACAAAGGAAAGGACAGCTATTCCCTCTGGGAACAAAAAAATGCTTGGTAATAGCAGCACATGGCATTCAAGCCATAACATGCTGTACCAGCCAGAATTGCTAGCCAAATAGTATTTAGCAGGCTTGGGAAGTGCTACCACAATTTATAATGATGATCACAAATTAAATACTCTACACAATACTCCCTTAAGTTTAAAGAGTCATAATGTAAGTATTTACTTCTGAAAAGTTAAATTCTGAGTAAACACAAAGAAGCATTTGTCTTTCCTCTCGGTCCTCCCAAGTCTGGAATTTTGGTCCCTTTAGCAATTTAGAAGAATGAGCTGAAATAATGAAACCCTGAGCATCATCCTAAAGGTGAAAGGTAAAAGTTTTCCCTAGTTGTGTCCGACTCTGGGGGATGGTACTCATCTCCATTTCTAAGCTGAAGAGCTGGCGTTGTCCGTAGACGCCTCCAAGGTCATGTGGCCGGCATGACTGCATGGAGTGACATTACCTTCCCGCCACGACAGTACCTATTGATCTATTCACATTTGCATGTTTTTGAACTGCTAAGTTGGCAGAAGCTGGGCTTAACAGCAGGAGCTCACCCCATTCCCCGGATTCAAACCACCAACCTTTTGGTCAGCAAGTTCAGCAGCTTGGTGGTTTAACCTGCTGTACCACCCGGGGGGGGGGCATCATCTTAGCACTGCTTAAGTATGGAAACCTTTATAATCATTCGTCTTAAAGAGTAACTTTCCAAGCTAAGACTAGACTCACAACTGAAAGGTGCTATGAATCTAACAATAGTTTGCCATCAATAACTATGTGACAATATGTATTTTGGATCTTGTTTTACAGCTAACATGGCTGCCTCTGCATTTTTTTCCTGTCAACACAGTAACAAATACCTCATGGTCTCATGAGAAAGGATCCTGCTTTCTTTTTTTGGCTTTTCAGCGGAAAACACTTCACTTTCTTCTGAAGTTACATTCCATATGTGAAATTATCTGTAAAGTGCGAATATTGTATACAATGGCTGAAATTCAGTACTTAAAATTCACAAAGGGGTACTCAATCTGTATTCACATTACTACTCGCTGTAATCACTAGGCAAACAATTGCCTGATCTGACTTTGAGTTGACATTATACACAATAATACAACTAAGGCTAAAATGGATTTAAAATAATTACCTATAGCATAGTACAGATGTCCTCACAGCAAATATAAGTGCACTTTATGCTCAGATGCATTCATTTCCATTTATCTTTCCACCTGTGCTGTACTAGCAGAACATTTTCCAAAGTTATTCTGTAATTCAGCAAAATGAAACATCTGCTAGTATCTCAGCACAATACAACATGCTGTTTCTTATATCTTCCTCCATCTACCAGCAGTCTGCCGAAAATATTCTCAATTTCAAGGACGTTGCAGGTAATAAAGCAAGAGTACACCATGGTATCTATTTTGCCTGTGGCAAATATGTTAATGCAAACCTGCAAAAAAACACCTTTTTTGGCTAATATATGATTTCTGGAAGGAAAGAAAGAAAGAAGTTCTACTTTTTCCACAAAAATTTCTCATTCATTCCACAGCTGATAGGAGCTGTGTCTACATGGGCCAAATAAACTCACTTTAAAACCACAGCAAAAAAACCTCTGGTATTTTTGAGGTGTGAACAACTGAAATAGGATGGATCCAAGGTGGCAGAGAAAGATATAATTTCAGAGAAAGAGGAAGCAACCCACAAGATCAACGTACCGACAGAAGCAGGGGGAATGGAGCCCCCAGAGAACAGCCAAATTTTCGGCGGGGCCGGTCCAGAAAACACAAGACTTAGTAGTCAATCTTTCTGACTACAATCTCTCTCCCTTGGAAAGGAGATTATTAAACAAAGGTTTATCATTTGTTATGACTCCCCTCTGCAAAGATACCGATATTAGGAAAGACCTTGCATCTTTATTTCGGGTCATTAGACTTAAAGATTTTTTTGCTAGCTCTCAACCCTCTCCGGACACTACTACTAATGCTGGCCCCTCTGATATGGGCTCTAAGATATATCTAAAAAGTACTTTCACACCACCAGCCACCAATAATTCCATTAAGACCTTTGAAGAAGTGGTACTACGTGAAATCGACAAAATTGATCACCATGAGGACAAGCGACACTCCAACTTATCGGCAGAAGAACGGGACATTTTAACCAAATTGGGCAACAATCCTGAGTTAGTTATCAAACCAGCCGATAAAGGTGGAGGAATTGTCATTTTAAATACTAATGACTACATGACTGAGGCCATGAGGCAATTATCCAATGGACGAAACTACAAGAAATTGCAATCTGATCCCACCAATAAATATAGGCGTATTGTCCACAATATCATTGCGGATGGTGAGATAATGGGGTATATCGATAACCGTCTAGCCAGATTTATGACGAATCACCATCCACGCATACCGGTGTTCTACCATCTTCCGAAAATCCATAAATCCACTAGACCAGTAGTAGGACGACCCATTGTCTCAGGTAGCAAGTCTATTGCAAAATGTAGCCATGTACCTGGACTCTCTACTACAGCCTCTGGTCCAATCCAGACAAGCATATATACAGGACACCAGAGACTTCATCAGGAGAATAGAGGGACTCACCTTGGATGAGGGAGATTTGCTGATCACGGCAGATGTTAATTCTTTATACACCAACATCCCCATTGAAGATGCCAGACTAGTCCTCATGGACTCCTTTGACAGCATCCCCACCACCCACAGACCTCCCACATCATTTTTGATGGATCTTCTAGACTCGGTGCTAGAATACAATTATTTTGTGTTTGACCAACAATACTACTTACAAATAGGAGGAGTGGCTATGGGTAGTCCTCTAGCGCCCTCAGTGGCCAATTTGTACATGGATAGCCTTGAAAAATACAAGTTTTGGACTTCCCAAACACCCTATGGCCCAAAGGATCAAAATTTATCTCAGATTCATTGATGATGTATATGTAATAGTCACCAGAGGCACGGACCCCTTATTATTCCAGAATTGGTTGAACTCGTGGGCAGAGTCCATCACTTTTTCTATGGTTTATAATCATCAGTGCGTGGACTTCTTGGATGTCACCACCTACCGCCATCAGAACAGACTTCTGGTCAAATGTTTTCACAAGAAAACAGACAAAAACGCATTACTACACTATGGTAGCTTCCACAATCACGCCTTGAAAAGGAATCTTCCTTTTTCACAGATTTTAAGATTAAAGAGAAACTCCTCCCAGAGATCCCATTTTGATGAAGAAGTCGACTCGTTGTCCTCCAAACTATTCCAACGTGGATATCCCTCTCACATCATCAATTCAGCCATAAGAAGGGCCGAAGTGGTCCCCAGGGAATCGCTACTCATCAACAAGGCTAGAACCCCTCCTGATAGAACAATATGGCCACTTACATTGACTAAACACTCCAGTACCATCATTGATGTGATCCACAAATTTTGGCCTCTTGTTCAAGACATTCCGGGGTTAGCTCTTCCCCGATGATTGCCTATAAACCGACCAAGAATCTCCGTGATGTCTTGGTCCATACCAACATCAGTACTCCTTCCAGAAGAAGTTCTTTGACAGCCAAAACCCACCCGTGTGGGCACTGCGCGCAGTGCAGTAGCGTGTACCCACACAAAGAGATCTACAGTCCAGGACGTGACCGCACCTTTAAGTTCAAAGAATTTTTTTCATGTTGCTCAGAGTCCCTTGTGAATGGAATCCGGTGTCCCTGTGGACTAATTTACATAGGTGAAAGTAAAAGAATGCTGAAAACCCGTTTTTGAACACAAATCCCGGATCCGACACTCTTCAGAGGACTCTCCATTCTACGTCCACTGTAAAACCTTTTCCCATGGCCCAGAGTCATTAAAGTTTTTTGGTATTGAGAAAGTGACTCCTCCTCCCCATGGAGACCCCCATGCATCTTTAATTCGGGCTGAAACCTGGATTATAATTGAATATCGCACAGAAATCCCGCTAGGGTTAAATGAAAAGCTGGGAGTAACAGCTCTACTCATGTGAAGGGCTTCCCACCTTCCTTTATAAGCAGGCAGCCTAGTTAGCTCATTCAGGCTCTGACCATGAGATGCTTTGCGCCTTAGCTATTGAGCTTCTACATCCTGGTACTGTGTTCCTCATGCCTTATCTCTTATTTGATATTATGATTGTATCCGTGTATTAAGAATTGCATGCTTTGTATTATATTTTATATCTTCCAGATATTATTCTTCAGCCGCACATGCATGTGTATTGTAACCTGATATTTGATATTACCACGTGGCCTTGAGAAAGACCAAGAGGTCGAAACGAGAAGTGGCCAAGGCAAATGCCCCCTCGTCGGCCCGCATTTTGTGGTTTGTTTACATACGCGACTGTTCCCTGCCTGGATTTCCAGGACAGGAACAGTGCACGATTCTACAGCGGCTTTTCTGCCCGAACAGCCGGCTCCGTGTTTGTTCACTACTACAGGCACGGCATACTGGACTGCTCCGGCTTCCCCAACCACTCTCACTGCTCGGAGGCCTCCACGTGTGAGTTACAACCCTACAGTGAGCATTACCACTGAGTTGTTTCTGCCCCTGTGGACATTATCATTTGGGGACGCTCCCTTATTTACTTGTCCTTTTTCAGGGACTGAATCTCAACTTTAGGGTTTCAGAGACTATTCTTTCTCTCCTCCTGAGAGTGTGTTGGCCGTGTTATGACTCTTATGTTTATTTGTATGTATGCTACATCTCACATTGATGTCATTATGATATTTACTCTTGATATATAAAGTCTACACGTTTGTGATAATTAACTGTACAGTGGTTATTTCCATTCAGTTCTATTGTGTTCTTTAGGTCAAGTGTCCACACATTTTTTAAAAATCCAACACACTATACCACTGATTTTCTTTCATTTGATGATACATTTACCTGCTAATAGTAACATACTTCAGATGACTTTGAATCATCATATACTTGGACTTGATTTTCTAACTCTGGTACCCTCCAACAGAAGTAAAGTAATCTTATATGGATTCCATTGACATGTTTTGCCTAAATTTCTATCCAGACCTTTATTTATTTGCATAAATTAATATTAAATTAGTATAAATAGAAGGAGCACAAGTGGTTAAATATCTTTTGACCAAAAACGGGCAACAGCAACAGCATTGTCTGTAGCCTCCAACAATTCTTCCTCTGCACATGAGGCAGGACAGTGAGGACAAGCATGCAGATGTGGAGTTGTCTGTTCTGCTCCATAGTCACACAAGGTGGAGGGTTCTTTTAGGTTGTGCCATTTTAGGTAGTGCCAAACCTGACAGTACAGAGACTTTTCCAGAAAACCATTTCTATTCTTCTTACACAGTGTCCCAAAAAACTAAACTTTATGGAAATACAGTTCTCAGAAGGAGATGCTATGTAACTTCTTATGAAGAAGTGAAATGCAATGGTTAATGTTGTGCTGCCTTTGTTTCCATTTAGTTCATGGCTATAGGTGTGGCCTTACTTTTCATCTACTCACATTTCCTATAACATCTCAAAGAAAAAATGTAGTCACCGAGACCACGTCACTTCCCTTCCCCCTTGCATTCTATTTTACCGCCTTTACCCGATGAAGAACATTGTAAGCTTTGAATGCTAGATGAAATATATTTTACACTTTTTGCTTTTCTGAATTATGAAATGACTCACTCACACAGTAGGATACAAAGCTCATGATTCTTTCGGTTCAACCAACACAGACAAACTTTTTCCCCCCAATAGGCTGCCATAACACTACGTATGTAACTCGATTTTTGTTCCTGGGTTATAAATGCTATTTCCTAATTGATTCAATCATAAAACCATGGAAAAGGTTTATTAAACAGTGAAAACTTTGGCTTTTGCAGACATTCTGCAGCACATTTTGCTCTAGATTTTCAATTAATCTCTCATCCAGTCTCAACCAATTCCACGTAGTTTGTGGCAGCCACAAAAACGAAGTTTCTGGAGTATAGCAACTACTTCCAACGTAAGTACAGTACAATTAAACAGGAGTAACTCTTTCAAACCAGGAACAGATTTTTCCCCAAGTGTTGTTACATAGTATAATGTACATAGCAGCCCAGTTTACAGTTATCCCTTTAGACATGTGGTCCTCCAGATGTGTTAGACCACAACTCCATCACCCCACCTGAAATCTGAAGATGTACAATCCAAAAATAATCATCTTGTTTTGTCTCTTACATACCTATGAACTCTGAAATACTTACTTTGCTACAATAGGAAAGACTCTGTAGGTTGGAGCTTCCTTAGGGATTATAGGCAAAAGGGAAGAAGCATGTTCAGTTGCCTGGCAACTCATTATCTAGTACTCTCTTTGTTATGTATGCCTACAGAATGTCACATGAAGTTAAATTCAACTGCTTGGCACATTATTATTATTATCATTATTATTATTATTATTATTTGTAAAGGGTTGTATCTTAAGTCACTCATAGTTATGACCTAAAGAGTAGAAATATCTTCATGCTGAAACTGAGAATGTGCTAGCCTTCAGTTTATATTGTTTCACTTATTAGTTACATGATAGGCAACTCTTATCAGTTTCAGACAAAGCTATGAACTGTCCCGACATCCAAGGTAAAATCCTTAAGGACTGCAGCTCAATGTCAGTTTAAAATATATATTTATATATTATGAATGTCCTCTACACCAGGGGTGCTCACACTTTTTCAGCATGGGAGCTACTGATTAAAAAACCAAGTCCCAAAGATCACCTACCCAGAAATGTAAAACGTATAACTATTTTCTTATTTATTTATATTTATTATTCATTTTAATGTACCGCTCCTTCCAGCAGGCTCGGGGCAGTTTGCATAAAATGAAGTTATAAAACATCAACATTTCAATTTAATAACAACAATATAAAACAGAGCATAAAAATGCATCCAACCACCCCATTTCTCCCACACTGCCATATTACCACACATATTATCAGCCAGAAAGTAAGAAGAGAGGCTGTTGAACTGCAAGGCCATTTAATACGCAGCAAGGTAAACAAAGGGGCATGCAAAAATACATCCAACCACCCCATTTCTCCCACATTTCCATATTCCCCAACATATATTTCTCAAGGAACAAAGCAAGCAGAGAGGCTTTGGAGCTAAAAGGCCATTTTTAAACATTAAAACTAAACAAAGAGACATGCCACAGAACAATCAAGCACCCACCCCAAAGTAAAAAGACCGACCTTTGAGATGCGGTAAGGAAATGACCCCAAAGCGTCCTTCTCCTCCTCCGTCGTTGCTCTTATTTCCACGCCGCCAGCATGCGTGCCGCCTCCAAGAGCTCACGAGAAGTCCGAGAGGCAGAATGGGCGCTTCTGCGCATGCGCGCAGGGCCAGCCATACATCGCATCATCCAGGCCCGCCCCCTTTGGTCTCCTACGACTCTGAGTGGCTGGAGAAGGGCGGAGGGAGGAGGAGGAATCCAAAAGAGGGGACCCATTCTGCCTCTTGGACTCTGGAGCTTTTGGAGGCGGTGCTCGAGCAGGGAGCGGGGAGGAGCAATGACGGAGGACTTCTTTGCAGCGTGCAGGGGCATTTGAAGAGGACCAACAGCAAAAAACCTGGTCAGGGGTCTGAAGATCACCAGGATGAGGCCTGAAGATCACCCTGGTGATCCCGATCACCATACTGAGCACCCCTGCTCTACACCATCTAGGACAGTATTTCCCAACCTTTTTTGAGCCGTGGCACATTTTTTACATTTACAAAATCCTGGGGCACACCAACCAAAATGACACAAAATGACACTCTAACACAGTAATACATATAGTTAATATGTTTTTTAATGTATTTATACACTCAGTGTGAAACCTGGGCCTGTTTCGATGAACACAACATAGATATCCTGGCAGGAATGGCAAAAAGACACAAACTTTCCACACAGAACTCCCATAACCAAGAGAAAATACTATAAGAGTTTGGTGGGCATTGACCTTGGGTTTTGGAGTTGTAGTTCACCTATATCCAGAGAGCACTGTGGACTGAAACAATGTTGGATCAGGACCAAACTTGGCATGAATACTCAATATGCCCAAATGTGAACACAGATGGAGTTTGGAGGAAATAGACCTTGACATTTGGGAGTTACAGTTTCTGGGATTTACTGGGATAACACTGATGTAGACACATATACTATCTAGTAATGTTGAAGAAGTATGTCTGTGTAAGGCAAAATTACATGCATACACACACACACACAAATTATAACCTAGCTAACTACTGGAGAGCTAATATAAATCTCACTGTGTAATATTATTTATTATTTATATTAACTCTCCAGTAAGTAGCTAGGTTATAATTTGTGTATGTATATATATGCATGTAATTTTGCCTTACACAGATATGATACTTCTTAATCATTACAAGATAGTATATGTGTCTACATTAACTAGTACATGATTTATTGCTTTATTCATACTCTTGTTGTCGTTGGTTTCTTAGGTAGCTTACCTGGTGTTGTTTTGTAGCCACAGAAGAACACCACACTTTCCCCACTGAAAGTTTACTTAAACTACTGTGGATGCTACAACTTGAACTGTGATTCTTGTCAGTCTTCCACTGCATTCCATCACCATTGCCAGGAAGCTCTTGTTTCGGTTTGCTTATGTTCTAGATTTCAGAATTGAATCCTACTAACCACAGCATACTATAACTAAACTCAGACTCACAATTTTAAACTGTGACTAGCATACTGTGATTGTTACTGTCCATACAGCAAAAAGAAAGAAAGAAGAAAAAAGAGAACAATGGAAGAAGTGCCTGTTCGAGCAACAGAATTACCACAGTTTGCAGTACTAGCCCTCATCCAAAGGTTACCCAAACACAAGCGCCAGGATAATATAATCTGCTTGTCTTCCTTTAACTAGAAATGCCATCAACGCAATTTGGGATCTTCTGCATTAAATTGTTGCATTTGTAGTCTTTGGTGAGCTTAGATTTGGCTTTGCTCAGGCCTATTTGCTTTTAGATGGTTCATTCTGAATTGTTCTGTGGCCTTTGGCAAATTTGAAATCAAATATTTAACTGACTCACAAAGATCTAAATCTAATACAGGACTAGAATCTTTACCAGATCATAACTAACTTCCATAATATGATGAAGATTTGTATCTACAACAACTTTGGCAAATCTACCTTCCTCTCTTTAGTTGGCAAATCTTTCGTATGATTGTGAGGTTCCCTGTTTTTCATCCAATCATCCCTCTTCAGAACAATAACAGTTATAGCTAAGTGAGTAACTGCAATTGTAGCATTATTTAAAAGATTAAACTTCTGGATTCCCCCCCCCCCCTGCAAAACTAATAGCTTATCCAAACTCGGACTGCCTGAATATAGAGCATAACAATATACCGGTAAATGTGTTCTGTAATACTCCATAGCCTTCAACTATCCTACTTTGGCAGACAGTCCTGATTAATCCTCTGCCATTACTTTTTCAGCTGCTTTAGGATGTCCCAGTTCCTCTCTTGTCTTCCTACTTTCCCCCTTCGCTCTCAACTGACTTCCAAATTTAATTCGAAGTGCAAAAGTATTTTGTGCTCAGTTCAGGGGAGGCAGAATATTGCCTTTCCCAAACTGCTGCTTCATCTCCTCGTTTCCTCAGTGATAACTTTTGTCACACATGTTCCGATCCGAGTTTCATCTCGTGATGTTGTTCGACTTGAAACTCTGAGGAATGTACTTGCAGCAGAGGTGTCCAGTCTTTTGTTTCCCTGGGCATCAAGTCTAATACAGACTTGAATTATTTTCCACAATTCATTTTACATGACATTGCAACAAAGTCCTCTTGCTCTTTATTTTATTAATTAATTTTAACAATTTTTCATTTCTTCTGGCCTGTTTACAATTATCATGCAAATTATGGATAATATTTGTAGATTCCTTTCAGTTGGCATCTATAGAAGTCATGTTCAAGAACCACACAATCAAGTTACAAAATAAAAAGCAAAAATCTCATATTGTTTTAAGAGAGTGCTGTTGCATTCCTGCACTGAAATACCCTTTTCACCCAGTTCCACACCAGAGTACAGGGTACTATCTAAAATGTTTATTAAAGAAAGCAGGTAAAAAGGGGAAAGGGGCATTTCCAAAAAGGATCAGTAAAATAGAAAAAAACAAAATAGCAGTAGTCCAAAAATGACAAAGTACATGAAGTCAAGAGAACCAAAATCTACAGCACTACTTCAAACATAAATCTATAAAAAGAAAACATGATCTTTTTCCAAGGTAAACCCTCCAAGGAACAAAGGCATGAGCCAGAACAGAAAACTTCAATCATGAACTTGAGAGCAGAGACAAAAAATCCATCCTTTATGGCAAGGTTGTCTCCTCTGAGGATCCTGAAGCCCAAACCACCTAATTTAAGCACGTCCTGGTGCCCATGAGATCATGCTGAACACCCTGGGCCTTCAAGGTCTTATCTCCGATTCTTGGAGAATATCTCGCTTGTCTATTTTTCACTCCTTGCCTTCTCAGACCTAATCTAGTTTCCTGAGAAAAATCCCCATCAGCCCAAGGCCGTTTCACAAGAGAACTGGAACTCTCACTTTCTGTTGCCAGGAAACTAGCACAGGAATCCAAAACATCAGCCTCATCTACCTGCAATTCTCTCTTCACTACCAGACTCCTCATTGTGAACACTATCAACCCCCTCATCCTCAGAAACATTAAAAAAATCCTCTGTTGCTTGCTGAGCTACAACTGGTTATCAGACTGGGGCCTTTCCAAGCCTGATCTAGTAATTCTAGGGGTTGAAGTATACAATATATATTTTTATGCAAATCTTATGTTTAATCAAGGAACTATAACTAAGATATGGCTGGTAACAACTGGGCATAACTGTACTGATATCTTAACATGGCATAATCAACAGTATTTATTTTTTTTATTTATTTAAAACTTTTATACCCCGACCTTCTCACCTCCGAAGAGGGACTCAGACCAGCAAACAGCAAGTATTCAATGCTAACATTTAAAATCTAAAACATCATAAATTTACAATAAAATTATCAAACACAAATACAATAAATACATTTTAAAAGCCTTTCGCCAAAGTAAAATCGAGTCCAACTCAATCCGTATATTCGGTCCGTATCTAGTGGTTAGATCTCCTCCTTCATTCTGCGAAGGCCTCATTGCACAGCCACGTTTTCACCGCTTCCTAAAAGTTAGGAGGGAGGAGGCAGATCTGATTTCATTTGGGAGGGAATTCCACAGCCAGGGGGCCACCACAGAAAAGGCCCTGTCCCTCGTCCCCACCAGAGGCGCCTAGGGAGGTGGTGGGACCGAGAGCAGGGCCTCACCAGACGATCTTAACACTCTTGACAGTTCATAGGGGAGAATACGTTCGGACAGGTAAACTGGACCGGAACCGTATAGGGTTCCGATTTATATTTCCAATTTATGGTAACCTCAAAGTAAACCTATCATAGAGTTTTCTGAGGCTAAGAGTGTATGACTTTAAAAGGTCTCCTGCACTTTTTAAAGGGATTTCAAGAGAACAAAAAGATAAAACAATAAAAAATAAAAATCAAGTTAAAACAATAGAAAACAGATTTGTGTTTAGAATTTCCTACTCAGATTGACCAAAACCAACAGGAACTTGTGATTCCATCCATATTTGCATTTATGTCTGGTTTCAAATAATTTCAAATTGACTTAGTTTTAACCTGTCTTGTTTTAGCATGTCAAAGCTGCTTCATATATGTTTAATATGTCTGAATTATCTTTACTGTTTTCAATTGCTTTAAAATTTTGAAATCTGTAGATATTGGGCAGGCTATATATATTTAAAGAAACATACTTAGAACAGGCTCAAATTATGTTTTGATCATGGTAGAAGTTAAAAAACATATTATTCAGCTATTCAGTCTTTTATCTTTAAAAGATTTTCTGGAGTAAGAAAAAGGGTGAAAGAGGCAGAGGAAGTTAATTAACTGTGAAGCCCCTATGGAAGTCAGTAAATAAAACAAGCCAATGCCAGCATAGAATTGTCCTCTAAAACTGTCCTTGGAGTCATAACAATAACAAAGCATCTTAGCATCTGGATCCAGAAAGAGTTTCCTTTTTCACATTTGTAGAAATAAAAGTATAATGGGATATGCTGTAGTTCCAAACAGCAACTTCATAGTATTAGGCAGGGCTGCTCTATTATTACAGAAAAAGGGACCACTCCCTCAGGCACCTAATTTGGGGTTGGGGATCAAGAAAAGGAAGAAAATCATATCTCTTACCAAAATGCTTGGGACCAGAAATGTTCAGAAATTTGGAATATCTGCATTTGCACATAAGACATCTTGAGAATGGGACCCAAGCCTTAACACAAAATTAATTTATGTTTCATATAGTAAAGGTTTCCCCTGACAATAAGTCTAAGTTGTGTCCGAGTCTGAGGGTTGGTGCTCATCTCCATTTCTAAGCCGGAGAGCCAGGGTTGTCTGTAGACACCTAAAAGGTCATGTGGCCAGCATGACTGCATGGAGCGCCGTTATTTTCCCACAGAAGTGGTGCATATCGATCTTACATTTACATGTTTTCAAACTGCTAGGATGGCAGAAGCTGGGGCTAACAGCAGGAACTCACCCCACTCCATGGATTCGAACTACGGTACCAAGCTTTTGGTCAATAAGTTCAGCAGCTCAGTGGTTTAATCTGCTGCACCACCGGGGGGACCATGTTTCATATACAGTACATCCTTAAAACACAGCTTGAAAGTAATTTTCTACAATATAATATTTTTTTGTAGATTAAGTAATCAGAAACCCAAGATATCACTATCTCAGTCAGCCATGTGCACAATTTTGGAGTATTTTGTATTTTGGAATTATGGATAAGAGTTTGTTTTGGGGTTTTTTGGTGTCAGGAGTGACTTGAGAAACTGCAAGTTGCTTCTGCTGTGAGAGAATTGACAGTCTGCAAGGATGTTGCCCAGGGAATGCCTGGATGTTTTGATGTTTTACCATCCTTGTGGGAGGCTTCTCTCATGTCCCCACATGGGGAGCTGGAGCTGACAGAGGGAGCTCATCCACGCTTTCCCCTGATTCGAACCTCTGACCTGTCAGTCTTCAGTCCTGCTGGCACAAGGGTTCAATCCATTGCTCCACTGGGGGCTACGGCTAAGAGATGTTCAATTTATACTAGTAAATTGTGTAGCCACAGAAAGTTGTTTGGATTTTCCACCTTTGATACCAATTCACATGTCTGAGTTTAAGTACATTACACTTTGACTAAGAGAACTAGGTTGAAGTTTGCAGCTTTGTCTCAGGCAGCAAAATGCTATAGTTAGCCCTGGGGTTAGGGTAAAAAAAACCTAGACATTTGGAATGATAGTGTGATGTATTTGTTCACAAATAAATATCTGAAATATTAAGAAGTTTGGTGCAAGTGATTTTAGATTCTCGGTAACTCAATCCTGTTCATGTCTGCCAGAACATAAACCCCATTGAGTTTAATGGGGAGCACTCTGAGATAAATGGGCATAGAACTGCTGCCTGAAGCTCCCATCCCAATTCCATATAAGGCACATAATCTTCAGTCAAACTGCAATTACATCATGTGTCAACAGACTTTCTAGCAATAACCCCACACTTCCTGCCCTCTTCCCCAGGCAGAAAATAAGATCTCTTGCAAAAGTGAGGGAGGAAATGATTTTTATGTTTTTTGGGGGGAGGGTTTGCTTACTGTCAGGCAGTTTCAAAGCACCCAAGAGTAACAAAAATGGAAACTATATTAACCAAACTTTGTGTCTTATAATCAATACTTTTGGTTTTGTAAAATTGGGCTGCATTTATAGAATTAATGCCATTTAGCACCACTTTAACTGGCATGGCTCCTGGGATTTGCAGTTTGGCGAGGCACCCACACTCTCTGGCAATTAAGACAAAAGACCTTGTAGAACTACAGCTCCCATCATTCTGTAACATTGAGGCTCAGTAGTTAATGCAGTGTCAAACTACATTCTACAGCAGTCTTTCTCAGCCTGGGGGTTGGGACCCCTGGGGGGGTCACAACGGGGGTGTCAGAGGGGTTTATTATTTATTTATTTACGTCATTTATATTCCACTCTTCTCACCCCGTAGGGGACTCAGGGCGGATCACAATGCACATATACAGGCAAACATTCAATGCCAATGACATACAACATAAATAGACATAGAGGCAATTTAACATTCCAGAAATCAGTTAAATTTAGCCTCCCCACAAAGTGGAACCTAAATTTCCTACTTGTTGGGTTGCCAAAGACCAACAGAAAATAAAGATTCTGTGTGGGAAGTTGGCCCAATTCTATCATTGGTGGGGTTCTGAATGCTCTTTGATTGTAAGTGAACTATAAATCACAGCAGCTACAACTCCCAAATGTCAAGGTCTATTTTTCCCAAACTCCACCAGTGTTCACATTTGGGCATATTGAGTATTCATGCCAAGTTTGGTCCAGATCCATCACTGATTTGAGTCCACAATGCTCTCTGGATGTAGGTGAACTACAACTCTAAAACTCAAGGTCAATGCCAGTATTTTCATGTTGGGAGTTCTGTGTGCCAGATTTGGTTGAATTCCATTGTTGATGGAATTCTCTGAATGCTCCCAAATGACAAAATCAATTCTCCCCCAACCCCACCAGTATTCAAATGTGGGCATATGGGGTATTTGTGCCAAATTTGGTCCAGTGAATGAAAATACATCCTGCATATTAGATATTTACATTACGATTCATAACATTAGCAAAATTACAGTTATGAAGTAGCAACGAAAATGATGTTATGGTCGGGGGACACCACAACATGAGGAATTAACTGTATTAAGGGGTCATGCCATTAGGAAGGCTGAGAACCACTGCTCTACAGTGTAGATGCAGCCTTGGTCTTCTCTCATAAAAGCTTACTCCTCCTTCTGAAATATTGATTTGCTTTGTGATTGAAAGATCAAGATAGATTAAAATTAGGATTTATAAACATAGCATCGATAGCTACCAAATCTGTTTCTCTTCTTTCTATTGCTTTCTCATCTGATCTCATCCTTCTTGTAGTCCAGCAATTCAACAACATTGGCACCGAAATAGTCTTCCCCCCTTTTCACAGATTTCCAGTTCTAATGTTTACACATTGTTGACTGCACACCATCGCATGATTACAGACAGTAATAATTTGAGATCAAAATTCTTATCAAATCTCAAGTCTATAAAGCATACCCGGGGGGGGGGGGGGGAGCCTATTGAACTCTACTATTCTGGAGGCATGCATTAGGATTGCTCTGAAAATAAATAAGAAGCAGCCCATAAGTTGTTCTGACATGATTTGGCAGTGCATTGCTTAATAATGCCAATATCGTGGCCTTTCTGCATGCACAAAGGGGTGAGATTGCTTTTTCGTGAGCCATCATCAATAACTGGAGCCCAGCCAAACAATGCTGCACCATATCCATCCAGACCTACCTTAAATGAAATGTCAACCTGCCATTTCTGGGTTTGAGTGTTTGCTGCAAAGCTTTCTCTTTCTCTTTCTTCCCATCGCCAGCCCTTCTCTCCACCCCTCGGTTACTAAGCAACCAAATGATAAGGCTGTGCATGTCCAGCAATAACTTACACGGCATAATAATTTTTTTTATTTCATTTCTTTAAAAGGAAAATAATGAAATATTCCAGGACAGTCTCGCCTCGCAATGAGCAAATCATTTCCAGAAAGCATTAACCTTCAAAAGGCACACACGGTCAAGGGATGGGAATACCTCAAAATATCAATCTGAAATATAGCCATTACATAACTTACTTTATAGATCTCAGTGTTCTATAGACCTTGTCTTTTTGCTTATTTTAATTGCTTATATTGTAAGATTTATGAACATTTACTCACCTCTAAACCTTTAGGATTGGGAATGGACAACATTGCATAAATATCACCCATGATCTTCTCTAGCCAAGGCTAAGAATTTATAAGGCTGCAAATTCCTTGTTTGCATGAGAATAAATTTCATGAACGGCGGGATTGACTTCCAAATAAACAAGTGCAGGAATCAATTACATCCTGTTCGTTGTAATGATACTGGCAGATGTGTGGGGCAGTGTGCCAAGCATGTTTATGCTACAATACATTCAGTGAAACTCAATTGCCCTCCCTCAATGAAGTCCCATTGAAGTAAATTGAGTTTGCTTGTTTGTTTATTTATTTACCATATTTGTACACCGCCTTTCTCAGCCCGAAGGCAACTCAAGGCGGTTTACAGTCGGCAACAATTTGATGCCTCAACAAACATAAAAAAACAATTAAAATATTTAGCATATAATATAAAAACCATATAAAACCAATAAAAACATAAATCATCAGCATCACCATATTAAAATAATTTTCCAGTTGCATCGTCCAGTCGTTTCGTAGTTCTGTATTTACCTGTTATGCTGCATTTATGAAAGTTTGCTCAAAGAGCCAGGTTTTGACTTTTTTACAAAATGTCAGGGGGGAGGGGGCTGATCTAATATCCCTAGGGAGGGTGTTCCACAGCCAAGGGGCCACCACTGAGAAGGTCCTGTCTCCCTTCCCCACCCTACGCATCTGTGAAGAAGGCGGGACTAAGAGCAGGGCCTCCCCAGACGATCTTAGACTCCTAGATGGTTCATAAGGAGAGATACGTTTGGACAGGTAAGCTGGGCCGGAGTGTAGTTTACTTCTAAGTAAGTGCTGTATCTCTACAGCTGGAGCTATCTGCAGGACTAAATTTAAGGGTTTTTGGCACTAAAACCTTCACACTTAACAAGCAAGCTTTGGTAAAATATAAATCATGCTACAATGGATATGGTATAACATTTTCACTCGCATATACAAGGTTCAAATCCCTATTCACTCTTAAAGCTGGCTGACCGGGGCTGATATTTATTTTATCGTGTCAGAAGCAAATTGAGAATAAAGTTACAATAGAGTCTCGCTTATCCAACCTTTGCTCATCCAACATTCTACGTTATCCTACACAGTCTGCCTCATGCCCGGATCCACAGTTTTTTCAATACATTGCGATTTCTTGGTACTGAATTCATAAATTCAGTAAATTATTACATAACACTACTGTGTATTGAACTGCTTTTTCTGTCTACTTGTTCTAAAACATGTTTTGGTACTTAATTTGTAAAATCATAACGTAAATTGATGTTTAATAGGCTTTTCCTTAATCTCTCATTATCTAACATTTTGCTTATCCAACGTTCTGCCAGCCCATTTATGTTGGATAAGCGAGACTCTACTGTATAATGTATTTTTTAAAAACACAAGCAAACTGAAGAACTTGGCATTATGCTAAATTTCCTCTGACTAGAAGCTGGCCACTTGGGGTGCCTCAAGTGTTGCTGTAAGAACTTACTCCATTGTGCGTGTGGCAGGGCTCAGGCTGCCTTGTAGTAAGTGGTCTGTGGTTTGCTCTTGAGATGTCAATGCCTTGGTCATTTCATTTCTTAAGATTGGCTACTTACTTCCTGGCAAGTCTGTTCAGCGGTGGTGCAATCTGTGTGCCCAGGAGTGAATTTCTCTCAGTATCAGCCACTGTTTGGGGTTTGGGTTTTACCTGCTACTTTTGGATGCTTTTGAGGTGTTTTCAGTATCTCCAGAAATCTTAACAGTTGGTAAGTTGTTGACATGCTGGCTGATATCTGAACAGAGGATGGGCCAGAGATGTCAATGCCTTGGTCCTTTCATTGCTGACTACTACTTCCTGGCAAATATCAGGTGGTGCAATACCTAAACGGTATAATTTCTCCAGTGGTGTTGGGCATAGATATCCTGTGATAATGCGGCATATCTCATTAAGAGCCACATCCACTATTTGAACATGGTGAGATGTATTCCACAATGGGGCTAATGGGAGTTGAAGTCAAAAACCTAGGGTGCATTTACACTGTGGAATAAGTGTAAGTGGCCTTCAGAGGGCTTATAAACTGGGCACATTTCCCCCTTCAATTTCTTACCGATTACTTTGCGTTCAAATGCATTTTATGGAAAAGAACTCCATAGCGTTCATCAGATTCTAAAAGAAACAGGTACCCCCAAAATGAAGAGAAAAAAAGACTTCTTAGCAGTAACATAGAAAGCTTTGATGTTGTTTGTATTGTTTTTTCTTTTATGTTTGTGTAATGTTTTATTGAAACCTAATAAAGACTTTTTTTAAAAAAAGCACTTACAGATAGTGGCCTCCTTAATTTTTGCATCACTTATTTCAAGACTGCTAGTGTCAGTGCTACTATTCAGCTTGTACCATCTGCCAATTTTGACTTAGAAAGTAAGTTGCCTAATATTTGTATAGTTGAAATGCATCCTGAGTTCCTCAGACCTCCGTGTATCTATTCCACTGACCAGACCGATCTGGGATTTCGGTCTACCACTCTGCCATTGACAACCATCCAATGCCAAGGCAGTGGGTCTGTATTCCTGACATAAATTGTTTGTTGCGGATTTGGCCATAATAACATGTTTGTTGTGGCGATGGCTGTAATTTGACAGCTCTGGAATTAAAGAAAACATGGAAATCCTGAATATAATTCTCTACGCCTATTTTTCAAACAAATAAAAAGTAAATATAATTTAGAACATATGTTATCCTGATATTTAGTCAGCTTCCAACATACCAGCTTGTGTTTCAGTGTTGTCATAAAGTATTCCAGAAAAAGTCTCTCACACTCACACACAAAACATTTCACCAGTGGGATGAAACATTACATTCTTTATCTGCTCTCATATTACGGTAAAAGCAGCCAATCTGTTAAAAGAGGATGGATACAGTGACCTCCTTTGACTTTCCTCGGTATATCTCACAGATTCAAACCTTTTTTTAAAAAAAAACCAGGCTTGTCCATTTGAGGCTGGGTTATCTGCAAAAGGATCTATCCTCAGTTCTGACAAGTGCTGACTTTGTGCAATCTCTGCAAGCATTTGCTCACCGTGTGCCTATCAATTCACTGTTTAAGGAAAAATGCCTTTGCTATTTAACAAAACCCGAATGTTTAGGAAAACAAGTGACAGAAAATAATAGAACCACAGGTAGTTCTCTCCCCTTGCTTCAACAGCTTTCATTCCTTTGCACTGCTTTCCTTTGGCTTGTTTGACAGGCTCAATAGAAGAATAGGGTCCTTTTCCTATTCTGTAAAAAAAACTAAAAAACAAGACACATTGAAAGAGGGGAAGTCTATTGATTGCTTCCGCACAACACCACTGGAGAAATTATACTGTTTAGCCAATATTGCACCATCTGACATCTGTCAGGAGGTAGCAGCCAATAACGAAAGGTCCAAGGCGGTGACATCTTCGGCCCACCCTCTGTTCGGATATCAGCCAGCATGCCAACACCTTAAATAACGAAATAGCTTTCTAAGCTGTACAGAGATATTCTCAAGAACACCTCAGCAAGAGAGAGTCCAAGAGTGGCAGGCTAAAACCAGAACTTCAATCCATGGCTGATACCAGATGAGAAACTCCCCTCTGGGAACACAGAAGACTGGACAACTTGGAAGGCGCTGAACAGACTGTGCTCTGGCACCACAAGGTGCAGAGCCAATCTTCAGAAATGGGACTACAAAATGGAGTCCATGACATGCAAGTGTGGAGAAGAGCAAACCACAGACCACTTACTGCAATACAGCCTGAGCCCTACTATAGCAACACAGAGGCATTCCAAGTGGCCAGCTTCTGGTCAACGGACATTTAGTATAATGGCAAGTTTTTAACTTCATTTGTGTTTTTAAATACATTATAACTGCACCCTCAATTAACTTCTGACACAATAAATAATGTTCAGATTAGCACATTTCTTCTTACCAAATAAAGAGGAAGAAGAGTAAATTACCCTTATCAGTGTCTTTATGTCCACCTGTAGGTTTCCTAAAAACATTATTTATTACAAAATTCTGAACTGAATGGATTATCCATTTTGAGAACAAGCTGGTATATAAATTCAAACAAAACCAAATTATGCTTTGATGAACTGCAAGGTAGTTACTACATTCTTAAGCAAGAATGAATAGTCATAACTATGAAGAGATGCACCCTTGCTTTGCATATTTAAAACATGGAAGTTGTAGTTGAGAGAGGACATTAACAAAAGCCTGGTGTCAGGCAATATTTAGATCACTATTGAGACCTATAATTAAGCAGAATTACATACCTAGATTATCATGGAGTCCATGTGTAAGCCACCCCGAGTCCCTTGAGGGAGATGGTGGCGGGATAGAAGAATAAAGTTGTTGTTGTTATTATCATGGAGTTTACAATGGAGTTGAGAGTGCCATATTCCATGGCTTTTAGATATGCTCATGCCACTTACCCGATCTTCATCCCTTGGATATTTTTTAATTCAAGGCATAATCATTTCTCTGCCCTGCACCTTGTGTGACTGTATTTTTCTTCCTTGTGCGTATTGTTAATTGTCATAAAGAAAAAGCTCTCCCCACTATTAATGTTTCCCCAAGCAAATACAACTACAGTGTTCCCTTGCTTCTTCACAGTTCACTTATTGCAGACTCGCTGATTCGCTTTTTTAAAAAAGTGAAACCTCTTGCCAAAGCTGCTTCTTCCCTCTGGAGGCGGCTCTTCTTCCCTCCTCACCCTCTTTACCTTCTTCTGCCTCCTCCTTGTCGCTGCCTGGGCCTCTTGCCATCACTTGGGCCGTGCGATTGAGGAGGCGGCGGAGGCGGCGCGGGGCCCAAGCGGCACCAAAAGGCCCAGGCAGCGACGAGGAAGAGGAGGAAGGTAAAGAGGGTGAGGCGGGAAGGTAAGGGGGCATCCTTACTTTGCGAAATTTCACTTATTGCGGATGGTCCTGGAATGTAACACCTGCGATAAGTGAGAGACTACTGTATTACACTTCCTACTACCATTGTGGGATGTTCTTTAGCATGACTGTCAGGCTTTTCAATGTTTCCATCCCTTAACTATTCACACAGTCTTGAAATGCAAGTTTATTTATTTGCCCTTACGCCATCATTTCCTTGAAATCCGTGTGCTCAACCTGTGTGGCTTTGAAGCACACACATGACATATTGAACACTAAACTTCTCACGTAAGAGAAACTACCTCATGTGGCAAAGTGAATTCTGTGTCCTCTTCCTTTATGAGTCAGGGGAAACTGAGTAATTTGGTTAGCAATTGGATTGGGTCACAGAAATGTGTGTATGGTTAGAAGGTGGAATCGCAACAGTTTAAGAAAAATGTTAGGATGTGTGAAAACAAGAGATGAGTCAGACTTGAAAATGTCTCTCTGCAAATGCTGGCAGTTAAGCAAAAACGGATTGAGACAGTGCCACCCAGCAGGTTGCCAAATAGCATCTGAGTCCCCAAAAGGCAAACTCTGGAAACAGCCTTCCTAAGAAAATTGCAGTTGAACTTAGAATTTGGCCACCTTCTCTATTTCTGTCATCTTTTCTAAGCCGAAAAGCTGGCGTTGTCCGTAGATCCTTCCAAGGTCATGTGGCCAGCATGACTGCATGGAGCGCTGTTATCTTTCTGCTGGAGCGGTACCTATTGATCTACTCACATTTACATGTTTTCACACAGCTACATTGGCAGGAGCTGGGGCTAACAGCGGGAGCTCACCCCACTCCCCATATTTGAATCACCAACCTTTCTGTCAGTAAGTTTAGCAGCTCAGTGGTTTAACCCGCTGCGCCACCAGAGGCTCCTCCAAACATACTTAGCGTAGCTGATATCCTTTCAGTTTCCTTTAATTAACAATGTATGCTACGAGCATGGCCGGATTACCCATAAGGCCAGACAAGGCCATGGCCTCGGGCGGCAGATTTTGGGGGCGGCATTTCCGGCCCTGAAGGAAGGAGTGAAGGAAGGAGTGGCGCCCGCCCGCGGGACAAGGAGCCGGGGGGAAGTCCCACCGCCCCTAGGGCGATTGACGCGGCGGGCGCCACTCCTTCCCTCAGTGAAGGGAGGAGGTGCACCGGTGCGAGCATGGCAGCGGGGGAAGCCACGTGAGTCTCCCTAAGGGCGGGACTTCCGGCTCCACCCCTCCTCCCTTCAGTGAAGGGAGGGGGCGGAACCGGCGTGACGCACAAGGCGCCGCCGGAAGTCCCGCCCTTAGGGAGACTCACACAGCTTCCCCCGCCACCCCCCCCCCCACTCGCTCGTGCCCCAAACACGAGTGGGGCGGCGGTGGGGAAAGCCGCGTGAGTCACCGTAGCGGCGGGACTTCCAGCGGCGACTTCTTCTCGCCGGTTCTGCCCCCCTCCCTTCACTGAGGGAGAAGGCGCCGCTGGAAGTCCCGCTGCTACGGCGACTCATGCGGCTTTGCCCCCCGCCGCCCCACTCGTGTTTGGGGCACGGGCGAGCGGGGGGGCGGCGGCGGAGGAAGCCGCGTGTGTCTCCCTAAGGGCGGGACTTACGGCGGAGCCTTGTGCGTCACGCCTGCCCCGCCCCCGCAAGAGGCCCCGCCCCCGGGGGCGGTGTTTAGACCGGGCGGCCTCGGGCGGCATAGGCCGCTAATCCGGCCCTGGCTACGAGGGGTGCCTTGATTACTGGATTTGTAGTTGCTTCAATAGCTAATACTTGCCACTTTCTCTTACACATACTGGCCATCCTGCCTGGCAAAATATATGCACAAATTACATAATGAACAAGTTGGCTTAGTCTCCTCAAATCCTTGAATAGGGTCTGGTGAGTTGGTGCATTTACTGAAACCAGGGGGAATAAAAGCACCAGTCTGCAGTCTAGCACTTCAGAGCCCAGAAAGTGTAAATATTTCCCCTGTGAGTTATTTTACTTATATCACCCTAATTGAAGTCAATTAGATGAATCACTTGGGGGAAAACAATTCCTATGGCTATCTACAGTGTTAGGCCCACGATATAACCATATACAGGTACAGTACATTCTGTTAAAATCAATTGACAACATGAGTCACAAGTTAGAGGTTTCATATGGAAAATAATAGAGATGTGGGAAAGAGTTGGTCTGTCTCAGCTGGAGAGTCGTCTTTTACATTTTACAAATGGTTAGTCAGAAAAGTATTAACAGTCAATCAGGGCAGGTTTTAAGCAGAGGATTGTTCCTGTTCCCCAGTTAGCAAGACGTCCCTCATTTGTCCTGTCTAGGGGCCCTTCCACACAGCGATATAAAATCCCACAATATCTGCTTTGAGCTGGGTTGTCTGAGCCCACACTGCCATATATTCCAGTTCAAAGCAGATAATGTGGGATTTTATTCAGCTGTGTGGAAGGGGCGTGAGTCCTATATTTGTGACCATCTGAGTGGAGGATTGGGATGGAGAATCAATGGTCCTCTTGGTGCTGTTAGATTGTAATACTTATCATCCCCAGCCAATATGGCCAGGGATTACAGAAACTATCATCTGTGTTAGATTAGCATTTAAATAAACAGCATATACAGACATCAAAGAACAGACAGCAGCCAACAGCTTCTGCAGTACAAATATTAAAACAAGGTGTGTGGCATCATTATTCATAACAGTTCGTTCAGTGTTTCTTCCAGGAGATTGTCTAATTCGAAACAATGCAGTTGAAACAATCAAGTCACATGCAGGAACTCCTTTGAGAATCTCCTGTGTGGGCTAAAACCACCAGACCTATCGATCAGTGCCTACAGGTACTTGACACTCATTGGATTGTTTGCCCCTTCTGATATATTAAATTTAATTGGTAGGCTGAAATGACCCCAGCACCATCTTTAAATCCTAGAATATGAAAATGAGGGAGAATTCTGGGTTTGTAGTATAGTGAGGTTGTTAAAGGTAAACTGGCTGGGATTTCTGGGAGTTGTAGGCCAAAACAGCTGGGGATGCACAGGTTGAGAACCACTGCTCTAGTGTGATGTGGTCCATTCAACAACTTGGGAAGATAGTGGAAAGTATCCCACAGGGTTTGGTGAAAGGAAGAAAGCAGCTTGCATGGCCATGGCAACACAGGGAGTGTTTTGCCAATTTGCTTGTTGTTTGGGATGTATGTTCCTATCTTAGTTGCTTTGAGGGGCATATACAGGATTGTTGTTTTTTTTGTGTGGTGTGGGTGTGCAATCATCTCATCTAGGACTTTTGAGGGAGCTATTGGTGCTGAGGTGGACAGAAGCTAATTAAGATCCTGCAGCAGGCAGTTCCGCAGTTCCCTGATGTCCTTTTTCTTTCTTTGTTTGGCCCAGTCGCATGGTACAGGTATGTTGGTTTAGTATTTTTCAGTTCCTTATACCATCTGAACGCCACGTTCCACCTTGGATTCTGGGCTTTGGCAGGCCGGCTCATCGGCAGGCCGGCTATGTGGGCATCCCTAGAGGCTCTGCTACGCCTGGGGACCTGAACAGTCGATGATCCATCCGGTTGGGATGTATAATTCCCCAAAGCACCGGGGACTTTGCAAGGCACTGGGACCTGGCTCTGTTTGCCTCATTGGATCGCCATGGGCTCTTCATGTAGATTTTCCATTGAAAGGACTATATGGACTTTTCTGGCTTCTCCAAGCCTCCCTGGACTGTTGGGCCCCGCAAAAGGCATGATTATGGACTTTTTGCCCCAAAAGGCCTTTCTCCTTCAACCACCCTATGGACTTTTCCCCCTCCTGAACTCAAGGACCCATTTCAATCCTTTCTGTTGTTTACCTGGACTGTTGGATTTCCCGAGGAAGAAGCAACGCCAAATTGTTTGCTTCCAAAATGACCTTTTCTTATTTGGGCTACAGTGGAACAATGCATAAGATGGTGCCCTCTCGTCCCAAATGTTTGTATGCTTTTCCCTTTTACCATTTTCCTATTGTTGTTTTATGTTATAAAAAAACCTCACTGGGAACCTTGTGCTGAGGATCAGGAGGGCCACAGTCTGACTGTTTCCTTACAAACCAGCCAATATTTTACGATTGCATGACCATATATAGGTAGATGCCAGACCTTTTCTCAGGGTCTTTCTCCCTGAAACCCCCACTGGGTCTACCTGCCTGTGCTTTATTAATCTCTGAGGCTTTGTCTGTTAATAGAAGCATAGGCATCTTTCATAAAAGATCATTATTTCATAACTTAAACTAGTGCAGAACGCGGCAGCTCGCTTGCTGCTAGGAGCCCCACGAACGGCACATATAACGCCACTCCTGCACGAACTGCACTGGTTGCCTATTGAATTCCGGGTCTCCTTCAAGGTGTTAGTTCTGACTTTCAAGGCCTTACAGTATATGGTTTGGGGCCAGTGTACCTGAAGGAGCGGCTTACCCCATATGCACCCAGAAGATCACTGCGTTCAGAGGGGCTTAATTTACTTGAAGTTCCGGGCATGAAGTCTTGTAGGCTCTCTTTCACGAGACAGAGAGCATTTTCAGTAGCGGCACCTGTTCTGTGGAACTTGCTGCCGCCAGACACGAGCCTTGCAGGACCTGATGGCATTCCGCAGATCCTGCAAGACCTGGCTCTTCAGACAAGCATTTGGAGTCTGATAGCACTCGATCGACGCTCACTAGCTTGTCATACCACCACCACCCCTATGAACCAGCTCTGGTTGTGATTTTATATGACTGTTTTAATGGAATTTTATGTGTTTTTAATCATGTTTTATATGCTGTTTTATGTGTTCATATGCTGTTTTACATGTAAACCGCCCTGAGCCTTGGGAAGGGCGAGTTATCAAATCGAAATGATAAATAAATAAAATAAATAAATAAGGTTATTCACATGGGGGTCGAATCTCCATGCATGGCCACAAAGACTTGTTCAAACCCGCCATTTTACAGAGAAACCAAACTTCTGCTAATCAATGGTTTCCCAGAAAACAGGGAAGTATCGATCTAGGGCAAAACTGTTTATTTTCAAACCAAGACAATAGCCAGGCTAGCTAGAAGGACAAGCCAAAGTCCTTGCTTGCCCCAAGGGCATATTAACACCACTTAATCCCGTCATCAAGATCAGTTTCATTGTTTTTGCCATTTTGTCCTGCCTCCCTGATCTTCTCATTGGTTGGATTGCAAGAGGCGCTAGCTTGCGATTGGCCAAGGGTTGCCGGCTGGCTTCCTGACACTCAGCTGTTTACAACATTCTAACCAAGCAGCTGGGAGTGCACATAGCCAGGGCGGGCACCAAATTTGAATCTGCATGGACTCAGAAAGTATTAATGCTTTGTATTTTGCCAAATAAAGTATGTCAGCTTTGCGGAAAACTCAGGACTTGTTGCTGTCATCCTTTTTCATCTGGGACAGAACCTTCTCTCGGTGAGCATGCTTCTGGATCTTGGTGAGACAATTGAATTGGGTTTTGGGGAAAACTAGTGCTTCCAAAGGTCCACCGAGGTTATTTTTGGGATCCTCGCTTTTAGAGGCGGTCAGGGCTTTCAGCCCCATCTGGGCAGAGCCCCCATTATTTGGGTTCGACTACACTATTACCATCTTCCGAGTTGTAAATGTTGTGCTTCTTTGAGTATCATCAGTTTGCCTTCAACTACATTAGCTGATTGTGACTGTGCTTTTTATGAGTAAGGGCATTTTGAGTTGCACCAGTCCCTCCTCTGTTTTTACTCAGCTTCTTGGACAATTTTGTTCCAGAGCTTTATCAGTTGGCTTTCTCCAAAATACGTGCTGGCACAGTAAGCTGCGAGTTCAATGAGTTCCTTTGTGTTCTGAAGTTGAAAGCTAACTCCCACATTGTATTGTGTTCAGCAAGTTAACTTTTGTTTTGTTCCAACAGTTTGCCTTCTGCAAAATGGACATTTGGGGAACAGTCATGCCCACCATAGCAAACACTTTGCAAATGGACAAGCCTTAACAAACAGCACTTTGCGATGGCTAGTCGCAAAACTAATTCCAGATGTGCCCACCAGCCTCAGAATATTGTCAGGATTGCTGAGGATTTGAATTAACTTAGTAACCTATGTCCTTAAATACTCCATGAATCAGATTTCCACAGCTCTAGTTCTGCTGCTCCCTTCACCATTTTCTATTTTCTGCTAGGTTTTATAGCTTTGGGCAAACCATATCTAATGGGAGCAACCATATGTTCCTATTCATATGTATTCACCATTCAGATTTGAAGTAGGATAAGAGTTAATCCACTTTTCATAACAGATGTCATACATGGGTGAATGAAACTGAACCCTCTCCTCTTCCTGCTTTTTATCTGTTTTCTATCTGTTGGAATAATGATGACAAGTAGATAACTGCATCATAAAAAGAAGCAACCTAAGCAACACTTGTCAGGTTTTTTTTTAAGGTAATAGGCACAATTTTAAGGGTGACTTAAAAATAAAGAGCCAATTAACTTATCTAGGTGTTGTTGGAGTGTGCTGGGTGCAAACAGGAGTTACAAGGGTGGGTAGCATTGTCCAGTTGTAGTTGTCTACCTTAATGTTTTTTCCAACATATGGCAAATCCAAAGTGAATCTATTCTGGTCATCCTGCCTCAGTTAAGGTTTGCCATTGCCTTCCTCTAAGACTGAGAGATTATGACTTGCCCATGGTCACCTAATGGATTTTTCTGGCTGAGCATGTATTCCAGCCCTGGTTGCCTTGCGTCTTGGGGTGCAAATACTCTACAGAATTAATGCAGTTTGACATCTCTTGAACTGCCATGGCTCAATACTATGAAATCCTGGGAATTGTAGTTTGCCGAGGGCTAAAGACCCTATAAAACTACAATCCCCAGGATTCCACAGCATTCAGCCATGGCAGTTAAAATTGGTATCAACTACATTAATTCAATAATTGCACCATTAAGCCAACTCTCGAACCACTATGCCGTGCTAGCTCTCACTTAGAGAGTAAAGATAAAGGTTTTCCCCTTGTTGCGGTAAGAAACATAAAATAAGGCATCTTCATCATCTTACATCAAATGAGAGAGCAAAAATAAACCTTGAGTAAATGGCTATTCCACCATAGCCTCCTCTAGCGTAGCTTCTCCCCAGAGCAAAGCCTTTGAGCATAGATCTCCTCAGAGAAAAAGCTCTCCATAAGTTCTCCTTTAGCATCTCTCCTGGAACTGTATTCTAAAAACTCATACAGATATAGACCCTTGGGTGTGGCTCAAGCTTGCTGGTTGACCTACATTACCAGCTGTACATGATAATTACCACTATAAGATTTTTCTTTAACACACACACACACACTTGGTCCTGCAATGACTTATCGCAACACTCCTGACATTAAGTCCAGTCATGTCTGACTCTGGGGGTTGGTGCTCATCTCCATTTCTAAACCAAAGAGACGGTGTTGTCCGTAGACACCTCCCAGGTCATGTGGCCTCCATGATGAATGTTGTTTGTATCTAATCTTCACAGACTTGTATTAATAGTTATCACTGCCTCAATGTTTACAAGACTGCTTTGCTTCATGACCTCTTTGTTCAGTACTTCTTTTGTTTGGCCAGAAACAAAATGGGCGATGTTCTGGTTGAACAGACTGGCTAAATCAACCTCCTGAGCAATGGGGAGAGAATTTAAACTTGACTCTGACCCTCTGTATAGAAAGTCTTGCACTGAAACTGTATTATTAGCACTTAATGGATCTCTCTATCAGGTTGGGAACAGCTGTTGCCAACTATATATACCGTCGTGCCCGCACTTGATTGGACCACTGACATAATGCTGCACTTTTTATCTAACTCAGAAATGAAATTATGTTCTTGGAGCTCCCTTAAGACCTACTCTTTGCATTAATGTTTCTTTATTTAGATATACTCATATACCCATAAAATCGTATTGTACATAATTATGAATCTCCACCAACAAGTTACTTAAATACCAAGGCACCAAAGAGACAGGATTTGAAGCAAAGGGGCATTTTTAAAAATCATACCGGCATATGTTGCAGCAAAAAATATGAAGTTGCTCTTAGTGTATTAAGTATCAAAAAATAAGGGCACTGCATTCATTAATGCTTGATTTCCAGCATGCAAAAATGTGTTCTTTCAGAAGAGTATTGTGGACTAGTAGTTCATTCCTGGCTAAACAGCTAGATCCAGATCCATCATGCCATGATGCAATTGTTAGTGAGTGGCCCTTTCTCCATTCTAGCTGCCAAAGATCTGGTTTGAGGGGGGAAAGAGCAGGGAGCATCTTCTGGGTTTAATCCTTCTCTGAGGGCAGGGAGTTGTCCAGTTAATGATTTGTAAACTGCTCTGGGGTAGGGCACAAATTGTTGTTTTGTACCTTCATTTCAGACCCATGGTGGCCTTCAAGTGAATGTGCCAAGATTTGTTCAAAAGATATTTCCCATTGCCCTCCTCTGAGGCTGAGAGACTGTCACTCAGTGGGTTTCCATGGCCAAGTGGTAATTCAAACCCTGTTCTCGAGTAGTAGTTAAATTTTCAAACCACATCACCACACTGGCTCTGGTAGGATTGAGAACTGAACAACTTGAACCGCCTGACATTTGTCAGGAAGAAGAAACCAATAATGAAAGGACCAAGGCATTGGCATCTCCAGTCCATCCTCTGTTCAGATCTCAGTCAGCACACCAATGCCTTAAATCAAGAAATTGCTTTCTAAGATCTACTGAGATACTTGCATGGACACTCAGCAAGCAAGAGTCCAAAAGTGGCAGGCTAAAACCAGGACCTCAACCCATGGCTGATACCAGATGAGAGACTCCCCCCTGGGCACACTGAATACTGAACAAATTGTGCTTTGGTACCATGAGGTGCAGAGCCAATCTTCAGGAATGAGGCTACAAAGTGGAGTCCACGACATGTGAGTGTCGAGAAGACCAAACCACAGACCACTTACTACATTGCAGCCTGGGCCCTGCCACATGCATAATGAAGGACCTCCTTACAGTAACACCAGAGGCACTTCAAGTGGCCAGCTTCTGGTCAAAGGACATTGAGTATAATTCCAAGTTTTTATCTTTGTTTATGTTTTAAATACATTATAACTGTACCCTCAATTAGCTTCTGACACAATAAATAAATACTGGCTCTAGTATATATACTCTAAATTAATAAATATGCTGTTTATTTTACTACTATCACCATCATGGATGTTTATTATACCCCTTTCTTTCTTTTTCCTGTTACCTAACCGGCAGGGTGCCTTTCCAGCCAAAGAGTTAATAGATAAATAATGCTTTATTTATTTTATAAATATTTTGAAAACATTTTCAGGGCTGGATCTTCAGGCACACACACACACACAATTGCCGTGCCATCCAACAAAGGGAGACCCCATATCCTTTGCCTCCCCCTGCCATGCTATAGATGCCAGATGAGCAGGTGGGACTGGACCTTATTGAGACTAACAGGGAGAGAGGGAAAACTGTGCCACTGGTGCAACTAGAAGAGTAACAACACTAGCGGTGAAGGAAAAGTAGCAGAAAGGAGGTGAAATTGGGTTAATGCTGGGCTACCAGCAGTCGCACTGTTTCATGAGATGCAGAGTCAACCTTAAGAAATGGGGCTACAAAGTGGAGTCCATGACATGCAAGTGTGGAGAAGAGCAAACCACAGACTACCTATTACAATGCAGCCTGAGCCCTGCCACATGCACAATGGTGGACCTTATAGCAACACCAGAGGCACTCCAATTCGCCAACTACTGGTCAAAGGACATTTAATAGAATGCTAAGTTTTTCAACTTTATGTTTTCTCAAATACATTGGTTCGTTCCTGACATGATAATTAAATATTAAATAAAAAAAATAAAAACCAGCAGTTGTACAAATGAGAATCCGGGTACCAACACATCAGCAAATCTTTATTTTACTGATTTAGTACTGCCTTTACAAGCATCTGAGAAGTCAAATTTGTTCAGGTCAGCAGGTCAAATAATCTTCCCATGACAATGGAGATATTTCTGGCTGTAACCTTGACTACTATATCAGTACAGACAACCAAGTCCAAAGTTTGTCCTCCCACATGCAGTACAGTAGATATTACCTGAGATAGGTAATGTTATGAAAGGATGGCCTCAAAATTTATTTTAGTTATACTCAACAAAAGTAGCTTAGGTAATGGGTTTGTGAAGCAGGAGAGAGATAGTACATCATCAACACAGAATCCCTATCCAATTTCAATCACCCAGTGCTGGATAGAGTCCTTCCAAAGTTGCAACTAGTTGCATAGCATTTTGTGATTAGTCAGCTGAGATTGTTATAAAATATATCAAGGTCTCTCTACCCCCACTTCTCTCAAACTTAACTTGGTGCTATAACTGAGGAGGTATCTGGAAAAGATTTACACTTCCCTCTAATCTGCCATTTATCTCCTCTACTTTATGCCCTTTGGACCCTGTAAATTAATTCCTAGAAAAAAATCAATATACTCAAAATGAAAAACAAACATAGAGCAAACAAAGCAAAGCACATGGAGGATCCTGGCCAAATCACACCCATTCAATTGGGTCAGCAAGCATGATAAAGAAATTAAAGCTGATTAGTGTGACTTCTACTTAATTGTAAATACAGTGTTCCCATGCTACTTCGTGATTCACTTTCAGCGGACTCGCTGTTTCGACGGTTTTTGCCTCCCAGTTATGAATGGCTGCCGTTGCCCAGAGTGGCATTCTAATCCTGCCTCCTGGCAACGATGGAGTGTGGAAGGGAGTTTCACCCTCCCCCTTGGGAGAGATGCAGCCAATCAAGAGAGATTACAAAACAAAGCAGAGATAGCTAACAAAAAAAGGTGTGTGGTGCCTTTAAATCTCTCGTCGCTTCTGCCTTATCCTCGGAATGCGATATACATATATAGCGTCCCTACTTCACGGATTTTCACTTTTCGTGGGTAGTCCTGGAACGTAACACCCGCAATAAGTGAGGAAACACGGTATAGGTGGAGTGATCATATCTAGCCTATCCTCTCTTATGAACAGAAGACTTAAACTTCCAACTCTTCGTGACCTCATGGACCAGTCCACACCAGAGCTCCCTGCCGGCCATTGTCACCCCCAGCTCCTTCAAGGTCAAGCCAGTCACTTCAAGGATACCATCCATACATCTTGCCCTTGGTCAGCCCCTCTTCCTTTTTCCTTCAATTTTCCTCAGCATTGTTGTCTTCTCCAAGCCTTCCTGTCTTCTCATTATGTGGCCAAAGTACTTCATCTTTCCCTCTAATATCTTTCCCTGCAGTGAGCAGTCGGGCTTTATTTGCTGGAGTAAGGACTGGTCGGATCTTCTTGCGGTTCAAGGTACTCTCAGAATTTTCCTCCTTATGGTCCAGCTCTCACATCCATAGGTTACTATGGGGAGTACCATTGCTATTCCCCTATAATACTAATAATATGTATCATGAGCACCCCAGTTCTGTTCTGTTCCATTGTATTAAGGTGGTCTATCATGCATGAAAACTTCTACATGTTCAGGATCTGCATGGGAAGGACAGAGCTGGAAGTTCACATGTGTTTTTTCACAACATTAAAATTATCTTGTAACTTGTTTCTGTATGATCCACTATAATTATTATTCAAAACAGAACGTTCACATAACATACCAAGGCAATAGACCACAAATCCAAGCTTTGCAATGCAGTAACACTTGAATTAAGATCTCTATCTCACACTTTGGAAAAGAAGCATCATAGCCGATATTGGCTTCTGTTCCCTTCTTTAATTTGGTGCGTTCTACCCAAATACGCAATGTGGTTTGAGAGCATTTCTGTAGTCTAGAAGATAGAATACAGATTCTCATTTTTGTTTGTTTGTTTAATCAGTAGAGGCAGAAAAAATGTCATAAGGATTCATGTAGAATTACTATATTTTAAAAAGGGAATTTTGAGAGAATTATAAAATATAATTTTAATGCTGTAGGACTTGTCTATGCTATATGTCAATATAAATATTATTCATACCATTCTATATTTTGTATACTGCTTGATCCCTCTATTCACAGGAATACTTTCCAACACCCGTTGTGGATACCCAAAACTATTTTGACTACATTTGGACCAGAAGCATACCACAAAATCAAGCTGGGGGACTTAACAACAATTTGCAGCAGGCAGACAAACATTTCAGGGGGAAGGGGATATTTTTTGGAATATAAGGAAGTGAAACCATGGGTACTGAATTTGTGGATAGGGGGGGTCATATTGTATTCTCTGTGTGTATCCTCTATATACTTGTTTACTCAGCATTAAATATCACTGCATTTAAAATTGTTACCTTTTGTATGTGGACTTAAGATTCTGGCTCAAGTCCTGGCTCCAGGGTTTGTTTGTTTTTGCATCTGTTTAATAACTATAAAAGCCATTGCCACTTAAATACACATACATTTATTAGAGGAGGACTTGATTCATTGTTACTTTATAGAAGTAGTATTATAATTGCAAACACATGGAAGCAAACTGACTGCAAATCTTTGTTGCAAATCTAGGAAATTAGCTGGAGATCAAATTGACAATGTGAGTAATTAAGTAAAACAAGATAATATAGGAACTCAAACAACCCCAGGATAGTTTGCTATAAATGTACTGTTGAATCTCTGAGCCCATACCAAATTTATTTATCGTATTTTTATTACATTAGAAGCAAACCGGGGGTACAGTTGCACTGTATATAAAAAACACAAAGTTTAAAACCGGGTTTTAGCCTGCCACTTTTGGACTCTCGCTTGCTGAGGTGTTCCTGCAAATATCTCTGTAGATCTCAAAAAACTATTTCTTGAGCTAAGGTGTTGGCGTCCTGGCTGATATCCGAACAGGGGATGGGCCAGAGTTGTCACCACCTTGGTCCTTTCATTATTGGCTGCTACTTCCTGGCGGATGTCAGGTGGTGCAATACCAGCTAAACTGTATAATTTCTCTAGTGGTGCAGGGCATTGACATCCTGTGATAATGCAGCATGTCTCTTTAAGGGCTACATCCACTGTTTTATCGTGGTAAGACGTTTTCCACACTGGGCATGCGTACTCAGCAGCAGAGTAGAAAAGCACAAGGACTGATGTCTTCATTGTACCTGGTTGTGATCACCAGGTTGTGCCAGTCACCGTTTGTATGATATTGTTTCCAGCACCCACTTTTTGCTAGATACTTAAGCAGCGCTTCTTGTAGGTCAGAGGTAACTCCCAGGTATTTGGGTGCACTGCAATGCTCCAGTGGGATTCCTTCCAAGGTATTCTTCAGAGCTCAAGATGCTTGTCTGTTCTTAAGATAAAAAGTGTTTTAGATGGATTAAGAGTCAGCTGGTTTTCCCTGTAATAGGCAGTAAGAGCACCTAAAGCTTCTGTTCAACCATTTCAACGCTCTCTGCTTGGGCGGTGAAGGCACAATCGTCAGCATAGATGCTGTCCCTTCTGGCAGTGGCTGATCATTTTGGGGAGATGAGATAAGCCTCCCTGCTGGACTGCAGCACAGCCTGGTGTTTCACACCGGAAGCGACCAGAAGTGACTTGCAACATGTAAACATACCAAATCATATTTATTAAGACATTTTATGAAAAACAAAGCACATCTAAAATCAGAGAGGACCTCAAGGTGTTCCTCAGATGGGAATAATACCTTCTCGATTAATCTAGATCTTGAAAAGCTCAAAAATACATACTTATATGTACAATGTACAATGAGCCCTTGGTATCCCTTGGAGTTTGGTTCCAGGATCCCTGCTTAGGTCCTATTCTATACAATGGCATAATAAAATGGCTAAATTATTTTGGGATAGTTAAAAATATTTTCAAGCTTGAATCATTAGATGCAGGATCCATGAATTCAGAGGCCCAACTGTATATTATTTATTTTATTTATTTATTTATTTTGGGATTTTACCCCGCTCTTCTCAACCCCCAAGGGGGGACTCAGAGCGGCTTACAGTACGGCACAATTCGATGCCCACATAATAACAATATAAACCCCAAAACACTTCAACAATTAAAATACATTAAAAATACATTAAAATACAACTACAACTATATTACACTATATACACATGTTCTTCACAACTCCAATTTTGATAAAAACTTTTTTAAAGTATTATGATAATGACATAATGACAAGGAATATTCTATCTATTTTAGCTGATGATATCATACATTCTCTACTATTGCTTAACTTGCAACAGCTATTTTTTTAAAACCTCATAAAACCAAGCCATAATAAACTTGTGGCAGGAACAAATCGGCCGTGTTGCCATTTCCCCACCACCTTATGACTTTCTAAAACCTCCAGCTTTAGAAAGGAGAAAGTGTGAAGCGCTTTCAAAGACACCCAACACCTTCCACGGTGTCATCCTGACATGAACCTCTCAAGGCCAATTCTTCTGTCATCAGACAAGTTTTCATGCCAGAACTGAGCAACACAACTCTGCAAGCTGAGTTGGTCCAAAGAAGCCTTTATCTTACTACACTCAACACACTCTTGGCAATGTATAAATAATATGTTGACAGTCAGGGCAGAAAGGAAGAATTAAATTCCAGTAAATCAATTTTTTCTCTCACCGTGGCCCGTTGAAGATTACAGTGTTTGTGAACTATGGGAGTATCTTAATTTTCTCCTTAAAATAGAAACCATTTTCACCCTGCTGTTTAGTTCTTTGGTTACTACTGTATTTCCTTTTATGAATCTATTTTGAGAACCACAGTAATCTGAAACTCCATGTGGGAGAATACGACTGATATCAGAGAAGCTCCAGGAGGTAGCAGGAGTTGAATGAGATTTCGGTAACACCAGCTACAGCAATAGCTTCATTTGGTCTCCTGGCCCAAGAAGAAATACCTGTTTGAAAAGGTGGGCGATACCTACAGTGTGGCTTTTCAATTAGTATTTATTTTAAAAGAACAGGCCAGTCTGCTGTTTACTGGCTGGGCTGTCTTAGAGAGCACATACAATCAGGGCGTAGCTACTGGCTGATTTGAACTGTTCAAAACAAAAACTGGGAACTACAGTGATAGGCAGCAGCTGAACCCTGTACTCTATACCAAGTTTCACAGAGTATTGAGCTAGAAAAAGATAGGTGCACCTGGGCTTAATTAAGCAAACATAGAGGAAGGGTGTGCCTACCAGCAAGATGAATTTCAAATAGTATTTATATGCTGCCCAATAAATAGCACACAGTTGAGCTTGGATCTTGTGTCTGAACCTAATTAGATGTGACCGAGTGAATCAATACAAGTTACATAAATGGTGACTTGCTGAATTCCCATGGATTCAGTAGCTCTGCATATTTTCCAAGGACAGTACCAGGGCCCTTCCACACAGCCCTATATCCCAGCAACAAACAACCTCCTACCCAGGGTTATTCTTCTTGCAGTTAACACACATACACACACATATATACACCCAAACAAACACATAAAAACACACACAAAACACTTAGTCACATCACTACCTTCACATACATACCCAGACTTCCACACATCTCCTAAATAGTGCACAGCTACCGGTTTCGGGTTCAGCTATACACATATATACACACAACCCCCCCAAACACACACATATCACAGACAAACACACATATAAACACACACAAAACACATACATCATTTCCACCCCTTACACAGACTTCACATCTCCTAAATAGGGCACAGCAACGCACATTCACATATATATATAATTTCCAACATTTGTACCCTGTCCTTTGCAACCCCCGAAGGGGGACTCAGGGTGGCTTACAATGTCAACAATTTAATTTGCAACCAACACATACATAATACATACACAATATATCACAACATTACACAGTAAATAAAACCATGAAGTTAAAATCCATTTTAAAAACATTAACAACCATTTAGCCAAATCTAATCCAAATCAGCGTCCCAATACTCTGTCAGTTCACGTAAACATTGCAATCGCTATCAAGCCTGCTCCCCAGATGCCTGGCCCCAGAACCATTATTTAAGCTTCTTCCTGAAGGAGAGGATGGATGGAGCTGACCTAATCTCGCTGAGGAGGGTGTTCCAAAGGCAAAGGGCCACCACCGAGAAGTCCTTGTCTCTCGTCCCTGTGAAGAAGGCGGGACTGAGAGCAGGGCCTCCTCGGACAATCTTAAATATCTGCTTTGAACTGTCTGGAAGGGCCCTGAGTTCAAAGTGCAAAAGTTTTGGTGTGTGTATCAGGAGTGACTTGAGAAACTGTAAGTAACTTCTGGTGTGAGGAAATTGGTTGTTTGCCCAAGGGATGCCCAGATGTTCTGATGTTTTACCATTCTTATGGGAGGCTTCGCTTATGTCCACACATGGGGAGCGGAGGGGACAGAGGGAACTCAACCCGTCCTCCCCGGATTCAAACTGTCCTGCCAGCACAAGGGTTTAACCCATTGCGCCACTGGGGGCAAAAGTAGTCTGCCAACAATTAACTCAATGGAGGAGAGAAGAGCAGGAGTCTTGCCCTTCTCAGAAGTCTCTGGTATCAGCACACTGCTGCAAATTCCTTCAAGCTAGTATCTTATTCCTCACTAGCCGTTTCCTGCCACGCATTGCTGTGGCCAGGCCCGAATTACCCATAAGGCCACACTAGGCCACGGCCTAGGGGCGCAGCCGGGGGGAGGGGGCGCCAGATCTGGACCCCCAATTTTTTTTTAAAAAAAGTCAATCTTCAGGCATTTCTGTGCCTGCGCGCCATGCACGCCCGCCCCACACCCCCCCCCCTCAGTGTGGCTTGAGGAGGGAGGGAGGAGGAAGGAGGTGGGGCTTCCCTTCCTCCTCCTCCTCGCGAGGCACCCAACTTCCTTGAGTCAAGGAAGCCGGGCGCGTGGCGAGGAGGAGGGGGAAGGAAGGGAAAACAGGCCCCCGGGGGCGGGGCTTCCCTTCCTTCCTCCTCCTCTGCGATATATTTAATGGCTCTCACTGAAATAAATTTCCAAATATTTTGTCTTTATGGCTCTTTGAGTCAACAAGTTTCCTGACCCCTGAGATAAGGTTTTATTTTTAGTGTGGGTCTGAGTGATATGGGGGGGTACTAATTCCAAAGTGTGGCCTAGGGTGCAAAAGGGGGTTAATCCAGGCCTGGCTGTGGGCCAGTCTGTTTTGTGTGTGTTCTTTGCGGACAAAGTTGCACTGTGCTGTTGATGGGAGCAAGAGCAGGGCCTCCCCGGATGATCTTAGATTACGAGGTGGGACGTAGGGGTGGATGCGTTTGGACAAGTAAGCTGAGCCAGAACCATATAGAGCTTTATAGGTCAAAACCAGCACTTTGAGTTGGGCTCTGAGATGGACCGGCAGCCAGTGAAGCTGGCATAGCAGGGGGTGGTATGCTCCCTGTATGTCACCCTGGTTAGTAATCTGGCTGCCACCCATTGGACTAGCTGAAGTTTCCAAACTGTCTTCAAAGGAAGCCCCTCGCAGAGTGTGTTGCAGTAATCTATTCGGAATGAAACCAGAGTGTGGACCACTGTGGCCAGATCAGATGGTGCACGAGTTTTAACTGTGCAAAAGCTCCCCTGGCCACCACTGAAACCTGGGGTTCCAGGCTCAACGATGAATCCAGGGTCACTCCCAAGCTGCGAACCTGCATCTTCAGGGGAAGTGTAACCCCATCCAACACAGGCTGTAACCCTATGCCCTGTTCAGCCTTTCAACTGACCAGGAGGACCTCTGTCTTGTCTGGATTCAATTTCAATTTGTTAGCCCTCATCCAGTCCGACACAGCAGCCAAGCACCAGTTCAAGGTCTGAACAGCTTCCTTAGTAACAGGTGGGAAGGAGTGACAGATTTGGATGTCATCTGCGTACAGATAACACTCTGAAACTCTGGATGATTTCCCCCAGCGCCTGCATGTAGATGTTAAATAACATCGGGGGCAGTACTGAACCCTGAGGGACTCCACAAGACAACAGTTGTGGAGTCGAACAGGTGTCACCCAGTAACACCTTCTGAGACCAACCCTCCAGGAAGGACTGGAGCCACTGCAGAGCAGTACCCCCAAGTCCCATTTCTGTGAGGCGTCCCAAAAGGATACCATGGTCAACGGTATCAAAGGCCGCTGAGAGGTCCAACAGAACAGGGACACACACTCCCTGTCTAGCTCCCGGCATAGATCAACTACTAAGGCAACCAAGGCTGTTTCAGTGCCATGTCCTGGCCTAAAGCTAGGATGTGCTGGATCTAGATAATCAGTGTCAATCAAGAACCTTTGGAGTTGCGAGGCCACCACACGTTCCATGACTTTGCCCAAGTAGGGAAAATTGGAAACTGGCCAAAAATTGACTAATTCAGTGGGGTCCAGTGATGGTTTTTTCAACAGCAGTTTTATAACAACCTGTTTTAGGCTGGCTGGAATCTTGCTCTCCTGTAAGGAGGCATTATCCACCACCTTAACCCACTCTGCCAACCCCCCTCTGGCTTATTTTATCAGCCAGGATGGGCAGGGGTCTAGGATGCATGTGGTAGGCCTGGCCTCTCCAAGGATCCTGTCCACAGCCTTGAGCTGAATCAATTGAAATTAATCCATTAAAACCGGACAAGCAGATGCTCGTGTTACATCCTCAGAGACTGCTGTTAATGTGTCGTCGAAGTCAAAACAGATTAGTGCAACTTTGTCCGCAAAGAACCGAGCAAATGCTTCACAGCAATCTGCCGAGTTGTCAGAATCCCGTTCTGAGGCGGAGTTGTCTCTGACCGTCAGCTGGACGGTTTTTAGCAAATGCAATATTGGCTGCAAGAGATGTTTGGGTTTTTTGGCAGCCTTTATTGCCACGTCATAGATCCTTAAAAAGGAAACTAGACAGTAGAATTGTACTTAGAATGATTACAAGATCTGTGGATTTTAAAAGCTCTTTCTTGTGTTAGAATGAAAGACACAAGCACACAAAGTAGTAGAGATCAAGTAAGCGTTTCTGTGAACATACTCCAGCCAAAATACCACCTCTCTGGTGCTAGGTTTATGTGAAATATCTTGTGTGTATTTTCAAAAATCTTAGCATGCAAAAGCGAAGGGCAAATTAGCTACTCGAAGAGAGTGGGTGTAAATACTTAATATCGATTTAATATACTTAAAGGTAGTCAGCATGACTCAGTCCAGGGCTTCGGAGCATTAATTTGTTGGTCTACAAGTCCTAGAATCCCCAGACATACTGGCTGGGGAAATCTGGAATTGATGATCCAACAAAGTAACTTGTCCAAACTTTGCTTTCATCCAATTTTTCGTATCTTTCTTAAGGTCTTCCACCTTAGCTCATTGCAGCAACCTGACTGCCAGGAGAAGGGGCTTGCTAAAACCTTTTTGCCCTTGTTATTTTCAAACAATTGGGAGATTCAAGGATTGTTGACATTGCAAATCACTCAGAAATCTATCAACCATTGCTGATCTATTTTTGTGTTCACCTCTAGCTACTGAGTCAAAGCAATGCTCCAGGGGCTACTAACAGACACAAAGGAGCAAATGCCTCTATTGTCCCTCTGGATAGTTCGAGAAATTAGAAGCTAATGTGGGCCTTGAGCTCAATTGAGAGATAAGCCTGAACTGCAAAGGTGTGAAATATTATTTGTTCATAAAAGTTTTTTTGATAAACACTATGGGGACTCTGCACCATCAATTTCAATGGTAAAAAAGTGCTTTACTGAATTTCGTTGTGGCTGTACAAGCACGGAAAATGCAGAACGTTCTGAACGCCCAGTTGAGGTCTCTACACCCTAAACAATTGAAAAAATTCATGATATGGTGTTGGCCGATCGGAGACTGAAAGTGCGAGAGATTGTGGAAGCCATAGGCATCTCACATGGCTCAGTGGTTTCAATTTTAAATTATCACTTGGGTATGAGAAAGCTTTCCGCAAGATGGATGCCACGTTTGCTCACAATCGACCACAAACACAATCGTGTGACAATTTCGCAGGAGTGTCTGGCATTGTTCAACCGCAATATGGACGGGTTTTTGCGCTGTTTCGTAACCATGAACAAAATGTGGATCCACCACAACACACCAGAGACCAAACAGCAGTCAAAACAGTGGGTTTCTCGGGGTGAATTGGTGCCAAAGAAGGCCAAGGTGGGTTTGTCAGCCAATAAAGTCATGGCGACCGTTTTTTGGGATGCACATGGTATAATCCACATTGACTACCTTCAAAAAGGTAAAACAATCAATGGCAAATATTATGTCAACCTATTGGGTCGATTTAATGAGGATTTGAAGGGGGAAAACCCAACCGCATTTGGCCAAGAAAAAGGTTTTTTGCACCAGGACAATGCAAGGGTGCACACATGTGCAGTTGCCATGGCAACAATCCATGCATTGGGATACAAATTGTTCCTTCATCTGTCCTATTCTCTGGATTTTGCCCCGAGTGACTATTTATTGTTTCCAAACCTGAAGAAATGGCTCGGCGGAAAGAGATTTGACTCCAACAATGAAATCATCTCACAAACAAATACCTATTTTGATGACCTCGGCAAATCTTATTTTTTGGAAGGGATAAAAAAATTGGAGAAATGTTGGACAAAATGTATAGAGCTCAAAGGA
This sequence comes from Anolis apletophallus, assembly GCA_030556195.1. Lineage (NCBI taxonomy): Eukaryota > Metazoa > Chordata > Lepidosauria > Squamata > Anolidae > Anolis > Anolis apletophallus. The sequence continues at coordinate 54,648,482 of JARBWK010000008.1, read as the reverse complement.
GACTACGTTGAAAAATAAAATGATTTTTATCCAAAAACCTGCGTTTCATACAAAAAGTTGCTGACTTATTGACCTGCCCTTGTACTACTTTGTAGGCCAGTGGTTCTCAAACTTTGGCCATTTTGGAATTCAACTCCCAGAAACCCCAGCCAGCTAGGACAATGGTCAGGGCATCCGGAAGCTGAAGTCCAACATAACCGGAAGGCCAAAGGTAATCACTGGTATAGGCTATTGTAATCCAGTGGAAGGTGTGTTTTGGCCCTCCTAGTGTTTTGGAATACACAGTCCTTTGCTACTAGTCAAATCATCTGGAAAGCTAAAGGTCCCTGTCCACTGGGGTAAAGAAACAGCAGGTGTAGTAATTTCTCTCACACATTTCCAGTAACATCCAGGATAGCATCTGTTCTCCTGCTGAGTTCCTACAAATGACACCTCTCATCTGAGCATTTGCTCCACGTTTGCTGCACAATGTTTCCTCTGCAAAAATGGCATGAGGCAGTTTTTCTCCAAATATGACCATACTGGGAAACAAAAAATATCCCAGTGGCAAAATTGTAGAGAACAATTTTTGTCTCTTGTTTTTTGTCCATTAAAACACTACATATATATCAGGTAACTGTCACAATCACCGACTTAGTACTGCCCCTTTAACACACACACGGAGACGTAGCAAAGGCTAACTAGTTTTATTGAATATAAAAAGTCCAAAAGGCAATTCTCGTAAAGAGATCAAGGAATAAAGCAAACAGCAAAGCTGTAGTCCAATTAAGAAAGCAAAGTTCCAAAAGATAGTTCCATAAGCAACCGTGGCAAAAAGCTTGGCAAAGTTTCCGGATCAACTCCGGATCAAAGCAGGGTATCCGCAGCAATGCGAATCAATAACAAGGCAAGGTCTTGGTCCAAGGCGAGCCAAACTAGGCTCCAGGATTCACTCCGCTTTCACGTCCTTCAGATCAGACGTGGCCGGAGAACTGAGGATCAGTTCCCCACGGGCCGTTCTTAATCCTTCGGCCGGGCCCTCGACGATCTAGGGCCCGGCGTCTCCAGTCTCTACTTTCCGAACGGCGACGGTCTAGGGACAGATGCCAGCTCCTCCTGCCCTGCTCTATGTCCCTGCGTCTGTTATGGGAACGGCCCCGCTCTTCCAGTCCAGTATCACTATCTCCTTGAGAAGCAGCCTCCCCCGAACTTTCCCAGCCGCTGGCCTCCATCTGCTGCTCAGCCAGCTCCTGGGAACCTCGGCCGTTTGGGAATTCATAACTATCTCCGCTATCCGCTTCGCTGCCTCCCATCTCCACCTGGTCCGCTCCTTCCCCGGGAGAATGCTCCCACTCGAGATCCCATCCCCCGGCGCCTCACTCCCTCCCAGTGGCACGAACGGACCCATGGGTGCTACAGTAACCGAAACATGGGAAGCGTTTTTTAAAAACTCTTTTGAGAACAATGATATAAGACGCCTGCTTTACGGGTCTTGTTCGGTGTGAATTCTGCCTAAGAAATTACTCTGGAGTGTTATAATGTCCCATCAGCTAGAATGAGAGTTAATTATTGCTTTTTAATTAACATGGACAGCCAGTTGCTTGCACAGTTGCTCTGGATAGCTATAAAAGATACAGACGAAAATCATTATGGCTGATGATATTGAACTATGATTCACCCCATATAATGCGGTGAAAGGTTGAAGAAGTGTTGAGAAGCTGAGAATAGTAGAAAAATTAAGAGAAGCTATGACAGATTTAATTATTTTAATATGGCATTAATGTTCTATAATTTAGTATGAGATTAGGCTAGTTCATACATGCATATTAATCACTAAGGGAGCTTCCAGATCTATTGCCCGGCCTGCTGCAGAAAGTTTGATGCAGATGTTTAAAGGACATTGTGTGTATATATATGCTTTCAAGTTGCCTGTTGACTTATGACCTCATGAATTTCACAGGGCTTCTTTAAGAAAGGAATACTTAAAGGTGGTTTTGCCAGTTCCTTCCTCTAATTATGCCACAGTTGGTATTTATTGGTAGTCTCCCATCCAAGTAATAACCAGGGCAGACTTTGCTTAGTTTCCAAGAACAGATGGAATCTGGTGCCTTTTTAGGGTATTTATGTTCCTGATAAAACCAGCGATGGTGGAACAATGGCAGCTATGAGCTGAGAAATGCTGTTCTCACATTCGCCCTTTAGATTTGGCAAATGTATTTTCAACTGGTCTCCTTATGAAGTTTTGGGATGAAAAAAGGTTATTCCCAGGGCGAAGGGGCCCAGAATGCAAAAGCGGGAAAGCAGTTAACTTCAGAATTAGTCTAGAAAAAAAATGGCACTAGTTTGAATGCGATCCATTGACCCACAGATACAGGGGGCCCGTGCATCTCCATATCCATGGTCCAGAGAAATGCAGTTTCTGCCTCCCCAGAATGCCAGAAATGCATCCCGGGTGAGCCGACAGCGATCTGCAGCTTGGGAGAAGGAAGGTTCATGCTGGAGAGAGTTAGAGACAGTAAAAGGACACAATGCATCACTATGGAGAGGGAAAAGTTAAAATTTGATTATACTTTATTGGGGGATTTGTTACAATGTTAGGGTGAGGGAGGAAAGCAAGGCAAAGCAAGGCAAAAGGAGGTTTTCGGTTGAAGCTGCTTTGGCCACATTCCCAGCGATGCTGGCCCAACCGGACAACCAGGAACTGCGGAACTCCCTGCTGCACGTCAGATCAGCTTGAATGCAGGGGGCTCTCTGTTGCCCGTCATTACACCAACTATGAAATTTAACCAACAGAAATACTGGAAGGGTTTGATGTGCATTGAACTTGAGTTTTGGAGTTGTAGTTCACCTACATCCAAAGAGCACTGTGAACTCAAACAATGATGGATCTGACCAAACTTGGTACGAATACTCAATATGCCCTAATGTGAACACATCTGTTTGGGGAAAACAGGCCTTGAAATTTGTGAGTTGTAATTGCTGGAATTTATAGTTCACTTAAAATCAAAGAGCATTCTGAACTCCACCAATAATAGAATTGGGTCAAACTTCCCACACAGAATCCCCATGACCAACAGAAAATACTGTGTTTTCTGATCATCTTTGACAACCCGTCTTGACACCCCCTCTCGCCCCCCCCCCCCCCCCGGGGTCTCGACCCTCAGGTTGAGAAATGCTGCCTTAGGCCACGTCATCATAAGTCAGAAACAATTTGAAGGTACACACGGCAACAGTCAGCTGGTCGAGTTGTGTGTGTATCATACTACATGGCTGTGCATCCTGATTAGGAACCACTGCCTGTTTTCTGCAAAATCATCTACCTGTTTTTACATTTTGTTGTCTCTTGCGCTCTGGCTTCCTGCTAAGGTTGCTTTCACTTATAACTGTAGAAACAGGAAGTGTGGCTAAACACACAAGTTGATTTTCATCTGAACTGCCAGTAACCATTTCAAAAGGAAGTTCAGCAAAACCCAAACCTGCACGCTTACATTGTTTCTGAAAATAGAAAACCAAATGTGAAGAAATCTACAATTAAATAAATTGCACTTGAGTGTCAAGTGGGAGGCTTAAATATGCACTGCTACAACTTATGTGTATCTTACAGTGCACAGTATTTGGGCAAGGTTGGATGCAGACCTAGAACAAGAAGAGAGGAATGCCTCAAGAATACTGTGGGAACTAGATTTCAATCTTTCTATTCCAGAAGCATGGCGTATCAAAATATGGGCTGTATCAACTTATAAATTGCTATCAGCTTTATCCAGGGAATGTATACTAAAGACTATTCATAGATGACATTTTATACTCGTTAAATGTCACAAAATGACGAATAATATTTTATCCTTGGTGGGATTGTAGTAGGATTGGGACAATAGACCATATGCAGTCGATAGACCATATGCAGTTGATGTGTCTGTAAAGTGTTGTGCCTTTAGGATTAAATATGCTGATTCAGTTCAAAGAATAAAATTATTCATCAAGCACTATATTCCAGAGGGACTTTATTATTCACTATTTTGAAAGGGAAAATCAAAATGTTTTGTATTAAGAACGTATTGCCCACATGATCTGCATGGTTAAGGAATCACAAAGGGATGAAAAACACTGCAAAATCTTTCATTTCAATCCTGAAATGATGGGAATGGCTCTTGTGGTAAAACTGTGCTTTTAAATCCAAATGGCTAGAGGGCGACCCAAAAACCTCATGTTTGCTATAGTTTGATTGCCTTTTTCAAAACTACTAATAGAACAGGAATCATTGTGTGGTCCACCATCACATCAGCTGGGATGTAGCTTTTTATTACGAGGATGAGTCAAAAAATAATGCCTCCATCGCTGTAACTTTTATTTCTTTCACAGCTACTGGACTGTCATTTATTTCACAGCTACTGGACGATCATATCTTGCAATATACGATAGAGGTAACCTTACTCTGCTGATATAATATTTTCTTTTTCTGATTGGCTGATTAGAACTATGAATGTGAAGCTGAAGAGTCATAATTGAATTTCTGGGCAAAGAAGGTTGTGCACATAAGGAAATCCATAATCTCTTGAAGAAGATTTATGATTTGGACCCTTCTGACTTTTAGTCAACCTATGTGGTTTCAGATTAAATGACTTGAATTCCATTAAAACAGCTTTAAAATAATGGATCACAAAGCAAAACCCTGATTTCCCCCCCAAAATGTGTTGTCAAATGCTCTCATTGCCAGAATCACTGGGTTGCTGTGAGTTTTCCAGGCTGTATGGCCATGTTCCAGAAACATTCTCTCTTGACGTTCACCCACATCTATGGATGCCTGCCACAGATGTGGGCATAACGTCAGGAGAGAATGCTTCTGGAACATGGCCATACAGCCCGGAAAACTCACAGCAACCTATTTTCAAAATGGTTTTGATGCCTGGGTTAAACAATGGCGCAGATGTGTACAAATTGATGGTGACTATGTTGAACGGTAGTTTTGTGTAGAGGACAGTTAAGGCTATGATCTGTAGCAACTTCTTCTGTTATATGTTTATTAATAACATTTTTATGACACAGGAGGAAAAACTTTTTGATCCACCTTGTACAATATAAGCACTTGAGGGAATGTTTGTATAATTTGATCAGCAGTGTTACTGTGTGTTATTTTGGGTTAAATATATGAATCTATACCTTATGCTGAATTTCATCTTTCTTATACATACACTTCCTTCTCCAGAGAATAGCTGTCAATGCTGTGAACATGCACCAAAGAAACACGAATGTTTCCAGAAATGTTAGCACTATTTCATTTTTTTTGTAATCAAACACAACTCCCTTCTGAGTGTGATATTCATGTAATGTGACAATTAAACATGCAACAAGCATCTGGAAAGGACACGTGTTTTAGATAATTTTCTGGAAGACGTTTGTATATTTTAATTTTTTAAAAGGTATTTGATGTTTCAGCTCACACAAATAACTAGCATGAATTTAAATATAAAATATACATTTTCATGTTGATAGACAAAGGAATTTTTGATCTTATAAACGAGATCTCATAAATCTATATATATAAAAAGAGAATGGTCGTGCAATGACGCTTATAGACAGCAAAACTATAAGAACCAGAACCACGACACTCCCCCAACACAATCCTATAGGTACCACAAGGTACCTATAGGGCACAAAAAACCCGCCCTACATACCTCGCAAGACCCCCAAGTATAACCCCCAAAAAACCGGCAACATAACCTGGCGTAGGGGCGCTTGGTGAATGGCAATGCCCTCCTTCCCCCACAAGGGGAGGAGAGAGGGAGAACAATCACGCCGGCGCACTCAGCCCCCACCCCAAAACCCATCCCCCCGCCCTCAGTCCTCACTCACCGGGTACCGGGGGGCTTCACTACGACAACGGCTGTGCTGTAACCGCCTCCTCCGCCGCCTCCCAGCCACTCCTGGACCCAGCCCATGCGGCTGGCACCATGCCCGTCTCCTCCGCCACCTTCTCGACCTCCTTCGCCACCTCCCAGCTGCTCCCAGACCCGACCCGCACAGCCGACGCCGTGCCCCCCCGCCACTTCCCAGCCGCTCCTGGACCCGGGCCGTGCGGTCCAAGGTGGCCATGGTGCCGCCCGCGTGGCCCAGATCCGAAACCGGCTGGGAGCCGGCGGAGAAAGCCGAGGAGGTGGCGGAGGAGGCGGCTATGACGCCGCCCGCGCGACCCGGGTCCAGAAACGTCTGGGAGACAGCGGAGAAGGTGAGCACGGCCACAGGACTACACTTCCCAGAAGGCCCCGTGCAGCCACTTCCCACTCATTCCTTCCCACTCTCCGCCCTCCTTCCCAGTGAGCCATGCGGAGCCGGAAATACGCCCTCACCTCAGAGAGAGGAAGACAAACAGGCAAGCAGGAGGCTGGCCGGGCAGCCATGGGGACCCGTATGAAGTGAGTCCGGGCACCAGGGAGGGGGAAAGGGCAAGGAAGACAGAGGGGGAGGGGAATAGAAAAGGACGGAAGCATTCCCTCCTCACATTTATCCCCCATCTATGGCTAAAGGCATGCTCAGAGGAGGTGGGGAGGTCTACTGTAAACACTCACAAACAGGGGAACTCCAGACAAGAAAAAAACAGGGACAGCTAATCACCTCACAACAAAGGATCCAACTGAAGCAGTAACCAGCCACACCTTGAAACTACAAAGCCATTATGTACTGATCAAGGTGGCCCACTGCAACATTCGCTCTTCCCTCCAACAGACAAGAGTTCTCCCACCCTGGACATTATTCTACACGTATGTCCACCCACTTTCCTTCCTTTACCATCCTTCTTTCCCTCTTTCCTACCTTTCCTGTCCACCAGACCAGGGCTGTCCAACTGGCGGCCCCGGGGCCGGATCCGGCCCCGTAGCCTGTTGGACACGGCCCCCACCTATGCCCTCAGCCGCCATTTTTAAATTTTAAAAAAAAATTGATTTTTTTAAATGGCGGCCGGGGGGGGGAGGCGGGGCGGGGCAGGGAGGAGGAAAGAGCTAGCTCCTCCTCCTTTTTGGTGCCCCCTCCCCTACCTAGGCTGGGAGCCGCCGAAAAAGGGCAGAAGGCGGCGCCAAGAGCAGCGCGACACAGGCCTGGCGTGACGCGCTGCCCCTTGGCGCCCCCTTCTGCCCTTTTCAGCGGCTCCCCCGGCCTAGGTAGGGAGTGACGCGCTGCTCTTGGCGCCGCCTTCTGCCCTTTTTCGCGCGGCCCCAGCCTAGGTAGGGGAGGGGGGCGCCGAAAGGAGTAGGCGGTGCCAAGAGCAGAGCATCACAGGCCTGGCGTGACGCGCTGCTCTTGGCGCCGTTTACTCCTCCTTTTCCGGCGCCCCCGCCCTAGGAAGGGAGGGGGCACCGAAAAGGAGGAGTTGGCGGGGCCAAGGGGCAGCGCGTCACGCCAGGCCGGTGACCCGCGGCTCTTGGCGCCGCCTTCTGTTCTTTTTCGGCCGTTTTAGTAGGGGGTGGGGCCTGGGGGCGGGGCCTGGGGGCGGGGCCGAGCGGCCCCCTAGGTCATCAGTGACCTCTTATCCGGCCCTGGACCCCGTAGAAGTTGGACAGCACTGCACCAGACTATGCCACAGCAACGCGTGGCCAGGTCAGCTAGTGAACTATAAAAGCCATAATGTATTTAAAAGTGCATTTTTAATTATTAATTGATAATACCCTGACAGAAGGGTCAGACTCATTATCAGAAACATGAGATTTTCCAAGCTTCTCCCAAATCACACTCAAGTGATTTGTAATTTAAGATTCTGCTCACTGTTTCTTAAATGCTAAATCTTATTAAAGTTGGATATGTTGAGTCAGTAGTGGCCAGTACATTTATACTCCTGAAATATCAAGGAGCATTATCACTGTGCGTTAAAGTTTCTCTCTCTCTCCCTCCCTCCCTCCCTCTCTCTCTCTCTCTCTCTCTCTCTCTCTCTCTCTCTCTCTCTCCCTCTCTCTCTTGTCAGAATTTAACACACATGACATATACTTTGACAAATAACATGAGCATGCATTTCATTTTGTATTGTCGAAGGCTTTCATAGCCAGAATCACTGGGTTGTTGTGAGTTTTCCGGGCTGTATGGCTATGTTCCAGAAGTATTCTCTCCTGATGTTTTGTCTGCATCTATGGCAGACATCCTCAGAGGTTGTGAGGTCTGTTGGAAACTAGGAAATGGGTTTTATATATCTGTGGAATGTCTAGGGTGGGAGAAAGACCTCTTGAATATTGCAACTGGCCACCTTGATTAGCATTTAATGGCCTAGCAGTTTAAAGGTCTAGCTTTTTACTGCCTGGGAGGAGAGCAATGACCAATCTTGATAAAACAGTGAAGAATAGACATCACAATGGCAACAAAGATCTGCATAGTTAAAGCAATGGTATTATCCATAGTAACCTATGGATGCGAGAACTGGACCATAAGGAAGGCTGAGTGAAGAAGGTTAGACTCTTCTGAACTATGGTGTTGGAGGAAAATTCTGAGAATGCCTTGGACCACAAGAAGATCAAACCAGTCCATCCTCAGGAAATAATGCTTGACTGCTTACTGGAGGGAAGGATATTGGAGGCAAAGATGAAGAACTTTGGCCACATAATGAGAAGTCAGGAAAGCTTGGAGAAGATAATGATGATGGGGAAAATAGAAGGAAAAAGGAAGAGGAGCCAACCAAGGGCAAGCTGGATAGAGGTTATCCTTGAAGTGACTGTCTTGACCTTGAAGGAGCTGGGGGTGGTGATAGCCGACAGGGAGCTTTGGCGTGGGCTGGTCCATGAGGTTGGAAGCGACTGAACGAATAAACAACAACGAGTTCTCCGTTGTTATGTGTGATCTTTATTGCCATGACCGGGAATGTGGCACAGCTGGCTGGGAGTCAGCTGCATAAGATCTCTAATGACCAGGAGGTCATGAGTTCGAAACCTGCCTGGGTCGGGGTGAGCTTTCGACCAATTGTGTAGCTTGTTGTCAGTCTATATATGTTGTATGTCTATGCCATTGAATGTTTGCCTGTATATGTGCATTGAGATCTGCCCTGAGTCCCCTGCAAGGGTGAGAAGGGCAGAATATAAATGATGTAAATAAATATAAATAATAATAATATGACACTGTTGTTGCCTTACTCTGCCTAATTGTAGGATCAGCTCTAAAGGTTTTAACCCAATAGAGCAGTGGTTCCCAAACTTGTTTGGCCTACCGCCCCCTTTCCAGAAAATTTTTTACTCAGCGCCCCCTTATAAATTATTTTTTAAAATTTCAATTGTAATTAAACAGAAAGATATATGTATTAATGTTTCTACCTTTTTTGTAAAATATAGTAAAGAAAGGTGTAAATTACGAACATTGAATTCCAGAAATAATCACAAAAAGAATATGTTTGGGGTAGTATGAGCAACGGATGATGGGATTTGCAGTACCTTCAGCCAATTCAGCTCTGACTTCACAGACCACTAAGATCCCCATGAATGACAGATCTGGATCAAATGGCAACATGTGCCTGGGGATCGCACGCTTGCGACTGTGTCCCTGCGGGTTGGAATCCCCGGGCAGGTAGTGCTGTGGAAACCGCAGCGCATGCCTCCTTCCTCTCGTCAACCCCGCCCATGGCGCAGTCCTGCGTATTGGCCTCTTTCTTCCAACAGGGACGTCCTCGCAAGTGCGTGACCCTGCAAGTGGCAAGCCTGGCTCATGCCACTGCCCTTTACAGGGGTTCAGCACCCCCCAAATTCTCCTGAGCCTCCCAGCGCTCCCTTGGATTGCCCCACCGCCCACCAGGGGGTGGTACCTCCCACTTTGGGAACACTGCAATGGAGTAATGGAGAGAACACTGTTATCCAAGGGTCTTAACACAAGAGACAGAGTAGCCCTTATCCAAAACACTTAGAGGTATAGTAACCCTTAATTATGGCTGATGATATTTGAACTATGATTCACCCATATAATGCGGTGAAAGGTTGAAGAAAGTGTTGAGAAGCTGAGAATAGTAGAAAAAATTAAGAGAAGCTATGACAGATTTAATTATTTTAATATGGCATTAATGTTCTATAATTTAGTATGAGATTAGGCTAGTTCACATGCATATTAATCACTAAGGGAGCTTCCAGATCTATTGCCCGGCCTGCTGCAGAAAGTTTGATGCAGATGTTTAAAAGGGACATTGTGTGTATATATATGCTTTCAAGTTGCCTGTCGACTTATGACCTCATGAATTTCACAGGGCTTCTTTAAGAAAGGAATACTTAAAGGTGGTTTTGCCAGTTCCTTCCTCTAATTATGCCACAGTTGGTATTTATTGGTAGTCTCCCATCCAGTAATAACCAGGGCAGACTTTGTAGTTTCCAAGAACAGATGGAATCTGGTGCCTTTTAGGGTATTTATGTTCCTGATAAAACCAGCGATGGTGGAACAATGGCAGCTATGAGCTGAGAACTGCTGTTCTCACATTCGCCCTTTAGATTTGGCAAATGTATTTTCAACTGGTCTCCTTATGAAGTTTTGGGATGAAAAAAGGTTATTCCCAGGGCGAAGGGCCCAGAATGCAAAAGCGGAAAGCAGTTAACTTCAGAATTAGTCTAGAAAAAAAATGGCACTAGTTTGAATGCGATCCATTGACCTACAGATACAGGGGGCCCATGCATCTCCATATCCGTGGTCCAGAGAAATGCAGTTTCTGCCTCCCCAGAATGCCAGAAATGCATCCCGGGTGAGCTGACAGCGATCTGCGGCTTGGGAGAAGGAAGGTTCATGCTGAGAGAGTTAGAGACAGTAAAAAGGACACAATGCATCACTATGGAGAGGGAAAAGTTAAAATTTGATTATACTTTATTGGGGGATTTGTTACAATGTTAGGGTGAGGAGGGAAAGCAAGGCAAAGCAAGCAAAAGGAGGTTTTCAGTTGAAGCTGCTTTGGCCCACATTCCCAGCGATGCTGGCCCAACCGAACAACCAGGAACTGCGGAACTCCCTGCACGTCAGATCAGCTTGAATGCAGGGGGCTCTCTGTTGCCCGTCATTACACCAACTATGAAATTTAACCAAATTTGGCACACAAAACTCCCATGACCAACAGAAATACTGGAAGGGTTTGATGTGCATTGAACTTGAGTTTTGGAGTTGTAGTTCACCTACATCCAAAAGAGCACTGTGAACTCAAACAATGATGGATCTGACCAAAATTGGTAAGAATACTATTTATGCCATAATGTGAAAACTTCTGTTTGGTGAAAACAGGCATTGACATTTGTGAGTTGTAATTGCTGGAATTTATAGTTCAATTAAAATCATAGAGCATTCTGAACTCCACCAATAATAGAATTGGGTCAAACTTCCCACAGAATCCCCCATGACCAACAGAAAATACTGTGTTTTCTGATCATCTTTGACAACCCGTCTTGACACACCCTCTCGAGCCCCCCGGGGTCTCGACCCTCCGGTTGAGAAATGCTGCCTTAGGCCACGTCATCATAAGTCAAGAAACAATTTGAAGGTACACACGGCAACAGTCAGCTGGTCGAGTTGTTGTGTGTGTATCATACTACATGGCTGTGCATCTGATTAGGAACCACTGCCTGTTTTCTGCAAAATCATCTACCTGTTTTTACATTTTGTTGTCTCTTGCGCTCTGGCTTCCTGCTAAGGTTGCTTTCACTTATAACTGTAGAAACAGGAAGTGTGGCTAAACACACAAGTTGATTTTCATCTGAACTGCCAGTAACCATTCCAAAAGGAAGTTCAGCAAAACCCAAACCTGCACGCTTACATTGTTTCTGAAAATAGAAAACCAAATGTGAAGAAATCTACAATTAAATAAATTGCACTTGAGTGTCAAGTGGGAGGCTTAAATATGCACTGCTACAACTTATGTGTATCTTGGTGCACAGTATTTGGGCAAGGTTGGATGCAGACCTAGAACAAGAAGAGAGGAATGCCTCAAGAATACTGTGGGAACTAGATTTCAATCTTTCTATTCCAGAAGCATGGCGTATCAAAATATGGGCTGTATCAACTTATAAATTGCTATCAGCTTTATCCAGGAATGTATACTAAAGACTATTCATAGATGACATTTATACTCGTTAAATGTCACAAAATGACAAATAATATTTTATCCTTGGTGGGATTGTAGTAGGATTGGGACAATAGACCATATGCAGTCGATAGGCCATATGCAGTTGATCTGTCTGTAAAGTGTTGTGCCTTTAGGATTAAATATGCTGATTCTGTTCAAAGAATAAAATTATTCATCAAGCACTATATTCCAGAGGGACTTTATTATTCACTATTTTGAAAGGGAAAATCAAAACGTTTTGTATTAAGAACGTATTGCCCACGTGATCTGCATGGTTAAGGGATCACAAAGGGATGAAAAACACTGCAAAATCTTTCATTTCAATCCTGAAATGATGGGAATGGCTCTTGTGGTAAAACTGTGCTTTTAAATCCAAATGGCTAGAGGGCGACCCAAAAACCTCATGTTTGCTATAGTTTGATCGCCTTTTTCAAAACTACTAATAGAACAGGAATCATTGTGTGGTCCACCATCACATCAGCTGGGATGTAGCTTTTTATTACGAGGATGAGTCAAAAAATAATGGCTCCATCGCTCTAACTTTTATTTCTTTCACAGCTACTGGACTGTCATTTATTTCACAGCTACTGGACGATCATATCTTGCTATATACGATAGAGGTAACCTTACTCTGCTGATATAATATTTTCTTTTTCTGATTGGCTGATTAGAACTATGAAAGAGTCATCATTGAATTTCTGGGCAAAGAAGGTTGTGCACATAAGGAAATCCATAATCTCTTGAAGAAGATTTATGATTTGGACCCTTCTGACTTTTAGTCAACCTATGTGGTTTCAGATTAAATGACTTGAATTCCATTAAAACAGCTTTAAAATAATGGATCACAAAGCAAAACCTGATTTTCCCCCCAAAATGTGTTGTCAAATGCTCTCATTGCCAGAATCACTGGGTTGCTGTGAGCTTTCCAGGCTGTATGGCCATGTTCCAGAAACATTCTCTCTTGACGTTCACCCACATCTATGGATGCCTGCCATAGATGTGGGCATAACGTCAGGAGAGAATGCTGCTGGAACATGGCCTACCATACAGCCGGAAAAACTCACAGCAACCTATTTCAAATGGTTTTGATGCCTGGGTTAAACAATGGCGCAGATGTGTACAACAAATTGATGGTGACTATGTTGAGCGGTAGTTTTGTGTAGAGGACAGTTAAGGCTATGATCTGTAGCAACTTCTTCTGTTATATGTTTATTAATAACATTTTTATGACACAGGAGGAAAAACTTTTGATCCACCTTGTACAATATAAGCACTTGAGGGAATGTTTGTATAATTTGATCAGCAGTGTTACTGTGTGTTATTTTGGGTTAAATATATGAATCTATACCTTATGCTGAATTTCATCTTTCTTATACATACACTTCCTTCTCCAGAGAATAGCTGTCAATGCTGTGACCATGCACCAAAGAAACACGAATGTTTCCAGAAATGTTAGCACTATTTCATTTTTTTTGTAATCAAACACAACTCCCTTCTGAGTGTGATATTCATGTAATGTGACAATTAAACATGCAACAAGCATCTGGAAAGGACACGTGTTTTAGATAATTTTCTGGAAGACGTTTGTATATTTTAATTTTTTAAAAGGTATTTTATGTTTCAGCTCACACAAATAACTAGCATGAATTTAAATATAAAATATACATTTTCATGTTGATAGACAAAGGAATTTTTGATCTTATAAACGAGATCTCATAAATCTATATATATAAAAAGAGAATGGTCGTGCAATGACGCTTATAGACAGCAAAACTATAAGCCCCAGAACCACGACACTCCCCCAACACAATCCTATAGGTACCACAAGGTACCTATAGGGCACAAAAAACCCGCCCTACATACCTCGCAAGACCCCCAAGTATAACCCCCAAAAAACCGGCAACATAACCTGGCGTAGGGGCACTTGGTGAATGGCAATTCATTAATGATCTGGATGTAGGAGTGAATTCTGAGGTAGCAAAGTTTGCAGACGACACTAAATTGTTCAGGGTAGTTAAAAATGAAACTGATTGTAAAGAGCTCCAGAAAGATCTCTCGAAATTGAGTGAATGGGCAACAAAGTGGCAAATGCATTTTAACCTAAACAAGTGTAAAGTCATGCACATCGGGGCAAAGAACCCCAACTACACCTACAAATTGATGGGGTCAAAGCTTTCGAGACAAACCAGGAAAGGGATCTTGGGGTTTTGGTGGACAGCTCAATGAAGATGTCAACCCAGTGCGCAGCAGCAGTGAAAAAAAGCAAATTCTATGCTAGGCATGATCAGAAAGGGAATCGAAAATAGGTCAGCAAATGTTGTATTACCTCTCTACAAATCGATGGTAAGGCCACATTTGGAGTACTGTGTACAATTCTGGTCTCCGCACCTTAAGAAGGATATAACGGAACTGGAAAAGGTACAGAAAAGGGCAACAAGAATGATCCAAGGGATGGAGCGGCTCCCTTATGAAACCAGGTTGCAACGCCTTGGTCTTTTCAGCCTTGAAAGACGGCGTTTAAGAGGTGACTTGATCGAAGTGTATAAAATCATGCATGGGATAGAAAAGGTGAATAAAGAAAAACTGTTTTCTTTGTCACAAAACACTAGGACTAGAGGGCACTCCCTGAAGCTCCAAGGTAGGAAAATTAGGACTAATAAAGGAAATATTTCTTCACCCAGAGGGTCATTGGGTTATGGAACTCACTTCCAGAAGAGGTTGTGACAGCTGTCAGCCTGAACAACTTCAAGGCAGGATTAGACAGATTCATGGATGTTGGTTGAGGTAGGCAGGATTTCCCTGGGTACTGGTTGTGGGGGGTCGGGAGCAGGTCAGGGTTTTGCCCTCCCTTCTGCTCGAGATCCCCGTGTACAACTGGTGGGCCACTGTGTGATACAGAATGCTGGACTAGATGGGCTGAGGTCCGATTCAGCATGGCTCTTCTTATGTTCTTATGTTCTTATGGCAATGCCCTCCTTCCCCCACGAGGGGAGGAGAGAGGGAGAACAATCGCGCCGGCACACTCAGCCCCCACCCCAAAACCCATCCCCTCGCCCTCAGTCCTCACTCACCGGGTACCGGGGGGCTTCACTACAACAACGGCGGTGCCGTAACCGCCTCCTCCGCTGCCTCCCAGCCACTCCTGGACCCATCCCATGCGGCCGGCACCATGCCCGTCTCCTCCGCCGCCTTCTCGACCTCCTTCGCCACCTCCCAGCTGCTCCCAGACCCGACCCGCGCAGCCGACGCTGTGCCCCCCGCCGCTTCCCAGCCGCTCCTGGACCCGGGCCGTGCGGCCCGAGGTGGCCATGGTGCCGACCGCGTGGCCCAGATCTGAAACCGGCTGGGAGCCGGCGGAGAAAGCCGAGGAGGTGGCGGAGGAGGCGGCTATGACGCCGCCCGCACGACCCGGGTCCAGAAGCGTCTGGGAGACAGCGGAGAAGGTGAGCACGGCCACAGGACTACACTTCCCAGAAGGCCCCGTGCAGCCACTTCCCGCTCATTCCTTCCCACTCTCCGCCCTCCTTCCCAGTGAGCCGTGCGGAGCCGGAAATACGCCCTCACCTCAGAGAGAGGAAGACAAACAGGCAAGCAGGAGGCTGGCCGGGCAGCCATGGGGACCCGTATGAAGTGAGTCCGGGCACCAAGGAGGGGAGAAGGGCAAGGAAGACAGAGGGGGAGGGGAATAGAAAAGGACGGAAGCATTCCCTCCTCACATTTATCCCCCATCTATGGCTAAAGGCATGCTCAGAGGAGGTGGGGAGGTCTACTGTAAACACTCACAAACAGGGGAACTCCAGACATGAAAAAACAGGGACACCTAATCACCTCCCAACAAAGGATCCAACTGAAGCAGTAACCAGCCACACCTTGAAACTACAAAGCCATTATGTACTGATCAAGGTGGCCCACTGCAACATTCGCTCTTCCCTCCAACAGACAAGAGTTCTTTCTTTCTCCCACCCTGGACATTATTCTACACGTATGTCCACCCACGTTCCTTCCTTTACCATCCTTCTTTCCCTCTTTCCTACCTTTCCTGTCCACCAGACTATGCCACAGCAACGTGTGGCCAGGTCAGCTAGTGAACTATAAAAGCCATAATGTATTTAAAAGTGCATTTCTAATTATTAATTGATAATACCCTGACACAGGGTCAGATTCATTATCAGAAACATGAGATTTTCCAAGCTTCTCCCAAATCACTCTCAAGTGATTTGTAATTTAAGATTCTGCTCACTGTTTCTTAAATGCTAAATCTTATTAAAGTTGGATATGTTGAGTCAGTAGTGGCCAGTACATTTATACTCCTGAAATATCAAGGAGCATTATCACTGTGCGTTAAAGTTTCTCTCTCTCTCTCTCTCTCTCCCTCTCTCCCTCCCTCTCTCTCTCTCTCTCTCTGCCTCCCTCCCTCTCTCTCTCTCTCCCTCCCTCCCTCTCTCTCCCTCCCTCCCTCCCTCTCTCTCTCTCTCTCTGCCTCCCTCCCTCCCTCTCTCTCTTGTCAGAATTTAACACACATGACATATACTTTGACAAATAACATGAGCATGCATTTCATTTTGTATTGTCGAAGGCTTTCATAGCCAGAATCACTGGGTTGTTGTGAGTTTTCCGGGCTGTATGGCTATGTTCCAGAAGTATTCTCTCCTGATGTTTTGTCTGCATCTATGGCAGACATCCTCAGAGGTTGTGAGGTCTGTTGGAAACTAGGAAATGGGTTTTTATATATCTGTGGAATGTCCAGGGTGGGAGAAAGACCTCTTAAATATTGCAACTGGCCACCTTGATTAGCATTTAATGGCCTAGCAGTTTAAAGGTCTAGCTTTTTACTGCCTGGGAGGAGAGCAATGACCAATCTTGATAAAACAGTGAAGAATAGACATCACAATGGCAACAAAGATCTGCATAGTTAAAGCAATGGTATTATCCATAGTAACCTATGGATGCGAGAACTGGACCATAAGGAAGGCTGAGTGAAGAAGGTTAGACTCTTCTGAACTATGGTGTTGGAGGAAAATTCTGAGAATGCCTTGGACCACAAGAAGATCAAACCAGTCCATCCTCAGGAAATAATGCTTGACTGCTTACTGGAGGGAAGGATATTGGAGGCAAAGATGAAGAACTTTGGCCACATAATGAGAAGTCAGGAAAGCTTGGAGAAGATAATGATGATGGGGAAAATAGAAGGAAAAAGGAAGAGGAGCCAACCAAGGGCAAGATGGATAGATGTTATCCTTGAAGTGACTGGCTTGACCTTGAAGGAGCTGGGGGTGGTGATAGCCGACAGGAAGCTCTGGTGTGGGCTGGTCCATGAGGTTGGAAGCGACTGAACGAATAAACAACAACGAGTTCTCCGTTGTTATGTGTGATCTTTTATTGCCATGACCGGGAATGTGGCACAGCTGGCTGGGAGTCAGCTGCATAAGATCTCTAATGACCAGGAGGTCATGAGTTCGAAACCTGCCTGGGTCGGGGTGAGCTTTCGACCAATTGTGTAGCTTGTTGTCAGTCTATATATGTTGTATATAGACTGACAACAAAAAATGAGAGGGCCCTACGGCCCCTGGCATCAGCCCCGAGCCAGGTAGACATCCCCCAAGTCCTTGGGCCCATTATGGCCCTGAAGACAACCAGTCCCGAGAACAGGGAGCCGATCATTCTAGCCCGCTCCCTCCAAAACCTCGAGGAGCAAAACCTACGAAATGGAAACCGGCGAAAGCTGAATTTTGGCCCAAGAACGTTCTGGGGAGCAGGCTATGGACGGAAGAGGACCCTTCCAGGGGCCCCCGCCCATAGAACAACTAGAAGCCAGGCTCATCCTATCGATAAGACCGCGATTGCCATAACACCCCCCGTAACATCTTCAAATAGGGAACATCAGCTTGGCCAGGAAGTGTGCTCAAGGACACCTGATGCGGACAAATCGCCAGCTAGGACGACCTTCCCTTTTCACGGGGTCTGTCGCAAACTGGATGCTCCGCAAGCCTATGGGACCGGGACAGGGGAACATCAAACCCTGCGCATCCCCCGACCACAGCCACGACAGACCTTGGAGAAAGAATTCCAATAATTACAGGAAGAGGAACTGGTAGAGCTAGAAGCCGGCCAACAAACAGAGGCTGTGGGAATCAACTGAAGTTTTACTCCTCTCCCAATCTGCGACCCATTCCCGACAGAACACCTACTCTCTACCATATCCTATCTTTTCATCCCTCCTGCTTCTCAATGCAAGATCCATACTAAATAAATCAGCCACCGTAAGTGAGTATATCACTGAGCAAAACGCAGATATCACCTGCATTACCGAGACCTGGACCCGGGAGGGGGACAATATACCCCTCCGCGAGCTGTCCCCTCCAGGCTTCCAGATGCTCCATCAACCCAGAATTGGAGGCAGGGGAGGAGGAGTAGGAATACTGGTCCAGGACCACATCTCCATAACAGCTGTACAGACCCGGAGATCACTGGCATTGAGTGCCTGGGAATTACCCTAAATGCCAAGGAGAGCCTGTCGATTCTTTTTTTAATCTATCGTGCACCTGGGGCCCCGAGGGAGAGTACCTCCAAACTACTTGACCTTGTTGCAGACTGGACCTTAGATCGCCGAGACTCATTGTGCTAGGGGACTTTAACGTCCATGCAGACATGACTACGTCATCTCCCCTAGCAAAGGACTTCATCCATTCCATGGACACTCTAGGTCTTTCATTAATGGAATCCGGCCCCACACACCAGGCCGGGCACACCTTAGACCTAGTCTTCGGATATGGGCTAAAGATTACACCACAAGCAACAACGGAGGTAAAACCACTTCACCCTGAAGGTTAACATCAAAATTCCTCTACCACCAAGGATAGATCCAGAACCTATCCTGGCGCGGCAGAAGAGACTCATGGACCCTACCAGATTTGCGTCGGCCATAGAGTCCGTGGAAGTCCCCGGAGGTAACAATGTATACAGGGAACAGCAGAGTGTAGCTTATCAAAATATATATATATTTATTTATTTATTTATTTCAGGATTTTACCCCGCTCTTCTCAACCCCGAGGGGGACTCAGAGCGACTTACAGCACAGCACAATTCGATGCCACATCAACAGCGTAAAACCCCAAACCCCACAACACATTAAAATACATTAAGACATTAAAATACAATCCCTCAGCAGCATCTACAATCATTCCCATTTAAAACAATATTCAACCATAAAAACATTGACCCTCTTCCTCCCTTCCATTAAAATCCCATCTAATATGCTGCTTAGTGCTGGTGTGGGAACGCCTGGTCCCAGAGCCAGGATTTTACCTTTTTCCTGAATGCCAGGAGGGATGAGGTGGACCGTACCTCCATAGGGAGCGCATTCCACAGGCGGGGGGGCCACCACCGAGAAGGCCCTGTCCCTCGTCCCCACCAACCGCATCTGAGAAGTCGGCGGGAGCGAGAGCAGGGCCTCCCCGGATGATCTTAGGCTACGGGATGGGACGTAGCGGCCGATGCGTTCGGACAAGTAAGCTGGGCCAGAACCGTATAGAGCTTTAAAGGTCAAAACCAGCACTTTGAATTGAGCCCGGGTGGACAGGCAGCCAGTGGAGCTGACACAACAGGGGGTGGTATGCTCCTGTATGTAGCTCCCATTAGTAATCTGGCTGCCGCCCGCTGGACTAATTGCAATTTCGAACTGTCTTCAAAGGCAGCCCCACGTAGAGTGCGTTGCAGTAATCTATTCGGGATGTGACCAGAGCGTGGACGACCGTAGCCAGATCAGACTTCCCAAGGTACGGGCGCAGCTGGCGCACGAGTCTCAACTGTGCAAAAGCTCCCCTGGCCACCGCCGAGATCTGGGGTTCCAGGCTCAGCGATGAATCCAGGATCACTCCCAAGCTGCGAACCTGCGTCTTCAGGGGGAGTGTAACCCCGTCCAACACAGGCTGTAACCCTATGCCCTGTTCGGCCTTACGACTGACCAGGAGGACCTCTGTCTTGTCTGGATTTAGTTTCAATTTGCTAGCCCTCATCCAGTCCGACACAGCGGCCAAGCACCGGTTCAAGGTCTGGACAGCCTCCTTGGTGACAGGTGGGAAGGAGTGACAGATCTGGACATCATCTGCGTACAGATAACACCTTACTCCGAAACTCCGAATGATCTCTCCCAGCGGTTTCATGTAGATGTTAAACAACATCGGGGACAGTACTGAACCCTGAGGGACTCTACAGGACAACGGCTGTGGAGCCGAACAGGTGTCACCCAATGACACCTTCTGGGTACGACCTTCCAGGAAGGATTGGAGCCACTGCAAGGCAGTACCCCAAGCCCCATATCTGCAAGGCGACCCAGAAGGATACCGTGGTCAACGGTATCGAAAGCCGCTGAGAGGTCCAGCAGAACCAACAGGGACACACTCCCCCCTGTCGAGTTCTCGGCGTAGATCATCTACCAAGGCGACCAAGGCTGTCTCAGTCCCATGTCCCGGCCTAAAGCCAGACTGTGCCGGATCAAGATAATCAGTGTCCACCAAGAACCCCTGGAGTTGCGAAGCCACCACACGTTCCATGACTTTGCCCAAATAGGGAGATTGGAAACTGGCCGATAGTTCACTAATTGAGTGGGGTCCAGTGAAGGTTTCTTCAACAGCGGTTTTATAACAGCTTGCTTTAAGCTGGCTGGAATGATGCCTTCCCGAAGGGGAGGCATTAACCACCACCTTCACCCACTCTGCCAAACCCCCTCTGGCTTCCTTGATCAGCCAGGATGGGCAGGGGTCTAGGATGCATGTGGTGGGCCTCGCCTCTCCAAGGATCTTGTCCACATCCTCAAGCTGAACCAATTGAAACGAATCCATTAAAACCGGACAAGCAGGTGCTCGTGTCACATCCTCAGAGACTGCCGTTAAAGTGGTATCAAATCGGACGGATCAGAGCCACCTTATCCGCGAAGACCTTGGCAAACTCATCACAGCGTACCGCCGAGCCGCCAGGGATCTCGCACTGAGGGATTTAGAAGACCCCTAACGACTCAAAAACAGTTCCGCTGGACGGTTCTTCGCGGCGGCCACCTTGGCCGCAATAGATTTTTTGTGCGGCTTTTATTGCTGCGTCATAGGTCCTCAAATAGGAGACCAGGCGCGCCTGAGCTGATCCGCTCCGTTTCCAACGCCACACGCACTCTAGCCTCCTCTTTTTTCGCTTCATTGCTGCCAGCTCCTCGGTGAACCAAGGAGCTGGTTTAGCTCGGTTACTCAAGAGGGGCGTTCTGGAGCGATCGTGTCAATAGCCCTTGTCATCTCCCTGTCCCAGAGTGAGACAAGAGCCTCGACAGGGTCACTTACCGAGGAGGCGGGAAAATCCCCAAGAGCCGTCAGGAATCCGTTCGGATCCATAAGTCTCCTGGGGCGGACCATTCTAGTAGGTCCACCACCCCTGCGGAGGTGGGAAGGCCCAGTGAGTCTAAACCTGATCAGGTGGTGGTCGGTCCATGGCAAAGGAACGATGGTCAGTTCCTCCACTCCGCCACTTTCATCCCATCCCTGACAGAAAACCAGATCTAAAGTGTGTCCTGCACTATGGGTGGGACCCGATATTAACTGGGACAGGCCCATGGTTGCCATAGCGGCCATGAAGTCCTGAGCCGCTCCTGATAGAGTGGTCTCGGCATGGACGTTGAAGTCTCCCAGCACAATGAGCCGCTGAGACTCCACGGCCAGGCCCGAGACCACTCCGGCTAGCTCAGGTAGGGAGACTGTAGTGCAGCGGGGTGGTCGGTACACTAACAGAATCCCTATCCTGTCCCGGTCACCAATCCTTAGGCCGACACATTCGAACGTGGTTGACTGTGGGATGGGGCACCTGGTCAGGGATAGAATCCTTATAGACCACTGCGACCCCCCCCTCCCCGCCCTCCCGGTCTCGCTTGGTGCTGTACGGAGTAACCCGGTGGGCAAAGCTGGGAGAGATTAACCCCCCCAGCCTCGTCCAACCATGTCTCCGTTATACAGGCCAGGTCAGCTTGTTCTTCACGAATTAGATCTTGTATTGTTGATGTTTTACCATTGACTGACCTGCCGTTGAACAGCACCACTTTCAACCGGGAGGGACCGCCTTCCTGAGTACTCAGCTTAGCTTTGTCAGGAGCCCGATTTAAATTTATCAAAGTTCTTGCACAAATTTTTGGCCGAATTGGAATTTTATGACGCTCTCGTCCAGGTCGAATTAGTGGTTTAAGTCCATCACAAATTCTAGGCCGAATCCGTTGTGAAATATATTCACAATGGGTTCAACAGTGCATGGTTAATAACATATTACTATTACAATATCATTCATCACAGTAATCACAATATCATCACCCTGGAGGGTTCCTACCCTTCAGCATCCCAAGTCCAAAATTGGAATGAACAAGTCCGAAATCACAAATGGGCAAGAGGGGATGATAGGGTGGAAGTCCAGGGGAGGTGTGGTCGAAAACGTCCAGAGGAGACAGGGATGATGGGAGACGGAGTTAGGAGAAGAGCTGGTAGAGTTCCAGGCCGCAGTGGCAATAAATCCAAGTGGACTCAAACCGCTAGTAGACAGGCCGACGAGGATAACACTGTACGATGGTACCAACTCCCGTTTCGACCCATAAGGGGAAGGGTCTTTTTCAAGGCCAGTGGTGACACATTAACTCCATTCATGTAGATGTTAAAGGTATGTTTTCAGAGCCATGGAGGTAAAGTCATACATCCATGGTAGGACCAGCGGCCGAAGCTTTTGGACTTGGGATGCTGAAGGGTAGGAACCCTCCGGGGTGATGATATTGTGATTACTGTGATGAATGATTTTGTAATAGTAATATGTTATTAACCATGCACTGTTGAACCCATTGTGAATATATATTTTGATAAGCTACACTCTGCTGTTCCCTGTATACATTGTTGCTTGCAACACCCTACCCCCACCTTGTTTGAGTCCCCGGAGGTACCCTTAACGACCAAGTAGAAAGGTGGAATGTAGCTCTGTCTAAGGCTATCGACCAAATAGCTCCTAAACGCCTCTTCCGACCACGCAGTTTCCGCTCTCCGTGGTTCACCGAAGAACTGAGGTCACTGAAGCGCAAACGGAAACAACTGGAGAGTGCCTGGCGGCGGAAACATAGCCAGACATCAAGAACAGCCTTCAGAAACATGCGCAAGACATACAGGCGGGCCACAAAAGAGGCAAAGAAAATTCACAACACCTCCCTAATAACAGCTGCGAGATCGCCCAGCGCAGAGTTTCAGGATTGTCCGAGAGTTGGTCACCACCAATCCGCAGCCAAAATCCAGGGACACTCCAGCCATCTCAGCAGAGGAATTCCAGGAATTCTTCATAGAAAAAATCACCGCTCTTCGGCTAGACCTGCTATCCGTGCCTGAAGATACGAGTGAGAGGGTAGAAGAACTACATACACCAACTAACCAGATATTTGACCACTTCAAAGCCCTGGACCTGGAGGCAGTTAATAAAATCATCTCCACAGCACGGGCGACTACCTGCTCCACGGACCCTTGCCCATCCCATCTAGTTAAGGACAGCGCAGAGGGCTCTCGATTCCCCCTGATGCAGATAATAAATCACTCCCTGGAGCAGGGAATTTTCCCGGATGCCTTGAAAGAAGCCTCGGTCCGTCCACTCTTGAAAAAGCCAATCTGGACCCAGCGATGCCAGCGAACTACCGTCCCGTCTCAAACCTCCGTTTCTCAGTAAGCTGATTGAGCGGCAGCAACTCAGCTACAAAACTTCCTTGAGACATCAGAGGGCTTGGACCCCTTTCAATCAGGGTTCCGCCCCAGGCACGGGACCGAGACCGTCCTGGTGGCCATCTCGGACGATATCCGCTGCCAACTAGACAAGGGAGGCTCAGTAGTTCTAATATTGCTGGACCTTACCGCCGCATTCGACACGGTGGACCATGATCTGCTGATACGACAACTTGCCGCCATAGGAATACAAGGAACAGCTTTAGCTTGGCTTAACTCCTTCCTGCGCGGACGTAGTCAGCGAGTTGAATGGCTAGGCCAAACATCTAGGAAATCTCTCCTCGAGTGCGGAGTGCCCCAAGGTGCCATATTATCACCAACGTTGTTTAACATCTATGTTCGGCCGTTGGCTGGTATAGCCCGGAGCTTCGGCCTAGGGTGCTACCAATATGCCGATGACACCCAGCTCCTACTGAAACTGGAGCCTGGCGCATCTTCGGTGTGGGATAACTTCACTCGAGGCCTAGAAGCAGTGACAAAATGGCTCCGCGCCCACAAACTTAAAATAAATCCATCAAAGACGGAGATCTTATGGCCGGGCCGCCCAGAAGCACCTTTCTCGCTGCCCCCCTTTGAAGGGGAACCGCTGATTCCGTCCCCCTCAGTAAAAAGCCTTGGTGTTATCCTGGACTCCAAATTGTCGATGGAGGCCCAGGTTGCCTCCACGAGCAAAAGGGCCTTCTTCCACCTGCGCCAAGCGAGACAATTGGCGCCCTATCTTCCGCCGGAAGCGCGAGCTACAGTAATCCATGCCACGGTTACATCAAGGCTGGATTACTGTAACGCTTTGTATGTAGGTCTACCCCGGTCACTAACCCGCAGGCTACAGATTGTGCAGAACGCGGCCGCCAGGCTTCTCACAGGAACATCGATGAGATGCCACATTACACCATCTCTGCAGCGCCTGCACTGGCTGCCCGTTGAGTATAGAGCCTTACACAAGACCTTGACCTTGGCTTTCAAAGCCCTACGAGGCCGGGGCCCAACATACCTAAAAGACCGCTTGCTGATGCCTGCTTACTCAAGGACCCCGCGGCCAGCAAACAAGAACCTTCTTCACGTACCAGGCTTGAAAGAGGCCCACCTGGAGACCACGAGACGGAGATCGTTCTCCGTTGTGGCCCCCGTTCTTTGGAACTCGATGCCACCGGACCAGAGAGCCTCCCTCGACCTGCCCCAGTTCCTGACCGCTCTGAAGACCTGGCTATTTAGGAAAGCCCATGGTTAATGCAGAACCAGGAACTCAAATACCGAGCCTGGCCCCTGCATTTAACCACTGAATATTTTAATCTAGTTTTAAATACTGTATTTTAATTGTGGAATTTGTTGTGTGTAAGTCGCCCGGAGCACTAACGTGGAGGGCGACTCAGAAATAATAAAGTCAGTCAGTCAGTCAGTATGTCTATGCCATTGAATGTTTGCCTGTATATGTGCATTGAGATCCGCCCTGAGTCCCCTGCAGGGTGAGAAGGGCGGAATATAAATGATGTAAATAAATATAAATAATAATAATATGACACTGTTGTTGCCTTACTCCGCCTAATTGTAGGATCAGCTCTAAAGGTTTTAACCCAATAGAGCAGTGGTTCCCAAACTTGTTTGGCCTACCGCCCCCTTTCCAGAAAATTTTTTACTCAGCGCCCCCTTATAAATTATTTTTTTAAATTTCAATCGTAATTAAACAGAAAGATATATGTATTAATGTTTCTACCTTTTTTGTAAAATATAGTAAAGAAAGGTGTAAATTACGAACATTGAATTCCAGAAATAATCACAAAAAGAATATGTTTGGGGTAGTATGAGCAACGGATGATGGGATTTGCAGTACCTTCAGCCAATTCAGCTCTGACTTCACAGACCACTAAGATCCCCATGAATGACAGATCTGGATCAAATGGCAACACGTGCCTGGGGATCGCACGCTTGCGACTGTGTCCCTGCGGGTTGGAATCCCCGGGCAGGTAGTGCTGTGGAAACCGCAGCGCGTGCCTCCTTCCTCTCGTCAACCCCGCCCATGGCGCAGTCCTGCGTATTGGCCTCTTTCTTCCAACAGGGACATCCTCGCAAGTGTGCGACCCTGCAAGTGGCAAGCCTGGCTCATGCCACTGCCCCCTTACAGGGGTTCAGCACCCCCCAAATTCTCCTGAGCCTCCCAGCGCTCCCTTGGATTGCCCCACCGCCCACCAGGGGGTGGTACCTCCCACTTTGGGAACCACTGCAATGGAGTAATGGAGAGAACACTGTTATCCAAGGGTCTTAACACAAGAGACGGAGTAGCCCTTATCCAAAACACTTAGAGGTATCGTAACCCTTATCCAAAACACTTAGATTTCAGATTTGCTTTGTTTTATTTTGTAATGTTTACATATAGATAGTGTGAAATCTTGAAAATGGGACTCCAATCTAAATCACAAAGTTTTTGTATGTTTTGTATACATTTTGTTTATGTAGCCTGAAGGTTATTTTTAAACAACATATTTTAATACTTTATGCACAAACAAAGTTTATGAACCAAAGATGTCACTATCTCAGTCACCTGTGTTGACAATTCCAGATATTGCAGCATTTAGGATTTCTGCAAAATCTGTACTCACAAAACTAATCGTTATGTAACTTTTTGTGATTGAAATCCACCTTGAATCCCTCATCATCATCATCATAATTTAAAACTCTCTTTCAGCCAAAAAAAACATGGAAAGTATAAAGGAACTCTCCGCACACACATCTCTGTACATTCAAGTCTACTTAAAACAACCCAATGAATACTATTTAAAAGCCATGTGTATATTTAAATTAAAGAATCCAAGTTGACTCGGAAATAAGTATTCTGCGTTGGTTGTTATACTATTCACTATAATTAAATGCATATGTCTAATTATCCACTGAGGAAGAGAAATATTTATTAATGGTAGAGTTCAAGCTTCAAGATCAACAAGGACATTGAGGACACCAGTTTTCTACTACACCACTAATTAGGGCACTGAAGTTGAATAATTCATGGATAAATGATGCATTATAAATAAAAATTATAATCATTTGTTGGCTACATCAGAATTATACCACCAATCTCCAGCTGGCATTGCAGTGCACAAAATAAAAAGTGCGTAGGTTTCATTTTTTTTAATAGTAAACAATGTTTTTTCCCTTTCTTTTTCCTTTCTCTTTTTCTTCGTTCCTTTTTTCTTTTTCTCAATCTTTCATAATAGTCTGGCACAGAGCATAGTGCTTATTCATCTTTCGCCCTTTAAAACATTACATTTTAAAAGTAAAATCCTACTGCCATCTGTCATACAGATTATTCTTGAAAATTTAGCAAGGGATTAGAGAAAAAGGAACCCCGCACTGCCTGTCAGACAATCAGAAGGTTCATAATCATCAAGGACAGCCTAACAAGGAGACCATTCTGAAGATTGTTTGAAGAAGCACAGAAGTAAAAACAGATAAAGATTGCTCAAAGAAACACAAAAGTGAAAAAGGTATGTATTCCACTGTGGCTGGTGGCGACTTCTCAAGAGTCTCGGGGCACATCTACACTGGCCATTTAATCCTTTTTCAAACCCGTATTGAAGAAAGTGGTTTTGCTGTACATAGGGAATTCTGGAACCAGTTTGAGGCTCAGATGGTGAATACACAAAACACAAGGTACTGGCGTGCATTAAGAACTTTCTTTTGCATCGTTTTGTGGACGTTTGTTTGCCTGCTACAGTTTGAAGCTAGAGTGGAACTGCACTAAATGGTTAGTGCAGATAGGACTTCAATAGAGAGGACCTTTTAATTGACTCTTTTTTTGAAATACAAGAGATAGATGCTGAGGGCCTGTCTACACAGGCCACAAACTCCAAATTTGGCCAGAAGTTGCTCCTAATTTTCCATTTGACACAAATGGCATAGGTTATTTTTGTTGCTACAGCAGTGGCCATAGAGCTGCAGCTTTGGTTGTGTCAGGAGCAACTTGAGAAACTGCAAGTCACTTCTGGTGTGAGAGAATTGGCCGCCTTCAAGGATTTTGCCCAGGAGATGCCCGGATGTTTTGATGTGTTACCATCCTTGTGGGAGGCTTCTATCATGTCCCCGCATGGGGAGCTGGAGCTGATAGAGGGAGCTCATCCGCGCTCTCCTCGGATTTGAACCTGTGACCTGTTGGTCTTCAGTCCTGCCGGCACAAGTGTTTAACCCACTGCGCTGCCTGGTGCTTCTAGAGCTGAGCTGTCACTCCTTCTTTCCCCCCTCTGCTTTCCAAATAACGTGGATTCATTTGCTAAAAGGTGCCAAGCAAAAGCTAGAAGCTCTCTGGAGTGGTGATGAAAAACTACAAAGGATGACTTATCCAGTAGATTCAAACAGGGTTCATGCTGAATGGACAGTGAGGACTTTGCTCCTGCTACTAACAGAGGTTGGGGGCAGAGTGGTGTAAACACCATAATGAAATCCTGGGCCAGTTCAAAGCAATGCTTTGGACCAAACACAGATTGTGTGGCCTGCAGAGATAGGTTTTGAAAACCTTTCACCAGGCAGATTCAGAAGTTACTGAAAGTTCTGGAGACAGAGTTTGTACTCTGATCTGCTGTAACTGGAGCTCAGTTGATATTTCTGAGATTAGGCTTGGCTGCACCAGTGCAATTATCTGTATGATGTTTGGATATACTAGCCGCTACTCTGGTTTCTAATTTCGAACTCTCTTCAAACTATTTTCCATGGCCCAATTTTAATATTCCACTGGAGCTTCTGACAAACCTTTTTGCTCTTTCCAGAGTTATCAATGGCGAAGTAGAGAGAAAAAAGTATTACATATCAAACGTTTTTAAAAACACGACAGCAACAAACTGTTGAACAGATACACGGGTGGGGGAGAGGCAAAACAGGTTGTAAAGAAAGTAATTCCCATATTTATATCACAACGGACTGAAACTCTGGGAACCAAAGTGGAATGAATCAGCTTGACCTTCATTTTCCTGATTTGTTTTATAAGCATTTTCCTGATTGTTTCATTTGTATTTCATAAGCAAATAAGGCCTTATTGAGACTTTTTATTGTGCAGTTGGTGAAATGCAGTTTTCGAGAATGATTCTAACGTCCATCTTTTGCTCCATCACTTTCTAACAGCTATGGTTGAACCTGTTGTCAGACACACACATAAGGGTCCTAGACTTGATACTCCCCTTTTTATTTTTTAAACTCAAAAACACTTCAGTATCAGGGGACACAATGGGACAGATGCAATGCCTATCTCTTATTTACAAAAGGGGAATACTAATTAAACTATATATAACAGGACTGAACACTTAAAAAGTGGCACACTATTACTCATGATAAATGTTGTACAAACTTTGAGTAGTACAGTATGTAATGTGTGTGTGTGTATGTGTGTGTGAGGAGTGACTTGAGAAACTGCAAGTTGCTTCTGGTGTGAGAGAATTGGCCTTCTGCAAGGATGTTGCGCAGAGGACGCCCAGATGTTTTGATGTTTTACCATCCTTGGAAGCAGGCCCGTAGCCAGGATTTTGATTTGGGGGGCTGAGTTTGATGGGGGGGCTGAGTCTGAGTGAGAGAGGATCTACCCTAGCAAACCTTTTGTATCATTATCCCAATATCCCCATGCATATGGGATATATTGAGCATGGTGATCAGATCATGATATGAATAAACATAACAGTTTAAATAATGTACCAGTAAGGCCTTCTCGCGGACCACCCTGAGAATTGGGGGGGGGGGCCTGAAGCCCCTCAAGTCCCCCCCCCCGGCTACAGGCCTGCTTGGAGGGGGCTTCTCTTATGTCCCTGCATAAGCTATAACTGATAGAGGGAGCTCATCCGTGCTCTTCCCGGATTCGAACCCCTGACCTGTCGGTCTTCAGTCCTGCCGGCACAAGGGTTTAACCCAGGGGTGCTCACACTTTTCCAGCATGCGAGCTACTTATAAAACAACCAAGTCCCAAAGATCTACCTACTCACTACTCAGAGAGCCAATAAAGCAAAATATTAGGAAATTTATTTCAGTGAGAGCCATATAATACACTTTAAGACTGAATTCAACTAAATGTGAGTATAATAAGCCCCTGAGCATTCCTCACAAATGGCATGGGAGCCATACACACTGTGTCTGCGATCTGCCTGGGATCTACCAGGACGCCCTTTGAGATCTACCAGTGGATCACGATCTACCTAATGAGCACTCCTGGTTTAACCCATTGCGCCACCAGGGGCTCATAGTATGTAATTTTTATAAAGAACATTGAGTTAGGAAATGGTATTCCTTTAAGCAAGGCTGTAATGGGTAACCTCTGATCCTTTGATGCTATTGGAAATTAAACTCCTATGATCCCTCACTATCAGATCTGCTACTCCAGCTACATCCAAGAGAGACAGTGTGGTGTAGCAGTTTGAGTGTTAGACTAAGACATTGGAAGACCAGGATTAACATCCTTGCTTAGCCATGGAAACCTGCTGAGTGAGCTTGAGCAAGTCACATCAGTTTCAGAGAAAGGCAAAGACAAAATCTCTCTGAAAGAAATTCTGGCAAGAGAACCCAGTGAGCCTTAGGATAACAATTAGTCAGGAATGACTTGAAAGCACACAACAACAAAATCTGGAGTGCCACATTTTCCCTGCCTTTGATTTAGATGGGGGTTTCATCACAAGCATTCTGAATTTCAAGCACTGCAGAAAACAGCAGAGGCAGCAGGAGGGTCCTATTGTCCTTTGCAGTCATGAATTTGTAGCAGTAAATTTCCTTCCCAGGCAAATCCTTTAAGCTGTTGTTCTACATCACGCTAAGAGATCACAAAGGACTTAGGAGATCAGAAACAGTCACAATCTCTTATCAATTATTCAAGGCCTAGAAATCTGTTTTCGCTCCTGCAAAGAGCTATTAGAACATGTGTGACTACATGGAATGCTGTCCACACTGTGTTTTGAATTGTTTCATATCAGAGGTAACTCTCTGTGACCACTAATTAGTTGAGGAGTTGGCTTTCTAAGCATGAAGTCTGCTATGTGTTTTACTTATACAGTACATGTGAATGGGGTCTGTGCAGGGAAAAAACATCTATTGCAGCCTTCAGTGATATCTCCCAAGGGATTTTAGTTTTGCACAACTGGACGATTGAGATCTAGTTTAGATCACATAGAAAATGGAAAAAGATGTAGTTGATATTATGATCTAAATGTTACATTTTTTAAAAAATGGGAATGCTTGGCTATGAAGATATCATTACACTACTTATGAGTGAAAAAGTATTAATTGCTTGCGTTGAAGACAAGGCAGAACAAGAAGTGTCAGATGGTACATTTATTTATTTACATCATTTATATTTCACCCTTCTCACCCCGCAGGGGACTCATGGTGGATCACAATGCACATATACAGGCAAACATTCAATGGCATAGACATACAACATATATAGACAGACAACGAGCTACACAATTGGTCGAGAGCTCACCCCGACCCAGGCAGGCCTTGAACTCATGACCTTCTGGTCAGTAGAGATCTTATTTATGCAGCTGACTCCCAGCCAGCTGCGCCACATTCCCAGTGCATGATCTTAGAAGCTAAAAAGAATGAATCCTGGCTAGTATTGGGATGGACAACTGCCAAATAATACCAGGTTCTTTGACCTACATTTTAGATGAGTTTTTCTCAACCTGGAGGTCAGGCCCCCTGAGGGGGACACAAGGGGGTGTCAGAGGGGCCACAAAAGACCATAAGAAAACACAGTATTTTCTGTTGGTCATGGGGGTTCTTTGCGGGAAATTTGGCCCAATTCTATCATTGGTGAGGTTCAGAGCAGTCCTGCTCTTTGATTGTATGTGAACTATAAATCCCAGCAACTATAACTCCCAAATGACAAGGTCTATTTTCCCCAAATTCCACCAGTGTTCACATTTGGGCATATTGAGTATTTGTGCCAAGTTAGGTCCAGGTCCATCATTGTTTGAGTCCACAGATTTCTGTAGGTAGGTGAACTACAACTCCAAAACTCGAGGTCAATGCCCACCAAACCCTTCCAGTATTTTCTGTTGCTCATGGGAGTTCTGTGTGCCAACTTTGGTTCATTTCGCTGGTGGAGTTCAGAATGCTCTTTAATTGCATGTGAACTATAATTCCCGACAACCAGAACACCCAAATGACAAAATCAATCAAATTTGGGTGTATCGGGTATTTATGCCAAATTTCATCCAGTGAATGAAAATACATCCTGCATATCAGATATTTACATTACAGTTATGAAGTAGCAATTAAAATGATATCGAGCAGGAATTTGGGAGGGCTTACCTAGATGAGGCAGAAGCCCTATGAATCCACCAAAGAGGATTCTGGAGAGCTAGAAACACCCAATTTCCCTTCCCCAAATAAGTCTCACCAAAGTTGAAGAAGATGCCACCGAGTTGTTTATTTTCGTTCCAGCTGGAAAGGATGCCAGCCGCAATCATTCACCCATGCTGACATACAGAGTACATGCAGTACAACACATTTTATAGACATACAGAATTGTCAAATTCAAATTTCCCGTTCCTCACCCCTTAGCCGGCTCCATGGTGATTGGATGGAATCTTCAGCCAGCTGGGAGGTGCAGCCGGCTTAGCTGCGCCCCAGCCAACCACAGGCCAGTGCTGCTTCCGCTTTTCAGCCAATGAGAGCCCAGGAGGCGGGCTGAGCAGAGAACAATGAATGGAAGGAAACGCTTGAGTTGATTATGGGTTTTTGATGAGTGTCCGATCGTCCACAATAACAAAAATGTCCTCAAGCGGGCCTATTTTTGTTCTGGTGTGAATCAAATAAACATTTGGGTCTGGCAGGAATGTCATACCCGAAAAACTTTAATCTGCATTATTGTCAGTTGATGGTTATCTTTGCTGAGTTTCAGTCCCAAGGAAGTGAAGACAATGGGTGAAGCAGGTTGTGGCATTCCTTTGCTTTCCGATGGCAAAGGTATCACCTTATGGATAATGGGAGAATACCAGAGACAAAAGGTTGACAAGATGGGTTGCTCTGACATCTTGATCGCTTATGTCAATAGGAGATATCTGTCCCCTGAGGGATCCAACTCCGAAGTTCAGGAGAGATATCTGCATTTCTTTGTCCATGCAAGTTAGATATCGATCAGTCAATTGTAAGGGGATTTACTGGTCGTGACCCCAGCCTGCTTGGGACCGGTGCAGGCTGGGGTCACGAAATGGTGGCATTTCATATTTTTATACATAGGAATATAAGGGAAATATCTATCTCTATAATCTATCTAGGCTTCTCCTTCCGCCTGTGCAGCATTGCGGGAACGAGGGAGACTCCGCTGCCGGCAAGAGAGAGGCAGGGCGGACCGTGAGGCGGGGCCTCCAGAGGCCCCACCTCACGCTCCCTCGTTCCCGCAAGGCCCCGTGGGTGGAAGAAGCGCCGCGCGCACAGCAGAAATGCCCCATCCGGCTAAGATTGACCTGATTTGGACTCGCGATCGATCGACTTCGTGGGCAGCCCTGGTTTAGCCGGTATTGCACCACCTGACATCCACCAGGAAGTAGCAGCCAATAATGAAAGAACCAAGGCAGTAACATCTCCGACCCATCCCCTGTTCAGATATCAGCCAGCACACCAACACCATCAATCAAGAAATAAATTTCTAAGATCTACAGAGTTACTCTCATGAACACCTCAGCAAGCGAGAGTCCAAAAGTGGCAGGCTAAAACCCATAACCTCAATCAATGGCTGATACCAAATGAGAGACTCCCTCCTGGACAAACAGAAGACCGGGCAACTTGGAAGGGGCTAAACAGACTGCGCTCTGGCATCACGAGATGCAGAGCCAACCTTATGAAAAGGGGTTGCAAAGGGGAGTCCATGACATGCAAGTGTGGAGAAGAGCAAACCATAAACCTCCTATTATAATGCAGTCTGAGTCCTGCCACATGTTCAATGGAGGACCTTACAGCGACACCAGAGGCACTTGAAGTGGCCAGCTTCTGGTCAAAGGAAATTTAGCATAATGCCAAGTTTTTAAAGTTTGTTTGTGGTTTTTAAAATACATTATAATTGTATCCTCAATTTGCTTCTGATGTGATAAATAAATAAAAATTGTAATAACTCCATTTTAAGATACGAGATTGTACGTACACCAACAGACAACTTTAGTTAGTGCACAGCATATAGTGGGTTGGGAAATTATATGAGAGCAGGGAAAGAGTAAATCAACACTTGGAAATAAGAACTTTAAAGATTTATCCAAAATGCTAGGCCCTATCTCTAAAAAAGCTTCTGCAGCTTAGGTTCGTTCTTTTAGATTCAGACTTTGGAGCAGATCTACCACAGCACTGCAGGCACTAGCTTGGCCTCTAAATTTTTAGTTCTCAGCAAGCAGCCTTATTACTTATGAAAGCTCCTTCCTGCTCTTACTCAGCAGAAATATATATTTGGGACTAAAGAAGCTGCTACCAACAATGCTGATCTTGTCACCATGTTTTCCTGTCAGGAAAAGTAAGCCTCAAATATTTTGTCTCTTTTGTTTTATGTTAAGTTTATAAAAATGTGGAAAAGCACAAACAAATGTAAGCAAGAAAAGATAGAAACAATTTCCTTGGCCCACATATGTGTGTGCTTTATTTTCCAGACCTCCTGTGTTCTCTTTATGGCATGTTTGAAAAAATAGCTTAGATACTTTGGAAATACTGTACAATATGTAAGCGCTATCTGTACCTGCCATGCGTTGCTGTGACCAACCTTCCATCCCAATTTTACTCAACCTTTCTTTCTCTCCTTCCTTCCTTCTCTCCTTCCTTCTTTTCCTCCCCTGTCCCCTTTCTTTCCCTTCCTTTTTCTCCCCCTTCTCTACCTATTTTTGGACTGCAACTCCCAACAGGCCTCCTGATATCTGAACAGGGGATGGGTCGGAGATGTCACTGCCTTGGTTCTTTCACTAAACCAGGGCTGCCCACGGAGTCGATACCGAGTCCAAATCAGGTCGATCTTAGCCGGCTGGGGCGCTTCTGCCCTGTGAGCGCACCTTGCGCGTGGCGCTCGTTCCGCCCGTGGGGCCTTGCGATAACGAGGGAGCGCGAGACGGGGTCTCCGGAGACCCTGGCTCGCGCTCCGCCCTGCCTCTCTCTTGCCGGCAGCAGAGGCTCCCTCGTTCCCGCAATGCCGCGCGGGCGGAAGGAGAGGCAGGGCGGAGTGTAAGGAGCGGCCTCCGGAGGCCCCGTCTCACGCTCCCGCGTTCCCGCAATGCCGCGCGGGTGGCAGGAGTGGTGTGTGGGCGGCAGGAGCGTGTGCGCAGCAGCAAAGCAAAGTAGATCTTTTTGACTTGGTTATTTTAAAAGTAGCTCGCATGCTGAAAAAGTGTGGTCACCCCTGGGCTAAACAGTATAATTTCTCCAGTGGTGTGGGGCATAGACATCATCTGTTTTAACGTGGTGAGATGTATTCCACTCTGAGCATGCATATTAAGCAGCAGAATAGCACATTTCAGGGGCAGATGCCTTCACTGTATCCGATTATGATCCCCAGGTTGTGCCAGTCAGCTTTCATATATTATTTCTAGCATCCACTTTTTGCTTGATAGTAGTGATTCTGATAAGTCAGAGCACGGTCCAGGGTAACTTCCAGGTATTTTGGTGCACTTCAGTACTCCAGTGGGATTCCTTCCCATGCCATCCTCAGAGCTCAAGATGCTTGTCTATTCTTAAGGTGAAAAGCACACATCTGCATTTTAGATGGATTTAGAATCATCTGGTTTTCCCTGTAATAGGCAGTAAGAGCACATAAAGCTTCAGAGGGCTTCTGTTCCACCATTTCAAATCTCCCTGCTTGGGTGGTGATTGCACAATTGTCAGCATATATGAAACTCTCTATCCTTTCTGGCAGTGGCTGATCATATATGTCAGTGTTAAACATTGATGGAGCATTCTTCTGTTTTCACCATCTGCTTCTCTGGCCTGGAACTCAATAAAAAAACTCCTGTTTTGTAGCAGATTTCCTATCAATAAATCAATCAACTTTATTTCTTATGAGTCGCCCTCCACCAAAGGTGCTCTGGGCGACTTACACAATTAAAATAAACAGGTTACATAGTCACAGCTTGTTACTTAACAATCATAGGCTCTTCCGAAGAGTTATAAAGCAGGTGTGGTGGTAATTCTTTGTGACTTAAACCAGATTGTTTTTAGAATCATTGCAATGTGTCTGTGTTCTGTGTGTATTTGATATGGCTTCTGGCTAATCAATAAAATTGTTGTTGTTGTTGTTGTTGATTGTGACTTAAACAGAAATTGCTGTTTTAACAGTTTCAAAGTGGGATTTTAGATGTTTTAAATAACATTTAGATGTTTTTAAAGAATGTGTGTTTTGTTCTTTATATTATTTTAATGGGTTTTAAAAATTATTTATAGTGTTTTAATTGGTTCAGCCCTTGTGGGCTGGGAGGTAATAAAGAAATAGTTTAAATATATAAAACTAGCTGTACCCGGCACGCGTTGCTGTGTCCTATTTAGGAGATGGGAGAAAGTCTGAGTATGTAAGGGTTGGAATTGATGTTAGTTATGGTCTTGGTGGGGTCATGGCTGTGTCGTTGTGGGTTGTTCTGGTGGGTGTAGCACAGCAGTTCTCGTTTGTGCCTGGGGGGCAGGGGCCAGGACCGGGGGTCCCATTGGCATTGGGGCCTGCAGCAGCAGAGTTGGATTCTGAAGAGGATTTAGAAGGGTTAGCAGACGACTAAGCCTAGAGCGTCGGGGACCTAGGCCGAAAGATTAAGTATAGGATCCGTGGGAACGAATCCTCAGTACTTCGGCCACGTCTCTTCTGAGCAGGCGTGAAGCGAAGTTGGTCCACAGAGCTAAGTTGGCTAGTGGCCTACCAAGTCTTGCCTTGTATTTTGTACCTTGCTTTGTTCCTGAATCCGCATTGCTGTGCGGAGCCTTGCCAAGTCTTTTGGACTCTTTACCAAGCTGTTTTGGACATTGATTGCCTTTTGCCTTTGGATTTGCTTTTGCTATTTTTATGGACAATATTCCTTTTGAACTGTTTCTATATTCAATAAAGTAGTTAGCCTTCAGTCCGTCTCTGTGTGTGTGATTAAGGGGCCGGTCAAGTCCGTGCATCGTGACAGTGGGTGGGATGTTGAAGTCCTGTGGAGTTGTCGGTGTGT
This sequence comes from Anolis apletophallus, assembly GCA_030556195.1. NCBI lineage: Eukaryota > Metazoa > Chordata > Lepidosauria > Squamata > Anolidae > Anolis > Anolis apletophallus. The sequence goes on along the minus strand of JARBWK010000008.1, from coordinate 54,611,562 downwards.
GGTGTTGAAAGAAGGAATGGCATACAAATGGGTTGAGCAGTAGACGCAAGGTTGTGTTATGTGCGTATTGTGTTGTGTGTAGGTATTACTTTTTTATAATATCTTTATTTGATTTTGCCATTAAAAGAAGAAAAAACACAAGAAACACATTGACAGACATTGGACAAACATGAATGTGACATACCCCCGACCCTTGTTCCCCCCTCCCCCCACGTTAAAAAGAAAATACAAACAAAAACGTTGACCCCGAATCCAGGAGGAGTCGACACCTCAGTCCTCTTTCTAGGATGGAGCCCATCCTCTCCTTATTCCAATCCACCCACAGTGACTATTTCTTAATGTCCAGCTGAGGTTCCCCCATCAGGGGTTGGGTAAGCGCAGGCGGTTTCGACTGTGACCCTACGGCAATGTCCACTCTTTTTCACAGTCTTTTAAGTATTCTGTAATCATAGACCAGTCAGTTTTCTTAATTTTGTTCTCATAGTCCAGGGACTGTGTCAAGCAGTCCATCTTCATGATCTCATGTATTTTTAATTTCCAGTCATCTAGGGATGGGACTTCTTCGTTCTTCCACCGTTTTGCCAGGCAGAGTCTTGCCGCTGTTGAGCAGTACACAAACAACTTTTCTTTATTATAATCCATATCCCTCTCTCTATCCACCATACCCAGTAGAAATGCCTCAGGTTTACAAGTTTTGGAGGTGCATACATAAAGAACTACAGGGAGCATTGAAGATCAAATTTAAGTGTGTAGGTATTACTTTTTTGATGAGTTAGTGGGTGTGTGGTGGCATTGTGGGTGGTAGTATGTTGTGGAATGCTTGTGTGGGTGGAATGTTTTGGGTGTTTGTGTATGTTTGTAGAGTATCAGTGCAGTGTTGTGTTGTGTTGTGGTTGGAGAATAGGATGAGTTGGTTTTTGTTTGTGGTGGTGGTAGGTGTTGTGTGTGCAGGGTCCTGTAAGGTTGGGGGAATGGGATGTGATAGGAAGTTGTATTGTGTTGTGTGGGTAGGAATTGCTGGAGTATTGTGCCTGGGACGTGTGTGTATTTGGAGGTGTGTGTGGTGGTGAGTAGTGAGTGCAGTCCTGGGTTTTGTGTTGGGGAAGTTGTCAGGTATTTGTGGGGAGTATTTTGTGTGTGTTGTGGTGACATAGTTGTCTCAGTCTGGTTGTGTGCTGGTTGTGATGTGGAGGGGGTGTTGGTTGGGGTGGGTTTTTGTGTAGCAGGATTTTTTTGTGGGTTTTGCAAGTTTGTGTTATTCCGGCGATATGTGTTTGTCAGTGGTGCCTGTGTCCCTGGTGCCCTATTTGTGTTAGTGTTATGTCCTCCTGGTAGTTGTTATGTCCTCTTGTGTTAGTTGGTTGTACTGTGTAGGTTTCTGTTTAGCAATGGTATGTATGCGTTGTATGTGTTGTGTGTCTGTTGTGTTGTGGGTCTGTAGAAGTAGGCATCGCGAGTTGTGTGGCTGTCGTGTTGTGGGTGTGGTGTTTGTAAAGTGGAGGATTGGTGGTGTGTGGGTGGGATGGTGCTTGGAGAAGAGTTTGTGGTGTTGAGTGTGTAGTTTGTTGTTGTGAGTGTACAGTGGTAGTGTGGTGTGGATGTACGGTGTGTAGGTGGGGTGAGTTAGTTGGTTGTACTGTGTAAGTTTCTGTTTAGCAGTGGTATGTATGTGTTGTGTGTGTTGTGTGTCTTGTGTTGTGGGTCTGTAGAGGTAGGCATCGCGACTTGTGTGGCTGTCATGTTGTGGGTGTGGTGTTTGTAAAGCACAATCTATCAGAACTACAGTTCCAAACTCCGACTGCCACTAAGAACCTGCTCCCTCCTAGAGCTTGGTTTTGACAGTTTAACCCACAAACACCAACTGACTAAATTCAATTCACTCAGCATTCTAACCTAGCCTTGGCTGGCTCCGCCCACCATTACTATGGGAACTCAACCTCCCGGCATTTGGTGTGGGCCAATGTTGGCCAATGGGATTCGCTGGCGGCCGCAGTGGACGCTGGAAAATGTAGGTTTTTTTGTATCGTTGTTTTGGGGGCCTTCTAGGTTTTGGGGGGGAAAGGTTTTTTTGCTAAAAACCTTCCTTGCCTGAGGCCTATTTTTGTTGCCAAGTTTGGTGTCTCTGCCTTGGATGGTTTCTCTGTCTATGGCAGTTGTTCGATGATGGGTCCTCCTTTATATATATAGATAAATAATACCTAGATCCTATTTGAATGCTTTCCCTCTATTATCAAAGCTGTGGAAGCCAAGCACTATGAGGAATGTGTCGCCCCCTTGGGCCTTGGGACCTGACCTCCCTGGATAAACCACACAACAGCTGAGGTACAACAAGCTTTATTGATTAATAAGTTGAATAAAAGGTTTGGAGGCAATCCTTATGGTGTCTCCAAATAGCAGCCAAAGTCAGGGAGTAGCAGGGTAGTGTGATCCGTGGCAACAAGATCACAAGCAGAGGAAAACGGGAACACAAGCCGGATGCAAGGAAAGTCTTTCAAAGGATCCCAGCCGGAGTAATAAGGCTGGGTTGATTTGTTTAAAGGCAAAAGAGCCCAATGAAGCAAAGCCTTTTCTGGATCAATCACAGGGTCTCGACGACAAACGGGAACAAGGCACAACGCAGGATCAAGTCAGCCCGGTGTAGGCTGGCTGGCACAAGCTTGGCTGGGAGGCCCGGTGTGGTTTCTTCCCCAGTAGCGTCTCCTTAGCGTGGCGTTGGTACGAGATACTTGCAATGGGCATCTCTTGGCAATTATAGTATTCCCTGGCTTTGATGTAGTTGCGTCGAGTGTCACAGCACCATGATTGATGGTTGTCTATATGTTATGTTACCTCAGTCTTTCTGCTATGCACTGCTCGTTAGTGGCTACCATCTGGACGAAAGGGAGGCGATCTCTCGGCTCCTTCGGAGCACCTCACTATCAGGGAGGCTAGATGGTCTAACCTTTTTTTTTTTGTATATATATTTTATTGAGTTTTCAAGAGTAATACAGTAAAACATGGGATAAGAAATCAGAACAGGGGGAAAGATTGGGGAAGGAAAGAGAGGGACAGGGGGGTGAGACAGAGGGGGGAATGAAGGGGGGGGGAAAGAAGATAAGTGTTAGAGATAGAGAAGATAAGATTAGTGGTGCTAGAAAGGGGGGGTTGAGGAAGGAGATCTTCCATCGTCTTCCGATCCATTTCACGGGGAGTTCCTTAAGTCTTGATATATCATTCCTTAATAATAAACAGTCCTGCCGTCTTGGTTTTTGGTTTTCTTTTTGTCTTTTAGCCTACGAAGTTCTTTATGTGTTCCTGTACAGGTTGCCAATCAATTGGGTTTTCCTGGGTGCTATCCTTCAATCTTAACTTTAGGTAGTCGATATCCATGAACTCTCTTATTTTCAGTATCCAATCCATTTCCCTTAATGGTTCCTGTGATTTCCACTTCTTTGCTATCACCAGCCTGGCTGCTGCTGTCAAATAAAAGAATAACTTATCTTTTTTTCCTTTCCAACAACTGGCCTGTAAGGTTTAATAAATAATATTCAGGTTTAAGTTCTAAATCAATGTCCAGAACCTTCCTTACATGTTGGTGGATAGTTTTCCAAAATTTTTTTACTTCTCTGCATTTCCACCAGCAGTGGATAAAGGAGCCAATCTGTCCTTTGCATTTCCAACAATTATTGTTCAGGCCTTTATATGGCGAGTTTACTAGGGGTGAGGTACCATCGAAAATATAACTTATACCAATTATCCGTACTTACCGTGGAACCTGCATATTTGGTTTTCTTTTTCCAGTTCTCTTCCCATTCATTAAGCATGATTGGGTGGCCCAAATCCTGAGCCCACTTTGTCATATTATCCTTGACCTGTTCGGTTTCTGTGTCCCATTCTAACAATTTCCTGTAGATTAACCTTATTAGTTTCTTATCTGATTGCATTATTTTGTCCCATGCAGTGGTCTGGGTATTGAAATCATTTTTGGAGTCACTATTAAAGTAGGCCTTTATTTGTGTATAATGAAACCATGACAGGTCCCTGTCGGTTTTCCTAAGTTCTTCTAACGGTTTTAGTGACCAGCCCGAACCTTTCCTCTCTAATAATTCTTTATAGGTGTGCCATTTGTTGCTAGATGGTCTAACCTTGAGCTGCCTATGTTATGCATTCATCCCTGGTTTCTCACGGGAAAGATCGGGAGGCCCAGGGCAAGGTTTCAGAGTGAAGCAAACTGGCTTGGGCAGCACCTTGCTGCCGCCTTGACTATAGTCTCGCTCAAACAAAAGTGATGCCTGAGGCCCTTGAGGTGTGACAGAATGACTGACGGAGCTACATGTGTTCAACTTTGAGAAAGGAATACAGTACTGAGAATTGATATGTAAACCATCTTTAAATCCCTTAATGGAAATAATACAGAAGATGGAGCAAGTTTGTCTGCTGCTCCAGAGGCTAGAACATGAACCAATGGATTCAAATTACAAGAAAATAATTTCCACGGAAATACTGGGAAGTTTCCTGATAGTAAGAACCGTTTCACTGTGGAATAGGCTACCTTGGAATCTTTGGACAGCATTAAACAGAAGTTTAAATATGAACATTTTAGATGAGTTCTTTAGTTGTATATTACATATCAGGGGATTACATGGTCCTTGCAAACCTTCAAAAACTATGATTCTATTATTCTAACTCTTAGTAAAATCTTAGGTAGGTTCAATGCCATGCTTTAAAATCTTTGTCAACACCTACAAACTTTTGATAATTTATAAATTAGTATTTATCATTACCATTACCACTGCCAATATCATACTTGTTTGAACAGCACAAGTTCAGCTAAAGAAATAAAGTAAATGGGGAGATGAGAAGGGTGAATTCATGGATTCTAAAAACAATGCACGTGGAGCTCGAAAATAAGCCATACTACGTAGTTAAAACATTAAATTATTTTCCAAAACTTGGGACATTAGTTTCTTTAAAGTTATTTTTAAATGATTTGGTAATCATTAGCTTAGAAATGTTTCAATTCGTAATTGTAGCATGAGCTGGTAAAATGTCAATTGGTTATTTTAATTGGCACATTTACCATCATTTGTTACTTTCTAAAGAAGCCAACTTCAACTAACTGTGTCTTCAGGCTGAACTTCACACCTACTCACACCTTAGTAAATCGTAAAGCAGCAATTCTAAACTCATATAGACAAAACTTGTGAACAGACATTAACAAGATTGCACTTGCCAGTGGCGAACCTTTTCAGGACTCTGCTATTTTAATGTTTTCTTTAACTACAAATATATCAGCAAACATATGCCAGGCCCCCTGGTGGTGCAGCGGGATAAATCGCTGCACTGCTGAACTTGCAGACGAAAAGAACGGCAATTTGAATCCGGGGAGCAGGGTGAGCTCCTGCTGTTAACCCCAGCTTCTGAAAACATGCAAATGTGAGGAGATCAATAGGTACCGCTTCAGCGGGAAGGTAACAGCATGCCCTGCTATCATGCCGGCCAAAATGATGGAGCCAGTTTCAAGGCAGTGTATTTCATGATGGCAAAATTTTATAATTACACAAAAAGTTTACAAATGCTTTAATAAATTATCTAGTTATATTAACAATTTTGAGCCAGAAACTACTTTAAAAAATACCCCCCCCCCCCAAATGGAAAGAATCTCAATAGGCTTTATGTTGCCGGGCCACCATCTTGCAAATGGCTGAGGTTTGGAGCTGCTTAGGCACTAGGAGAGGCATCCAACAACAATCATTTGAAACTCTGTGCCCTACTCTTTCATGTGGCAAGGGTTTCATCTGGGGCAGTTGGTGGTGGCAGTGATATAGCGATTTCAAATTGGGTCAATCTCTTTGAAACACCCTGTAGTTTCCCACTAAATGCAATATATTGAAACCAGCCCAACTGTTCACATCACCCTGAAGCGTGGAGCTAAAGTTGGAGGCAAAACCCTATTATGAAGCTGCACCCCACACTGGGAGCAAAGCGCCCCTATGTGTCCTGTAGACACCACTGGGCAAATGTTTGCCCACTTTGCCATATATGACCTTGGTAGATGTGCCCATAGGCTCTAAAAATATGTGGTAAGCTTCCTATCTTTTCAGCAAGGAAAAAAAGAAAAGTGACATTCTTTTCAAACAGTGGTTTCAAAGTATAATTCTTGAGACTTAGGTAGCATTGAGTTTAGCTGGGATCCGCTCTTGAGTCCAGGCATACTTCCATCAACAAAGCTCCTTTAAAAAAAAACAACACCTTTTTACGTGCCCTGTCTCAATTTTCTTCTTTGTCATCTATCTAGCTCAACTTTTTTTAGTCCCATCAGCAATCGAGAAGAGGACGAAGGAGGGCTGGAGAAACACATGCTTTCAAGATGTTGCAGCATGTCACCAGCCTCCAGTTTCCTTAAGATTTTTATTCTGAGGGCCAAATTGTAACTCTACTGCAGGGGTGCTCACACTTTTTCAGCATGGGAGCTACTGATTAAAAAGCCAAGTCCCAAAGATCACCTACCCAGAAATGTAAAACGTATAACTATATTCTTATTTATTTATTTATTTATATTTATTATTCATTTTTATGTACCGCTCCTTCCAGCAGGCTCGGGGCAGTTTACATAAAATGAAGTTATAAAACATCAACATTTCAATTCAATAACAATATAAAACAGAGCATAGAAATACATCCAACCACCCCTTTTCTCCCACACTGCCATATTACCACACATATTATCAGCCAGAAAGTAAGAAGAGAGGCTTTTGAACTGCAAGGCCATTTAATACTCAGCAAGGTAAACAAAGGGACATGCAAAAATACATCCAACCACCCCATTTCTCCCACATTTCCATATTCCCCAACATATATTTCTCAAGGAACAAAGCAAGCAGAGAGGCTTTGGAGCTAAAAAGGCCATTTTAAAAATTAAAAATAAAGGGGCCCATTCTGCCTCTTGGACTCTGGAGCTTTTGGAGGCGGCGCGCGAGCAGGGAGCGAGGAGGAGCAACGACGGAGGACTTCTTTGCAGCGTGCAGGGGTGCGTGAAGAGGACCAACTGCAAAAAACCTGGTCAGGGCCCTCAAGATCACCCCTGCTCTACTGGTATGTCTTTTTAATATGTTTGGAAGCAGACACTTATCGGTTCCCTCCTTTTCTGTCTTTCTGTCTATGCTTAGTAAAATAGGTAAAGCTAAACGTTTTCCCCTGACATGAAGTCCAGTCGTGTCTGACTCTGGGTGTTAGTGCTCATCTTAATTTCTAAGCCAGAAATCTGGATATGGACGACACCTGCAAGGCCATGTAGCTGGCATGACTGCATGGAGCGCCGTTACTTTCCTGCCAGAGCGGTACCTATTGATCTACTTACATTTGCATGTTTTCGAACTGCTAGGTTGGAAGAAGCTGGGGCTAACAGCAGGTGCTCACCCCGTTCCCCAGATTTGAACCGGTGACCTTTCGGTCAGCAAGTTCAGCAGCTCAGCAGTTTAACCCACTGTGCCACCAGGGGCTCCCATGCTCAGTAAGGGATTATAGAATTAGCTACCTTTTACTTTGCCAGTTGTAGGCAGGCACATGGCTAAAGCAGATCAGCTATAATAGAATTCTGTTATTTCCCAGCTCAAAACTTTGTTCTGTTGTTTATTACAGACATGCTGCGGTCTTCCTTCACCAGCTTCCCAATGTTGATGCACTTAAGAACTTCTAAATATGGATGTGATGCCAGCCGCAAATGCAGGCGAAATGTCAGGAGAAAATGCTGCTAGAACACAGCCGTACAGCCCAGAAACCACACAACACTCCAGTGATTCTGGCCGTGAAACCCTGTGACAATACAATGTTAAAAGATTTTGTAAAATGGACACACTTTGTTAACTGAGATATATGTAAGGAGCGTTAACTGAGATATATTTACAAAGCAAGCACTGTCTTGGAAATTGTCTATGTGACTGTTATGATACTTCAGTCCAATGTGGAGATCTGCCCTATAGGCATTGCCTTTATGTGTGTGTACTAATGTCTTCCTGATTAGTCTCGACAACAATTATATGAGTTACTACAAATGAAGGAGAGAATTTCAAAGCACTTATTGCACCCAGTCTCTTTGCAAATAGATTGAACAAAGGAATGTTAGTAAGTGCTGATGGAAATATTTTGGCATGACATCTTGGTTCTTGGCACATTAAAAAAAGATAGGATTTGTGAAAGAGTTTTAAAGAGGGTACTTTATCACACTCAATACACAAACTTCTTAAATCAACTAGATTAGCCATGTGAAAAAATCATATTCCAGCAGCTCTGATATTGCACACCATCTTGTGGTGAAATGAAGTATCCCTATCCACATATATTTCCTAGAATTAAAACAGTTGTTCAGTAAACCTCTGTGTGGAATTGGATTATGTCTGGGGAATCCTTATGTCACTAAAGATTTCTGAATTCAGGTTTCAGAGGTCCCAAAAATTTAATGTTCTGTTGGACTTCTGGTCCCAAAGAACTAAGTGGTCAAAGATTCTCTACAACTGAATTAAATTGTAGACTATTTCCCTGCCCTGTTGCAAAAAAAAATAAAATAAAAAAGATCTGTACTCATTATTTCCAACATGAATAATATAGGCGAAAGAACATATTCCATATCTCAGTGTAGTGTATTGCAGTGTTTTTCAACCTTTTTTGAGCCGTGGCACATTTTTTACATTTACAAAATCCAGGGGCACACCACTAACCAAAATGACACTCGAACACAGTAATACATATAGGTAATATGTTTTTAAATGTATTTATACACTCAGTGTGAAACCTGGACCTGTTTCGATGAACACAACATAGATATCCTGGCAGGAATGGCAAAAAGACACAAACTTCCCACACAGAACTCCCATAACCAAGAGAAAATACTATAAGGGTTTGGTGGGCATTGACCTTGGGTTTTGGAGTTGTAGTTCACCTATATCCAGAGAGCACTGTGGACTCAAACAATGTTGGATCAGGACCAAACTTGGCATGAATACTCAATATGCCCAAATGTGAACACAGATGGAGTTTGGGGAAAATAGACCTTGACATTTGGGAGTTACAGTTTCTGGGATTTATAGTTAACACACAATCAAAGAGCATCCTGAACTCTTGCAACAATGGAATTGAACCAAACTTGGCATATTGAACTCTCATTACCAACAGAAAGTACTGAAAGGGTTTGCTTGGGAATTGACCTTGAGTATGAAAGTTGTAGTTCACCTACACCCAGAGAGCACTGTGGGCAGGAAGGGGAAGAAAGGGTATTGGAGGATCCAATTTCCCATGGCACACCTGATGATTGCTCACGGCACACTAGTGTGCCACGGCACACTGGTTGGGAAACACTGATGTATTGGACAAAGCTAGTTCTTATAGGGATGTATTTTCCATGATGCAGCTACTGGGAGGTTTTTTTTCTAAATCATCGCTGAAATATAGGTTAGAATCCTGAAGTCACAGTGGAAAGGGCCACAAGGCCTATCTATCTAATCTATTGTTATTATTATATTTATTTATATCCCGCTTTATCTCTCCTGAAGGAGACTCAAAACAGGTCAACATAAAAGCATTAGCATACAATTTGAAATATACCGACATGCATACATTGAAACAGGATTAAAAATAAACAGTATCAAGAAAATCCCAGCTGAAAAACCATTAAAATATATTCAAAGTTAAAATCTAAACTTTTGCCAGCGCAGGAATTCATTTCTAAAACACCCCAGCAGCACCCAACATCTATTTCAAAACCTCCAACAAAGGACAGTCTATGATATACTAAAGGAATGTATTCCGTTGTTGAACACTTATAATTAAAAGGAAGTTGTGAGTTTTCCAAGCTGTGTGGCCATGTTCCAAAAGTATTCTCTCCGGACACTTTGCCCACATCTATGGCAGGCATCCTCAGAGGTTGTGAGGTATATTGGAAACTAAACAAGGGAGGTTTGTATATCTGTGGAAAGTCCAGGGTGGGAGAAATAACTCTTGTCTGTAAATACAGAACAACACTCTAAAACAGGGGAACTCCAGACATGAAACAATCAGGGCAGCTAACACCTCCCATCAAAGGATTGCCCCAGGCAGGAATCAGCCAGGCCTTGAAGCTGCAAGGCTTTGCAATGCTAATTAATTGCATTAAATGCAACATTAAGACGTACCTCAAACAGACAAGAGTTCTTTCTCCCACCCTGGACATTCCACAATATATAAACCCCATTTTCCTAGTTTCCAACAGACTTCATAACCTCTGAGGATGCCTGCCATAGATGTGGGCAAACCATCAGAGGAGAATGCTTCTGGAACATGGCCATACAGCCAGGAAAACTCACAGCAACCCAATCATTATGGCCATGAAAGCTTTTGACAACACATAAAAGGAAGTTCTTCCTCATGTTTCATCCAAATCTGCTTTCTTGTAATTTTAATTGATTTGTTGAAGTTTCAGAATGAGTTATTACTTAGTATTTTGTCCCTGGATAGTGTTAGACTCATCTCATTTAATGATCAGGAACCAGGCTGTCCTGAAAGTATATAGGATATTGGAATGCATCAAACACTAAGACGTAGGTCTTGTTTTCCTTTGTTGTTTGAGGAACAATTTGTGACAAGGGGCAGCTCAAGCTGAAAGCAGTTGTTATACTCGTCAGCACATTTTGCACATTTACAATAGAAAAATATTTAAAAGGCCCATTTGGAAGATAGGTATTCATAAAACTCTCTAACTGACCTCTCTAAGTAAGTACCGTCTATGAACCAAATATATATCAGGTATCATTTATGAATGAGTTCATGGCCTAATGAGTGGGGAAATTGTTACTGTTTGGATAAGAATTCTAATACTTCTAGACATTAATAAAGCTGGGCATATTGATTTATGGTGATTTCAACAAAAATAGAGATTATGCTTTCTTTTCTGGGCTGCATCAAGCATGCAAATATAGATCATTTAAAAAAAAGTCAAGATCCTTTATTCAAACTTGGGAAGTCTGACTTGGAAGTCAGACGACACTAAATTGTTCAGGGTAGTTAAAAATGAAACTGATTGTAAAGAGCTCCAGAAAGATCTCTCGAAATTGAGCGAATGGGCAACAAAGTGGCAAATGCATTTTAACCTAAACAAGTGTAAAGTCATGCACGTCGGGGCAAAGAACCCCAGCTACACCTACAAATTGATGGGGTCAAAGCTTTCCGAGACAAACCAGGAAAGGGATCTTGGGGTCTTGGTGGACAGCTCAATGAAGATGTCAACCCAGTGCGCAGCAGCAGTGAAAAAAGCAAATTCTATGCTAGGCATGATCAGAAAGGGAATCGAAAATAGGTCAGCAAATGTTTTATTACCTCTCTACAAATCGATGGTAAGGCCACATTTGGAGTACTGTGTACAATTCTGGTCTCCGCACCTTAAGAAGGATATAACGGAACTGGAAAAGGTACAGAAAAGGGCAACAAGAATGATCCAAGGGATGGAGCGGCTCCCTTATGAAACCAGGTTGCAACGCCTTGGTCTTTTCAGCCTTGAAAGACGGCGTTTAAGAGGTGACTTGATCGAAGTGTATAAAATCATGCATGGGATAGAAAAGGTGAATAAAGAAAAATTATTTTCTTTGTCACAAAACACTAGGACTAGAGGGCACTCCTGAAGCTCCAAGGTAGGAAAATTAGGACTAATAAAGGGAAATATTTCTTCACCCAGAGGGTCATTGGGTTATGGAACTCACTTCCAGAAGAGGTTGTGACAGCTGTCACAAACTATATACTGAACGCAGTACAGTTACTATCTATCGTTACTCACTCTGCAACACACTAAGGGATTTCAAATAAATTCACTTGTATTAAGCTTCCATATGAGCACTGTATCATCAATATCTTCAACACAAAAGTATTTGTTACATATAATACGGCACACAAACCAAATGAAAATACCAAAGTCACTCACGAAACTATCCGTTGCCCTTCAAGGAGTAAATAAACTCAGTATTATAGTTCAGTTCCTTTGCGTTGTCTCTGTATAATTATCTTCAGACCAAATGGTCAAATAAATTTGTATTCAGCGGCCCGTTGGCCCAAACAAATCAAAAAATAGAGGGACATAAATCCTGGGTGTCCGTCAGTTGTCGTGAGTTCCAATACGTAAATTCCACTCCGTTTGTGGTAGTCGCTGGGCAGTCCACCTACGGGTTAATCCTTCACGATTTACCGACCCGTTTCGATCCTCTCTTCGTCAGGGTGGCCCCAAATTATAGAGATGCACTAGACAATATGTCTGAAATATAAACACGTACAATAGTATTCCATACACACAAAAAGAAAGATAGTAACATAGGGTAGGAGTGTAATCTCGTTGCTTACCAATATAAATCATATACTTGCTTAGTAGCAATGCTGATGTCTCAGCTCACACATGTATCGCCCACATGGCGCGACCGCAATCCGGTGAACGCTAAGGCTGAAAAGCTGCTTAAGTGCCTGCCAGCGGCGCAAACAAATTAACATACAATGCGGTTCGGCTTCTCGAGTTCCTTAAAGCAGCAGGTCTGTTATGCTTAAATTTTCATTGAGGCCTAGTGGTTGCTCGCATTTGATGCGGATTATCCAGGTTCGTTCACATTTGAGTAATGTGGTTTGACTATCTGCATGCGGTGGTACTGTCACTTGTTGTAATCCTACAAACGTAAAGTCTGGCACTGATGCATGAACAGTTTTAAAGTGCCTATACAGGAAAGTGTCTTCATTGCCTGTTAAAATGCGATTTTTATGTTCTCCTAATCTTTTCCTTAAAGATCTTTTGGTCATACCTACATAATATTTTGGACAAGAGCAAAATAATAAGTAAATTGATTTTTCAGAAGCGCAAGTGAAAAACTGTTCATGCTAAATCGGTGTGGCATTGCGAGGCACTGTTATAGCTTTCATGGGTGATACAAAATCACACATATTGCAGTGCCCGCATCTGAATGTACCCGCTCTCAAATTACTTTTCATAACTCGATTTCTACTGTGGTCAGTTCTGATGAGGCAGTCTTTGATATTCTCAGTCCGCTTGAAGGCTGGCATAGGTAGTTTTTCTAGGCCCTTGATATCCGATATTAAGGACCAATGTTGTTTAACTATGCGGATAACCGCCTGGCTTTTAGGTGTATAAGTGAGAGGCCATATCAGCCTGTCGGGGACTGCCTTAATCTTAGGTGTCAATAAATCTTCTCTTTTCATGAGATCTGCCTTCCCTTTCGCTCGTACTATAATGTCTTGCGGGTAGCATTTTTTCCTGAAGTTCTCCATGATCCTGTTCGCTTCTAGTTGGTAATCAATTTCCGATGTGGAATTTCTTTTGGAATAACGCACTGCCAAGAATGCTATGTTACACTATAGAAGTTTCCATCCACCAGCATTGAAAAATAATTTTCCATACTCCATGATGATCAGAGCCAAAAGAAATTCCACACCGGAAATTGATTACCAACTAGAAGCGAACAGGATCATGGAGAACTTCAGGAAAAAATGCTACCCTTCAAGCGGACTGAGAATATCAAAGACTGCCTCATCAGAACTGACCACAGTAGAAATCGAGTTATGAAAAGTAATTTGAGAGCGGGTACATTCAGATGCGGGCACTGCAATATGTGTGATTTTGTATCACCCATGAAAGCTATAACATTGCCTGGCAATGCCACACCGATTAAGCTTGAACAGTTTTTCACTTGCGCTTCTGAAAAATCAATTTACTTATTATTTTGCTCTTGTCCAAAATATTATGTAGGTATGACCAAAAGATCTTTAAGGAAAAGATTAGGAGAACATAAAAATCGCATTTTAACAGGCAATGAAGACACTTTCCTGTATAGGCACTTTAAAACTGTTCATGCATCAGTGCCAGACTTTAAGTTTGTAGGATTACAACAAGTGACAATACCACCGCATGCAGATAGTCAAACCACATTACTCAAATGTGAATGAACCTGGATAATCCGCATCAAATGCGAGCAACCACTAGGCCTCAATGAAAATTTAAGCATAACAGACCTGCTGCTTTAAGGAACTCGAGAAGCCGAACCGCATTGTATGTTAATTTGTTTGCGCCGCTGGCAGGCACTTAAGCAGCTTTTCAGCCTTAGCGTTCACCGGATTACGGTCTACGCCATGTGGGCGATACATGTGTGAGCTGAGACATCAGCATTGCTACTAAGCAAGTATATGATTTATATTGGTAAGCAACGAGATTATACTCCTACCCTATGTTACTATCTTTCTTTTTTGTATGTATGGGATACTATTGTACGTGTTTATATTTCAGACATATTGTCTAGTGCATCTCTATAATTTGGGGCCACCCTGACGAAGAGAGGATCGAAACGGGTCGGTAACCGTAGAAGGATTAACCCGTAGGTGGACTGCCCAGCGACTACCACAAACGGAGTGGAATTTACGTATTGGAACTCACGACAACCGACGGACACCCAGGATTTATGTCCCTCTATTTTTTTGATTTGTTTGGGCCAACGGGCCGCGGAATACAAATTTATTTGACCATTTGGTCTGAAGATAATTATACAGAGACAACGCAAAGGAACTGAACTATAATACTGAGTTTATTTACTCCTTGAAGGGCAACGGATAGTTTCGTGAGTGACTTTGGTATTTTCATTTGGTTTGTGCGCCGTATTATATGTAACAAATACTTTTGTGTTGAAGATATTGATGATACAGTGCTCATATGGAAGCTTAATACAAGTGAATTTATTTGAAATCCCTTAGTGTGTTGCAGAGTGTGACAGCTGTCAGCCTGAACAACTTCAAGGCAGGATTAGACAGATTCATGGATACCAAGTGTATCGGTAGTTACTGAAAAGGACATTCAAGTGCCACCTCGTAGTTGGTTGAGGTAGGCAGGATTTCCCTGGGTACTGGTTGTGGGGGGTCGGGAGCAGGTCAGGGTTTTGCCCTCCCTTCTGCTCGAGATCCCCGTGTACAACTGGTGGGCCACTGTGTGATACAGAATGCTGGACTAGATGGGCTGAGGTCCGATTCAGCATGGCTCTTCTTATGTTCTTATGTTCTTATGTTGGCCACGGTGGTCCACACTCTAGTTACATCTCATATAGATTACTGTAACTCACTCTAGGTAGGGTTGCCTTTGAAAACTGTTTGGAAGCTTCAACTAGTCCAGCGAACAGCAGCTAGGTTGTTCACTGGATCGATGCTCAGGGAGCATACATTTCCCCTGTTCTGTCAGCTCCACTGTCTGCCAGTCTGCTGCCAAGCCCAATTCAAAGTGCTGGCTTTAGCCTATAAAACCCTAAACGGTTCTGGCCCAGGCTACCTGTCCGAATGTATCTTCCCCTACGAACCAACTCGGAGACTAAGATCATCTAGGGAGGCCTTGCTCTTGGTCCCGCCTGCCTCACAAGCACGACTGGTGGGTATGAGAGACAGGGCCTTCTCGGTGGTAGCCACTCAGTTGTGGAACTCCCTCCCTAGCGACATCCCTACTATCCTTCAGAAAGACAGTCAAAACCTGAATCTGGAAGCAGGCTTTCGAAAATTAGGGCACTGCAGTATTCCGAATATAGAATTATGTGCAATTTGACCTTGGAATGGCCTTAGACATTGAACTCTGGGTGGCGCGTTTTTAACTTCAAAAGCATTTTAATCATGTCTAATATGTTGTAATTTTAAACTATGTTTAGGTGAATTTGTTGTTTTGAGGCACTGTGTTTGTACCATTGTAAGCGCCTTGAGTCCCCCTCAAGGCGGGGTATAAATATAGCAAATAAATAAATAAATAATAAAACTGTTACAAAAACTGTTCCCCCCCCCCTCTCTCTCTCTCTCTCTCTCTCTCTCTCTCGAGAGAGAGAGAGAGAGAGAGAGAGAAGCCAATCTCTGAGGTAAAGCTATAGCTGATGTTCTTATAACATTCATAATTTATAAATCTCTTAGTTTTACATGGAATTTAGGATTATTCATTAATAAAACTAAACATTGGTACTTTAACCCTAACATTCTACTTAATTTTTTTTTTACAACAAATATCCAAAGAGACACTGATCATTTTACTTAAACCCCAACCTTTTGGTCAGCAAGTTCAGCAGCTCAGCGGTTTAACGCACTACACCACCTGGACCCCCAGGTTATCAGCTACTTATTAATGACAATACAAATGATATCAGTATAGACAACAACAATCTCATATAGATGTTTAAAATATATTTATATATCTGGGTTAAAGCAGCAAATATAGCGTAGGCAGACACAGTCTCGCAGCTATTCAAAGTTACCTTATGCTATCTCATGCAGCCCCCACTGGTGTAGTAGGTTAAACCACTGAGCTGCTGAACTTGCTGATCAAAAGGTTGCAGGTTCAAATCTGGGGAGCGGGGTGAGTTCCCGCTGTTGGCCCCAGCTTCTGCCAACTTAGCAGTTCGGAAATTTGCGAATGGGAGTAGGACAATAGGTACTGCTCTGGTGGGAAGGTAATGGCGCTCCATGCAGTCATGCTGGCCACTTGACCTTGGAGGCATGTACGGACAACCCCGGCTCTGTGTCTTAGAAATAGAGATTAGCACCACCCTTCAGAGTGGTGCTAGTTTTAATGTCAAGGGGAAACCTGTACTATCTCTTATTATCTCCCTCCAGGAGTCTTCGTTTATCTTGCCCTAGCTTCCTCATGCTGTTGAATGAATACAGTTTTACACCACTTTAACTGTGGGATCCTAGGGGCTGTAGATTAACAAGGCCTTTACTCTTCTCTGCTAAAGAATGCTGCTACCTCTCCAAACTACAAATCCCAGCATTGCTTAGCATTGAGCCAGGGCAATTAAAAGTGATGTCTGATATGAAGGAAAGGTGAGAAGAGGTGGATAAATATAGGGAGGAGAGAGGAGATATCGGACCTCATCACTGTAGATTAGCTGGCCCTGATTGGGTGGTCCAGGATTCCCAGCCTTCAACAACACACGGTGCCATTATGATTAGAGGGTCAGAGATGTTGACAATAATAAGTGATTTTGATGAACCAGAATGTGAGTATACAAGGAATTCAGGGCAACTGCAGAGCCAAATGCATACCCAAAATGTTATCAAACTTCAAAGTTAGAAATAGGATTTAAAGAAAAATCTCTTTAAAAGATAATCAGAGACTTATAGCAATGCAAATATATACCTCAAAACATACCAGCATTTTGTAATGGTATTACAGTATGTTTTTTATCCTTATATACGGCTATGATTGTTCTGCCTACAAATCCAGGAAAGATTTTGCATTATCTAGTGCCTTCCTCTGCCGAACATATTTTCTATTCTTAACATTCTGTTGGTATCATAGCTATCTCAGAGAGCATCTAGTCCAATTTCCTGCTCAATGCAGATTTATAGCCTCCATTTTCCAGATACAACCAGAACACAAGTAGCCAAGCAGCATCAGAGAATAATAATAATAATAATAATAATCAGAGTTATTAATAATAAGGAAGGCCAAGTTAGGAATTGGCTGCTTTTGTCTGTGGGAAAGGTATTATTCTGCCTCTCCTCTTTATTTATTTACTTACAGTATTTATATTCCGCCCTTCTCACCCCGCAGGGGACTCAGGGTGACTACAACGTACACATATGTGGCAAACATTCAATGCCACAGACACACAACACATATAGACAGACAGTCAGAGGCTATTTAACTTTTTTCTGGCCACCAGGGGAGCTGTCGCTTCACCGTCCATCTGCAACACTGATGAAGTACTTTCTGCGTTCCCCACATGCTTTTTGCTGGAGATTTTATTTATGGGCCTCGTAAATTTGTTAAGTTAGCCTCCCCACACATAGGTGGTACCTAAATTTCCTATTTGACAGATACAACTGTCGGGTTGCAAAAGTCGACAACAAGCTACACACAATTGGCCAGAAGCTCACTCCGACCCGGGCTGTCTTCGAACTCATGACCTTTCGGTCAGTAGTGATCTTAAGGCAGCTGACAGCCAGCCAGCTGTGCCACAGTTGTTTTTCCTCTCTGCTAATTAATTACAAAAAGATTTCTACTAATTGTATGAATTCCAAATCATTGTGAAATTGGGTTGCTGTGAGTTAACTGGGCTGTATGGCCATGTTCCAAAAGCATTATCTCCTGATGTTTCACCCACATCTATGGCAGGCGTCCTCGGAGGTTGTGAGGTTTGTTGGAAACTAAGCAAGTGAGGTTTATATATCTGTAGAATGTCCAGGGTGGGAGAACGAATTCTTGTCTGTTTAAAGCAGTTGTGAATGCTTCTATTTATCACCTTGATTAGCATTAAATAGCCTTGCAGTTTCAAGGCTTGGCTGCTCACTGAGTAGGGGAATCCTTTGTTGGGAGGTGATTAAATGGCCCTTATTGTTTGTTGTCTGGAATTTCCCAATTTTTGAGTGTTGTTCTTTATTTACTGTCCTGATTTTAGAGGGTTTTTTTTAATACTACTAGCCAGATTTTGTTCATTTTCATGGTTTTCTCCTTTCTGTTGAAATTGCCCACCTTGGATTTCAATGACTTCTCTGTGTAACCTGACCTGGTAGTTGTTAGAGTGGTCCAGCATTTCTATGTTCTCAATTAATATGCTGTGTCCAGGTTGGTTCATCAGGTGCTCTGCTATGTCTGACTTATCGGGTTGAATCTCAAGGGTGAGACCGCTGTGAAACAGTTGAATAATTATATACATTTGGAATAAACAGAAGTAGAAAAAATGAAATATAAAGAAGAGAATGGGGGACGCCTGGCTTGACAGCAGTATGTATTAAACATGAGTCAACAATATCATGTGGTGGCAAAAAAGCCAATGGGATTTTGGGCTGCAACAGAACGAGTATAGTGTCTACATCCAGGGAATTCATGCTACCCCTCCATTCTACCTTATTCAGACCACACCTGGAATAATGTGTTCAATTTCGGGCACCACAACTGAAGGGAGATGTTGTCAAGCTGGAATGTGTCCTGAGAAAGATGATTAAAATGATCAAGAGTCTGGAGAACAAGCCCTATGAGGAGCGGCTTAAAGAACTGGGCATGTTTAGCCTGCAGAAGAGAAGGCTAAGAGGAGACATGATGGCCATGGATATATGTGAGGGGAAGTCATAGGGAGGAGGCTTGTTTTCTGCCGCCCTGGAGACTAGGACACGGAACAATGACTTCAAACTACAGGAAAGGAAAGAACTTCCTAACTGTGAGAACTGTTCATCAGTGGAACTCTCTGCCCCGGAGTGTGGTGGAGGCTCTTTCTTTGGAGGCTTTTAAACAGAGGCTGGATGGCCATCTGTCAGGGGTGCTTGGAATAAGTCAATAGGTATTAGTTCTCAAAACAATCCGAAGTATAGGCAAAAAGAACGCAAACACCAAAAATGGTTTTGAAATCAAATATTCAATGTTTCTTAGTATATATTCTTCAGTAATTATACACAAAACGGTTGCAATGGAAACACAGTCACGGGAATCACAGCCGCAAATGCGGAAATTATAATCCTTTGGTGGAGTCTAGGTCTCCGGGTTGTCCAAAAACATATAGTCCTCAATCAATAAATCATATCTCAAATCTTCATAGGACGGGCAACCCAGAATGGTCGACGGTCTAGCCGGTTCTGCCTTTGTGGCTCCAAAATGAAAAGTTTCCAAAGTGGTCCGGGTTATATCTATAAAAGCGAAATAGCATAGTATATCATATATAAATTCATTAAATCAATGCATAGTCATATTAATTCACATGTTCAAAGAGAACTAACAGAAGGGTAGGCTGTATATACATACCAAAATATATAATCAAATATCATAGTGGTCAATACCATCAACAATCAATGCCGGACAGGGAATGAAAAGAAAGGCACTCAATATAAGCTGTAGTAAAGTACATCATTAGAAAGGTTAATTTACAACAGAACTTCACCAATTGACAAGCGATCATTAAGGCCTGATTGTCTCATGCTGGGTTTCAGAGTAGCTTCAGTTCCCAGTTTAACAATCCAAAAAGCCTCACGTTGTAAGAGTTTGGTCTTAATGTCAATGTGTGGGGTGGGTTTGATCCGTTCCAACACTAACACTTGAAAATCCTCAAAATGATGTTTATCTTTAAAATGACAATACAGTATTGAATTTTCGTTTTTTGTGCGGAAGCGTGAGCGGTGTTCCGAAATTCTTGTCCGGAGTTCCCTTCCCGTTTCCCCGACATAAAGCCTATTGCAGCCGCACTTTAAACAATAAATCAATTTTTTACTGGCACAGGTGGCCCAGGTGTGGAGCTTGATTTTAACACCATTGTGTGGGCTGGTAAGATATTCTTGTGTATATACAGTATGTGTTTGCATATAGAACATCTGCCACATCTACTAGTATGGTTGGGAAAGGGCAACTCCGGAGTGATTCTGGGACGGTGATCCGCATGAATTAATAATTGCTTAATGCTCCTAGTCTTCTTAAAGGCAACGATGGGAGGTCTTTCAAGTCCCGGGATCGAGTTGACCACGGGCCCAAAGTTTTTGACGATTCTGGTAATCTCCTTGGAGTGGCGAGTGTAGGTTAGAGGCCATACAGGGCAGGTCAGTGATTTAGGGTCTTTTTGCACTAGCAGGTTTTGACGTGGTGTTAAAGTGGCCTTCCGATGTGCTTGTTCTAGGATATGTGAAGGATATCCTCTCTGAGTCAGTTCTCTTTTGAGTTGGAAAGCCGATCTTTCAAAATCATCAGTGTTGGACGAATTCCTTTTTAGCCTCAGGAGTTGGGAATAGGGTAAGTTATTTTTAAGGGCCTGGGTGTGGAAAGAACTATAATGTAGAAATGCATTCTTTTTAGTGGGTTTGATGAAATTTTTAACTTTGATAGTGTTGTTCTCTACAAAGATGGTCACATCCAAGAAATCAATGGAAGTCATAGATGTTTTAAAGGTAAATTCAATGTGTTTGTTCCTATTACTTACCCCCTCCCCCCAGCTCCGCCCCCTCACCGCCCCTGGCATTGCATAAATATACAATTACATATTATATTATTTAAATAAAGGGAGAGGAAGGGATGGATGGAACACATGAGGGGCATAAATATACAATTACATATTATATTATTTAAATAAGGGGAGAGGGAGGGATGGGTGGAACACATGAGGGGCATAAATATACAGAATATCAAGGCAGAAAATCCCACAATCTCTGCTTTGAGCTGGAATATATGACTGTTCTACTGGCCACATTGATCAGCATTGAATGGCCTTGCAGTTGAAAGGTCTGTGTGCTTTCATTCTGCCAGTTTACCCCTGGCTGATTCCATTCAGTGCAAGTCATCAAAGTAAACTTAGGTAATTGCAAAGAATGTAAATAATTCTGGGGGGAGGAAAAGGAGGGGGAAAGGGGTGGGAGGCCTTTCCTTGAGCTCCCTCTCATTCAAATCCCCCCTCCCTCCTTTTCTCCTCCTCCCCTCTCCTATGGCTGGCCGGTTCTCTCCTTCTCATTAAAGAGACAGTTCATGAAATGCAAATGAAGGGGTCAGAAAGGAAGGGGCTTGTGTGTGTGTGTCTGAGAGAGCGAGAGAGATCTTCCCTTTGCGCTGGGGAGAGGTGTGCCCAGGGCAGGTCCCCCTCCTCTCTCTCTTTGTCACTCACTCACTCACGCTCTCAGACACACTCCCTCCCTCCCAAACCCCTTTTGCTTCCCTGGCGCTGAGGGCCTGAGCGCCTCCCAGACGGAGCAGCAGCAATCCTGAGGAGGAGGAAGCAGCGCTGCCGAGGGGGAAAGCCATGCGGCTGGGTCGCTCTTCCTGTTTGCTGCCAAGGGGGCGGGCCCGAGAGACATCACTCCCTCCCATTGGCCCCCTCCCTCAGGAGAAGAGGAGGCAGCCAATAGAAAGCCAAGGGGCGGGACCAAAAATAATAATAAAAATAATATTTTTTAATTGAAAAAATGTTTTAAAATATTTTTTAAAATATATTATTTATTGCAGGACGGTAAGGGGCCGTAGCCAAAGGGCTAGGGGGCCGTGTACGGCCCCCGGGCCGCCTGTTGGACAGGCCTGTTCTAAGCAATAGTCCTGTGCTACTACAGGTGTCACTGTATTTATCAATGCTAAGATGCTTGTCTTATCACTATTGTAACTGTTTCTGAATTGGTACTGTGCTCTTTTTGCAGACATTACAATAAGCTCTGTTGTTTTTCCTGCAGCAGACCAACACAGCTATTTATCTGGAAACTGACCAGCTGTTTCTCAACAGATCATTGCATGGACAACCACTAAAATTATATTCAAAATTATACATTTCTTTTGCCAGCACTTGCATAAAAATAATAAAGAAACATTAAGAACACATAAAAAGGCAGAAGTGAAGATTAAAGCATGAGGCTCCTCATTTCTAACACAGATTTAAATTCAAAACATATGCCATAAACATTTAAGAAAACAAGTTGAAATAAATTAAAATATTTATCATTGGGATTTGACAAAATCTAGTAATCTTGATTCTTGACCCTTGTGAGACAAGAAACTACAAATGTTGTTTACTGGGTTAATGTCTCTAAATGTTTTGACTTGAATCAACATTATTCGAATGTTGAACAAGAAATAAACAGTTTCTATGTAGTGTTTACTTTTTAGATTAACTGATTATCATGTTTCTAACAAGTGTACATCTCATGTTTCTGATTCACAAATAAATTACCTAAAATGGTGGTAGTTCCACTTTGTCATTTGTCCATTCTGCTTTGGATTATTGCACATGGCTTTCCTTCCCTCTCCCAAGTATATTCTTCAATATAATCTGACTGCACCTCGAGTATGAATTCTGTTGCTAGGAAGAAGCACGCTGCCAATCATTGAATTGGAAGTTCAAAAAACCTATCCTAATGATTTAGCATTATTAACACATGTGCCTGCTGAATATATCTATCTATCCACTTAAAAACCTTAAATTAGTGTCAATTTGATTAAAATAAATCAGATTCATACAGCTGCAATACTAGTGTAGAAGCCAATAGCTAAGGAACCTAAGGCATTGACATCTACCCTTCTTATTTACAAGCTTTAATGAAGAAAAATCCACAATCTTCCTATTCTACTATATTTATTTATTTATTTATTTATTCATTTATTTATATCATTTATATTCCGCCCTTCTCACCCCGGAGGGGACTCAGAGCAGATCACAATGCACATATACAGGCAAACATTCAATGCCCTTTGATATATGTAAGACAAGACACTCAGAGGCAATTTAACATTTCAGCTTCTGGCCACCAGGGGGAGCTGTCGCACTCCTTCACTTCCTGGAGATTTATGGCCTCGTAAATTTGTCAAATTAGCCCCCCCACAATGTGGTACCTAAATTTCCTATTTGACAGATGCAACTGTCTTTCGGGTTGCAAAGGTCGACAACAAGCTACACAATTTTGGTCGGAAGCTCACTCTGACGATTCATAATTTATTTATTATTATTTACATCATTTATATTCACCTTTCACCCCACAGGGACCAAGGCAGGCAATGCCATAGACATACAACATCATGACCTTCAAATGGTCGAGCGCTCACCCCAACCCGGGCAGGCCTCGAACTCATGACCTTCTGGTCAGTAGAGACCTTATGCAGCTGACACCCAGCCAGCTGTGCCGCTTTCCCTATAGACAAAATTTACCATAAGTCTACCTTTGGAGAGTTCATTGCAATTTGAAAACAACCACACTCTTTGTCTGCCTGGTTAAAGCTCTTGAGATATGTAAAGATGTTTGTCATGTAACCTCTCTTTTTTCATATTCAGACTAAACATACCCAGGTCCTTCAACCATTACCCACAAGGCTTGATTTCCACCTTGGTCACCTTCTCCCATGACCAACAGTAAATACTGGAAGGGTTTGGAGGGCACTGACCTTGAGTTTTGGAGTTGTACTTCACCTATACAGTGTCCCCTCGCTACTTTGCGGTTCGCTTATTGCGGACTCGCTGTTTTATGGATTTCAAAAATATTAATTAAAAAATATATCATGGTATTTTTGCTGTTTTGTGGGGTTTTGCCGCCGCCACTCTCCAATGCACTTTCCCTTCTCAGTCCTTCCTCCAGCTTTGAAGGGCCTTTCCTTCCTTTCCTTCACTTTATTTTAAGCATATCAACACTTAAAATAGTGTATAACTACTAAAAAAATGTATAAATATCAAAATTAATAGATCATCCCTACATCGTGTTTTTTCACTTATTGCGGGAGGTCCTGGAACATAACCCCAGCACTAAGTGAGGGAACACTTTTTCCACTGTGGACTCAAACAAGGATGGATCTGGACCAAACTTGGCACAAATACTCAATATGCCCAAATGTGAACACCAGTGAAGTTTGGGGAAAATACACCTTGACGTTTGGGAGTTCTAGTTGCTGGGATTTATAATTAACCTACAACCAAAGAGCACTCTGAACCCAGCCCACAATGGATCTGCACCTCCATTAGAACACTGTGGACTCAAACAAGGATGGATCTGGACCAAACTTGGCACAAATGTTTATTTATTTATTTATTATTTTAAACTTTTGTATCCCGATCTTCTCACCTCCGTAGAGGAACTCAGGCCAGCAGACAGCAAGAATTCAATGTGAATATTAAAATCTAAAACATCATATATAACAATAAAATTGCCAATACGTATAAAAAAATTACCATACTCAAAAAGCCATTTGCCAAAGTAAAATCATGTCCAGCTCAGTCCATGTATTCAGTCTATATATTGTGGTCAATAACTTAGTCGATTAGCGATCTCCGCCCTCATTCTGCGAAGACCTCATTCCACAGCCACGTTTTCACTAGCTTCATAAATACTTAATGTAAACACTGGTGGGTTAAACCGCTGAGCTGCTGAACTTGCTCAGGTGCGAATACTGGGAGCGGAGTGAGCTCCTGCTGTTAGCCCCAGCTTCTGCCAACCTAGCAGTTCGAAAACATGCACATGTGAGTGGATCAATAGGTCTGCTGTGGCAGGCAGGTAACTGCGCTCTTCGCTCGGCGTGTGTTCTCAAAAGAGGCCGCAGCATTGTGGATAGTGCATCTCCATGCCTTCCAATGTGAGGCTAGGGTGGACCATCCCAATGGCCAAGAATAGGAGTAGTAGATGCTGGGATTTATAGTTCACCTACAAGCAAAGAGCATTCTGATTCCCACCAATGATAGAATTGAGCCAAATTTCCCACACAAAACCCCCATGACCAGTAGAAAACAGTGTTTTCTGGTGGTCTTTGGCACCCCCTCCCCCCAGGGGTTTTCATGGATTTCAAAAACAATGCGCGTGGAGCTCCAAAATAAGCCATACTCTTTTTCTTCTAGGCTTTTCTTCACGAACGAGGATTCCAGAAGGACTCATCCCATGCTTTCTACAAGCGCATCGATGACTAAAAAGGCCTATCTGAGATAGGCAAGTCCAGTTGCAGAAAGCACAGCAGAAAGTCTCCTTGGGTGGTGATGTTGTTTCCAAGTTGCGGTTCTTTCTGTGTTGTAGTTTCTCTTCGAGACTCGCCGACGCGTCGATGACTAAAAAGGCCAATCTGAGATAGGCAAGTCCGGTTGCAGAAAGCACAGCATGATGTTGTTTCCAAGTTGTGGTTCTTTCTGCGTTGTCGTTTGTCTTTGCTCGGCGTGTCTTCTCGAAAGAGGCCGCAGCATTGTGGAATAGTGCGTCTCCATGCCTTCCGATGTGAGGCTAGGGTGGACCATCCCAATGGTCAACAATGGGAGTAGTAGATGCTGGGATTTATAGTTCCAATAACAGCAAGGGGCTGTTAGAAAGCATGGGATGAGTCCTTCCTGAATCCTCGTTTGTGAAGAAAAGCCAAGAAGAAAAAGAGGATGGCTTATTTTGGAGCTCCACATGCATTGTTTTTGGAATCCATGAAAACCCGGGGGGGGGGGGGGTGCCAAAGACCACCAGAAAACACTGTTTTCTACTGGTCATGCGGGTTTTGTGTGGGAAGTTTGGCCCAATTCTATCATTGGTGGGAATCAGAATGCTCTTTGGTTGTAGGCGAACTATAAATCCCAGCATCTACTACTCCCATTGTTGACCATTGGGATGGTCCACCCTGGCCTCACATCGGAAGCCAAAATAAGCCCTACTCTTTTTCTTGTAGGATGAACTCATCCCACGCTTTCTACAAGCGCGTCGATGACTAAAAAGGCCAATCTGAGATAGGCAAGTCCAGTTGCAGAAAGCACAGCAGAAAAGTCTCCTTGGGTGATGTCGTTTCCAAGTTGTGTTGTCGTTTCGCTTCGAGCAGGCATGTAGCAGGGGGGGCTAAGGGGCTTCAGCCCGAAATTCTCAGGGTGGTCGAAAAGGCCTTACTGGTACATTATTTAAACTGTTATGTTTATTCATATCATGATCTGATCACCATGCTCATTATATCCCACATTAATGGGGTTATTGGGATAACAATACAAAAGGTTTGCTAGGGCAGACCCTCTTCCACCCAGTCTCAGCCCCCCGAACCAAACTCAGCCCCGAATCAAAATCCTGGCTACGGCCCTGGCTTCGAGGCTTGTTTGGCGTGTGTTCTCGAAAGAGGCCGCAGCAGCTTTGTGGAATAGTGCCTCTCCATGCCTTCCGATGTGAGGCCAGGGTGGACCATCCCAATAGTCAACAATGGGAGTCAGGGCCGTAGCCAGGATTTTGATTCGGGGGGGAGGGGGCTGAGTTTGGTTCGGGGGGGGGGGCTGAGACTGGGTGGAAGAGGGTCTACCCTAGCAAACCTTTTGTATTGTTATCCCAATAACCCCATTAATACGGGATATAATGAGCATGGTGATCAGATCATGATTTAAATGCACATAACAGTTTAAATAATGTACCAGTAAGGCCTTTTCGCGGACCACCCTGAGAATTTCGGGGGGGGGGGGGCTGAAGCCCCCTTAGCCCCCCCTCCTGGCTACATGCCTGCTCGAAACGAAGCGACAACACAACTTGGAAACGACATCACCCAAGGAGACTTTTCTGCTGTGCTTTCTGCAACCGGACTTGCCTATCTCAGATTGGCCTTTTTAGTAGATGCTCTGGTCACATCCCGAATAGATTACTGCAACGCACTCTACGTGGGGCTGACTTTGAAGACAGTTCGGAAATTGCAATTAGTCCAGCGGGCGGCAGCCAGATTACTAACGGAGCGACGTACAGGGAGCATACCACCCCCTGTTGTGCCAGCTCCACTGGCTGCCTGTCCAATTCCGGGCTCAATTCAAAGTGCTGGTTTTGACCTTTAAAGCTCTATACGGTTCTGGCCCAGCTTACTTGTCCGAACGCATCGGCCGCTACGTCCCACCCCGTAACCTAAGATCATCCGGGAGGCCCTGCTCGCTTCCGCCGACTTCTCAAATGCGGTTGGTGGGGACGAGGGACAGGGCCTTCTCGGCGGTGGCTCCCGCCTGTGGAATGCGCTCCCTATGGAGGTACGGTCCACCTCATCCCTCCTGGCATTCAGGAAAAGGTAAAATCCTGGCTTTGGGACCAGGCGTTTGCACACCAGCACTAACAGCATGTTAGATGGGGATTTTAATGGAATGGATGAAGAGGGCCAATGTTTTTATGGAGTGAATATTGTTTTTAACTTGGAATGACTGTGTATGTTGCTGATGGAACTGTATTTTAATGTGTTTTAATGTATTTTAATTGTTGTGGGGTTTTGGGGTTTTATACTGTATGATGTGGCATCGAATTGTGCCGTACTGTAAGCCGCTCTGAGTCCCCCCTCGGGGGTTGAGAAGAGCGGGGTAAAATCCTGAAATAAATAAAATAATAAAATAAATTTATAGTTCGCCTACAACCAAAGAAGCATTCTGGTTCTCACCAATGATAGAATTGGGCCAAAATTCCCACACAAAACCCTCATGACCAATAGAAAACAGTGTGTTTTTTTTTTGGTAGTATTTGGCAACCCCCCCCCCCCCAGGGGTCAAGACAGGTTGAGGAAAGCTGTGACAGTGTGACCTAACCCAACCCCAATATGTGTGACATGTTAGAAGAGGCCTAAAAGGGGAGGCCAAGAGAGTAGAGAAGGGCCCCAAGCAGGCCCCCCCTCCCTCCCTCCCTCCCTGGCTGTGTCAAGGGCAGGCGAGTGGGGTGTGGCTTCTTGAGCCTCATTGGGCCGGGCCTTCCCCAACCTGCCGCTTAAAAGGACGAGGGTTGTGTTTTGAGGGAGGGAAGCAAGCGCTTGTGCTGCTGGGGGGTCGTTGTTATTGGTCTCTTTTGCATTTGGGAAGCCGGGGTTTAGGGGGGAGCGCGTTTGGGGAGCCGGCACCTGAGGCAGGGCAGCGCGTGCGGGCGTGCGTGGGGGCAGAGATGGTGAGTCGTCGCGCAGGGAACCACCACCACCACAATCGCCACCGCCACCACCACCACAACGCGCCACGGGAGTTGTTGTTGTTGTAGGTCTCGTTTTGAGGGGGAGGGTCAGAATGGACGGCGAGGGCCTTTGAGAGGCGAGAGGAGCCTTGAGGGAGGAAGCGGCCGAAGGAGGGGCGATGTGGCGCTGGCCGGGCTCGAGCGGGGTGGAAAAGGCGGGAAGGCCTCGCCACGCCTTTGAGGGGAGACGGGAAGGCTTTGAGGCCTACTCTGGCGGAGGAGTAAGTGGGTGATGTGTGAGCCAGGAGGACGAGGAGGCACCATTTTGTCTCCTCAGAGAGAAGGCGCCCTCCAATCTTTGAACTACCACACGACGGTCTCTGAACGAAGGCACTTCGAAGCCGGCTTCTAACTGCCACCAAAAGCGCGCCCAACTCCAGCCCCTTCGCGCGCGCCATTGTTTGTGGCGCCTCGCCACCAGTTAGGCCTCAAAGTGGTTCCTTCGAAACCCCCTGCCACGTTAAATGGGGGGCCTCAGGTTCAGGACGGTAGAAAGCCACGTTTGCCTTCCCAGATCGACTTGGGTCGGGTCTACACCAGGCTTAGGCAGACTTGGGCCCCTCCAGGTGGTTTAGGAATTGTGGGAGTTGGAAGTCCAAAACACCTGGAGGGCCCAAGTTTGCCCAGGCCTGGTCTACACTGCCAAATAATTCAGCCTGAACTCCATTATATAATCGTTTTATATATTATATAGTCTTGTGTAGTAACCTCCTATAATGCCCTTCAGTTCAGAGTCCACCCATAAAGGCCTATATTATATAGTCTTGTGTAGTAACCTCCTATAATGCCCTATATTGCAGTTCAGAGTACCTACATTAGAACGATCTATATTATATTATGTAGTAACCTCCTATAATGCTCTTCAGTGCAGTTCAGAGTACATTATAAAGGCCTATATTATAGATTTTTGTGTAGTAACCTATAATGCAATTCAGTGCAGTTCAGAGTACCTACATTATAAAGATTATATTGTGTAGTAACCTCCTATAATGCCCTTCAGTGCAGTTCAGAGTACACCCATAAAGGCCTATATTATATAGTTTTGTGTAGTAACCTATAATGCCCTTCATTGCAGTTCAGAGTACCTACATTATAAAGGTCTATATTATATGGTGTTGTAACCTCCTATAATGCCCTTCAGTGCACTTCAGAGTACACCCATAAAGGCCTATATTATATAGTCTTGTGTAGTAACCTATAATATATTGCAGTTCAGAGTACCTCGATCTATTATATTATGTGTAACCTCCAGTGCAGTGCAGTTCAGAGTACATTTTGAAGGCCTATATTATAGATTCTTGTGTAGTAACCTATAATGCAGTGCAGTTCAGAGTACATTATAAAGGTCAATATTATATTGTGTAGTAAACTCCTATAATGCCCTCCAGTGCAGTTCAGAGTACATTATAAAGGCCTATGTTATATAGTCTTGTGTAGTAGCCTCCTATAATGCCCTCCAGTCCACCGCAGAGTATATTATAAAAGTCTATATTCTTGTGTAGTAACCTCCTATAATGCACTTCAGTGCAGTTCAGAGTATATTATAAATACCTATTTTATATAGCCTTGTGTAGTAAACTATTATGCCCTCCAGTGCAGTTCAGAGTATATTATAAAGTCCTAAATTATATAGTCTTGTGTAGTAACCTCCTATAATGCCCTTCAGTGCAGATCAGAGTACCTACATTATAAAGGTCTATATTATATTGTGTAGTAACCTATAATGCCCTGCAGTGCAGTTCGGAGTACATAATAAAGACCTATATTATATAGTCTTGTGTAGTAACCTCCTATAATGCCCTTCAGTGCACTTCAGAGTACATTACAAAGGTCAATATTATATAGTCTTGTGTAGTAACCTCCTATAATGCCATTCAATGCACTTCAGAGTACCATTGATAGAATACAAGAACAGTGTGTACATTATAAAGGTATATATTATATTGTGTAGTAACCTATAATGCCCTGCAGTGCAGTTCGGAGTACATAATAAAGGCCTATATTATATAGTCTTGTGTAGTAACCTCCTATAATGCCCTTCAGTGCACTTCAGAGTACATGATAAAGGTCAATATTATAGAGTCTTGTGTAGTAACCTCCTATAATGCCATTCAATGCACTTCAGAGTACCTACATTATAAAGGTCTATATTATATTGTGTAGTAACCTCCTATAATGCCTTTCAGTGCACTTCAGAGTACATTATAAAGGCCTATATCATATAGCCTTGTGTAGAAACCTCCTATAACGCCCTGCAGTGCAGTTCAAATGGCATTCTAAGGGTATACACCAGACATAGGCAAAGTTCAGCCCTCCAGGTGTTTTGGACTTCTAACTCCCACAATTCCTAACAGCTGGTAGGAATTGTGGGAGCTGAAGTCCAGAACACCTGGAGGGTTGAAGTTTGCTTATGTCTGCTCTACACTGATCATGTCAGTGTAGATCCAAGCCTTGACTTAGAGAATGTTTGCGGGGAAGGCTCCCAACTGACAGTCTGGCTATCTGCGGCTCATTTTAGGATACAAGAATACACTTTGACACTATTACCATGACTCCATGCTATGGAGTCATGGGATTCATAGTTTGATAAGGCCACCAGCACACAAGCAGAGAAGGTGAAATATGTGAAACCACATCTCTCTTAATTCCATCCTATGGAGGCATGGTAGTTAAAACTGGTAGCAAACTGCATTAATTAATCGCTGCAATCTTTAATACGCTTTAGTGTGCTTTCTTGGAAGTAAGCCCCATTGTCACTGCTGGGTGTTACTTCTAGGTAAATCATTGGGTTCAAGCCAATTTCCAAGGGTCCATCCGCACTGTAGAATTAATGCAGTGTGACGCCACTTTAGCTGCCATGGCTCTGTGCTGTGGAGTCATGGGATTTGTAGTTTGATGAGGCACCAGCACACTCCTGCAGAGGAGGCTAAAGATCTTGTGAAATGAGAACTCCCAGGATTCCATAGTATCAAACTTGATAAAACAATTAGAATTGTGACAAACTGCATTAATTCTACAGTGTAGCTGCACCCTTGGGCCCCATCTAGACTGAAAATTTAATGAAGTTCAAAGCTAGCTTCAAATCGGCAGCTAGTCAATGAACTCCCACAAAAGTGTGCCAAAGAAAGCCCTTCACGCTCTCTGGTTTTTGTACCTCAAACTGATTCCAGGATTTTCTGTGCCATCATCTGCACAGGTTTTTTAAAAAAATTTATTTATTTATTTGCAAGTCGCTTCTTGTGTGAGAGAATTGGCTGTCTGCAAGGACGATGCCCGGATGGTTTTTGATGTGTTACCATCCTTGTGGGAGGCTTCTCTCATGTCTCCGCATGGGGAGCTGGAGCGAATGGGAGTTCATCTGCTATCTCCCCGGATTCAAACCTGTGACCTGTCCGTCTTCAGGCCTGCCAGCACAGGGGTTTAACCCACCGTGCCAGTGGGGGCTCCTATCTGCACAGTGAAACCACGTCTTTCAATACCGGTTTGAAATTGCCTTGAAACTGGATTTGCAGTTTGGCGAGGATCCTGCACTCTTGAGCAGACAAGACTAAAACCTTGTAAAGCCGCAACTCCCATGATTCCATAGTTTCAAGCCCTGGCAGTTAAAATGCTGACAAACTGCATTAATTCTACAGTGTAGATGCAGCCTTCGTCTCTGAATTCTTAATTGTGCTTTCATGGAAGTAAGCTCCATTGGTATCACTGGGGCTTTGTTCGATGTTATATAGGGTTTGAACCAATTTCCAACTGAAGCACCTCCAAGTTTTGCTATAACCCCAAGCCTCTACTTGTCCTCTTATCTAGTTGGAAGATTTTTTTAACAGCTTCAGCTTTGGGAATTCCAGTAGTGAAGGATGCCTGGAGAAAGACAGGCTATCGGTGTCACTTTGCAGCAATTTGTCTGCAATAAACAATGTAATAAATGCTTGAGTTTCAAAGTACTGTATGGCATTTTACCCTTAACTGTTCCTATTCCAGCTTGTTTGTATCTGCCTTAAGATAAACAGCAGCTGCCTGCAGAATCCTTTACTAAGCATTCATGAACATCAACTTAAAGGCAACTGGGAGAGTAGATAAGCTTGCTTTATCAACTATATCCAACAAGTTTGTTTAAAAAAAACATAGATCTGTACATTTGGCCACCAAAATTGAAATACAGGAAGTGAAAGAGGGTGAAGGAAAAAGTGATCCTTGGATGCATTTTGAAAGAAGCTTTCAAGTGATCTCTAGACAATTCCTTATATTTTTGTCTTTCTGGAAGGCTTAGATGACCTGATTGGTTTCATTTCACATGCGCATATTGTTAATTTTGGATAAAAAGTTTGCAGACTCATGGCGAATTGCTATTCTATTGTGGTGTAGTAACCAGTGCTAATTCTTTCCATTTTACCTCTGCCTTTGGCACCCACCTATGTTCTTAACCTCTGTGCCTGTATTCCTAACTAGGGTTTTGGGAAATTGTCAGTAAATACAACTGGAGGTTAACTGCCTGTAAGACAAATTGGTAACACTCATGAGGCCAAGTAGGAGAAGTTTGTGTGATAGATTTATTCCAGGCTGGTGTTTAGTGAAATTTGTCAAGTTACAGAAATCTGGCTGCTGCTGAGGAGTTGTATCGGCTGTTAATAGTCTGGGATCAAATAACACCTGGAAGTGCTCAGTATAATCTTTTGAACTTGAAAATGGCAATGTTAATAGAGATAATAGTTACAAAATATGGTCTATAAAAAGATGTGTGTAGATGTGATTTTAGTGAAACCTACAAGCCGAATGAAACTGACCAATATAGGCTTTTATGTTCCTATTATAGACAAACTAAAACTTAATGGTCTTCATATTGGCATCTGTGACACTAATTGCATTTATTTCGGGTCAAAAGCATTGCATAAATAAGTATAAAACTGTTAAAATAGAGGGAGCACAAGCAGCTAAATAATTTTAGACCAAAAACGAGCAACGGTGACCGCATTGTCTATGGCTTTAAACAGTTCTTCCTCTGCACATGAGACAGGTCATTGTGGGCATTTTGCTCTACAGTTGCACAAGGTGGAGGATTCTTCTAGGTAGTGCCATTTTACCGGGTTGTCTTTTGATCTGTCCACTCCACTTCTGAGTCTGTTCAGGGACTGTAAAGGTGGCCATTCTTGGTTTGCCCCAGGGGAAGACTCTGTGGGGGCCATTCATTTGATATTTCCTGTTTTAGGTGCCCAGATTTGCTGCTGTTGGGGAACATTAAGAGGAGTGGTGGTTC
Organism: Anolis apletophallus; assembly: GCA_030556195.1. Lineage (NCBI taxonomy): Eukaryota > Metazoa > Chordata > Lepidosauria > Squamata > Anolidae > Anolis > Anolis apletophallus. Next base: position 54,577,970 of record JARBWK010000008.1, on the reverse strand, counting down.
TGATCAAACTTTTCCTTGATTTGAATCTACTGGAAGGAGGCTGATAGCTATTCAGTGGATGGCTTTCACAATGTTCAACCTTATTTCTTTCACAGTTAGCAACTTCTTGTCACACATCAGGGGGGGGGGGGGCAGCTAGCTTATACAGTCTATCAACAGATATGGATTTGAGACATCCTGTGATTATTCTATATGCTTTGTTATATTCAGTGCTATATTCACCTGCTTTGTGTGGATACACTTGTGCCAAACAGGGCAGGCATACTCAGCAGTTGAATAAGACAAGGGTTATTCATTTTGGGTCTGCACCCCATGCTCAGCCTGTAAGTTTCTGCAGGATGTTATTGCGTGTAGCTACTTTCTTCTTGGTGTTCATACAGTATTTCCTAAATGTTCGTGTCCGATCTAAGGTGACGCTGAGATATTTATGATGGAAACAGGTTCTAGCTCTTGGTCTTCCCAACTTTCAATTTCCTGTTGGCTTTACGGTTACGTAGGTACACACACACTTGTGTCTTGGCATGGTTAGGCTTCAAGTGGTTATCTTTGTTGTAGCAATGTTGGCATTGCTTTACTAATTGCACTTAAACTTGTGAGAAAATCAAATATGTTTCCTAGACTAAAGTGTGAAAATGTAATTTAAGGAAATATCTTTTATTGCTTTGCAGTCTGCTGGAAATCAAGATGCTCAGAATGCAAGCATTCCTCGGGATGAAAGCACTCAGTTGCCTGCAACAAGCCAAGGATATGTACTTCCTGAAGGAAAAATCATGCCAAATACTGTTTTTGTGGGAGGAATTGATATAAGGGTATGTTTGTTGTTGCGTGCCTTCAAGTTGCTTCTGACTACTACAATCATAAGGCATAAGACAGAGGGTTTTTTGGCAAGATTTCTACTGAAGTGTTTTACCATTTCCTTCATCTTAGCTTTGTTCATGACCATCTAGTGCAGTGGTTCTCAACCTGCGGATCCCCAGATGTTTTGGCCTTCAACTCCCATAAATCCCAATAGCTGGTAAACTGGCTGGGATTTCTGGGAGATGTAGGCCAAAATACCTGGGGACCCACAGGTTGTGAACCATTGATCTAGTGGGTCTTCATGGCCCAAAAGGGATTTGAACCTTGGTCTCAAAGTCCTAGTCTTGCATTCAAGTCACTACATCTTACTGGCACACTATATAGAATCATAGAGACCACATGTCTATATTGAAGTGAATTTAATGTCCTAGTTCATCCTGAGGACCCAGCAGTTTATTTAATAAGATAGATAAGCATTAGATAGATTTGGTTTGATAGTCCAGAGTTCCACCTCAAAAACGCAATTAAACTTTATATGGAATCCTTACAAAAACATTTCGTAGCAGTAACATTTCAACTGACATAAATACAAACTCAACAATAAAGAACAACTTCTATTTCCAAAAAATCACACTTGTTCTTTGCATCTTATTCTGGTGTTCTAGATGTTAACATTGTTAGAATTGTTTTGTACATATATAACTTGAAATTGCTACAAACTTAGAACATTTTCTAAGCTATTTTCTTCAACTTGGCTTTATCACTTTCTGATTTTCATGTCCCTACAACTGCCCAGTCTCTTAAAATAATCACACCCTAAAAAAAAACCTTGGATATATTTTTTCAAAATATGAGAAGACAAAACTGTTTAATAAATTATACTTACTGGAAATGAGTTAATTTGATTTTTCTCTTAAATTACGAGATTTCTGATACCCTCAATCCACCCTCCCTGCCTCCACAATATTAATAAGGGTTAATTCCTTTTCCCTAATGCAGGCGTCCTCAACTGGCCCTCCAGCTGTTTTCGCCTTCCATTCCCAAAAGCCTTAGTCAGCTTGTTAAATGGGAGTTGGAGGCCCAAACAGTTGGAGAGCCATAGTTTGAGGATGCCTGCCCTAATGCATTCAAACTTTGTTTCAGTTCATTTTTCTTCTATTTTCTCTTGCTTTCTTAATTTCCCTAAAGTACCCATGGTCTAGCCTCTTCATCTAAACTTGTTGGACCAGTTCTATTTCTCACTTTATTCAGCAAAGGTAATGTATTTATCATTGGGGGGGGGGGGGTATAAACTTCAGAGAGTTCACTGTTTTATTTGGGAGCTTTCTAAACAATTTTGAAGCGGCGCTTCTGAGAACTGTGACAGTATTCATCTTTGTATAACATTTCTAGATGGATGAGACGGAAATTCGGAACTTCTTTGCACGATATGGCACAGTTAAAGAAGTAAAAATAATCACTGATCGAACTGGTGTGTCCAAAGGGTGAGTAGCATATAGAGAAGTGTAAGTCTATTAATGAAATCATAACAATTATAGTGACTATACCAGAACAAAGAGCTTTCCAAACTCTGTGTTGTGACACTTTAGTGCAGTGTTTCTCAACCTGGGGGCCGTGAGGGAGGTTTCAGAGGTGTCGCCAAAGACCATCATAAAACACATACTTCTGATGGTCTTAGGAAGGCTGAAGATCTTTCTGCGTGTCCTCTTCTTTTTTGTGTTGGTGAACTACAACTCCCAGAATTCATAAACAGCATCTCAACCCCAACAGTATTCATTGTTGGCTACATAGGTAGTGTGTCAAGTTTGGTGCAGATCCATTGTGGGCTGGGTTCAGAGTGCTCTTTGATTGTAGGTCAAGTAAAAATCCCAGCAACTACAACTCCCAAATGTCACGGTCTATTTTCCCCAAATTCCACCACTGTTCACATTTGGGCGTATTGAGTATTTGTGCCAAGTTTGGTCCACAGTACACTCTGGATGTAGGAGGAGCCGAACTACAACTCCAAAACTCAAGGTCAAGGCCCACCAAACCCTTCCAGTATTTTCTCTTGGTCATGGGAGTTCTTCGTTGATGGGAGTTCAGAATGCTCTTTGATTGTAGGATAACTATAAATCCCAACAACTACAACTCCCAAATGACAAAATCACTGCCCCCAACCCTACCAATATTCAAATATGGGTGTATTGGGTATTTGTTTGGTCCAGTGAATGAAAATACATCCAGCATATTAGATATTTACATTACGATTCATAACAGAAGCAAAATTACAGTTATGTGAAGTATACGCAACAAAAATAATTTTATGGTTGGAGGTCACAACATGAGGGACTGTTTTAAGGGGTTAGGTAAGTTGAGAACACTGTGTCAATGTATTTGCTGCATTGTGTGGGTGTATTGCAAAATGCTGCATGTCTAAAAAGTGTCACCAACATGAAATGTTTGTAAAGCTCTGCCATAACTTATTAATGTCACATAAGCCTAATAGCTTGAGCCATGAACCAATAGTCTGAGCTTACATAAGAACATAAGAACATAAGAAGAGCCATGCTGAATCGGACCTCAGCCCATCTAGTCCAGCATTCTGTATCACACAGTGGCCCACCAGTTGTGGTTCAGTGACCCTGACCTGCTCCCGACCCCCACAACCAGTACCCGGGAAGATTTTAACTCGAGGTGGCATGAAGTTTGTTCTTGGTATCCATGTCTAATCCTGCCTTATGTTTCTGTCACAACCTCCTCTGGAAGTGAGCTTGTTTCTTTCTGCTAGATATGGTTCAGTGATGTGCTCGTTTTTAAATAGTTTGTTCACATGTATGTTTCTGTGATGTAATTGTATTAAATATAGTTCAAGTCTATATTGTAAGCTATATTGGCACCTTAGAATTGAAAGATCAGATACAAACATTCTGAAAAGAGGAAAATGATGGGCAGAATGTTTCCTTTCTATTTGATTTTGCTAAGCTGTTTCCTCCTATTTAACTGAATTTCTTTACCAATGTAACTCATTCTATGCTTGAAATTGAAATCTTCATCTCTGTGGTCTCTTTAGCTTGTTATCCTAATGTGCTAAAACATTTTTATAGCATGGGGTGGAAATTTAAGATCTTTCACATGTTGGCCAGTGCAACTTCTAGCAGTCATAGCCAGTGTTGTGGGGTGGTGATAAATTGTAGTACAGCAACATCTGGATAGCCACTAACTGTTCTAGTATATGAAACTAGTAATGAGTACTAGACTGGAATGTTGACATTACTGCACTTATTTTTGTCTTTATAGGTATGGATTTGTGTCATTTTTGGACAATGTAGATGTGCAGAAAATAGTCGAAGTAAGTTGTTCATTTGGGCTCCTGTAGTATGCTAGCATGAACTTTATCTGCAAATTTAGTTCTTCTTTGCTGTGGAAAGTGTAAGTCTAATTCAAACAGCATTACATTAAAGAAGGTGATGTTTAGATTCTGTTAGTAGTTTGTGATTCAGATCAACAGTTTACTTTGAGTCCTTCCAGACAGCCCTATATCCCAGAATATCAAGGCAGAAAATCCCACACTATCCGAGTGTGGAACCAGATAACCCAGTTCAAAGCAGATATTGTGGGATTTTCTGCCTTGATATTCTGGGATATAGGATTGTGTGGAAGGGCCGTTGGAGCCTTCTCTGCCAAAAGGGGCTTAATAATTTTAGTTTCCAAATGAAGTGGAAGAGCGTCAAGTCACATATCAGAACATATTATCGTCCCGTTTTCTTAGTCTGCTGTGTTTCTAGGAAAATACATTGTTTTTGGCTTATTGGGGCCCTTCCAAACATCCATATAACCCAGAATAGCAAGGCAGAAAACCCCACAATATCTTCTTTGAACTGGGTTATCTGAGTCCACTCTGCCATATATTCCAGTTCAGAGCAGATAATGTGGGATTTTATTCAGCTGTGGCAATGGCCCAAGTCGCAAAAATGTACAGTTCACGTATACCTCGACCAAAATGCATGGGACCAGAAGCACTCCTTATTCTGATGTTTTGGAATACAATTGGCATTCTGTATTCACAACTTCAACAATCCACAGCTTAAAATATTTTTTAAACACCACTCATCCTTGATTTTGCTATGTTATATAAGGGACACCACTTTGGTATGCTTGTCGTACCTGTGTTTACACATAGAAGAAGAAGAAGCTCATTTTTCAGATTCTAAGCCTCTCTCCAGCCCTCACATCTCATATACAGTATAAGTAGTTTACAAACAAAATGCAAGACTAGTGAGAGACTGAGGATCTGAGAGCTGTATGAGCAGGAGTGCATTGAAGACAGAAGTGGGTCCCTGATGGCAAAACATTTTGGTTGTTGGAGTTCTAAGATTTCTGGATTAAGAGAGACTCAACCTGTGTTATCAAACAAGAAGCTGCTATTAAAAATGATGTATTGATATATTGAGATGTTATTTCATGGATTTAGCTGGATTGTTTTGGAATAATTTTCAAAGAAATAGTTGGTTTACTTAATAATTATACCTTAAAACTCTTTGCTCCAAAGATTTTATAAAAGGAAATTCATACAGTCTACATTTAATGTATCAAGAAATCATTTTAAATTACAGCTGTTCTGCTTTGTCTTCCCTTTTAATCATTGGTGATGCCCCTCTTTTGCTTGTTATTAAATATACTTGTGTATTCCTGAGATCATAAATTCTTTATAAACTTGTATAATTTAAAATACATTGATGAGTGTTCTCATAGCAATAAGCAATATAATTTACAATATTCCAAAGACAATAGAAGTAAAATCAAGTAATTCTTTAAATTAAGACAAAGCTTTTAAACTCGAAAGAACTGGCATACAAATGTTTGCTGTACAATTCACTGGAACCAATAGGGATGGAACTAATCTCCCCCCTCCCCCCTGATATACATAGTTGGAGTTACACTTAAAAATGCACCTGTTTTAACTTACATACAAATTCAACTTAAGAACAAACCTACAGAACCTATCTTGTTCATAACCTGGGGACTGTCTGAAGCCTGCAAGTTGTTAAAATATTTCACCATGTTCACATATTTAAGCTGAACAAACTGAAATACATTCTTCAGAATTGGTCCTGTGGTTGATTCAGTTACTTCATCAGAATAGACCCTAACCCCAAGTCTTAGTGGATACACATTATTTTTGCCAACATTTAAATATCAGGCTCATCACAATGTGATTTCCAGTGTTCTCCCTCATTAAACTGATCTCTACTAAGTAATTGTCTTTCAACTACCAAAACAACCCATGCAAATGCAGAGAATGATAGTTTCATTGTCAGTACCACCATAGGGTGGAATTAGATTCATCTTCGGTCTATTGTTCTAATTGTCTATATACAAATGCTTCCATTTCCCTGAGCTCAGAAAACTAAGGAAGCTCTTTTAGTGACAAGCAGTGGGTGCTTGGCAGTAGAGCCCAGCTGTCTGAATCCTTTTTCCATTTCACAGATTCATAAGTGTTTCAGTGAAGTTGTAAGATGTAAATCCTTTTAGGCAAATCATTTCATGACAGCAGAATTCTTGAACCTTCTCCCCACTGCTCTTCAGATCAGCTTCAACATGGCTGGCAAAGATCAGATCAAGAGTGTGACCTGCCTTATTGATCTAGAACTAGCTGCCTGTTTCTGTGCCGCCCCCTCCTCGAGCACCCCTTTAGGAACAGCTTAGGGTTCTATAACTTCCACAGCAGCCATGGAACTGCATCAATAAGACAGGTCCATGGGATCAGACTTACTATGGACGTTAACCCAGCATGATCCTTTTGGTGCAATCGCCACCTTCAAGATGACCTGCACCAATTTAATTGAGCAGTGCAGTAAGCACACCTTGTGTTGTGCACAATCAAATCTTAGATATTGCTGGACAAATGTTCTCACAGAGACACAGACAGGTTATTGTAACTGCTTTTCTGTTTTCAAACTGCAATTTAAAAATCTGGCAAGGATATTATCCACATACCCATTTTCTCTTGATTATCCATGTAAAGTTATCAAGCTACTTTATCAAATTAGCATTTTAAAGCAGGGGTTCCCACTTCCCCATCATGTGGCAGCCTCTTGCAGAATTCTGGGAAATGTAGTTTAGGAAGGCTGAATATCTCTTTAGCTCAATGTTTTTCAAACTGCTCTTCCTGGTGTTTTGGTCTTTAGCTCTCAGAAATCCCAGCATGCTTACCAGCTGTTATGAATTGTGAACGATGAAGTTCAAAACATCTGCGGAGCACAGTTTGAGAAACTCTGCTCTATCTGATAATCCAAAGGCCCTGCCCTAAACTACAAGCCCCAGAATTCTACAGGATTCAGCCACATAGGAAATTGGGACTCCCCGCTATATAACATGGATGTATCTGATGTCCCTACTCATTCAAGATTTTTTTTAGTTCTTTCTAATCATTAATGTAATCATTAAGGCGTATCTTTTGTCTAAGGATCTGGTCAAAATCTTCCATAATGTCACCAGGAGAAAGGACAGCAATAAGATGTCTCCTTGTCAGTACAGTATTCCCATGAGACGGGGGAAAGTCCTTTTGTGCATCTTGAATATCCATTGTCTCTTACAGACTACAAGCTCAGTTAAACAAATTATATCATTAAAACACAATTCTGCTAAAAGCAATTAATATATCAGTTTAAAAGTGTAGCACCCACTCCTTTCATTTGCCAAAAACCTGATTCAACACCAAAAAAAGTTATTTGCTGATGGAAGCAGAACAGAAAAAGGACAACTAGAACTCCATTCGAAGAGAGTTCCATAGCCTATGAGCAGCTGCAAAAAATGCCCTTTCTTGCCCCCATATTTTAACATGATTCAGTGTGGTGTTATCAAGAAAGAGGCTTCCTCATAGGAAAACTGTTTTTAAAAATAGCTGATATTTACACTAGTAAAATGGAGTTGTCCACCAGGTATTACTTGGTTAACTTGGACTTAAGATGATCCTGGGTGCATCTGCACTGTAGAAATAATGCAGTTTGACACGACTTGAACTGCCATGGCTCAATGTTGTACAATCATGGAAGCTGTAGTTTTCCCTAGTCTTTAGCTTTCCCTGTCAAAGAGTGTTTGTGCCTCAGCAAACAACAAATCATAGGATTCCACAGCATTGACATTTAAAGTATTGTCAGACTGCATGAATTCTACATTGTAGATGTATCCCCTGCAAATGAGTGATAGTTAAATAACACTCTCATCAGCAGCCTTAACTCTGGTCTTAGAAATTCAGGGCTGTGGTTTCCTTGACTTGGATAGTCATGTACAGTGTAGTCTTCTCTACATTGCAGAATACTAGTGTCTTCTCTGCTGAGTCATATATTTAAGGCATGGTAGTCTCAGTTTGATTTCATTTCTCTATATTCTGCCCTGTAACAGTGAGCTCTCATCCTGAGAATAGGTTACACATTAGAATAATAAAATGTTATGGTACAACTATTTATTTTAAGAGAAATTTATCGTTTTTAATATATACACAGGCTTTGCTATAAACTAAAAAGCCGAGGCTGGTTTTCTTCTGAAATTCTTTGGTATGCTTTATTATTAAACATCATCTTACAATATGATGTTTAATCTTCTATTAACACAGAATGCCACCACTATTTAGGTTGATATTGTGTTAATAGAAGTGCATCATATAGGCAATGCTAATGCTTTTGGCTGGCGCTATATATATATATATACACACACACTACAGCTTGATTTGTATATTTGCATTCCATTTGTGCATATATTAGCATGAGATTTTAAGGGACATTTTAACAGATCAGAACATATAACAAACCTATACATTTGGCTTTTTCCCCCCAGTCACAAATCAACTTTCATGGAAAGAAACTTAAACTGGGACCTGCAATAAGAAAACACCCAAACTTATGTGAGTGATGTTTTGCTTGATTTCTTGTATGGGAAGAAACAATTGTGTGGTCTGAGAGATGCAAGTGGCCCCCAGATTCAGTTTTCTGATCTTCCACTTTCCCCTTTAAAAACACATTAATAGACTAGTTCGTTGCAGAAAACAATGGTGTCAGCCTTCTGTCATTATTCTTTCTTGCCAGCCTTCTCTTCTCCCTGTCCAGCCAATTTCCTGTAGGCATTAATTGAGGAAAGAAAGACAGAGAAAGCAGTGTTGGCCTCCACAGGGGCTTTGACATTCCCTGCTCATCACCAGAAAGGAAGAGCAGGAGGGAGGCTGCCAGCCCTTTTCAGAATGCCTTGTTTACTCCCAGGAGTGTTGGAGCAAAAGCATTGTGACTTGTTGCCATTTCCAAGGCATTTTGAAAAGAGTTGGTGGTCTTCTTTGACTACTAAAGGGAAAATATAGAGTTGCTGGTGGTGCCACAGTCACTGTCAAAAGTGGCAACAGTGGGGGGTTTTTGGGTGCTAAAGTGGGTATGGGCCACTGTGGGTCAAAGGAAGGGATAATTTCCTTTCTACATTTGCATTCATTCATGCCTATGTGAAGGGAGGCATTTTGAAACTGAAAGGTAAATGTTCCTGCTATAGTTTGAAGAAGAGTAATAATCATACAGGCACTTGCTACTTTGTACCAGCCTGTATAATTCCTGCTAAAAACATTTTAATGATGCAATCCTCATTACAAATTTTCTGCCCAATGAGCATGAGTGGCATTGCATAGTAAATCTTATAAATAGTGCAACTCCATTAGTGCTATCCATTAGTGCTAGTTCCAGTTTCTGTAGAACTAGAATAGAGTCAGGTAGCTGTAGTCCCCCTGACATTTGTTCACAACTTTCCTGTTGTCTTTAAGCCATAATACCACATCTATGTGGCATGCTGGGAGTTGCAGTCTAGCAATCTTTGAAGGGTTATAGTTACCACCATGTAAGAGAAAAGGTATTTTAGTGCAGCAACAACATGTGGTACTAAGGTTGTGTATGTTTGAGAACATTCTCAACATTTTTGTCTCCTAAGGTGCCTATCATGTGCCACCCAGACCTGTGCTTATTAATTCACCCACACCTCAGTTCCACAGTGTTTGGAATAACCAAGAAACATATATGCAGCCTCCAGCTATGATGAGTCCTGTCACACAGTATATTCAGGTAAATGTTTTTTGAGTGGTTTATTCTAGTAAGCATGTTGTGTGGCTTGTTTTTTTTGTTTGTTTTTTGGTTTGAATGATTAAGTAAAATTGCACTATTGGGTTTTGACATTTGAGTCAAATCTTAATTGGGCCTCTGTAGACTTTGACCTATTTTGCTACTTGTCCTAAGGCATGAATGGGAAAATATTCCACCATGTGTGAATTTTGACTGGTTAGAAACTAATCCTGGTACTAGATTTCTTAGAATGGTGATGGTAATGATGATGTTTATTTATAACACTCCTTTCACCAAATTGCAAACCATCGACACTTACAAATGTGGACAAGGGCTAAAACATAACACTAGAAACATATAAGAAGTGAAATTTCCCAACACCCTGTCTCAGCCTCAACTCAGCAACGCAATCCGGTAAATCAAAGAGGGAAGGTATTCAATAAAAACAGGTGAGATCCTCCTTCAGCCATAGATCCATTATACAAATACAAAACAAAGGATTGAAAGGCTTGCAGTCTTGACAGCTATATGTATAGGTGGAACAGGCACAAGTCCTTTGCCGCCTTAAGTACCAGAACCAAAATTTTGAAGTGCCCATGACCCAAACTGGTAGGCAGTGAAGGAGTGGATCAGTGGGGAGAAGAGATGTGATTATTTTTAGAGAAATTTTAAAACAATCTGAACAATACTGTTCTGGATTAAAACCAAAGTAGGAAGAGAGCAGGAAGTGAAACCTGTCAGTAGGCTATCACAATAATGCTGCTGTGACTTAGCCAAGTCCTGGACAAGCAGATTGGCAGTCCTAATTGTAAAAAAGAAGGAAATTATATTTGTGTATAAATTGACCTCATGTTCATGTTGAGGGCAGAAATTAGGGGCAATTTTGGATAGGTTAAGGGTCATTATATGGAGCGAGGGAAGTTCCAGCACAACTTTAGAAAGAGCCACTTTTGGCAATAGTTGCCACCATTTTCCTGCCCATGGATTCAAAAAGGCCAGAAACAGTTCCACAGCAGAGAAAGTTTTTACATTCATCTTTGGATAAATTAATCCAGATTGTTTGGGTTTATTTTTTTACTGAAATTTCTAGACTTAAACGTGAGTGTATGTATAGCATATGACTTCACTTCTATATCAACAAAAGATACAGGGACAAATTGCCATCCAGCAAGTCTCCAAGGTTCCTGCCCTATGTTCCAGTCATCAAATGACCCAGCAGTTGGTTGATTGGAATGTAAGAACTGAGGGCAGAAATTCAGTTCAGGTCATTCACAGGGTATCCATCAATTTCAACCGCTCAATTGCTAAGCAACCAACAAGTAAAAGCACGAGTGCTTCTGAGAACTTTCACCAAATGCCACAATCTCTGACAGTGCCATCTTCTTTACTTAAGCCATATATTTCAATTTCTAATATCTAAATAATGGAAGTCATGCTTGAAGCTAGGCCTCATTACCCATTTTAAGTGAAAATCCTGAGTTCATGTTCTTGTGCCGTTTGTGTGCCCTTAGTTTGATACTCTGTTTTTTTAACAAATGGTACAAACTGTCATTTTTGTCAAGTTGTGATTCTGCAGCACAGTTATTGTTAACTAGCAATTACAGTTTAAATCTCTCATGCTAGAGGGGAAAGTGAGTTTCTTTAAGGAACAAAGTGTTTCACTTTTGGGTTTTCTTCATGTCAGGAGTGATTTGAGAAACTGCAAGTTGCTTCTGGTATGAAAGAATTTGCCATCTGCAAGGACATTGGCCAGGGGATGCCCGAACGTTTTGATGTTTTACCATCCTTGTGGGAGGCTTCTTTCATGTCACCATATGAGGAACTGGAGCTGACAGACGGAGCTCAAACAGCTTTTGGTTGTAAACAAGTTAACAGTGTCACATGTTTGCTAGTTGAATCTAGCTTGTTCACAAGTTGAGTCTTGTAAGGAAATGTTTGTGAAAATTTTCAGAACGATTATTCAAAATTCTTAATATCTAGCATTTGTTATCTATCCTGTTGGTGGAGAGAAAGATAATGAGCTGTACCTTTATATTTGAATTTACAGACCTATCCCTATGGTTCACCAGCTTTATTAATTCAGCATCAAGTTCCTATGGGATACCAGCCAACTTACAATTATCAGGTTAGTGTGAATATTCCTAAATTTTAGAAACTTGGTAAATATTTTTGATCTCTGATTTCAGGTGAACATATTTAGATGTGGCTTACCTCATATAAATAACTGAATCAGAAGGATATCTACATTGCTATGGGAGAGCCCATAGGAAGCCATAATAATAATTTTCAAGGCATAGTCAATGAAATATATGTTTGCTTGTATATGTATGCATACAATGATAGAGGGTAGGTAATGAGATAGCTAGATATAAAAATGTAGCTTTGAAACTGGAAAAGCTTGTCATTTATCATTGTTTAGAGCAAGGATATGATCTTTGACAAGTCTCAAGGGCCAAATTTGTGCCCTTCTGATGCTCTAGAAGCCAAATCGACTGCCAAAATATTTTTAAAGGAACCCCCCCCCCCCCCATAGAAATGGCTAGAAGTTTATTTGTGTTTTTTTTAATGGTTTTATTATGTTAAACAGTGCAAGAAGGCCTGACATTTATTTAGAGGATGAATCACTCCTAGAGGTTTCCAAAAGAGGCAATTCATCCTTGTTTTGTCAGGAAATTGATTGCAGTAGGGAATATGGAAAGAATCCGGGATTGCAAAAACAGGTTCTGTTTGTCCACCTTTGGTTTAGAGATTATTTGTATCTATGTCTCAATCTTCTTGTAATGTTAAAATCAATACAAAACATACGTATTTTGAGTTGACATCCAATATGAAAGACAGTTCGGAAATTGCAATTAGTCCAGCGGGCGGCAGCCAGACTACTAACGGGAGCTACATACAGGGAGCACACTACCCCCCTGCTGTGTCAGCTCCACTGGCTGCCTGTCCAATTCCGGGCTCAATTCAAAGTGCTGGTTTTGACCTTTAAAGCTCTATACGGTTCTGGCCCAGCTTACTTGTCCGAACGCATCGGCCGCTACGTCCCATCCCGTAACCTAAGATCATCCGGGGAGGCCCTGCTCTCGCTCCCGCCGACCTCTCAGATGCGGTTGGTGGGGACGAGGGACAGGGCCTTCTCGGTGGTGGCCCCCCGCCTGTGGAATGCGCTCCCTACGGAGATACGGTCCACCTCATCCCTCCTGACATTCAGGAAGAAGGTGAAATCCTGGCTCTGGGATCAGGCATTCCCTCACCAGCACTAGGCAGCATGTGAGACGGAATTTTAATGGGAGGGAGGAAGAGGGTCAATGTTTCTAGGGTTGAATACTGTTTTAATTGGAATGATTGTAGATGTGTTGAGGGATTGTATTTTAATGCCTTAATGTCTTAATGGGTTGTGGGGTTTGGGGTTTTACGCTGTTGATGTGGCATCGAATTGTGCCTGCTGTAAGCCGCTCTGAGTCCCCCCTCGGGGGTTGAGAAGAGCGGGGTAAAATCCTGAAATAAATAAATAAATTTAAACATACATTTAATGTAAAGTAAGAGATGCATTTTTGAACTTGGCGAATATTGAATAGTAGAGAAAATAGTCAAAAGGTTTTTAGAGAAAACCCAATAAATTGAAAAAAATAATTGGATGGCAACCTTGAGTGTGTACATTTGAAATATTAAACTTGAATTGCATATTGCTTCCTGCCCCTCTTTCCAAAGACTTTGATAGACCATACTGAATGTTCCATCTTGTGTAAATGGGATTTATTGCCGATCTTGCCTCTATTTCTTTAAACTTAATGGATAAACATGTAGATTTCTTAAAATAACTGTTTTTCTACATCATCACTGTTTATGGTGGTACTTACATTTAAAATACGCAGTGCTCAAAACTGTTGGACATTGATACCATCTTTTTTTAAGGTTCCACCCCAGTGGCCTCCTGGAGAGCCAAGAAATTACATTGTGCCCCCGGTAAGAAAATCATCCTTTTTTATTTTAAGTATAAATCCAGATTGCTAGAATAGAGCAGGAAAAATGATCAAGCTGAAATAACCTTCTGAGAACGGTTTGTGGGTACTGGAAGGCATTCCTTTTCAGCATTCTGGAGCAACTGCTAAATATAATTTGTTCACTGGCTCAAGTAAAAATTAGTTTAATCTTCCCGTTTTTAAAATTATTCATGTATTTAAATCAAAATTCAATACATAAAATATAGAAGATATATGAAGACACCAAAATGGTGGAATTAACAAATTACAGAACATTGAAAAACAATTAAATTGATTTAATACTAAATAGTATAGTATAGTGGAATTATGTTGCTGACAATATAAAGTAAATGGTAGTAGCATAATATTCTATGAGTGAACCACTAGAAGTTACGTTCTGTAGGTTTGTTTTAATTTGAATTTGTATGCAAATGAGAACATACATTTTATAAGTGTAACTCCAGTCAAATAGACAGATAGCGTAGGAAAGGGTTAACACCCCTTATGATGTTTGTTCTGCTGTCTATGCCTCTGTTCAGAAGATTTCATCTCACTCCCTGTCTCTGTGATAATTGGATTTTGAAAAAAAATGGGTTGTTGATGCAAGGATTGGTAATAAAGCTTCAGTGGAGACACCTTTTCCCCATACCTCTTTCAGGAGTGAATTTTCCTTTCTAGGGGTAGATTTTGTTGTTTCACTCCCATTCTTAACTATGAGTCATTTATAAACTGGATGTTTGTAACTTGGGGACTGTCTGTCCTGGTTTTATTTAATACCTAAGGAAATAAAGCTCAAGGGAGGGTTTCTTGACCTGGCCTCTTTTATGATTTTCCTGTGATCTTGAGTAACAACCATATCTTAATTTTGTTGTAGTTGAGCATGTGAGGTTACACTTGGGAAAGAATATCTGAAGAGCTCTTTTTTTTCCCCCCTGAAGGTTTTGATTCTTTAAGCCACTGGACAAGTTTTACTATGCAGTGTATTGTTTCTGTTCAGATGTTCAAGAAATAATTTTATAGGGCATGTATGTATGAGCAAGAAAATCCTTTAGATACTTTCATTCCAGATGCAAGGAGTTGAATATAACTTTGAGAGTCTTGCTTAAAGTATGAAAAATAACAGAAAGTCCTAACTCTGCTGCCTAAAAATGACTCTCTTTGAGAACTAATGTGTCTGTCAGTGGATTTTGGTATCAATAGGAACTTTCCTCTCAGAACTGCGGGAGGGATTTTTTTACCAAGGCTTTGGTGGGAAGGAATGGGTTAAGCCAGGGGTGCTCATTATGTAGATCGCGATCTACTGGTAGGTCACGTAGGGCGTCCTGGTAGATCGCAGGCAGGGCAGGAGGAAGGCTCAGTCCCGCCCCTCAGGCTCCCAACACCGCCCAAGTGCTGCCGGCCCTGGGTTATCTGAGGTCCTTTCCACACAGTTGAATAAAATCCCATGTTATCTGCTTTGAATCAGATTATATGGCAGTGTGGACTCAGAAAACCCAGTTCAAAGCAGATATTGTGTTATATGTTTTACATTTTTGTAGAGGGTAGGTAGATCATTTTGACTTGGTTGTTTTATAAGTAGCTTGCATGCTGAAAAAGTGTGAGCACCCCTGGAAGCGTCCCTCCTTGTTGCTACAAACAAGAATAATATCTATCCTTTAAAAAACAGACGTGTTTTATTAAAGCATTGTGATATGAAGCTTGTCTCCCAGATTTTGTCCATTATTCCTCACCAACTTTCCTCCTAGGCTTCATTTTCCTCCTGTTGTAGTTTTGGTTGTGTTTACTTGTGCGTTTTTGAGAAGACCTGTACAACAAATTGTGCCTTGGTAGTTTTACAGTCACAAAGAGCAAAGCATTATGAATGAGTCAACCTATTGTTTAGTATCCTCCAATGTAGATACTTTATACTGGGAAAATAGGGGTGCTAAATATGCTGCTATTCTTGGGTTGCTAGCCTCACTCATGTAATAGGTTGTAAGGGTGGGGTGTCTTGCCTAAAATGGTTAAGTTCTAATTGTAATCTTGCTGTTCTGAATGTTTCTGGGGTGTATTTGCTAATCAAAGTAAGTGAATGTTGGTCTTTTTCAATCATTGGCCATGAACAAAACCAGGAATTTCTCCTGGTAAGACAGACTTATGGGTGCATGTAAAAGTTTATGTTTAAATAATGAGTTCTGATAGCAATTTGAGACCTGATTAATCTTATTTTATGTTATGTGAGATCTTAACAAGTCATTTTAAAAAATAGATAGTAAAGAAGTCGTCCAGAACTTTAAAAAAAATTATGGTTTTCCATTCAAGAGGCTGCAACAAACCATTAAGAAATATAGCTGGAAATTCAAACGTATCTCATTTGTGGGAAGATTCTGTGAATAATAGCCGTAAAATGGGGGTGGGGTGGGAAATTAGGTTCTGGAGATCTTGAGAAAAGTATTTTGTGTCATACAAAGCTGACAGTTTTATCCTTATGAGCCATAGTAGCTTACTCCAGACATTCACTCAGCTCGTGTTCAGTATAGACGGCCACAAGTGAATAGGAAAATAAATAATAGAGCTTACCTTATTTTCTAACCAGTAGTTGTTCTGAACTGCCTTCTGTAGCAAAATTGCATATAATACTTCTGTTTCAAACTTATTCTCTTCTCCTTTTCCTAAATATATTATTTAAACTTCATATTTTTCACAGGCTTATACCACCACAATGAATTATGGTAGTGAAATGGATGTAGGAACTGACCAGTTGGAGTGTTCTATGGCTGACACTGCCCAATCTTGTGCAAATAGTCCACAAAAGGTATATGTGATTTCCTTCTGCGATGCCCTTTTTATATATACTGAACTAGATAAGATGTCAATTTAGTGGTGAAAGAAGGGCCAACAAGAGAAAAGGAAGATCAGATTAATGGGAAGATACGTTGCTTTTCTCCCATCCTAAGGCCAGCATGGTTAGTATTGAATAAAAAGTTTATTGAGCAACAAGCTACTGACTTATTGCTTAATTCTGTATTTTGTCCCAAGTTTGCTAACATTTCTATATTGTTGGCAGAAGTGCATGGCAATGATATTGTGAATTTTACTCTCTTGGTTTTTGTATTTCTGGAGTTGGAAGGCTGCATTGTATGGTGAAACATAGAATTGCTTCTCTGAATCATTGCTTATTGCTGGAAAACTTATTCAGGCATGAGCAGTTTAGTTTTAACTTTTTCATTGTTGTTACAGGATTCTTATGTGTCATTTTAGAAACTAAAGAAAGTGTCATTTTAGAAACTATATGTATCTGCATTTGCAGGGGGCCACAAGACCTATATATTGAATTGTGGGTTTTGTCTATGGTTTCCTGGACCACGAAATATTTTATTACAACTTTTAATTGTGCAGTGAACTGCTTCTGCATTTACTCTGTCCAAACCCATGCATCTTGATTAAGGAATTTTGGTATTAAAAGCCACTTCTTTCCGAAACTTGGTCCCACCGAATTTTAATCTTGTTTGAACATCAACCTAAAGTTGCTTTTGATAAATGTATACATATTTATATTTAGTATAAATGTTTCCTTATATTAACTTTGTAACAATTAGTATATTAATATTAGCTAAAACTACTGTCAGAATATTAATAGTAACTAAAATGACTTAGGAAGGTTCAGAAATTCCAACATGTGGAAGCTTTCTTCTTGGCCATTAAATTGTTCTGTAACACATCAGGAAATTCGTATTCTTTGGGGAAAGGACTTCTTCAATGGAGAAGAAATTGTAACTTCCCTCTTGAGTTGCTGCTGTGATATCTTAGGAAAAGACTATTAGAAAACGTGCTTCAGCACAAAATATAATTCCATTCTTGAGATTAGGAACATTTGGTGCAGAGGTCTTAGTGCATGCAACTTTATGCTCAAGTCTTAAGGATAGCTGTCGCATGCAATATTGACAATAAACTCATAAAACTTTATTTTAGAAATCTGTGGACCGAAGCATACAGACAGTAGTATCATGTCTGTGTAATCCAGACAGTCGATTGAGGAACAATATTGTAACTCAAGAGGACTACCTTAAGGTATGAATAAGACTGCAGGCTTCTAAGAGCTCTCATGTTGGTACAGCAGTTCTTAATCAATAAATATTACTGAATTTTATTATTAGGGACCACCAAAATTGCTGACACTGTGCTTGACACAGTGGGACTTGAAAGCATATAGGTTATTTATTTATTTTGTGTCAACACGTTGCATAAATAAATTAGTATAAAACTGATAAAATAGAGTGAGCACAAGCGGCTAAATCATTTTTACCAAAAACGGGCAACAGTGATCATATTGTCTGTGGCTTTCATCAGTTCTTCCTCTGTGCATGAGGCAGGGCATTGTGATCAAGCATACAGATGCAAAGTTGTTTGTTCTGCTCCACAGTCGCACAAGGTGGACGATTCTTCTAGGTAGTGCCATTTTGCCAGATTGTCTTTTGATCTGCCCACTCCACTTCTGAGTCTCTTCAGGGACTTCCAAGTTGGCCATTCTTGGTTTGTCCTTGAAGGTAGACCCTTGTGGGGAACCATCCAGTTGGGATTGCCTGATTTTTCTGCCCACAGGGATATTCTTGTTGGAACATTAAGAAGAGTGGTGGTTCTCAATAAGCTTTTCTTTGATTTGAGTCTACTGGGAGGGAGCTGTTAACCATGCAGTTGATGGCTTTCACAGTGTTCAACCTTATTTCTCTCACAGTTAGCAGCAACTTCCCATCGCATATTAGGGGGGAGCAATACCAGCTATCTTACAGAGTCTTATCAACAGGTGTAGGTTCGAGACATCCTGTGATTATTCTACATGTTTTGTTCAGTTCTATATTCACCTGCTTCGTGTGAGCAGACGTGTGCCAAACAAGACAGGCATACTCAGCAGTTGAATAAAACAAGGTCAGGGCTGATATTCTTATTCATTTTGAGTCTGCATCCCATGCACTGTCAGTCAGTTTCTGCAGGATGTTATTGCGTGCAGCTACTTTGTGCTTCCTAAATGTTAGTGTTCGATCTAACGTAACACCCAGATATTTAGGATGGGAACAGTGTTTGAGCTCTTGGCCTTTCTAGCTAATTTTCAATTTCCTGTTGGCTTCACGGGTACGTAGGTGGAAAACATACACCCAGAGTTAGGCTTTAGGTGGTTATTTTTGTAATAGCTGGAGAGATCTTTCAGGGCGGTGGTTTCCGACTGTTTCAAGGCCAAAGTTCTTAGCATATATAAAGATCTTCTTGAGTGATGGCTGTGGGCGATTGTTAGTAAAGATGTTAAACAAGGTCAGTGCAAGAACACTGCCTTGAGGTAAACCATTCTTTTGCCTCCTCCAGCTACTTTTCCTGCCTTGATACTCCACATAGGAGCTGCAATTTATATATATATATAAACAGCATACAGGTAAAAATATTCTGATTGCAGACTTGACTGACAGTGATCATTCTCCTTACAGCCTTAATTTGATATTCAGATGTTTTCACTATTTACGAAGAGGAATTTGTTTTCACGGTTTGTAGAAGTGTTTTTTCAGGGCAATATTTCATTTTCCTTTGTGGTACAATACCAATAAGACAGAGGATATACAAGCATTTCTGCTTTTTTACTACATAGAAAACTACCTTAAGTTGAAATTGTTATCTGAAGAAGGTGTTTAAATTATGACCTTCCGTTTTAACTTTACTTGTTTTCTTCCCCTCTTTTGTAGGAGAAGAGAGCACACCATTTTAGAAGAAGCAGAGCTGTTCTTAAAAGTGTTTGATTTAATGAGATTGACTCAGAAGACCTGAAGTACTTCCATTTGTCATCAGTTATCTTTATCCTACAGTTAATATAGATGACAAACACATGGCAATTATGTACCGTTTTTGGCAAACGTTCCTTGCAATTAGCATTTGGTTGTAATTTCTATGTTGCCTGTTTCTAGACATGTTTGAATTCCGTGTTATTTATTTCTATAATTGTTTGTATGTTTCATCTGTTTTAAGTGTTCTAGTTAACAGTTGTTCTCAATTTTTAAACAAGTTCGTTTGTGTTTCTTCCTAAACTTTAAAGTTCTATTTTAGTGCATGTTGGCGCTTAAGGTTTATTAACATTTTAACATGTATCTTCTGTACTTACTACCAGCTCACACTTAATTTTTTTGCTAAAGATATTTTTAAAACTGTACTTGAATCAGGTGAATAGATATACCTCCAGTTGCATCTCAGTGTCATAAATACATATCTCAGTACAGTATTGCCTTAAAAATCCAATCAGTGAAAACTGCATTCACTAACTCTGTACTGCTTACTTAGTCTGTTTTATAACTGATAATTAAAAGTGTACTCAAGGATGTAACTAATGGTATTACCTATACTTAGTGGGTTGCACTTTTTAATATACTGAGTAAACTTCGCTAATACCCTTATCTTAAAATTGTGGAATGAACAAGTACTTTTCTGTGATCTTAAAAGATTTTTTAAAGTGGTCACCAACTTTAAATCAAAGAATTTGGAAAAGCATTTAATTATGTAGACTTGAGTTTTATGTCAGTAGAATTCCACAAATAAATTTTCTGAGATGGATTTCTTTTGTTATTTAATACAAGTTATAGTGTACCTGGAAAGTGAGACACATGTAAGACACATGTATAGCATGTCCAAAAATAAGTTCATCTGACTATGTTTCGCTTATTGTCTCAGTTAGTGAGTCCAAAAGTGGCATGGGCAAACTTTGGCCCTCCGGGTGTTTTGGACTTCAAATCCCACAATTCCTAACTGCCTCATGTCCTTTCCTTTCCCCCCTCAGCTGCTTAAGTGGCTGAGGGGGGAAAGGAATGGGACAGAGGCTGTTAGGAATTGTGGGACTTGAAGTCCAAAACACCTGGAGGGCCAAAGTTTGCCCATGCCTGGTCTAAAACATAAGGGGGATTCAAATTGTTAGGATCAAGGGAAATTCAAGCGCATCTGTCTAAACAAGTTCTGTGCTTTTTTTATCTGGAAAATGAAGCAATGTCTGGGTTTCTCTTGACTGAGCAGATGAAAGGGGGACCTAATAGGCAGAATTCTCTAGCTCTTACATACCAGTCACCATTGCTACCTTTTGGGAATGGAACGGAAGTGAATTAATTTTCTCCTTCCTTCTACCTAGTGCAGATGTCCCCTCTATACTGAAATAGGTAAATAATTAGTGAAACTTTTAAAAGAAAAGCAGGAAGTTTTATTGAAAATAATAATAATCAGGTTACTAAGGCAATGTACATATAGAAGAACATTTAAATATTACGGTACATTTTCCTTTCTGAAATTCTTATTAGTTTGTTGATAATGTGCTTTATATGATATTGAGTTTCCAATGGCTCTAAAATGTAGTTAGAAGCCTTTGAGGAGTTTCTTTAAATTCAGAAGGCCGAATGGTACAAGTAAATGAATAAATGAATGAATAAACACCCACTTATTAATAGACTGTATAAAGTTCTGGTGCTCAGTAGTAAAATATTGATAAGTACTTAGTACAGAGGCCTGTGGATTGAGATAGCTCCTAGTAGGCATAAAATAAACTTAGTTGTTGTGATTTAAAGAAGAAAGAGTAGGTTCTTTTTAAAGCAAAAGACTAGGAAAATATTCCCCCCTGCAATAAAATCACTGCCAGCAGATGGGGTGTTAGGCTAAGTATTACTACAAATGGTTAGAAGTGCAGTCATTCTGTAGTATAAGGAAATCACTGCGTGCTAAAAGATTAATTGGTGTACCTTGACATATGCTGCTTTATGTATCAGCTCATTTTCCCCCCATAATATTTTTTCATGTTTATGGTGCTACAGAATGACGTTTCTATTGTAGTAAACTAACTTCTGACCAATCATTACGGTATATTGCAGTGATTATTAATGTACATGTACTATATTTGGCCTTTTGAATTCCAAGAAAATTCTCAAAAACTGCAAACTAATAGCCATTAGACACTCAGATAATATAAAGCACATTATCGACAAACTAATAAACATTTCTAAAAGAAAAATATATCCTTGTTTTTAATTTTTCTTCTTATCCCCTTACCCTTCTGCTCATTGAACCATTACTTAGAACTTAAAAGCCTGTTCACTCTTTTGCAACATTTTTGTGCCTCCAAATTGCCTGTCAACTTATGGTGACACGTGAATTTTGTAGTGTTTCACAGGCAACAAATACTCAGAGGTGGCTTTACCAGTTCCTTTCTCAAAATATAGCCTACAGAACCTGGCATTTGTTGGTTGTCTCCCATACAAGTATGAAATTTTGGTTGTCCCAATAAAGATACTGTTAAACTGTTGCTGCTTCCAAGTTTGCTAATCCTAATAGTAACCTCTCTTTTAGAAAGCTGTATTTAGAAAGGTTCTTTAGAAAGCTATCTTTATCCACATTATGTACCTTCATTATTCCTTCTGTCTTAGTCTGAGGTCTCCTTTTTCTTTCTTTCTGAAAGCCTGTCTTTTCTTTTTACTCTGATTGGAGTAGAAAAAACTGGCACAACCCTTCTTTCTAATTGTAATTCATATCTCTTTCCTTCCCATGGAGCAAATATATCAGTAGTGATACTTTAATAGTTTCATAATGAGTGGGACAAACCATGAAGGAAATATAATTTTCCTTTTATGCTTCATTACTTTGTGAACTTACCACTCTTGGAAACATTTCATTGAAATACATCAGAAACATGTCATTGTGGCCCTCCAAAAGTTGGTGGCCTGTAATTTATATATCGGTTTTGGCCAGCATAGTCGATATAACAAATGTGGGGATTTGCAGCCCAATAAGGCACTTAACTAGTGGTCCATGGACCCCACCAAATGTCACAGGTATTCCATTAAAACTGCTTCACCCTGCAGTTGAGTGGCATGTGACGAAAAGGCAAGGCAAAAACTGGTTGCCTGTGTCATTACATGGACCGAAAGGAGGAGGCGGTGGGTCGAGCATTTGAGTACCTCTACCATTTATCTGTTGTGGTCACTGGTGGGGATGAGGTGCTGTTGCCGCCTAGTGGCTACGTCCAGATCTAACAAGGCATTTCTTCAGAGATCTCTACTAGTCACCAGACAGGTTAGACTATACATCATAATCCACTAAGCAAGTGACTATTGACAAGTGTCAGATACAAATTCATGAGACAGAAAAGATCTGGACCTCTTCAGCAGTAAAACTAAAAGTAGTCCTGGCTCTATCTGAAAGGAATGCTTTGCAAGCATGAATGTTTAATGGAAAAGTAGATTTCAGCTTGTGTTTCTGGGTACATTCTGTCCTATAAACAACATGTTTCTCTACTCAGAATACTTAAGAACAATACAGTTTATGTTTAAAACCCTCCAAACCTCCTTCCTCTTAAACATTCAAGCAAAGCGATGCATTTTCATATGTTTCAGTTCATGCTATTGATGACACATGTACACTATATTTGATTTTTAATAGATGTTCTTCATGACTACTAATGTAGGCTCCAAGATGTAACCTTTTCCCCTTCCTATCATACTTTGAAATCTCATTTCCGTCCCAACCAAAAATACAGCTCAACTCCTTTAATTCAGCACAGTGCTGTAAATCTATAAGCAATTTTTAAAGCTAAAACTATTATTTCCCCCATTGCTCTCATTTCGCTTGATTTTACTGTATTTCATCTTGGTCTCTAATGCACCATATATGCTCATATTGCTATATTATCATGATCTGTACATACAGTGGCAAGAAAATGTTTGTGAACTCCAGCGCTGAGTGTGGACATGATATCATTTTGCCATGGTCCTTTTTGTGACTCAAAACCAAGCTCTCACCAATTCTGTGTATTCTGAAATAAAAATGATATATCAATTATAGAAACAGTACAGAAGAATCAAGATAGGTGCAAATGTAAGCAAACATTCGATTGTATCAACTTGATTAAAGGAAATAATTCAAAATAGGTACTTACGTCATTAGGTGGGTCCCACTCTACACTGTCAGAAACTTTGTAGGTTTGCTCTTCATTATATGGTTGTGTAGAAACATTTCATACTATGGTTAAAAGTTTTGGGTAGCATCATGCCTAAAATCAATTTCACACCAAAAGGATTCAAACGAGCTATTTTCCCAAAAAAAGGTCAAAATCTGTCCATCAGTACCAAGCGTGTATAAAAACATTCATGATGTCAACCCAAGTCTATACAAGTCATAATGGTTCATCAGTCCACTTTGTAGAACCAAAAAACACCATGTGCAGGTTTAAGAAGGACTTGAATGCAAAAATCTATATGGTTTTTGTTTTGGTCCCTTCAGATGAGTGATTCCCAACCTTTGGGCCTCCAGGTGTTTTGGACTTCCAACTCCCAGAAATCCCAGCCAGTTTACCAACTGTTAGGAACTGTGGAAACAGAAATCCAAAGCACCTGGAGGCCCAAAGGTTGGGAACCACTGCTTTAGATGATGCGTCACATTTGGTGACAATGGCCAAGTGTATTTGAACAGCGTAATGGACACACTTTAAATTATAATATAGTTCCAGAGCATGACCAGATGCTTTGTGCTCAAAATTAAATATATTTTACTGTTTCATTTCATTGTGAGTCTAAGACTTCTGTCATCTATTTTAGGAAATATATCTCTTCTGACTAGCTTTGTGACTAGATATTCCACTTTTGATGTTCAAAATCACCAGTAGTGTGATATGAGAAACCATGGCTCTGATAGCCCATGAGACTGGATCTGGAACTGCTGCTGACCTGACTTCTTGTAACAATATACTGAAAAGGCTGCACTTTCACTCTTCCCCATATGCTTAAACAGCACTATCAGGAACTTGTGCAATTATATGGCTCCCCTGTTGTGAATGCATGCTGTTTTTTTCACATAGTCAAAAAGCCAGACAAGTCAATGAGTGGGAAAAAATGATAAGGTAAAGAAAGAGTGTGAGAAAGGAAAACAGTGCAAACACAAAAAGGAAAATTCAAGGGGAGAAAGAAGAAGAAAGGTAAAAACAATAAGTCAGAAGGTAAAATTATGAGAAATGTGTGTGCCAGTAATGTCTTTTATAATTAAGGACAGCAACCTTTATTATTGTGTTCTTTATCTTTAGGATGCTGTTTATTTCCCCAACTTTTTTTGCTAGATGGCAGCATAATTTTGATTATCCATTCTTTGCAAATGAGTCCCGTTATCCTCAGTAAGCCTTCAGCACAGCTTCTTTCCTATTGTTGGATGGCAGCAAGCAAAACCTTTAGAAGAGCCTGTGCCCTACATATAGTTGGTCTTTCATAGCATATGACAGTAAGGTTAGAAAGGCTAATTTGATTATAATTATTATGCAAAGTGAGTACTGTACAGAGTGTCTTCGACACAGTATTACATTTCCGCCATTCTAAAAGCACATTTGACTTAAGAAATGTTACAGATTTCCGTGCAGCAGGTTTCCATATACATTTTCAGCAAAGGCCAGTCAGATAAAAATCCTGTGCTGTTCACAAGGTAAAACTAGGAATAAAATAAGAATTTGGTATCCAGGTCACCTTACACTTCTGAAAGATGAGGTCAGATCTGATGTACAGAGGCAGAAAAGAAAGCCACATGTTTCCTACTCTGGTATCAAAAGAGTTTATAGCTAGAGAAGATTGGGGGGGGGGATCTATATACAGGATACTTCCAGACACTCTTTAAAGAGTTTTATGTGCACAGACATCCCTGTGTCTTGCAAGTTCCAAATTATATCTTCTTTGATTTATTGTCCTCTTTCTCCCATCAACTCTAATGTTTTCTACTGGGAATTTTAAAAACCACAATCCAATGTTATTAATGTGGTTGTGTAATTTTCAAGTTTTGTGTCTGACAGCAATTTATTTGACATCTGCTATGGGTGTGTCAGCCCACAACTCCTGAGGCTGTTTCTGTGCCATTTTTTCCCCAGAAGTCATCTCATGTTCACCTCACTGGTTCACCAAACCATTTCTTCACAAGATGGGTGTTAGTTCTCTGGGCTATACAAGTTCTAAATGTGCTTCCTTATGTCTGCCCTTCTCTCTCTCCCTCCCTCTCTTTTATTTAAGAACAAATTGTACAAATTATAGCAAGTCATTAATGAGGTGGAAAATTCTGATTGCATGAAGTTGCAGAAGCAAATAAAACCAGTATTGATGATATGAAACAAATTCCATAATCAACACAACAAAAGTATTTTTTTTTAAAATTGCATCTCAACAAAATCTAATGTACTTAATTCATTTGTTTTATTTTAATGTATGTTGTAAGCTACTTTAGTTCCATTTGAGGGAAAGGTGAGATAAATACACACACAGAATTAGATAAAGGTAAAGATTTCCCCTGACAAGTTTAGTCGTGTGCAACTGGGTTGTGGTGCTCATCTCCATTTCTAAGCCAAAGAGCCGACGTTGTCTGTAGACACCACCTTGGTCATGTGGCCAGCATGACTGCCTGGCGCGCTGTTGCCTTCCCGCAGGAGCAGAACCATTTGCATGCTTTCCAACTTCTAGGTTGGCAGGAGCTGGGCCTAGCAGCGGGAGCTCACACCGCTCCATGGATTCGAACCGCCAAACTTTTGGTCAGCAAGTTTGGCAGCTCAGCAGTTTAATCTGCTGTGTCACCATGGGGCCTACATATAGAATTAGCTGCTTTAAAATTCTGGTCTTGTCTGATCTTTTGGGAGTTTGGTAGAGTCAATATGAATGTGTGCATTATTTTGGCACCTATATCAGAGCTTGAAATTTTAAGGTGAAGGAGAGTCAGACTTTGCTGCCTTGGTTATTTTAAATCAGAGGCAGATAAAGTATTTTATTTATTTTATTTATTTATTTGTTCCATCTTGTATTCCGCCCCTCCCTGCAGGCTCGGGGCGGATAACATCATAAAATTCGGCAGGCATGTACATCCATGTCGCCATACAATAAAATGCAACATAAAACATACAATAAAACAAAATACAATAGGTCCCGAGATTAAAATTATGTACATGCCCTTTGGACCCCTTTCTGTGCTCCATGGTTGTGTTTACTGTCCAGACATCTATAGATCACATCTTTACTGATAACAAATGAGTAATTTACCTCACATGAACAACTAATCTTTTAGACCGGTGAGCAGTGTGGCCTGCGAACTGCATGTGGTTCTTGGAATCCCTAAGAGTGGCCCCAGAAGCACTTAAGAATCATCCCAAAACCCAGATTTTTAACAATTCAGATTGATTTCTTATTTCTTTATTTACTTAAAAACTACCCATTCTCCCAGAACATTAAAGAAATTGGGGGGAAAAGTCCAAAATTCCAGTTGGAAGGGATGCTGTGTCACTTTAGGAACCTCAAAATGTGCTGGTGTGGCTTACCCCCATTTTAAGTAGCCAGTAACATCCCCTGTTTAACATTTTTAAACGTTCTTTTCAACATCAGTAGCAAAGTCCAATTCACTTCACATTTTCCCTATTAGCATTTTGGGCAGGCCATGCTGCTCAATGTCAGACAATCTCTGATCCACTAAAGTTGCCCATCTCTGTTTTAAGCGACGGTATCAAACTATTTCATCATGTTGTGGTCTCAGTACTTAACATTTAATGTGCATGTTTAATGTCAGGTGGAGCAGTGGTGGCACAATGGGTTAAACTCTTGCGCCGGCTGAACTGCTGACCTGAAGGTCAGCGGTTCAAAACCTTGAGATGGGTGAGCTCCTGTCTGTGGTAAAACATTGTGAAGTAACTTGCAGTTTCTCAAGTCACTCCCGACACAAGTGGAGATTTCCAAACTTGAGTCCTCCAGGTGTTTTTGCCTTCAACTCCCAGAAACACCAGCCATTGTATCCAATGGTCAGGAATTCTGGTAGGACCCAAATTTGGGAACTCCTGATATAAAGCAATACAATTGCTCCTCTAAATTTCCTGTTTGAACACCCTGGGAATCTATTGTTCACAGATTCGCCATTGGCACACGCCTTGGCTTCTTTCCTCCTGCTTTCCAGAATAAAAGCGGTACTTGGCTTGGGTTCCCTAACTCATTGAGATAGGACTTTAGACTTGAGTTAAGGTCGCTCAGATTTTGGATCAGTCTGTTTACTATCTGTCTATGCCTGAGGCAGCAGCATTCATATTCACACAACACGCACCCTGCAGCCTCAAGCTTCAGAAGGGTGCTGCTGCCTCAAACTTCATTGCTGCTGCCACCCCCTTCTGAAGCAAGGGCTTCTGTGTGCACATTCATGAGGTAGTCCCAGCTTATGGTAGTGGGTTACTTACAAGTGATCACCATCCTCACCACCTCAGTCAGGTCCTCCATACTAAAAGAATCTGAAAAAAGCCCCAATACGTAGGATTCCTGTTGCTTCTTTCATTGCCTCTGATTCTAGGAACTTGCCTTATGTCAAGAGCGCTAGAGCAGGAGGTTGAGTGATTGGTGCTGCTGCCGCCACCCCATTCCCAAAGTGGGTGCTCTTTGCAAATGTACACAAGGAGGCTCAGCTTTGGGAGATGATTGCTGGAAATTGCAGCCCTGAAGCCAGGGGCTGCCATGTACACAATTACACAGAAGCCCTGTCAATATGTACATGGCAGCCCCTGGCTTCAGGAATTGGTGTCAGTGTCGATTGCTGTCTTTCCTTAAAGCCCAGGACTGCAGTATCCACAGGCACATGGCCCTAGGATTTTGTGGGGCAAGTGGCTGAGTGGTCTAGCAACCAAGCACACATTCCTTGTGCTTGTTGCCATACAGGGAGCCACCCATTTGGCATGCCCGATGACCTCTCTGTATCTTTACTCCACTGTATGTATGGTTTCCCCCCATGAAAGAGCGCCGGGGGGTGTCTGTGCCTGTAATCTCCACAAATGTGGAGAGCTGGCTGTAAATCAATAGCATAGTATGTATATGTACTTAATTGATCTTAATGGGGCTTAGTCTGGGTAAGCAGAGGGTTGCAAACCAAACCAAGAGTCCTCAAACGTTTTAAGCCGAGAGCCAGTGAAACGTTCCTCAGACTTTTGAGGGAATGGATTACAGTTTGAAACAAACATGAACAAATTCCTATGCACTCTGCACATACCATATTTGTAGTGCCAAAAAAACATGAAAGAACAATAGAATATTTTAAATGAAGCACTATTATTAAACTTACCAGTATTTCAATGAGAAGTCTGAGCTTGTTTTTGGCTGATGAGATAGTCAAGTTAATTGGGATTGTTTTTGTTGTGTGCCTTCAAATTGCTTCAGACTCAGGGTGACCTTAAGTCTAACATTTAGGGTGGATGACCTTGGAGGGCCACATCTGGCCTTAGTTTGAAACATCTGACCCAAACTTATGTTATGTCTTTCAAATCTCTCAAACCTATGGCCAACCTACTATAGCAGTGGTGCCAAACTTGTGGCCCTCCAGGTGTTTTGGACTTCAGTTCTCATAATTCATGGCTATTGGACAACCTGGTTAGGGCTTTTGGGAGTTGGGGTCTGAAACATATGGAGGGTCACAAGATATAGACAACTCTGAACTATAGTGTTTCCCTGGCAAGACTATTCAGAAGAGGCTTCTTTTAAGACAGAGAGGGTGTAACTTGTCCTAGTGGATTTCCATGTCCAAGCAGGGTCTCCCAGTCTTAACCTAACACTCAAACTACACTACAGTGATTTTCTGCATGCTGTACTAATGTGCTACAAGTACGTTGTCTAACGTATTATTTGTCCTGATAATATGCTACTTTAATGTAATTTTTTCTTGTGACTTGATGGGTGTTTTGAGGATGAGATCATTGGCTGAAGTCACTGTTTCTGACAGTATTCCTAGTTCTTTAATGTTTTTGGCATCTTGTACCAAAAGGGTGATGGAACAACACATACACACTTATCATTTTGTACTTGAACTTGGTGGGACTTACTTTTCAGAAGACATGCACAGAATCAGCAAGTGTGTTTGGCAATACCATTTCTTCTTCAGTTATGTTGGCACTTCATATCTGAAGCTATAGCCTAAATACCCCCCAAATGGCATAAGATTTCCATCTAACCTTAGGCACTAAGCAGGGTCAGGTCTGATTAGTACTTGGATAGGAGACTATCAGTGAAGAACAGTAGGTTATAATGTATTCAGGAGGGAGGAAATAGCCATCAGAGTTGCCACCCTGTATCTACAGATTCAACCATGGCTTGAAAATATTTTTACAATCCCCTTGGTTTTTGCCATGTTTTATAAGTGTTGCCATTTTACTATGCCATTGTATAGAATGGGACTTGAGCATTCATGGATTTTGGTACTTGGAACCAAACTCCAGTGGATCTCAAGGGCTGGCTGTATTTTTTTACATAAGAAACCCCTATTAAAATTAATGGGATTGACACATGTCAACAAATGGTAGTCACATCATTGTGTGCATCCATAATAATAACACTTTATTTGTATTCCGCCTATCTCCCTGAGTGGATTCCAGCATATACAGACAAGGCAAGCATATACAGCATAGACAGACACAAAGCAAACATTAAATTCCTAGAAACAATGAAACACAGATACACAGATAAAGGGAAAGGCTTCCCCTTCATCTCTGGCTCTGGGGGTGGTGCACATCTCTATTTCTAAGCCAAAGAGCCTGCATTGTCCACAGATACCTCCTAGGTCATGTGGCCATCTTGATTGCATGGAGCGCCATTTACCTTCCCACCAAGGTACTACTACTACTACGTAAATCTACTCACATTTGCATGTTTTCGAACTGCTAGGTTGGCAGGAGCTGGACCTAACAGCAGGAGCTCATCCCATCTGGTGGATTCAAACTGCCAGCCTTCTGGTCAGCAAGTTCAGTAGCTCAACAATTTAACCCATTGCTCCACTGTGACCGCTTCTAGACTAGATTTTGAATCTAAACTATAGAATTAATGCAGTTTGACACCACTTTAACGACCATGGCTTAATATTAAGGAATCTATGTGAGTTGTGGTTTTACATTATCTTCCCCTTTCTCTGCCAAAAGAGGGTTGATGCCTCCGCAAAAACACATACAAAATAAACACGATGCATCCTTGTTTGCGTCTCCACTATAGAATTAGTGCAGTTTGACAGCACTATGGTAGAGAGCCCTGAGATCTGTCATGTGGTGAAGCACCAGTTCTCTTTGGCAGGGAAGGTTAAAGACCTTGTAAAACTACAGCTCTCACGATTCCACAGCAATATTGAGCCACATCAATTAAAGAGGCATCAAACTGCAGGTATGGGAAAACTTGAGCCCTCCAGATGTTTTGGACTTCAACTCCCACCATTCCTAACAGTCTCAGGACCTTTCCTTTTCTCCCTCAGTCAAGGACAAGAGGGATTCTCTCACCTCTACCGTATACCGTGCAGCTGTGGACAAGTCTACATAGGGACCACCAAACGCAGCATTGCCCAAACGCGAACCAAGGAACATGAAAGGCACTGCAGACTAAGTCATCCAGAGAATTCAGCCATAGCAGATCACCTGATGACCCAACCTGGATGCAGCATATTATTTGAGAACACAGAAATGCTGGACCACTCTAACAGCCACCATGTCAGGCTACACAGAGAAACCATTGAAATCCACAAGCATGTGCACCATTTCAACAGAAAGGAGGAAACAATGAATATGAACAAAATCTGGCCACCAGTATTAAAAACTCTCAATAACAGGAATTCCAGCCTGGACATTCCATAGATATATACAATGTTCCCTCACTTATTGTGGTGGTTATGTTCCAGGACCTCCTGCAATAGGTGAAAAACAGCAATGTAGGGACGATATATTAATTTTAATATTTATACATTATTTTAGTAGTTATACACTATTTTAAGTCTTTATAAACTTTTTAAAAAAGTTTAGGAAAGGAAGGAAAGGCCCTTCACGGCTGGGGGGAGGGAGGGAGAACTGAGGAGAGAAAGCGCTTTGGAGAGCGGCGGCGGCAAAAACCCGCGAAACAGCAAAAACCCTGCGATGTATATTTTAAATTAGTTATTTTGAAATCTGCAAAAGAGAGTCCGCTAAAAGCAAACCGCGAAGTAGTGAGGAAACACTGTAATCCCCGTTTTCCTAGTTTCCAACAGACTTCACAACCTCTGAGGATACCTGCCCAAGATGGAGGCGAAACGTCAGGAGAGAATGCTTCTGGAACATGTCATACAGCCCGGAAAACTCAGAACAAAGTGAAAATTCCTCTAGGGTGTTGTCGAACTGCAACTCTCAGTGCCTGGCCGCTGATACGATGAGGAGGAACAACCTGAAGATCAATCCTGAGGTGCTCCAGGTCAGTCATTCATCCGAACAGGATATTTGGTGGCAACCTGTGCTGGACGGGGTTACACTCCCCCTGAAGACACAGGTCTGCAGTTTGGGGGGCCTCCTGGATTCAGCGCTGACACTTGATGCTCAGGTATTGGCGGTGGCCGGGAGGGCCTTTGCACAGTTAAAATTTGTGCGCCAGCTGAGACCATACTTCGTGAAGTCTGACTTGACCATGGTGGTCCATGCCTTGATTACCTCTAGACTGGATTACTGCAATGGACTCTACATGGGGCTACCCTTGAAGACGGCCCGGAAACTTCAACTTGTCCAGCGATCAGCAGCCAGATTAATAACTGGGGCAAGTTACAGGGAGCAGTCAGCCCCCCTGTTTAAAGAGCTACACTGGCTGCCATTTATTTTCCAGTCCCAATTCAACATATAGGTGATCACCTATAAAGCCCTAAATGGTTTGGGACCTGCCTACCTTCGTGACCAGATCTTCCTCCATGAACCAGCTCAAACCCTCCGCTCCTTGGGGGAGGCCCTCCTGTCGCCCCTGCCAGTCTCACAGACTCATTTGGTGGGCACAAGCAGGCCCGGATTACGCGATTGTGGCACCCTAGGCCACACTCTTGAAGCGCCGCCCCCGCTCCGGGGGTGGGGCCGCTTGCAGGGGGTGGGGCTGCTTACTGGGGGTGGGGTCGCTTGCGGGGGCGCCCCCGCTGCTCACAGTGGCCCCGCCCCTCTTCCTTCACTGACTAAAGAGGGGCGGTGCCGGCGCGAGCAGCAGGGAGGGGGCAGCACCGGGACTTTCCTCCGCCCCCTCCTCTCTCGCGCGTCAAGAGGGGCCCCCCTCCCCGCTGCTCACGCTGGCACCGTCCCTCTTCCTTCAGTCAGTGAAGGAAGAGGGGCGGTGCCGGCGCGAGCAGCAGGAAGGGGGCGGCGCCGGGACTTCCCTCCGCCCCCTCCTCTCTCTGACTGAAGGAAGAGGGGCAGGGCTGGCATGAGCAGCAGGGAGGGGGCGCTTTAGCCGCTGCACGTATGCGCACTCCCCCTCCCCGATTTTTTTCCAATTTTTTTCCGATTTTTAAAAAAATTACTTTGGGGAGGTCCGGATCTGCTGCCCCCCCCCAAAGGTGCCGCCCTAGGCCCTGGCCTAGGGTGGCCTCATGGGTAATCCGGGCCTGGGCACAAGGGAAAGGGCCATTTCCGCTCTGGCCCCCCAACTCTGGAATTCCTTGCCTGGAGAGATTAGGAAAGCCCCCATCTTGGAGACCTTTAAAAACACCTGAAAACCTGGCTTTTCTGCTGTGCCTTTGGAGAGTAATTATTCAATTTCTACCATTGCCCCCTTCAATGCCCCGTTCTTGGAGTCTATCCCCCTCCCCCATCATGTAAAGCAGTGTTTCCCAACCAGTGTGCCATGGCACATTAGTGTGTCGTGAGCGATCATCAGGTGTGCCATGGGAAATTGGAGATAGAAGAGGGAGAGAGTTCTCCTGTCCTACCAGGAAGCCCTAGCTGGGGCTCAATCCCTTGCCTGAGTCCTGCAAACACAGCCTCTACTCACCACTTGCCTTCTTGGGCTTCCTCCTCCCCTCCGCTCCTTCCTCGGCCTTGGAAGGGTTTGAGCCGAAAGGCGGGGACTGCGCCAGGTAGAAATAACCGCGCGGAGAGGGAGAAGATCCTGGGATGGGACTTCCCCGGGTCCCCCGGCTGCCTGGGGGCGGATCTACACCATAGCATTCAGGCAGTGAGGCATCCCTTGGTCTTCCAGGGCTCAAGGCTGGGGAATCCCAGGATTTGTAGTTTGGGGAGGCTCAGGATGGTGTCAAACTACCACTCCCATGATTCCCTCACACTCAGCCAAGGCGGGTCAAGGGGCGTTCGAGACACAGGGTTGAGGCACCTTTAAGCAGGGGCCGAAAACTAACAGGGTTTGCTCACTTAAAGAAGGCGTGGGCCAACTTGGGCCCTCCCACCAGGTGTTTTGGCCTACAACACCCACCATTCATATATACTGTATATATATACAGTGTGTGTGTGTGTGTGTGTGTGTATATATATATACATATATATATATATATATATATATATATATATATATATGCTGTGTAAATTTATTAGTTGTACCCGCCACGCGTTGCTGTGGCCAACCTTCCTCCTCTTTCTTTCTCCCTCCCTCCCTCTTTCCTTCCTTCCCTTTTTTTCTTTTCCTTCTTCTTTCTTTTCCCTTTTCCTTTTCTTCCTTCTCTACCTGATTCTTTCCTCCCTTTCTTTGCTCTTTGGTTCCTTCCTTCCTTCCTTCCTTCCTTCCTTCCTTCCTTCCTTCCTTCCTTCCTTCCTTATTGATGCATGAGAACACAGAGAGAGACTGACAGCAGTTGAGCAAGAGCTTCCTGTGTGTCTTTCTGCCATTCCTGCCAGGATATCTACGTTGTCTTCATCGAAACAGGCCCAGGTTTCACACTGAGTGTATAAATACATTTAAAAGCATACGAACTATATGTATTACTGTGTTAGAGTGTCATTTTGTGTCATTTTGGTTGGTGGTGTGCCCCAGGATTTCGTAAATGTAAAAAATGTGCCACGGCTCAAAAAAAGTTGAAAAACACTGATGTAAAGGATACTATTCCGCTTATCTCACCCTGAGTTTTTAACACTTTATATTTGTGCCTATGCCCCGCCCTATTGTCCTTGTGATTTTAGATAGCTAGTTGTATACTTTTTTTATTTATATGTGTGTATTTTTATTGTGTTTATTGTAGATGGTCTTGATTTTATTTTGTTGTAATTTGCTGTTTGGGCTTGGCCTCATGTGAGTCCCCCTGAGTCCCCTTTGGGGAGATGGGTGTGGGGTACAAATAAAGTTTTTTATTATTATTATTTACATCATTTCTACGCTGCTCTTCTCAACCCCCGAGGGGGGACTCAGAGCTGCCTAACAAAAAGCAACAATTTGATGCCGATACACAATATAAATTCAATATAAAACCATAAACATTCAGAATTAAAATACAATTAGCATTGACACATAATACACATACACTTAAGTTAAAAACAGAGTTCCGTCCACCACATAAACATTGAGCCATAACCAACAACTTACCAAATACAATTCCAATCTAAAGTGCTGCATTGTGCTAATGTGCAAAGGCCTGGTCCCAGAGCCATGATTTCATTTTTTTCCTGAATGCCAGGAGGGATGGGGTTTATTTATTTATTTATTTATTTATTATTTATTTATTATTCCTTCTTATATTCCGCTCCTCCCAGCAGGCTCGGGGCGGATCACAGCATAAAAACCCGGCTAACATGTAGCATTCATGTCGCCGTACAATAAAAGCATAGAGCAATAAAAGCATAGAACAGAAAACATACACATTGGTCCCGAGATTAACAGTTGTGTCAAACCATGGCATTCCAGTGTTGGGGTACTGGTCAAGAGATGGATACGTTCGGCATTATTCACCTAGCCGAAGGCCAGTCTAAACAGGGGGCGGTTTTACAGGCCCTGCGGAACGAAATGAGCTCCCTGGCGGCACGGACGTCATCTGGGAGAGAGTTCCAGAGTACCGGTGCCGCCACGGAAAAGGCCCTTTGCCTAGTCACGGACAAATGGCAGGTGCGGACCGATGGAATTAGGAGAAGATTAGACTCCCCTGAACGTAGTGATCTCGGGGTACATATGGGGCAAGGCGGTCCCTCAAGTACGCAGGCCCTAGGCCGTGTAAGGCCTTAAAGGTTAACACCGACACCTTGAAGGCAATTCGGTACTCAACAGGCAGCCAGTGCAGTTGCCGAAGGATGGGCGTGATGTGCTCCCTTACTGGCGTTCCCGTCAGCAAGCGAGCAGCGGCATTCTGCACTAGCTTGAGTTTCCGAATTGTCGCCAGGGGAAGGCCAACGTAGAGGGCGTTACAGTAGTCTAGTCTCGAGATGACCGTCGCTTGGATCACCGTGGCCAGGTCATCCCTGGAGAGGTAGGGTGCCAGTCGCCTAGCCTGTCGTAGGTGGAAGAACGACGCCCTGCTGGCCGCAGAGACCTGGGTCTCCATGGTCAGCAGGGGGTCCAACTGAACGCCTAGGCTCTTAACAACCGGCGACGGGTTAAGCCGTTCGCCGTCCAGGGTAGGCAACCGGCACTCACCCCCCCCAGGCCGACCAGGCCACAAGATCTCCGTCTTCGACGGGTTCACCTTCAGCCGGCTGGCTCGCAGCCAACCAGTCACGGCTTCAAGGCACCGATGGAAACAATCGGGTACGGTATCCGGCCTGCCGTCCATTCTCAGCAAAAGCTGGGTGTCATCCGCATACTGATAACACTCCAGACCAAAGTCGCGGGCCAGCTGGGCCAGGGGGCGCATGTACACGTTGAATAATAAGGGGGAGAGGATGGCCCCTGGGGACCCTACAATCAAGTGAGGATCTCCCGGAGACCTCCCGCCCCTCCACACGTTGTCCCCGGCCCCGGCGGCAGGAGGCCCCCCACTTCAGGGCAGGCCCCCCCACCCCGGCCCCGGCTACACGGTGGGTTCACCCGGCGTGATCTACAGTGTCGAAAGCTGCCGTCAGATCTAACAAGACGAGCAGTGCCGATCCACCCTGGTCCAGCTGGCGCGCGGTTGGTCTGTAATGGCGACAAGCACGGTCTCCGTCCCGTGCCCAATACGGAAGCCGGACTGGTAGGGATCAAGTCCAGCTGTGTCTTCCAAGAACTGCTGCAGCTGATCCGCTGCTGCCCTCTCAATTACCTTGCCTAGGAAAGGCAAGTTGGAAACTGGCCGGTAATTGGAGGGAGCCGAAGGGTCTAAATTCGGCTTCTTCAGCAGCGGTCTCACCATTGCCTCTTTTAATCCCCCCGGGAAGACTCCTTGCTCAAGGGAGCTATTTATGATCGTGCCCAGGGGGCCTCGTAACCCCTCCCGGCAAGCTCTAATAAGCCAGGAGGGGGCACGGGTCGAGGAGCATGTAGTTGGTCTGGCTGCAGCTAGTAACTTGTCGACAGCTGCTGCGTCCAGCAGTTGGAAACGGGTGAAGGTGGACCCGCCGAGTGGCGGCGGGGTCTCGAGCTCACTAACTGTGTCAACTGTGGCAGGAATGTCCCGGCGGAGGGTCGAAATCTTGTCGGTGAAGTAACTCTGGAAAGCCTCAGCGGAAGGCGCCAAACCCCTATCATTTGGGACAGTTGGGATTGCTGTCAGCGACCGAATTATCCTAAACAATTGCGCTGGGCGTGAGTTAGCCGACTCT
Source organism: Anolis apletophallus (assembly GCA_030556195.1). NCBI lineage: Eukaryota > Metazoa > Chordata > Lepidosauria > Squamata > Anolidae > Anolis > Anolis apletophallus. The sequence continues at coordinate 54,540,675 of JARBWK010000008.1, read as the reverse complement.
ATCAGGGAAGAATAGTACATTTTTTTGGCTTCCTTGATAGCATGCTCATAAACCTCTTTAAACTGTTTATAAGCCGAATTCGACGCGTCGTCACGGAGACTCCGCCACACGTCCTCTAGCTGTCTCCTCCTCCGCTTCATCGCCCGCAGCTCCTCGGTAAACCAAGGCGAGCGATTCCTGCAGCGGGGAGGAGAGCGCCTGGGGCGACCTCGTCTAGAGCCGTGGAAAGACTGGCGTTCCAGTAGTCCACCTGCCCATCGACTGAGTCGCTGGGAAGTTCCCATTCCCTTAGAGCATTCAGGAACCTAGTGGGTTCCATAAGTCTCTTCGGGCGAACCAGAATAGGCTCGGCACCCTTACCGGGAGGGGGAACCACCCCCAGCCGGACTTCCAGGACCCTGTGATCCGACCATGGAACCTCCATAGTGGAGGCTAGGGTCACATTAATTCCGGCGGCGAAGATCAGATCCAGGGTGTGCCCGGCCTGATGCGTGGGACCGGTCTTACAGAGTGAGAGTCCTAGTGTCTCCATGGTAGACACCAGGTCCATGGCTGCCGTTGAGGAGGTATCGGCGTGGACATTGAAGTCCCCCAAGACAATAAGCTTAGGGAACCTCAATGCCCACTCCGCGACCACCTCCAGCAGCTTAGGCAGACTCCCCGCCGGTGCGTTGGGTGCACGGTACACCAGCAGGAAGGCTACGCTCTCACTAAGGTCCCACACCAGGCCCGCGCACTCCATCCCCGGAATGTTCGCCCGGAATCGTCCCTGGAATTAAAAGTGTCTCGGCTAAGGATGGCAACCCCCTCCCCCGCCTCTCTGTCCTCATCTGATAACTGGCCACATACCCAGGAGACGCCACCTCATGCACAACGACCTCGTCCCCCTCCTGGAGCCATGTTTCTGTCAAACAGGCTAGATCGATCTCTCTCTCCAGGAGGAGGTCCCGGATGGTCCCGGTCTTATTGCGCACGGACCTGGCGTTGGCCAGAATCAGAGTCGGAGGAGAGGTAGCAGGGAACTTCACATCTGCGTGCCTAGGGATAGCTCGTAGGTCAGAAGGCGGACGAGCCTCATTGTGTCTCCTCCGCCTTCTCTCATTAGGCCTACGTCTACCGTCCCAATTGCCCCTACCCGAGATCACTCGTATTGCCCGCCCCCGCACTGCGTCCTCCCCCGGGACCCTTAAGTATCCGGCTTTCTGCCCTCCCTCTGAAAAGGGGGGGTGTGCCGGTGATGACCTTCCTTCCCCATAGGGCGGTGGGTCGCGGGTGGGGGCTGAGATATCTTCCTCTCAGCAGAGTCTTGTAGTGTCCGTGGCAGTATGGCTAGGTCTTGCTCTGGGTTGATGGTATGTCGCTTGGAAGTGCATTCCACAGACGGGGAGCCACCACCGAGAAGGCCCTCTCTCTCGTCCCCACCAACCGCATTTGAGAAGTTGGCGGGAGCGAGAGCAGGGCCTCCCAGGATGATCTTAAAATTATGGGGTGGGACGTAGCGGCAGATGCGTTTGGACAAGTAAGCTGGGCCAGAACCATATAGAGCAGGGGTGCCCACACGTTTTCAGCACGCGAGCTACTTAAATAAAATCAAGTCAGAAAGATCTACCTACCTCCTCAAGGCTGGAGAGGGAGGGGGCGGAGCTTGGCATGGCCTGGCTTCGCCCCCTCTGGCTTCAGCTCTACCAGCAGCTTCTCAGGCTTGAGGATGGCAATGCCAAGCCAGTGGTGGCATAGCTAGCACAAGGCTGGCTTGGCACTGGCATCCTCAAGCCTGGAGAAGCTGCTGGTAGAGCGGAAGCCAGAGGGGCGGAGCCTGGCCCACACCAAGCCCCTGCCCCTCCCCTCTGGCTTTGGAGCTTCCAGCAGCTTCTCGATCGACCCGTCGATCCCGGGACCGACGGAGGTCGATCCCAGCTGGGTTGGGCGCTTCTCAGATGGGGGCGGAGCCAGGCCGTGCCAAGCCCCGTCCCCTCCCTTCTGGCTTTGGAGCTCCCAGCAGCTTCTGCAGGCTTGAGGATGGCAGTGCCAAGCCAGTGGTGACATAGCTAGCACAAGGCTGGCTTGGCACTGGCATCCTCAAGCCTGAGAAGCTGCTGGGAGTGCGAGAAGCCAGGGAGGGGGCAGGGCTTGGTGCAGCCTGGCTCCGCCCCTCTGAGAAGCACCCCATCCGGCTGGGATCGACCTCCTATGGTCCCGGGATCGACTGGTCGATCACGATCGACTTCCTTGGCAGCCCTGGTATAGAGCTTTAAAGGTCAAAACCAGCACTTTGAATTGAGCTCGGAAGTGGACAGGCAGCCAGTGGAGCTGACATAACAGAGGGGGGTGGTAGCTCCCTGTATGTAGTTCCGGTTAACAATCTGGCTGCCGCCCGTTGGACTAGCTGCAATTTCCGAACTGTCTTCAAAGGCAGCCTCACGTAGGCCCAGATTACCCATAAGGCCAGACTAGGCCATGGCCTCGGGCGGCAGGTTTTGGGGGCAGTGGATTCGGGCCCGCGAAAACATTTTTTTTTAAAATAATAAATCGCCCCCTTGCAGCGCTTTCCCCCCGCCCTCTCCCGAGAGAGTCATCATACCTCAGGAGAGGGCGGGGGGAGAGCGCTGCGAGGGGGCAGGGAGGAGGGAATGGCGCCCTCCCTTGCCTGGGCCACCCCTTGCAAAGGAAGGAGGCAGCCAGGAGGAGGAAGGGAAGCTCCGCCCCGCCGGTGGGAATGCATGCATGCGCACGCATGCACACACACCAGCGGGCTTCCCTTCCTCCTCCTCCTCCTGGCCGCCTCCTTCCTTTGCAAGGGGGCGGCCCAGGCGGCAAGGAGGAGGGCGGGACTTTCCTTCATCCTCCTCACGTCTTCCTTTTGGTCGCGGGAGGAGTAGGAGGAGGTGGACGACAGCCGCACGGCACTGCTTGTGGGGCTTCCGTCCGCCGCCTCCTCCTCCTCTCGCGACCGAAAGGAAGGCGCGAGGAGGGTGAAGGGAAGTCCCGCCCTCCTCTTCGCGCCCTCCTTTTGGTCGCGGGAGGTGGAGGAGGCAGCGGACGGAAGCCTCACGAGCAGTGCTGTGTGGCTTCCGTCCACCTCCTCCTTCTCCTCCCGTGACAGAAAGGAAGGCGCGAGGTGGACGGAAGCTGTGGGGCCGGGGCTGCTGCCGCACATGCACAGCAGTGCCCTGGGGACGTGGGTTTCTGTGCCCTGGGGTCGTGGCTTTCCGTGCCCTGGGGGCGTGGCTTTCCGTGCCCTGGGGGTGTGGCTTTCCATGCCCTGGGGGCGTGGCTTTCCGTGCCCTGGGGGCGTGGCTTTCCGTGCCCTGGGGGCGTGGCTTTCTGCGCCCTGGGGCGTGGCTTTCTGTGCCCTGGGGGCGTGGCTTTCCGTGTCCTGGGGGCGTGGCTTTCCGTGTCCTGGGGGCATGGCTTTCCGCACCCTGGGGGTGTGGCTTTCTGTGCCCTGGGGGTGTGGCTTTCTGTGCCCTGGGGGCGTGGCTTTCTGTGCCCTGGGGGTGTGGCTTTCCGTGCCTTGGGGGCGTGGCTTTCCGTGTCCTGGGGGCATGGCTTTCCGCACCCTGGGGGTGTGGCTTTCCGTGCCCTGGGGGTGTGGCTTTCCATGCCCTGGGGGCGTGGCTTTCCGCACCCTGGGGGTGGCGGCACGGGGCGTCTTGGCCGCGGGCGGCCAAAGAGCCTAATCCGAACCTGGCCCCACGTAGAGTGCATTGCAGTAATCTATTCGGAATGTGACCAGAGTGTGGACGATTGTAGCCAGATCAGACTTCCCAAGGTAGTTATTATGATTATGATTATCCTTCCTTCCCCATCCAAATATATATAGCATAACCCCCAACTCAAGCTATAAAGATGATACATTCCCTTTTTTAGGGAGTTGAAAAAGAAAGCACAGAATGACACCTAAAGGCCACACACTCCGTGACCTCAAAGTAACTCCAGAAACGCGTCAGAACCACACCCCCCGCCTTTTGAAAAGCTAGGAATGGAGAAAGAAGGGAAATAGAGAAGTATTCTAGCATGAAGGGGGAACTCCAATGCGAAGTCCCTTCCTTCCTTCCTTCCTTCCTTTTGGGGCGGGGGCTTATTGCCAGGCTTCTCCTAAGGGAGGGCGCCTTTCCCGCAGCCAAGCCGAGTCGCCTCGCTTTCCCCGCCTCCCTGCAGCCGAGCGGAGGTCCCTTTTCTGACGGGGAAGCAGAAGCAGAAGCAGCAGCAGCAGAAGTGCCTCTTCCTTCCTTCTCCTCGGGGCTCCTCAGAGTCCAAGGCGGGTGCCTCTTCCTCGCTTCTGGGGGAGAAACTTCCAGGCTCCGGCCATGAAAGGCGCCCGGTCTTGGCTTTGCCTCTGAGGCAGAAGACTCACCGAAGAAGGCGGAAAGAGAGAGACACAGAAGAAGGAGAACTGAGGAAAGAAGAAGGGGAGACCTCCCCTCCCTCGCAGGTAAAAAGAACCCGGCTCCTTCCAGTGATTGCTCTAACTTTCCCCCCGTTATTCCAAGAGCGCACGTGTGAATGCGAACGCGCGCTTCTGGCGTACCCGTGTCTGCGGCTACAGGTGGGCGAAGGGAAGAGGTTTGGAGGTTTCTTTCCACACGGCCCTATATCCCAGAATATCAAGGCAGAAAATCCCACAAGATCTGCTTTTTGAGCTGGGTGATCCGCCTTGATGTTCTGGGATATAAGGCTGTGTGGAAGGGCAGTTTGACACCACTTCAACTGCCATGACTTAGTGCTCAGTTAGGGTGCCACAACGTTTTTAGTTTTCCTTGTGTTTGAGATGGAGTTTGCTGGTGACTAAGGGCCCTTCTGCACAGCCCTATATCCCAGAATAGCAAGGCAGAAAATCTGCTTTTGAACTGGGTTATTATCTGAGTCCACACTCACATAATGTGGGGTTTTCTGCCTTGCTATTCTGGGATATAGGGCTGTGTGGAAGGGCCCTGGGCATTGCTCCACCTGAAGGCTTCGACCATGTAGAATTTGTGCAGCTTGATGCCGCATCCACTGCCAAGGCTCAATGCTATTGGGAGTTGTAGTTTTGCAAAGTCTGTCGTCTTCCCAAGGGCCCTTCCATGCAACCCTATATCCCAGAATATCAAGGCAGAAAATCCCACATTATCTAAGTCTGAAGTACCCCCCCCCCCCCCCCGTGGTGCAATGGGTTAAACCCTTGTGTCAGTAGGACTGAAGACCGACAAGTCGCAGGTTCGAATCCAGGGAGTGCGCGGATGAGCTCCTTCTATCAGCTCCAGCTCTCCATGCGGGGACATGAGAGAAGCCTCCCACAAGGATGGCAAAACATCTGGGTGTCCCTTGGGTAACGTCCTTGCAGACGGCTAATTCTCTCACACCAGAAGCAACGTGCAGTTTCTCAAGTCGCTCCTGACACAAAAAAAGAAGAAGAAAATATCTGAGTGTGGACTCAGATTACTCAATTCAAAGCAGATATTGTGGGATTTTCTGCCTTGATATTCAGAGATATAGGCCTGTGTGGAAGGGCCCTAAGTGGGCTAAACTACAAACCCACACAGTATTTCTTGGCCAATACTATTAGGAGTTGTAGTTTTGCAAGGTCTGTCGACTTCCCTGACCAAGAGGGCTAAACTACAAACCCCCACAGGATTTCTTGGGTTGCATCTGCACTCATTTTTTGACACCACTTCCACTGATACGGATTTGTTGGTTGTTCAGTTGAGCATTCTTTGGAAGGGAAGGCAAAAGGCCTTGCGGAACTACAACTCCCACGGTTCTATAGTATTGTGCCATAGCTGTTGAAGTGCGTTAATTTTACAGTGTAGATCAGGCATGCGCAAATTTTGGCCCTTCAGGTGTTTTGGACTTCAACTCCCACCATTCTGAAAAGCCTCAGGCACTTTCCTTAAGTGACTGAGAGGGAAAAGGAAAGGGTCTGAGGCTGTTAGGAATGGTGGGAGTTGAAGTCCAAAACACCTGGAGGGCCAAAGTTGGCCCATGCTTGGTGTCGATGCACGCAGACAAAAGATTCAGCCACACCAGGAATCCGAAGTTGAATCATAGCCTGAAGGTACATCTCTGGAATGAATGCATTTAACACGACTATGGGATTTTGAGGTGTGTAGTTTTACAAGGTCTCCAGCCCTCTTCTGCCAAAGAGAGCTGGGACCTCACCAAACTACCAGGATCCTGTAGCATTGAGCCATGGTGTCAAACTGCATTGGTTCAACAGTGTAGTAAAAGCACCCTGACAGTGGAGTGAAGAGCAAGCTTTCAAAACTGATGACAGCCCCTTGTTGCTTTCCTGTCTCTATTGTGGTGTTAGAAGCAGGTGTATGCATGTGTGTGTATATGTGTGTGTGTATATATACAGTACATACAATAATAATACCATACATAATACAATATAATACATAACATAAAATAAGCAATTAATAAAAATTAATAAAATAAGCAATTAAGGTACTGAGCCTTTTTCTCACCAAAGTGCCTCACCAAATATATACAGACACATACATATATATACATATATGTGTGTATATATACATACATACACACACATATATGTACATGCACACACATACACAGTAGTCTCGCTTATCCAACCTTCACTCATCCAAAGTTCTGTATTATCCAACGCAGCTTGCCTCCCACCCAGATCCACAGCTGTTTCAATACATTGCAATGTTTTGCTGCTAAATTCGTAAATACAGTAATTACTACATAACGTTACCATGTATTGAACTGCTTTTTCTGTCAATTTATTGCAAAATAGGATGTTTTTGTGCTTAATGTGTAAAATCATAACACAATTTGACATTTAATAGGCTTTTCCTTAATCCCTCCTAATTATGCAACATTTTCAGTTATCCAATGTCCTCCGGCCTGTTTATGTTGGATAAGCGAGACTCTACTGTATATATACCCTACTCTAAACTGCCATATATTCCAGTTCAGAGCAGATAATGTGGGATTTTATTCAGCTGTGTGGAAGGGGCCTAAGTGTGCATCTATAGTATAGAATTAATGGAGTTTGACACTGCTTTAAATGCCATGGCTGAATGCTATGGAAATTTGGGAGTTGCAGCTTAATAATAATAATAATAATAATATTTTATTTCCCACCCCATCTTCCCAAGGGACTCACAACATGAATCAGTGCAATACAATACAATACATAAAATAAAATAAGCAATTAAGTTACTGAGCCTTTTTCTGCCAAAGTGACTCACCAAATTACAACTTCCATGGTTTTCATAGTATTGTTAAATTGGATTTCTGTGAGTTTTCCAGGCTATATGGCCATGTTCCAAAAGCATTCTCTCCTGACATTTCGCCCACATCCATGGCAGGCATCCTCAGATGTTGTGATGTCTGTTGGAAACTAGGCAAGTGGTGTGTGTGTGTCTCCATGGTGGGAGATAAAACTCTTGCCTGTTTGAGGCAAGTGTGAATGTTGCAATTGGCTACTTTGATTAGCATTGAATGGTCTTGCAGTTTCAAAGCCTGGCTGTTCCCTGCCCTGGGGGAATCCTTTGTTTGGAGGTGTTATCTGTCCCTGATTGTTCCCTGTCTGCAAGTTAATTTGTAGTGTAGATGCACCTTAGGGTTCAAATTCCTACTGGGCCATAGAAACCCACATGATGACATTGGGCAAGTTACACTCTCTTAGCCTTCAAGGGAGACAAAGGCAATCCCATCTTGGAACAAATCTTGGCAAGAAACCCTCATGATAGGATAACCTTAGGATTGGCGTAAATTGGAATGAAGGAACACAATATCAACAAGATGGGAGGGATTGGAGAATGGTGCTTGTAATTTTTTTGTCCCTGTCTTCACCTTGTTTATGCTTCTTGGGTTTCTCATAGAAGCTTTTAAGGACATCCATTTGTAACGCCCACCCATAAACTATAGGGCACAGCAGGGGAGGAACAGGAATGAAAAGTGGGGATTTTTACTACTAAATTCATCTGATATTTGAATACATAACCAAGTGGAGAAAGTCTGTGCTGAACAAAGGGGTGGGGAAAATGTCATGTCTAAGTATAAAAATGTACCTATTACCATCAGTCCTTTAACAATGCAGGTTTAATTTTTTCCCCCCTCACTGACCTTAATCTCTTTCTGATGGCAGCTTGCTATAAAGATGTTATACTTCCCCAGTGGGAAGTATAGTGAGAAAGGACAGGCTGAAATACTGGGTGGAAACCATCTCTTACTATTACTTGGTGTTATGCCTGTGAAAGACTCTCATGAATCATAGCAACACGGTGAAATCCTTTATTATTGAATACTTTTTTTTGGCAAGGATCTGTTTCAAAGAGTTGTTGCCTTACTAAGTGTTGCCAAGCATTTTTGTTCATATCCTTCCACAATTAAAATAAATAAATGTTTTTGGTTCAAAGACTGAAACTTCACAAGCTTCCTCTGTTGAAATATTTCACTCCTTTTTGCTTTCTAGATAGCGAAGGTGTGAGTTGTAAAATTAAGCTTTTAGCACCTACTTACCTTTAGAGGCTGCTGTAGACTTTTAATAAGATCTGTCTGTAGAACTAGCTAACTGTTGCTTGATATTTTTTTTTACAATTAAAGCTAACCCTTTTCTATCTAATTTGCTTGGTTTTAGCCAGACCTGGAACATATATTCAAATATATCATAGACTACCTACCTACCTACCTACCTACCTGTCTATGGTATTTATGTACTATCATTCCCAATCTTGCTGGGGACTACACAAAAAGTACAATTTGATGTCACTTTTACACCTATAGGGAGCCCCCTGGTGGTGCAGTGGGTTAAAACACTGAGCTGATAAACTTGCTGATCGAAAGGTCACAGGTTCGAATCCGGGGAGCAGGGTGAGCTCTCGCTGTTAGCCCCAGCTTCTGCCAACTTAGCAGATCAAAAAAATGCAAATGTGAGTAGATCAATAGGTGCTGCTTTGGCGAGAAGGTAACAGCACTCCATGCAGTCATGCCAGCCACATGACCTTGGAGGTGTCCACGGACAAAGCCAGCTCTTTGGCTTAGAAATGGAGATGAGCACCAACCCTCAGAGTTGGACATGACTGAACTTAATCTCAGGGAAAAACCTTTACCTTAACATACATTAAAAAACCAAAAACATATATATCCAAATCAATAATTAAAGCACATAATCTTAAAAACAGTTACGTTTGGAAACCACGCTGTCCAAAAGCATATTCCAGCAACCGTTCAATAAATTGCATTATTCCATAATCACGTATTTGCAAGTCACTTATTGCATTGTGGAGCTCTCGGTGGCGCAGCAGCTTAAACCGCTAAGCTTCTGAACTTGCTGACTGAAAGCTTAGGAGATCGAATCCAGCGGGGTGAGTTCCCACTGTTAGGCCTAGCTTCTGTCAACCTAGCAGTTCAAAAACATGCAAATGTGAGTAGATCAATAGGTACCACTCCAGCAGGAATATAACGGCACTCCATGCAGTCATGCCAGCTACATGACCTAGGAAGTGTCTATGGACAATGCTGGCTCTTTGGCTTAGAAATGGAGATGAGCACCACTCCCCAGAGTTGGACACAACTAGACTTAATGTCAAGGGGGAACATTTACCTTTTTATTGCATTGCAGATTACTGTGCAAATGCTTGGTTCCACAAGCATGTCTTCACTTTCTTTCTGGAGCCCCCGGTAGCACAATGGATAAAACCCCTGTGTCGGCAGAATTGAAGACCAACAGGTTGAAGGTTCGAATCTGGGGAGAGCGCAGACGAGCTCCCTCTATCAGCTCCAGCTCCCCATGCAGGGACATGAGAGAAGTCTCCCACAAGGATGGTAAAACATCAAAAAACATTCAGGCATCCCCTGGGCAACGTCCTTGCAGACGGCAAATTCTCTCACACCAGAAGCAACTTGCAGTTTCTCAAGTAGCTCCTGACACACAAAAAAACCCAAACAAACTTTCTTTCTGAAGGACAGGAGGGAGGAAGCTGATCTAATTGTCTTGGGGAGAGAGTTCTATAGCTGAGGCCCACTACTGGGAAGGCCCTGTCTCTTGTCCCCACCAGTTGTGCTTACGAAGGAGGTGGGATCAAGAGCAGAACCTTCCCAAAAGAAGGAGCTATATCTGGGCAGGTAAGCTGGACCGGAACTGTTTAGGGCTTTATAGACTAAAGCCAGCACTTTGAATTGTGCTTGGTAGAAGGCTGACAGCCAGTGGAGCTGACATAACAGGAAGGATGTCCTCTCTCTGTATGCAGCTCTGATGAGCAGCTTGACTGCTGCCTGTTGGACTACTTGAAACTTCTGAACAGTCTTCAAATGCAGACCCACGTACAGTGCCTTGCAGTAGTTTATTCTAGATGTAACAAGAGCGTGGACCACCGTAGCTAAGTCTGACTTCCCAAACTATGGGCACAGCTGGCAAAAGCCCCCCTTAGCCACAGCTGAGACCTGGGATTCCAGGCTCAGCAATGAGTCCAGGAGAACTCCCAAGCTGTGAACCTTTGTCTTCAGGGGGAGTGCAACCCCATCCAGCACAGGCTATAACCCTATACCCTGTTTGGCCTTGCAACTGACCAGGAGTACCTTTGCCTTGTCTGGAATCAATTTCAGTTTGTTAGCCCTCATCCAGATATGATAGTATTGTCATTATATCTGTGGATGTTTGAACATAGATGTTTGAAAATAAAATATCTGTGTTGGATCAAATTAAAGATCTGTTTCCATACTAACCCGACCAGGTGCCAGTGGTTGGTTTGTCATGCAGTTGAGTACAGTTGTGTGTGTAACTTTAAAACTTATAAGGCTGTGTAACAGCATAGTTCCTATATTTATTTCAGGGACACCTGGTAATACAGTAATTCTGTCAGATTGCAAGAACTAAACTACCTAAAGCTAAAGGATGTGGTTATACCACACAAATTGCTATTTTAGGTCAGGTGAGTTTCTAAGAGGAAGCAGCGGAAGTTTGTTGTCTACCAGTTTCATGCTAAGATGATGTTTGCACGCTCTTAAAGATGGAATGCAATGCTCTGAATCTGCATTTGATGTGATTGTGCAAACATATACGTTTGACTTAATAAAAAAAGGTTTCTGCTGTAAATTTTTAAGTTTTGCTATATAGGACAAACCGTGACCTGTTTTCTCATTGCAGTATTCCTAATAAACAAAAGGACCTTTTGGGCAAGCTATCCAGAGATTTGGGTTATGTTGTTACCAGCAGGCAGAAAACATACAGCTCTATTGCTTGTTTCCCTTTTGTAATTTGAAGTGGGTGGTATATGTTCTAAACAAATTGCTGTATGCATTTGAGAAGGATGAAAGTAGTAAGCTGAAACAGAATCGTGACAAGATGGAGATCCTGTGGTAAATCCACAAAGGTTTACAATCTGTTTTGGACAAGTTTGGACTGAGATGCAGGTGACATCAATAGCCAAGAATCCTTTTTACCAGTTGCATCTGGTGTGACGTGGTAGACTATATAGGACAAGGCAGTCAAATCAGCCTTGCAAATCAGTCAAGTCCCCTTCTACACTGTCCTTATATCCCAGGATCTGATCCCAGATTGCCTACTTATCGCAGATTATATGGCAGTGGAGACTCACATAATTCAGTTTAAAGCAGATAACCTGGGATTTTTTTTCCGTGTCAGGAGCGACTTGAAAAACTGCAAGTCGCTTCTGGTATGAGAGAATCGGCCATCTGCAAGAACACCTGGATATTTTACCATCCTGTGGGAGGCTTCTCTCATGTCCCCCCCACATGAGAAGCTGGAGCTAACAGATGGGAGCTCATCCCACTCCCCGGATTAGAATTGCTGACCTTTTGGTCAGCAGTTTTGCTGGCACAAGGGTTTAACCCATTGCACCATCTGGGATCAGATTCCGAGATATAAGGACAGTGTAGAAGGGGCCTACAACATACAAAGACTGGGATGACATCATGCTAAAAGCCTCCCATGGAACCATCCTTAGAAAGACTACTTTCAGCAGAGTTGTGTGTTCTGCATTCCATGTGATCCATTATGGTTGATGTAACTTGTTTCAACAGAATACCCAAAAGATGAGCGCAGATAGAAATTGAGTTGAATCAGGGCCACTTAGGGCAGTGTTTCCCAACCAGTGTGCCGGGGCACACTAGTGTGCCATGAGCGATCATCAGGTGTGCCGTGGGAAATTGGAACCTCCAGGAAAAAGGGGGGGGGGAGAGTCTAGTGTGTTGAAGTATAAAAACCCTAAGAAACCTACCTTGATAAAAGCACAAAATTACAAACACCCCCCCTTCCCACCCGTTATCTAAGAACATAAGAACATAAGAAGAGCCATGCTGAATCGGACCTTAGCCTATCTAGTCCAGCATTCTGTATCACACAGTGGCCCCCAGTTGTACACGGGGATCTCGAGCAGAAGGGAGGGCAAAACCCTAACCTGCTCCCAACCCCCACAACCAGTACCCAGGGAAATCCTGCCTACCTCAACCAACTCCGAGGTGGCACTTGAATGTCCTTTTCAGTAACTACCGATACACTTGGTATCCATGAATCTGTCTAATCCTGCCTTGAAGTTGTTCAGGCTGACAGCTGTCACAACCTCTTCTGGAAGTAAATTCCATAACCCAATGACCCTCTGGGTGAAGAAATATTTCCCTTTATTAGTCCTAATTTTCCTACCTTGGAGCTTCAGGGAGTGCCCTCTAGTCCTAGTGTTTTCTGACAAAGAAAATAATTTTTCTTTATTCACCTTTTCTATCCCATGCATGATTTTATACACTTCGATCAAGTCACCTCTTAAACATCGTCTTTCAAGGCTGAAAAGACCAAGGCGTTGCAACCTGATTTCATAAGGGAGCCGCTCCATCCCTTGGATAATTCTTGTTGCCCTTTTCTGTACCTTTTCCAGTTCCGTTATATCTTTCTTAAGGTGCGGAGACCAGAATTGTACACAGTACTCCAAATGTGGCCTTACCATAGATTTGTAGAGAGGTAATACAACATTTGCTGACCTATTTTCGATTCCCTTTCTGATCATGCCAAGCATAGAATTTGCTTTTTCACTGCTGCTGCGCACTGGGTTGACATCTTCATTGAGCTGTCCACCAAAACCCCAAGATCCCTTTCCTAGTTTGTCTCGGAAAGCTTTGACCCCATCAATTGGTAGGTGTAGTTGGGGTTCTTTGCCCCGATGTGCATGACTTTACACTTGTTTAGGTTAAAATGCATTTGCCACTTTGTTGCCCATTCACTCAATTTCGAGAGATCTTTCTGGAGCTCTTTACAGTCAGTTTCATTTTTAACTACCCTGAACAATTTCGTGTCGTCTGCAAACTTTGCTACCTCAGAATTTACTCCTACATCCAGATCATTAATGAATAAATTAAAAAGTAACGGGCCCAAAACTGAACCTTGGGGTACGCCACTTCTCACCTCTTTCCACCCAGAGAAATGTCCGTTTATTACCACCCTTTGTTTCCTACAGTTTAGCCAGGTTCCAATCCAGGACAAGACCTGTCCTCTGATTCCATGGCTGAAGAGCTTATTTAGGAGCCTTTGGTGAGGAACTTTGTCAAAAGCCTTTTGAAAGTCAAGGTAAACAATATCAATTGGGTCCCCTTTATGTGTTTATTTACACCCTTAAAGAATTCTATCAAGTTAGTAAGACATGATTTGCCTTTGCAGAAACCATGTTGATTTTCTTTCAGCAATGCCTGTTCTTCTATGTGCCTAGTAATATTTTCTTTAATAATGGTTTCCATCACTTTGCCTGGTCTCTCCCTCTCCATGCATTGGGAAGGCCTGCCCCCCTTTCCCCAAGCAGAGACATCGTCTTGGCTCCTGGGGGTTCTGTGTGGGAATTTTGGCCCGGTTCTATCATTGGTGGGGTTCAGAATGCTCTTTGATAGTAGAGGAACTATAAATCCCAGCAACTACAACTCCCAAATGTCAAGGTCTATTTCCCCTGAAATCCATCTGCGTTCATATTTGGGCATATTGAGTATTCATGCCAAGTTTGGTCCTGATCCAACATTGTTTGAGTCCATAGTGCTCTCTGGATATAAGTGAACTACAACTCCAAAACTCAAGGTCAATGACCACCAAACCCTTATAGCATTTTCTTATGGTTATGGGAGTTCTGTGTGGGAAGTTTGTGTCTTTCCGCCATTCCTGCCAGGATATCTATGTTGAGTTCATCGAAACAGGCCCAGGTTTCACACTGAGTGTATAAATACATTTAAAAACATACTAACTATATGTATTACTGTGTTAGAGTGTCATTTTGTGTCATTTTGGTTGGTGGTGTGCCCCAGGATTTTGCAAATGTAAAAAGTGTGCCGCGGCTCAAAAAAGGTTGGGAAACACTGACTTAGGGTATCTCAAAGCCGGCAACTACCGTGTTTCCCCGAAAGTAAGACAGCGTCTTACTTTCTTTTGACCCCCAAAATCCCCACTACGGCTTACTTTCGGGGTACGGCTTACATTAGCCGACGGTACCCCGAAAGTAAGACGAAAGTAAGACTTACCTCAGGCGGCATGGCGTGGCTTCCTGGCTGGGCGACGAGAGGCTCCCAGAGGGGCTCAAAAGGGGCCCGGAATCCTCCTCCTCTTCCTCGTCTTCCTTCCAGTGGCGCCTTCCATCCTCCTCCTCTTCCTCCCAGCAGCGCCTTCTCCCTCTCGCCGGTTTCGCCCCCCTCCCTTCAGTGAAGGGAGGAGGGGGCGAGCGCCCGGCGAGAGGGAAGAAAGCGCCGGCGGAAGTCCCGCCCGCACGGCGGCTCAGGCGTCTTTCCCCGCCCCCCCCGCTCCCGCGCGCTCAAACGGAAGCCGGGCGGAGGCGCGCCTGAGTCGCCCTGGGGCGGGACTTCCGCCGGCGCCTTCTCCCTCTCGCCGGATCCGCCCCTCCCTTCACTAACATGAGCGGGGCGAAAGCGCCTGAGCCGCGTGCGGGTGGGACTTCCGCCGGCGCCTTCTCCCTCTCGCCGCCGCCCCGGCTCCGCCCCTCCTCCCTTCAGTGAAGGGAGGGGCGGATCTGGCGAGAGGGAGCGCGCGCGGTGGAAGTCCCGCCCCAGGGCGACTCAGGCGCTTTCGCCTCCGCCCGGCTCCCGTTTGGAGCGCCGGCGAGCGGGCGGCGGGGCGGGAAAGACGCCTGAGCCGCCGTGCGGGCGGGACTCCGCCGGTGCTTTCTTCCTCTCGCCGGCGGCGGCTCAGCCCCTCCCTCCCTTCACTGAAGGGAGGGGCGGAACCGGCGAGAGGAGAAGGCGCTGCTGGGAGGAAGAGGAGGAGGATGGAAGGCGCCGCTGGAAGGAAGAGGAGGAAGAGGGAGGAGGATTCGGGCCTTTTGAGCCCTCTGGGAGCCTCTCGTCGCCCAGCCAGGAAGCCACGCCATGCCGCCCTTACGTCTTACTTTCGGGGTACGGCTTATATAAGCCGACCCCTCTGACACCCCCGATACGTCTTACATACGGGGGTGTCATACTTTCGGGGAAACACGGTATGTAGCAGTTTTCAAATCCCTCCAAAACAGCCCCATGAGAACCAAGTGTGATCATTACCTGTAAGAGTGTTGACTCTTAAAAGTTGGGAGGGAAAAATGAAGGCTCTGGAGATGGATCCCATGAGAGTATGTCTGGATGAACCCTTAAATAGGTTGAATACTGGAAGATGAGCACAGAGTGCAACATTTTATTTGTCTGCAACATTGATGTGAGTGAGGCAAGGCATGAATGGCATCTGATCAGGTGTTAATAAAAATAGCCACCACTTTTATAAGCTTACAATTTTGGCTCAGCAAAGGACACAAATCTGATAACCAAAAAGCCTGATTGCTGGCCTATATTCTACCTGTAGTACACATGCAGAGGGCAACTAGGGGTGATGGGATTCACATGAAGATGGTTCAGTCATATGTGTTCCCTTTGTAACATGACTATGTGGCAGGTAGGATAGCTCTTAAAGCTGTGCTATTGACTTGAGGCTCATTCCAGAGTTCCTCTATGGCAGTGGTTCTCAACCTCTGGGTCCCCAGATGTTTTGGCCTTCAACTCCCAGAAATCATAACACCTGGTCCCTTGGTTCCCAAACTCTTCTCCTCAAGGGGTTTTGGACTTCAGCTCCTAGAAGCCTCAGCTGTCTTGATCAATCATCAGGGATTCTGGGAGATGAAGTCCAAAACACCCGGAGGAGGAGAGTTTGGGAATCACTGTCTGACAGGGATTTCTTGGAGTTGTAGGCCGAAACACCCGGAAACCCACAGGTTGAGAACCACTGCTCTATGGGGGTTCTTATTCCTCTGGTGGAACAATTTCCCAGTTACTACCAGAAATTGATATGACCTAGTGTGCTCAACATTCAAATAATAAAGCTGTGGCAACTAAAGAAAATGTGCAATAGATGTGAAAATTATATAGGTTGCTAGGCAGGACGAGAACACCTGAAGCCAAAGCATTCAGTTAAGGTTTGTGTGAAATTTTCTCTCCACTGGTGTTAATCCGCAATAGACTTTCATAACAATGCAATTGAAAAACATGATTTTATAAATGGTAAGGGACATTTATATCATATAATAGGCTTCTATATAAGCTTTAGAGGCAGATTAGCGAGGGTACTTCTAGTTCCCCTTGCTAAATTCTACCTGTAAGAAGACAATTGATGCTCTCAGTTGGCATAGGGGTGTGGTTTTGATAAGCACTGTAACCACCCCACCTTCAGGACTAGCCAATTGACAGAGATGATACAGATCCTTTGCCTGCCTCCCTGTATCCCCAGAGAAGTACAAACAGAGCTTTCTGTAAGTGCTGATTCCATAACTTTTTTACAAGTTCTACCTTTTTTATATATAGTTTGCAGTTTCCCTAGTATGTATTGTTATCTTTGATGCCCCTGATATGCTCTGATTCTGCAATGTTTGTTCTGAAGCCATGTATACGTGTTCCAGTTTCCCAAATAAGATGATTTCTGCATAAATATCTGCATATTACAATAGAATGGTATAGTACAATGTAGTAATATATAACACTGATATTGTGCAATGCTAATTATATATATATATATATATATATACACACAGTATAGTATATATATATATAGTGTGTGTCTGTGTGTGTCTCTATATATATATATATATGTGTGTGTGTGTATATATATATATATATATATATATAGAGAGAGAGAGAGAGAGAGAGAGAGAGAAAGCTGCTCTGAGTCCCCTTCGGGGTGAGAAGGGCAGCATATAAATGTCGTAAATGGAGCACCAATGTTACTTGGTGCTGAAATAGGGTGACTTATTACATATGCGAGTAACAATATGTTTGGGTGGAAACAACAGGATGAGAAATGGAAATCAATAGTATATTTCTTCTAACAACTGTGAGTTGCATCCCTTTCAGAACCAGGAGGTGTCCTGGCTTTTGATTCTCTCAGTACATTGTGGAAAATAGAATCTGAATAAGTCCCCCCTTTGAGTGCATTTGTAATGCTCTTAGATTGACCAGAAGGTTGCTGTTAAGTGATGTAAGGCAACATTGATTCTTTCCTGGGAGCCAGCAAGCAACAGGACTTGCTAATCCTGTCTGTGGCAACAGAGAGAACGGTATATTTCTGCAAGACAGTCAGACCAACTGAGAGAAAGTGAGATAGATTAAAAGGAGGAAAAAGAACCCCACCAAAAGAACTTCTTTTCAGTTAAGATTTACAATTATTCGTTAAACAATTCAATGACAATTTTATTCAATTTAAATCGAAAGTTATACCATTTGTCTTTACATTTTCATTTATTTTGTTAAATTAATAGAGTCTGCCATATTGCATATGTATTTTAGACTGTTCAAACTCCATCAAAGTTAATGCAGTGTGTTAAGCAATTTTACTGAGATTGCTGACAGAATTAGAATGGCTTGCTATAAATATTTATTATATAGTTACACTGAAGGAAGGGAATGATCTGTGTTTCTATTTCTGCAACCTCTCTTTATATATGTCATAATTGAAGTACTGTTGAAATTCCTAATCCTTGTAAAATATATGAGCAGTATCTGCAAGAGCTTTGTTACATTTCCCTTTTACTGCTCAGTAGTTTCCAGTCTATTAGTGTCAGCTTTTAATGTTGGTGTATAAGCTCTAAGATGTATTGCTACTATACAATCTCATTGGTCACAGATGTGACTGCATTTGCTAGCATCTTGAAGAGTTATTTTAGCATATGTCATGACAGTTATTTTGAGATTTCTAACATGATCCCATATTTGAAATATCAGTAAAGGATTGATTTGCTTTTTTATCACTTCAGCCATATTGTTTTCTTCTCCCTGTCTTAATGTGGGAGGAAGAATGGTATATTTGTGAGCATATGTACATTCATGGTCCTGTAAATCACCAAGTAATTAGTTGCAAGGCAGAGAAAGAAAATGCTCTACAGCAACTTTTATATTCCTAGTGTGACAAAAAGGGGGTGGAAGTATTATGCTCTGTCACCAAAATGTTCCAGATTACCTTAAAATGCTAGGAAATCTGCTGCATACCTAACTGAGATGGTAATAAAATATTATGTCCTCCACAGATGTGTGTCGGTTTAATGCACACCAATGTATCATTTTGCAAATGTTCCTAGTACTTAATTTGGACAGGCTGCTCAACTTCAGACCTATTGCTTGTTTTCACTCATTGCTTGTAAACCCTGTAGAGTGGTTCTCAACCTTTGGTCCTTCAAGTGTTTTGAGCTTCAGCACTCACAATTCCTAACAGCTGGTAAGCTGTCTGAGACTTTTGGAAGATAGAAGTCCAAATCACTTTGAGGACCAAAGGTTGAGAACCATTGCTGTATGTAATCCTAAATCCTTGCTGCATATGGAACTTGGTGCACCTGAAATTCAAACTCATCACAACTGATTTTCCATCGACTATTTCATAAGTTTCTTTGCTTGGTTACCTGCTTAATTGGAGGCCCCGGTAGGACTGTGCCAGCAGGACCATTGACAGACAGGTCAGTAGTTCAAATCCGAGGAGAGCGGGTTGAGCTTCCTCTGCAAGGATAGGATAGAAGCCTCCCACAAGGATGGTAAAACATCAAACATCCGGGCATTCACTGGGCAATGCAGATGGCCAATTTTCTCACACTAGAAGCGACTTGCAGTTTCTCAAGCCATCCCTGACATGAAAAAAACCCCTACTTACTTGGTTAAATATAAGTTCATAAATGACTGTAAAGTTTTAAGTTATGTACAAGTTGAAAGCCATGCTCCAGAATCTGTTTTCTTCCTTCAGTCCACTCATAGAAAGTCCTTAAAATGTTGATAGTCCACTATTAGGGCAGAAAATGAATTTGGATCTAAAACATCTAAGGCAGTGTTTCTCAACCTGGAGGTCGGGACCCCGGGGGGGGGGGGTGTTAGGAGGAGGTCGCCAATGACTATCAGAAAACATAGTATTTTTGTTGGTCATGGCAGTTCTGTGTGGGAAGTTTGACCCAATTCTATCATTGATGGGGTTCAGAGTGCTCTTTGATTGTAGGTGAACTATAAACCCCAGAAATTAGAACTCCCAAATGTCAAGGTCTATTTTCCTCCAAATTCCACCAGTGTTCACATTTGGGCATATTTAATATTTGTGCCAAGTTTGGTCCAGATCCATCATTGTTTGCATCCTCAGCGCTCTCTGTATGTAGGTGAACAACAACTCCAAAAACTCAAGGTCAATGCCCACCACACCCTTCCAGTATTTTCTGTTGGTCATGTGTGCCAAGATTGGTCCAATTCCTCCATTGGTGGTGTTTAGAATGTTCTCTGATTGTAGGTGAACTATAACTCCCAGCAACTACAACTCCCAAATGACAATATCAATCCCCCCACCCCCACCTCACCAGTATTCAAATTTGGGTGTATCGGGTATTTGTGCCAAATTTGGTCCAGAATATACATCCTGCATATCAGATATTTAAATTACGATTCATAACAGTAGCAAAATTACAGTTATGAAGTAACAACAAAAATAATTTTATGGTCGGGGTTCACCACAACATGAAGAATTGTATTAGGGGTCACGGCATTAGGAAGGTTGAGAAACACTGATCTACGGCCTTTTTGTTTAATCTGCAGTAAGCGTTTGTAAATGTTGTAGATCAGTGTTTCCCAACCAGTGTGCCGTGGCACACTAGTGTGCCGTGAGCGATCATCAGGTGTGCCGTGGGAAATTGGAACCTCCAATACCCTTTCTTCCCCCTCCTGCCAAACACTTTTTCTTCTCCACTTGGGCTCCCTCACTCTGCTTGCTTTGCCTCGCTTTGCTCACACTGCCGCTTCTGCGGGAGGGTGGAGGGAAGAAGACGTGACCTATGCGGGCATTACTGCGCAGACTTGCCCCATGTCTTCCTCCCTCCCCTCCACAGTGCTCTCTGGATATAGGTGAACTACAACTCCAAAACTCAAGCTCTATGCCCACCAAACTCTTATAGTATTTTATCTTGGTTATGGGAGTTCTGTGTGGGAAGTTTGATTCCATTCCATCATTGGTGGAGTTCAGAATGCTCTTTGATTGCGGGTGAACTATAACTCCCAGCTGTTGAGCAAGACCTTGGTGTGTGTCTTTCTGCCATTCCTGCCAGGATATCTATGTTGTGTTCATCGAAACAGGCCCAGGTTTCACACTGAGGGTATAAATACATTTAAAACATATTAACTATATGTATTACTGTGTTAGAGTGTCGTTTTGTCATTTGGCGTGCCCCAGGATTTTGTAAATGTAAAAAATGTGCCGCGGCTCAAAAAACATTGAAAAATACTGTTGTAGATGAGAAGGATCTGTAAGTTCTTTAGAGAAGGATCTGTAAGTTCTTTCATGTTTACTATCACCAATGTTACTTCTAGTGCCTTTCTCGGGACCTTTTCACCATGTTGTCTCACCTTTTGCACATATGCAGCCTTGTGTTTTGTACTGCATAACTTTTGAGTATGGGGCCAATGAAAAAATTAAATCTACTTTCTATACAATCATCGTCTAATAAAAACTTGTGAGAGACTTTCTCATCTGTTTTGATGAAGCCCCTGGTGGCACAATGGGTTAAACCCTTGTGGTGGCAGGACTGAAGGTCGCAGGTTCGAATCCAGGAAGAGCATGGATGAGATCCCTATGTCAGTTCCAGCTCCCCATGCGGGGGCATGAGAGAAGCCTCCCACAAGGATGATAAAACATCAGAAAACATCCGGGTGTCCCTTGGGCAATGTCCTTGCAGACAGTCAATTCTCTCACACCAAGTTGCTCCTGACATGGAAAAAAATCTGATTTGATGTGGCTCCTGCAAAATAATCCAAAGTATTTTTCAGTGTATCGTTCCTTATAAATGATGTAGTGAGGATTTCAGAGTTGGCTGATCCCTGAAATAGGTGGTCTTATTTTTAAATCTCACAATAGAATGGGTGGGGAAGACATGTTCTATTGTCGTGACCCTTCATCACTTAGGAGACATTAGAAAGATTTCAACTGCAGGTCATGATGTTGTTTTTCCCTTCAGTTTTGATATCTTGTCTGCTTCATTGTATTAATTCTGTTAACAGTTACAGAGAGATAGATTGTCAGCCTTGGTTTATCCATATGGCTGAACATATGAATGATTTAAAAGTCTCAAGTTCATTGCATTCATGGAGGAATAATTTGTTAATCTGAATTTTAAAATTAGTTTTCCTTCTGTTATGTGATACAAAGAGTTTGCACTAAAGCTTTTGCAACTTAAAATGTTAGCTATCAGAATGCTGACATTTAATGTAATCTTGTTTTCAATCACCACTTCTTCAAATTCAGCTTTAATGGGATTAGTAATGTAATGGTCCAGAAATAGGTTAGGGTGAAATTTGCTTTCCAGAAGACAAAGGTGAAAAAAAGCCTGAGATTGAAATCAGGTATTGGCTCTGTTCATATTTTGGGTGCATAAACTCCTCGCAATATGCTATGTTAAACTGTGGTTTGTTCCTTAAACCATGAAATACCGGTACATGATGGGTGACTAAACAAATTGGCTTGTCTTCCTTTTACTGTTTCTCTTCTGCCTTTTTGTGTAAGTTCCAGTTTCAGTATGAACAGCTAGGAAAACAAACTAAGGTCAATCCTTCAGGTTCTCACATGAGCCACACAAGCCAGAGTTTGTGCAATCTGACAAACTAGGTTTGATTTGTGGCTGGTAAATACACCATGAGGGGCTAAATATTTGGAAGGACCAGATCCCAACTGATCTTGGAAGCTAAGCAGGTTAATTGTCGTTATAAACTGAATGTGAATGTGTAGGATTAATGCATTTTGATACCTTTTTACTGCCATGGCTCAATGTTTTGGAGTGCTAGAGTTATAGTTTGGTGAGACACCAGCACTCTTTGGCACTGAAGGCTAAAGACTTTGTGAAAATAAAATTCTTATGATTCCATAGTATTGAACCATGGCAGTTATAGGAATATCAAACAGCACTGATTCTACAGTGTAGATGCATCCCAAGAAATACCATCCCAAGAAATACCAGTGTATTAGACTATATTTCATAGTAAGAACTCCTATATATTGAAAACAGATTATCCACTACAGAGCCTAATCCAATGCAGTAAGGGAAGATCTTTCCTTTTTCTTGCATGGAGGTGATATTCAAACTTGCCTCACTATATTGGCACATTTAAACATGGACTATATTATTATTTTTACATATGCAGCCAAAGTGGAAACACCATAAAACATTTTGTGTCAGTCCATTTTGTAAATCGCTCAAAAAAGGTTGAAACACACAGCCAGCTTCTGAATCATTCTAGCACTCCAAAGAAAGTGCACAGCCAGTCTGAATCACTCTAGCAGCTTGCGCAGCTTGACACTGTGCCACCCTGGCAGCAGGAAGGAATCCACACCATTTAGCTGGGCCAAACTCGGTTTGGCATTGCTGGACAGCAACGCTTATCATCATTGTTCTGTCCTCATCATAGCAGTCACTACAAGCCATGGATTTTCTCATGGTCATTGCTCATCACTAATGCTGATACTGGCTGAAGCACCAGTGCAACTCAGAGATTGGAGCGGGGAAAGGAAGGGGCCTCTCATGCTTGATATTAAAATACACTGTCATTGTTCTGATGAGGACAGGACAGTGATAGTAAATTCCACTCCCTTTCCTCAGGTTACCCAAGCCTGGGATGGCTGTGTAATAGGGCTGTGCAAAACTTCATTTGACATTCATTTGTTGGATCTATTTCGTACAATTTGTACATATGAAGTACTAGGGGCCGCCACACAAAAAACTTAAGATTCAAAACACTGACCTATGACTTTGAAATGAGTTATGTAAGTCTCGTAAATTACTCCAGGTCTCCATCATGGGCACTGCTTCTCCCTCAGAAGGGCTGGGTTTGGTTCCCCCAAAGGGCCCTGAGGAGGATGGTAGGGCCGGAATGGAGGGAGAAGCCATGCTCTTTCCCCAAAAGGAGGGGATGAGGGAGGGAGGGATCCCTGGCTGAATGGCCAGGCAAGGAAGAAGCCCCTCTGCACATGGCTGACCCAAAGATAGGCAGAGCCCACACTCATATTGAGGCTTTAATGCGGGAAGCTAACAGATTTCTGGGAAATCTTGTTCAGGGTGAGGATTTTTGAATTCTCTTCCACAAGCGTCCTCGCCTTCCTAAGCTACATTTCCCAGTATTCTGCTTTCTACCTTCCTCCTCCATGAAAGTTTTGTTGGGGGAAAATCCATATTCATTCTCTAAAGGGATTCCAAGATAAAAAGGGGTTGTTGGGAATTGAATCAACCCTGTGAGACAGGCAAAGTTGAGAGGCAATAACTCCAAAGTTTACCTATGTTTCCTATTGTTTCAAAAGCTGGATGGGCATCTGTTGGAGGCGCTTTGACTGTGGTTTCCCTGTCTGGCAGAAGGGGGTTGGACTGAATGGTCCCTGGGGGCTTCCAGTGAAATAGTACTGTGAAGTTTACATTGGTTGAAATTCTGAAAAAATTAGTGGATGTGCAAATCTTTCTGAAACTTGGAGGGAATGATGCCCTGGTTATGTTGTATCATTGAAAATAGAAAATTCACAAACATAGCTCTTGTAGTTTTTTAAAACGTTCATCAAAACTTTTTTAAATTCTCAAAAATCAGTGAATGAATGAAATGTTCTGAAACTTGGGGGAGTAACAGTGGTAAAACCCAATACTTCTACAAATTAGGGATAAAGGAGCCTCGAAAGCCCCCCCCCTTGTGCACTTACTTAATGAAAAGGTAACAAAACTTCATTATATCATTTTAGTTATAATACAAACACCAAAGGATGTTTTAGAAATACTTTAGAACTGATTTGCCACTACCCATAATTTAGTGATGAGTATTGAAACATTTTTTTTCATTGTTGCGCAGGTTCTGAATCAAGACCAGCTCAACTGTTTACATGTAGCCAAAGTGTGGGACAATTTTGAAGCTTCAGGGAAGCTCTGAGGCATCCCCTGACTTTGGGTAACATGGAGCAGGGCATTGCGGGGAAGGAAGAGCAATTAGACTTTATTTGTCATCTGGATGCCATGAAGTCCGTTCATCCCTGCCATGCTTCATTTGGCCCATGTATATGGACCCTAAGAAAGTCCTATGACATTCATGGGGTCTCCATGAATGCTTTATTTTCTATGCTTATTCAAAGTTTCTTTGAAATACTGCTTTGTGTTTGTCAGTTAGAGCTGATGTTTGTAAAACAGTCGAGCATACCACTTCATGTTTCATAAAGCATAAGAAAAGGCACACTGTAGGCTTTCCAAAGTTCAGGTCCTATTTAGGTGCTCCGTACCCCCATCCTATATTATTACTGTGTGACAGGGGGAGCACTTGGTTCCAGTATTAAAAAATGATCTCCTATTGCAGTGGATCTCCTGTGGGTCCCAATATGTTTTGGCCTTCAACTCCCAGATCCCATCAGCTGATAAATTGGCTGGTATTTCTAGGAGTTGTAGGCCAAAGCACCTGGGGACCCACAGGTTGAGAACCACTGTCCTAATGGAAAGTAGAAGTGGGTGCTGTAACTTATAGAGGCATTGTAATTTCCCCCCAGAATTGTATATAGTTTACTGAGTTTTAATATTTTAACTTTATGCATTGTTTAGTTGGTTTTCAATCTTATTTTATTAATGTTTTTGTATTATCATTATTTTTTAATTCTACTGTTCTGAACATCAAAGAAATAATTAAATAAGAGTTCCCTGCATTCCCAGTGGTATGAATGTGCCTACGGGGATATGTAAGATGATGCAACAGAGGAGATGGTACTAGATCAGTACACTCTTCCACATGAGCGAAGGGTATAATGCTTGAAGATGGATTGAATCTTTGCTGAAAGAGTGTTTGATCTATGGGATTACGTATAGCCTGCTTAATGTCTGAACTATTTAATCATGCAGTTGAAAGGCAATGGAAAGTTTAGTAATTCTTAGAAAGATAACTCTTATTTGTGGCAAAGAAGATACTTTGAACTAACTAATCTGAGTAATTCCCCTTCTTCCTTTTTTTTGTCATCAGCTCCTGCCATGGGTTGCGGACTAAACAAGCTGGAAAAGCATGATGAAAAGCGGCCTGGTAACATCTACTCAACTTTGAAGAGGCCTCAAGTAGAAACCAAAATAGATATTTTCTATGAATATCGTTTCCTGGAATTTACAACTCTATCTGATGGCAAGTCAATTATCTATTTTTAACGTTTTCAAAACATCACATCCATGCTAATTATCATAATTCATGTTGATAAGGAGCAAAGACAAGCTGCCATCGCATGTCATGGTTGCCATCACGAGTCAAAACCTTTGGAGTAGCCAACTCCCATCAGCCCAAGCCAACATAGCTAGTTTTGAGGGATTGTGGGCCTGTAACTCAAAATATCTGGAGGAACAAAGGTTTATTGTGCACTATTATAATACCCATAAAACAAATATATTTGATATTTTCTTTTTGTTTTTTAAAAAGTTTTAAATATCAGATATTTTACACTATTCTAAAAATCTAGAGGTTAGCTTCTTGAAATGGCTCTCTTGGCATTTCATGATTTGGAACATGATTCTAGGGACTAAATATCCTAAAAGCACCAGTTCCCACCCAGTCTTGGAAGCTAAGGAGGGCAGTTCTGGTTAGTACTTGGATTGGAAGACCATGAATGAATACCAGGTGCTGCAGGCTATATTTCAGAGGAAGGAACTGGCAAAAGTATCCTCGAAGGTTCCTTTTCTTAAAAAAAAACCCCAATGGAATACATCCATAAGTCAACTGGTAAATTGGTGACACACAAACACAGGGCCCTTCCACACAGTCATATAACCTAGAATATCAAGCCGGAAAATCCCATAATATCTGCCTTGAACTGGGTTATCTTAGTCCACACTGCTGTATATTCCACTTCAAAGCAGAAAAAGTGGGATTTATCCAGCTGTGTGGAAGGGGCCACACATAATTCTAAGTAGCATTAGCAATTAGCAACCTTGACAAATAACAATTGTGAGGACAATTTTTTTTATTAGGACTGTGATTTTTGTGATGGGTGGTAGGCCATACCATCTCTTCGTACCTCCTATGATATGATAGCTATAGACCAGGCATGGGCAAATTTTGACCCTCCAGTTGTTTTGGACTTCAGCTCCCACAATTCTTAGCAGCCTCAGGCTCTTTCCTTTCTCCCCTCAGCCACTTAAATGGCTAAGGTGGGGGAAGGAAGGGGGTTGAGGTTGTTAGGAATTGTGGGAGTTGAAGTCCAAAATATCTGGAGGGATGAAGTTTACCCATGCTGGCTATAGACTTTATAGCAGTGGTTCTCAACCTGTGGGTCCCCACATATTTTAGCCTTCAACTCCCAGAAATCCCAACAGCAGGTAAACTGGCTGGGATTTCAGAGAGTTATAGGCCAAAACACCTGGGGACCCACAGGTTGAGAACCACTGCTTTATAGCATCCCATGTGGTTTGGTGTTCCATTTGGTCTTCAGATAAGTAATCACAGACTGTGCCTCCTCTGCAGTTTGTAGATGAAATTTATGAGGTCTTTTTGAGATTGGGCAAGGGGCTTTGTCAGGTGCAGTAATCGTATCCAGGAATATGCTCAGAGTAATTTGAGTACTTGTTGATCATTTTTTATAAGTTATATCATCCACGCTGAATATAGAAGAAATTTCCATTGTTTTCTATAGTTTCTGGGTAGTAAAGGTTTTTCCCTGATATTAAGTCCAGTCATGTCCAACTCTGAGGATTGGTGCTCATCTCTATTTCTAAGCTGAATAGACGGCGTTGTCCATAGACACCTCCAAGTTCATGTGGCCAGCATGATTGCATGGAGCTCTGTTACCTTTCCACTGGAGCAATACTTATTTATCTACTCACATTTGCATGTTTTCGAACTGTTAGGTTGGCAGAAGCTGGGGCTAACAGTGGAAGCTCATGCCAGTCCTCTGATTCGAACCTGCAACCTTTCGGTCAACAGGTTCTGCAGTTCAGCGATTTAACCCACTGCGCTACCAGGGCATTCTAAAAACTGACATTTTATGTTGCATTTGTAATGAGATAATCAAAAAAAGAGAGGGCAAAGGTCATCAAAGAATAGCATATTTTTAAAAATTACATTTTGTCATACCTCAGAACGTTGATTTTGTTTTATAGTTCATATATAGTTTATCCAAACACCTCTCACACTGTGTGTGCTACACCATTTCCTGGACAATTCAATGTTGTTTATTCTTCTAAAATACTTGTGGTGTTAAAAATAGCTTTTTAGCTAGCAAGATGGTCATGTTTTCTGATAGAGTTAGCGGCCACGTGAAAATAATCTAGTTTTGTGTTAACCCATTTTTCACAATTCAAACCAATATTAGAGACTTTATTCATTTCCAGCATTAAACTTGCATTGGTATTTTATACTGGAGAGTATGCCTTCTTTCCCAATGTATGCAAAATAAGGCACAAAATACTGTACAGGATCAATTAATACATATTTTGCATCATCAAGAAGTCATCTCATGTACTGTAGGGATAGAAATACACATTATTTTCACAGTTTCTAGAATGTGAAAAAAAAACCCTATTTGTTGTTCACATTTCCAGCATTTCTTAGAGGCATTTTTTAACATTTTGAGATTTTTTTGTGGCATAATGTACCATCTGTATATCATTTTAAGCCAGTTTTCTCTTAAATCATATGCATAGGTGTATTTAATTATTTGATTCCAGATTTCCCCCCCATTTTTCTAATTCTGTTTGGTAGCCAATGTTTGCTGCTCATTTGGTCATGTACTCTTTTATCTGTTCTGTTTCTGTAATCCATTCTAGTAGTGTGTGTGTGTGTGTGTGTAGGTAATTATTTTGTTTTCTGTCTTCATAATATCATCCCAAAAAGAGTATCTGTCTGCAAAACCTATCTCTTTGTCTTTCTTTAAAAAATTATATCATTTGTCTATATTGAAACCTTCCTTACTTGTGAGAAAATAAAATGCATTTATAGCCAGACGGATGAGTGAAACACTCATCCGTCCTCTCACATGTTATGTGAGTCCTCCAGGGAAGTTGTTTAGCTGTCAACCGACATTGAAAATGCAGCTCTATAAGGTCTTCCAATTGAGTTTCTATTATCATCAAATTAAGATGCTAGTTACTTACAGTAAATATTAGACCTGGCTGATCCATGGTTCGAAATGCTTCAAAAGTACTTACAAAACAAAAGTTCTGATAGTGAACATTTCAGAACTCTAACAAAACTTTCAAAATTTTGTTATAAATGGCAGTTTCTAATTGGTTCTGTCTTTTAAATCGCCAATAATGAAATAATAATGAAATTTTGATAGAGTTCTGAAATGTTCGCCACCAGAACTTTTGTTTTGTAAGTACTTTTGAAGCATTTCGAACCATGGATCAACCAGGCCTATTAAATAAGTCTTCTCTGTTTAACATCAACCTGAATGAATACCTTATCTGTTTAAAAAAATTTGTTTCAAAAAAGACCTATTGCAATGGGTGGCTTGGATAATTTCTACTGCTGTATTAAATCTTTCCATAGGATCAACTGAATGTGAATCTAATAGTAGTGAATGTGATAGTAAATAGCTTATTGGCTAAGTAATAAAGGCTGTTATTGGTCCATTGAGAAAACTAGTGCAAGCAATTTCCTTTAAAAAATTAAACACGCACACAAAATAAGTTTTTTTGCATTATACAAAACACAGATATGAGTTAATACAAATTAACTACAAACTACTTTAATATGTTTTAACTACCAAAGGAAAAATAGAGAAAAATAGAGCTTGACTTTCAATCCCCAGATGATGATAATATTTGCCCTCTTAACCAATTCCAGTCTAATGCAAACGGTATTGTCTTATTATTAATCCATCAAGCTAAATAACATAAGATTATTCTTGCTTATAATAATTCTTACTATTTTTCAAGAGCTGTAACTGATAATCTGTGCCCGTGATCTCTTGGGTATATAGTAACAGGTTGCTAGTCATACTTATATTTCTCTGCTGTATTTTCCTTAATCAGAATTGTGAAATTGTCTATTTCCAGTAGATTTTACATCTTCAACAGCCAGTATTCTATTAACAGGATCTCTGCGTCTTTCCACTTTTGTGCATAAATCATGCTTGCAGCTGTGATCTTACATTTTTAAAAATTCTTCTATATTTCTTTTTATGTTGATCATCTAATTGTCTCAGGAAGTAAAGTATCAATATCATCGGCATTTTGATATTCAGAATTTTATCAGTTACACAGTGTATCCCAATAGTGTCATCTGTTTCCAAATCACAGGGTCAATTTCACATAATATAGGTCTGGGAAAAGTGGTCTTTGCAGCTCCATGTCTGCTTCACTCTCTACTGTGTTGCTACTATAAACATAGATATCATATAGAAAATAAATGGAATTTGCAGACACAGTTTACAGAAAGATACAGATTGCTAAAAAATGATAGCTTATGGAGCTCCCAGCGGTCTGAATCCAGGGAGAGTGGGTTGAGCTCCAGCTCCTCATGCCGGGGCATGGATGGTAAAACATCAAACATCCCCTGGGCAACGTCTTTGTATATGGCCACTTTTCTCACACTAGAAGTGACTTGCAGTTTCTCAAGTCGCTCCCAACATTAAAAAAATAAGATTATGTCCAGAGAGGTTCATGTGGCACCAAGGCCTTGTTTTTACAACAGTTGTTTCTACACATGGAACCAGGATGTAGCTGAAGGGGGGGGGGGTTGAGGGGCTTCAGACCCCCCCTCCCAATTCTCAGGGTGGTCCACGAGAATGCCTTACTGGTACATTATTTAAACTGTTATGTTTATTCATATCATGATCTGATCACCATGCTCAATATATCCCATATGCATGGGGGTATTGGGATAATGATACAAAAGGTTTGCTATGGTAGACCTTCTCTCACTCAGACTCAGCCCCCCCAAATCAAAATCCTGGCTATGGGCCTGCATGGAACAGTTGTTTCTACATTTAGAATCAGATACCCTTAATTCTCTGTCACAAAGGTGACAGCTTGTGGGCTGTATTGGCATCTATGTTGACACAGTTGTGTGCAGACAATGCAGTTGAAGATGTCATATTAATATATTTATATCAGGATGGAGAAAGTGCATTTCTGTGTCTTCCAGGACCCTCAGGTCCAAAGTCACCAAATTTGCTTAAAATGACGGGGGTGGGTGTTTTATAACACCCCCCCCCCCGGGTCATTTTAGGCCACAGGAAAGTTTCTTTCAAATCATTGGGAAGTTGACTTCTGTGTCATTTCCTGTGGAAAAAGGCCTAGTCAGTGTCCCAAGAAGCCAAAAATAAAGTGACTTTTCCCTTCATGCTTCTTACAATATGTTGGGGAGAGGGAATTTGGGGAGAAACAATAATTTTTTTCAAGGTTGTGATTATTTTGAGGTCCTCCTATTCTAAACAGTTTACTATTTTCCCCTTGTCTTTCAATGCAATTAAACAGTTTACAGTAATAATATACTACGCACATTTTAAGGGGATATGGAATAAGAAGGAAAAATGTAAATTAATTTCTCTGTGTTGCATAATTGCCATTATGAACTAGGACAAATGTCCACTGAGAGAGATAGTCCTGGCAAGGATAGAACTAACTGGCAATTAGACTTAACTAAGATTAGATTGGTATGGAAGCTCTGGCTTGCTCTTCCCTTTACATGCAGACAGATAGATGCCATGAACATACAAGCTGAGTGTCCCTTATCCCAGATGTGGGTAAACTTCAGCCCTCTAGGTGTTTTGAGCCTCAACTATTACAAGTCGATAAACTGGCTGAGATTTCTAGGAGTTGAAGTCCAAAACACCTGGAGGGCCAAAGTTTGCCCGTGCCTGGCTTATCCAGAATGCTTCAGATCAGAAGTGCTTTGGATTTTAGATTTTGGAATACCAGATAAAGATGCACAACCTGTATGGTTGTATAAGCACCATGATGTGATTTTTTTTAACCCAAGCATTGGGATTCAGTGCAATTTTGTATACAAGAATTACCATTCTGGGTGGCTGTGAGTTTCCAGGCTATATTGCCATGTTCCAGAAGCATTCCTTCCTTTCTGGAACATAGCCATACAGCCCAGAAAATTCACAGCAACTCAGTGATTCTGGCTATGAAAGCCTGTGACAACATATTACCATTCTGTATTTCTGTATTTTAAACTTCACCTTTCTTCCTATATCAGACTGAAGTAAGCTTTCTAAGACTACTGTCAGATTGTAGAAAATGTCTATAGAACTTGCATTGTTGTAAAATTATCCAGTATGCTATGGCACATGTTAAAATGTACAAATCATAACACTACGTTTGTAGCAAAATTTGATTTTTTTCCTGTTCCTGAAAGTGTTATTTCCTGTTTAATTATGCAGTTCTTACTCCGAAAGTAATTGTTATACACCAGAAACTTTGTTTTTGTGGCTGCCACAAACTATGTAGATTTGGTTGAGGTACCGAGATAATCATTGAAAAAAATAGCAAAATGTGCTGCAGGATGTCCCGCAAAAAAAAAAAAGTTTTGGCAGTTTAATAAACTATTCCCATGGTTTTTTAAAAAAATGATGGATCCAATTAGGAAATGATATTTATAACTCAGGAACAAAAATAATGTTACGTAGTGTGATCCATTAGGTATGGCAATTTTCATGCAGATAATTTCATTAAATTCTGTATTAAATCATCCGATCTGAGTATGTATGGTTTTAAAAAAAATTGACTAGCAATGATAATTTATCTCTTAAAATGCTGCTGTTTGTGTATAGCTGGGTGGTTGGTTTGATTTGACATAAAATTGATTAGGCAATATATTTTTCTAGCATTGGAAGTTACCTAATTTCCTTATTCCATTCTCAAAGCAAATGGAATCATAAAGAAAATAAGCATTCTCAAGATTTAGTTCCTTGTATTCAACATGTCATCTAACCTATTTGTCCCTACTTTTTCCTGTATCCATTGTGCTTGCATTACAGAGCGGGGTGGAGTGGTGGAGCCAACAATGAAAATAATTCATATTTATATAAATAAAAATGTAATGTTCGTTTGTGGGATTAACATAACTCTAAAACCACTGGACGAATTGACACCAGATTTGGACACAATACACCTATCGGGCCAATGAGTGAGCATCACTCATAAAAACACAGCAGAAGAGACTTTAAAAGCCAAAAAACAAAAAAACACATTAAAATGCATGCGCAAAACCACATCTCAACACAAACACACACACATATACACAAATACTGTATATGCATATATATACACACAAACACGTATACACAGACTGGGCCACAGCAACGCGTGGCAGGGGACGACTAGTTACTAAATAATCAGTTCCCAGCCATTTGGAATTAAGAAGTTAAGTAGTACTATAGTGTTCCAGACTGTAGGCAAACAGCATTTCGTCAGTCTCGTATGCAAACCCACTGGAGGAAAATATGTTGAGGATGGTAAAGCAAGGTGAAGGATAATATATTTCCTTCCTTACAGCCCAAGCTATGACATGAAGATGAGGCTATTATCCATTCTAGTTATCAAATTGTTTTGTAAGGTATTTGGCATAATGTAAAATAAACCACGTATAGTTCACGTATGATCAGTCCACGCACTGTCTTGCCAGAGAAAGAAAGTATGCCATGCAGATGATCAATAAAGAACAAGTAGTTTACTCTTTGTAATTCAGAACAACATATTTACAATCATGTTACCAGTTGCATTGACTCATATAATGTCCTTTTATGAGAGATTTAAAATTGTCTTTCTTTGTCCATGTGGAGAATTTTCCCCCAGCAGCTCATGAAGCAAGAACACACTCCAAACTCTGTCTCTCTGTGCTTCTCTGCAAGCACCTGCACAGCTCAAGCCTGAAAAACGTAATAGTATCCAAAAGTCCCAGGCTCAGCCAGTTTCCTGAGCATAGCCTAACCAACCAGCTTCATGCATCTTATTTTACAGTTGACACATACGCATTAACTGATTTCTTACATGCTCCAGCAAGGTAGATTTTATTTATCGTGTCAGGAGTGAACCAAATAGTTGTATTGCATTAAAAACAAACAAACAAACAAACAAAACACAAAGTTTGCAGACTTGGTATTCTATTAAATGTCCTTTGACCAGTAGCTAGCCACTTGGAGTGACTCTGGTGTTGCCATAAGAAAATCCTCCATTGTGCATGTAGCAGGCTCAGGTTGCATTATAATAGGTGGTCTGTGGTTTGCTCTTCTCCACACTCGCATGTCGTGAATTCCACCATGTAGCTTCATTTCTTAAGGTTGGCTCTGCATCTCGTGGTGCCAGAGCGCAGACTGTTCAGTGCCTTCCAAGTCACCTAGTTTTCTGTGTACCCAGGAGGGAGTCTCTCATTTGGTATCAGCCATTGATTGAGGTTCTGGCTTTAGCCAGCCACTTTTGGACTCTCACTTGCTGAGGTGTTCCAGCGAGTGTCTCTGTAGATCTTAGAAAGCTATTTCTTGATTTAAGTCATTGGTGTGCTGGCTAATACCCAAATGGGATGGGCCGGAGATGTCACTGCCTTGGTCCTTTCACTATTGGTTGCTACTTCCCGTGGTGTGCCCAAGTTGTTTATTCTGTCTTTCCAGGACACTTAAGCAGTTGTGACAGAGCAAAAAACTAAATAAAAACAGAGTGACATTTAAGAACTACAAGAAAGGGGAAGATGGAAATCAAAATTGACTCCATTCTTGCAGTCTCGCCGACACAGTGGCCAAAGAGGCTCTGGGTTATACGATTATTCCTTCCGCAAGTTCGCGAACTGGACTGAGAGTGAATCTCCTCTCTTGCAAGCTGGCTGATCCTGTGGAAGCCAGTCAAAACCTGTCAGTGAAAGAAAAATAACTATGCTGCCTTCAAAACAGTTGGAATGATATCGTTTTTTCCAATTCTGTTGTCATTGGGTGGAATAATTATTTCTTCATAAATTGCATCCTTGTTGAAAAGTTGCTTTATTACAACTCATTTAAGTTCATTACATTGCTGAAGGAACGGTTCAGTATCTCCAAGATGACTCTAAGTCAGTGGTTCTCAACCTTTCTAATGCCGTGACCCCTAAATAAAGTTCCTCATGTTGTGGTGACCCCCAACTGTATTTTCGTTGCTACTTCATAAAGATAATTTTGCTACTCTTATGAATTGTAATACAAATGTCTGATATTCAGGGTGTATTTTCATTGTTACAAATTGACATAATTAAGCATAGCGATTAATCACAAAAATAATATGTTTGGGGGAGTATGGACAATAGATGATGGGATTTGCAGTACCTTCAACAGATGCAGCTCTGACTTCCACAGACCACCAAGACCCCCACGAATTACAGACCTGGACCAAACTTGGCACACAGAACCCCAATGACGAATAGAAAATACTGGAGGGGGTTGGGTCTTGCTGGGATGTTTAGTACCCCAGCCATCAAAGAGCATTCTGAAACTCAACAATTAAATTGGACCAAACTTGGCCTGCAGAACTCTCATGACCAACAGAAAAGACTGGAGAGGTTTGGGGGAAATAGACCTTGGCATTGGGTCTTGCTGGGATGTTTAGTTCCCCAGCCATCAAAGAGCATTCTGAAATCCAACAACAATTAAATTGGACCAAACTTGGCCTGCAGAACTCTCATGACCAACAGAAAAGACTGGAGAGGTTTGGGGAAAATTGACCTTGGCATTGGGTCTTGCTGGGATGTTTAGTTCCCCAGCCATCAAAGAGCATTCTGAAATCCAACAACAATTAAATTGGACCAAACTTGGCCTGCAGAACTCTCATGACCAACAGAAAAGACTGGAGAGGTTTGGGGAAAATAGACCTTGGCATTGGGTCTTGCTGGGATGTTTAGTACCCCAGCCATCAAAGAGCATTCTGAAACTCAACAATTAAATTGGACCAAACTTGGCCTGCAGAACTCTCATGACCAACAGAAAAGACTGGGAGGTTTGGGGAAAATAGACCTTGGCATTGGGTCTTGCTGGGATGTTTAGTTCCCCAGCCATCAAAGAGCATTCTGAAATCCAACAACAATTAAATTGGACCAAACTTGGCCTGCAGAACTCTCATGACCAACAGAAAAGACTGGAGAGGTTTGGGGAAAATTGACCTTGGCATTGGGTCTTGCTGGGATGTTTAGTTCCCCAGCCATCAAAGAGCATTCTGAAATCTACAACAATTAAATTGGACCAAACTTGGCCTGCAGAACTCTCATGACCAACAGAAAAGACTGGAGAGGTTTGGGGAAAATAGACCTTGGCATTGGGTCTTGCTGGGATGTTTAGTTCCCCAGCCATCAAAGAGCATTCTGAAATCCAACAACAATTAAATTGGACCAAACTTGGCCTGCAGAACTCTCATGACCAACAGAAAAGACTGAGAGGTTTGGGGAAAATAGACCTTGGCATTGGGTCTTGCTGGGATGTTTAGTTCCCCAGCCATCAAAGAGCATTCTGAAATCCAACAACAATTAAATTGGACCAAACTTGGCCTGCAGAACTCTCATGACCAACAGAAAAGACTGGAGAGGTTTGGGGAAAATAGACCTTGGCATTGGGTCTTGCTGGGATGTTTAGTTCCCCAGCCATCAAAGAGCATTCTGAAATCCAACAACAATTAAATTGGACCAAACTTGGCCTGCAGAACTCTCATGACCAACAGAAAAGACTGGAGAGGTTTGGGGAAAATAGACCTTGGCATTGGGTCTTGCTGGGATGTTTAGTTCCCCAGCCATCAAAGAGCATTCTGAAATCCAACAACAATTAAATTGGACCAAACTTGGCCTGCAGAACTCTCATGACCAACAGAAAAGACTGGAGAGGTTTGGGGAAATAGACCTTGGCATTGGGTCTTGCTGGGATGTTTAGTTCCCCAGCCATCAAAGAGCATTCTGAAATCCAACAACAATTAAATTGGACCAAACTTGGCCTGCAGAACTCTCATGACCAACAGAAAAGACTGGAGAGGTTTAGGGAAAATAGACCTTGGCATTTGGGTCTTGCTGGGATGTTTAGTTCTGGTCAATTTCAGGAATAAAAAATTAAAATTAAAACCAATAAAATTACATTAATTGAGGCATTAGTAGGTTAAATGTTTTTGAATGTTTACATAAAACTGTAATTTAAGATAAGACTAAACCATTATTCTAACCTTCAATGTAAATGTGCTTACGTGTCCTTCCAATAATAATAAATAGGATAAAATAATAAATGTAATAACAATAACAATAATTAGAGTTAAAATAATAAATGTAATAATAACAATAATTGAGTAAAATAATAAATGTAACAACAAAACCAATAATAATCCAATAATCACCATAGTTTATTTTAATTACAGTATACATTTTGGGGAAATGCTGTGTGTATATAAATTAAAAAATGGGAAAGACTGACTTGGGAAGGGGGTTGGAAAGAAGGACTGGAAACAGGGAAAAGGTTGGAATGGGAAAGGGTGTTTGAAATAGTGGGGAAATGAGGTGGAAAGGGGGTAAGCTGGTAAATTAGGACAATTGGGATGGGAAGAGGGCAACTGGGGAAGGGGGAAAGCTTTAGGTGGGAAAGGTTGGGATGGAAAGGGGACAAGACTGGAATGGGAAAGAGGCTGGAACCTAGGAAAGGCTGGGATGGAAAGTGGAGAGAGGGGGCGGGGAGTAGTAAAGGTTGGGATAGGAAGGGGAAGAACTGGGAAAAGGGGGAAGACGGGTGGGCAAAGGGTTCTGGAAAAGTTGGGGGAAACTAAGGGAAGAAGGGGAAGGACTGGGAAAGGAAATTGTGGGTGGGGGATTCTTCCTTTGGCTCTTTGAAAGGGGCTGTCTGGGAGAGCTACCTACTTTTGCAAGAAATCGAAGGAACTCCTGCTGGAGCAGAGGGGCAGCTACCCCAGGCAGCTGGTGCATCACAGGAGGGGAATGAAAGCACGGAGGATGCGCCCCCACCTCCTGCGACCCATCAGTTGCCTCCCTGCCTGCCTCGATGGGGTGCTGCTGCCCTTTCTCCTCTTCTCCCTCCTCTTACTTCTGGATGGCTAACTGGAGGAGGAAGAGGAGAAACAGCAGCAGCGCCCCTTCTCCTTTTCTTTCTCCTCTTCCTCCAGCTGGCCATCGAGGAGGAAGAGGAAGAAGAAGAGAAGGGACTGGGGTGGGCTGCTGCAGTTTCTCCTCTTCTTCCTTCTCTTCCTCCTCGATGGCCAGCTGGAGGAGGAAGAGAAGAAACAGCGGCAACGGCCCCTGGGCGGCCTCCCTCCCTCCGCGGTTTCTCCTCTTCTTCCCCCTTTTCTTCCTTCCTTTATGGCCAGCTGGAGGAGGAGGAGAAGGATTGTCAGGAAGAACGGCGGCATAGGAGCCTCGCCTGGGGGACCCTGTGCCGCCTCTGCCACTTGTCCCCCTCCTCCATGGGCAGCCGGCTTCGGAGCCGCACCTCCAGGCTCCGCTGCCGGCTTGACCCAATCATAAGCTGAGGGAGGGTTTTTCAGCCCAAAAGAAGGGCTGAAAAACTTGGCTTATTATCGATAATTGGACCAAACTTGGGCAGCAAAAGCCAGCCCATACAAGGGGGAGCCTTCCGCTCGACCCCGCCCCTTTCAAACCGGTCTCCAAAAATGCTGCACCTTCTCCCTTGTGTGCCTTTGCCTCTAAGCTCCTCCTCCTGACTCTATCCAGCCCTGTGAGAAGGGGAGGAGGAGCCGAGCTGGAGTGCCTGGCTGTTCGGCACTCCAGCCGGCGGCCATGTTGAAGAGGGGGCGGGGCTAACCGAGGTGCCTTCGCGACCCCCAGAAAATGGCCCCACGACCCCCCTGGGGGTCGCGACCCCCAGGTTGAGAACCACTGCTCTAAGTATTGTTGAATTGCTCCTTGAAACAATGAAGTAAAATGTATCTTAATGTGTTAAAATTTGAGGAAAATATTAAGAGGATGTTTTCAATTGGGAAAAAGCATTTGGTCCAGCATAAATATCTGGCAGCACAGTTGGAATTGACCCTGGATTGATGAATATGATTATTTGATTATATGACTTTGGATCTATGCACAATAGTCTAATGTTTACATATGTGGTTTAATGTTGTTTTAAATTGTTGTTTAATTGCTTGTAATGGTTGTTGTTGTTTGGGCATGGAAAAATAAGAGTCCCCTTCAGGGTGAGAAGGGTGGGATATAAATGTCGTAAATAAATAATAAATAACTCTATTTGAACCACATCCATAGTGGGTGGGGAAGACAGTCACATTTCAGAGCTGCTTCAATGTGCAGTTCAGGAAACTGGGAGAAGTTTTCTTCTCCTCACGTGCTTTCCTAATGTTATCTCCATTACAGTAGTATTTAACATGATCATGGAGTTAATGAAACTGTGTCTGGCTTCCTGCAGATATATTGTTTTGTATCCGATTGTATAGAAACACATTCATCTGTGAACTAAGAACATGGTCTGAAATTAACCATGACAAAGTCCTGTGGTGATTCAATAGCTAGCAAATACCATGGGGAAGAAGCTTTTGTGGCTTATGTGAATGTATCTAAATGATTTATATAAACATCACTTCCAAGAAAGTCCATCTTACACATGGGCCAAGAGACAATAAAAAAACCAGAGACAGACAATAGAAGGTACGTAACATTCCTGCATGCAGCAGGCATTAACCTAAAATCTTAATCCATAATCAGGATGACTTCTTAACGCCCAGCTATGTTCTAATGGTGCTTCCAGATGAAAGACTCCTAGCACCCCACCCAGTGTAGCTGTTCAACCTTTTTGCCCTAAATAGATTTTCTCTGGTAAGGAAAAAGGGAAGAAGTGTTGGGAAAGCATGGAAGTTGCGCATGCATACACACACACACACACACACACACACACACTATTCTTAGCTCAGTCCCAACACACTGCAGAAATGTATACAGTCTGGTGAACATTATTAAAGAAGTGTGTGAATAAATTGATGCTTTTAAAAACCAAATTAAAATATTTTTCACTCTGGACTTGGGAAACAATGGCCAGCATATGCATTTTGATTGACCATCTTGTGATAATGGAATTCTGCTTGAACACCCACACAACTATTGCTTCATGATAGGCAGGTGGTGACAGCTTCCCTACCAAGAGAAGATGGGAAATTGCATCTTTTGGACTAAGATTTAATGTAAACTACAAAATGCAGAAGAATGTACATTATTTTTTTTATGGGGGGAGGGAATGAGTGAAACTTTTAGTGGCTGTCAATCACAGACCCAACAGAAGAAAATATAATGGCTTCTTATTGTCTGAGCAGTAAAGATTTTATTCAGTAACATGTGGTTTGGATTGAGCTTTTTATTTTTACCTAGCTCTTCATTGTATGGTTTGTCATATAGATCTTATTCCTGCTTCAGCACATGGATAAACTCAAACTATTACAGGCAAGGACTGCATCTAGTTCACTTTTCCAAGAGTTGCCTTTCAAGCTTGAGTTTCCTTTCATAGCAGAGCTGTTCTTTTCTCACTAAGCAGTTGGTTGTTGCAGTTCTCTGATTGATTATCACTTTAATTACAATAGCAGTCTTTTCCTGTCTTGCCTTGGGGAGATGTACTTGTTCCTTTAGCTCACTAGCTTCCAGAGGCCTT
This sequence comes from Anolis apletophallus, assembly GCA_030556195.1. Classification (NCBI taxonomy): domain Eukaryota; kingdom Metazoa; phylum Chordata; class Lepidosauria; order Squamata; family Anolidae; genus Anolis; species Anolis apletophallus. The sequence continues at coordinate 54,500,657 of JARBWK010000008.1, read as the reverse complement.
GCTGATAACTCAATGTCCTCTTGTTTTTTTATTACTTAGAACAGTGATTTTCAACCAGTGTGCCACGGAACACTAGTGTGCTGTGAGAGATCATCAGGTGTGCCGTGGGAAATTACAGTGTAGGAGAGAGAGCCTAGCAGGAAACTTCAGGCAACAGAAATGAGGCTTTCCTGGCCGAAGCAGCAATGCCAGCCAGCGTGGCTGCAGTCAGGGAGAGCCCTCGGCGTCGAGAACTTTCCTCCCTCCGTCCTCTCTCTCTCCTTCCCTTCCTTCCTTCCCTCCCTCTGCATGCCAAGGGCTACCTGGCCATGCTGCGGCTCCTCCTGCTTCCTGGCTCCTGGACACTCTTCTGCCCTCCTCTTCTCCGGCAGCAAGGAGGAGGAGAGGGAGGAGGAGTCTGTGGGAGCTGCCCCTGTCCGACCCCGCTTCCGGGGTTGATAGCAACTGCTGTAGAACAATACTGCCATCATGCCCCACATTTTGCTTATCTTGTGAGGCAGCTGAGAGACAGTCTTAAAAAGAGAAGTTATCAGCTATGAGTCTGGTTTCTCAGTAATCGGATCAAAACTCTGAAGGAAGTGAGAGCAAACAATGTTTGGAACATTTAGTCTGGCACCTCAGTAGTCTATCTTTTATAGTAAGTTTTTAAGATATTAAAAATTTAAGTAGTATTGTTGGAAGTTAACGCAGATGAGCAAAACCCATCCATTGATAATTGGAGATTACAATAACAATGTTGAGAATAAATGTTATGTTCTGATAATACTGTATATGTTCATGCATAAGTATGAGTTGTATAAGGACCTTATCACATTGAAGTCCATAAGCCAGGAGACAGTGGGGGGTACTGCTGTAACAATTGTTATTCTGCAAACCATCTTCAGTGTCTTACTGTGGGTGTACCATAGGCTGAAAACTACAGCTTTAGAGTACAGGGTATTTCAATATGATAGAGCCAGTTTCAAAACAGTATATTTCACAATGTCAACATGTTACAATTACACAAAAAGTTACAAATGGTTGAATGAGTTATCAAGTTACTGTATTTTAATAATCAGTTTGAGCCAGAAACAAACCAACAAATAATTCCTTAAATGGAGAATATCTCGTGAGGCTTTATGCTGTGGGGTTGCTATCTTATGAATGAGAGGTTTATAAGATGAGGTTTATAAGCTGGGAGAGGCATCTAGTGGTAATTATTTGAAACTATGCCTTTTCCACTTTTCAAGTGGTAAGAGTTTCATTTATGGGTTGGTGTACAACTAAAACCTGTGCGCTAACTGTGACCTTACCTCGTGAAGTCTGACTTGACCATGGTGGTCCATGCCTTTGTTACCTCTAGACTGGATTACTGCAATGAACTCTACGTGGGGCTACCCTTGAAGACGGGCCGGAAACTTCAACTTGCTCAACATTTGGCAGCCAGACTAATAACTGTGACGAGCTACAGGGAGCGGTCTACCCCCTATTTAAGGAGCTTCACTGGCTGCCATTTATTTTCTGGTCCCAATTCAAGATGCAGGTGATTATCTACAAAGCCCTAAACAGTTTGTAGATGATCAATCTTCAGGGGAGGCCCTCCTTTCGCCACTGCCAGTCTCACAGGCTCTTCTTGCAGCAGCCAGGGACATGGCGGAGGGCGCCTCGCTGCTCCTGCCCTGCCGTGCATGCTCGGCAGCGGCCCCGCCCTCGCGAGCAGCCCCGCCCCCCGCGAGCAGCCCCACCCCGCTCCCAAGGGCGGCCATTTAGGGTGTGGCCTAGGGTGCCACAAAGTCTTAATCCGGGCCTGCTTAACCTTATACCATTGCTCCCCTTAATGCTCCTGTCTCTGGAGTATACTCCCCCCTTATATGAAGGCCACCTACAACCCATGCTCTACACGAGCTTCCCTTTGCAAAGAATCTACTCCTGTTATCTCACTCTGAGTTTTTTAACATTTTATCCTGTACATGTGGCCCCGCTGCGTTTTTTGTGATTTTAGATATTACATTTGTATATTGCTTTCTTATTTATATGTTTGTATTTTACTATATTGTTGATGATGTTTTGATTTTTGTTTTATTGCAATTCGTTGTTTGTGCTTGGCCTCATGTAAGCCGCCTCGAGTCCTCGTTGGGGAGATGGTGGCGGGGTATAAATAAAGTTTATTATTATTAATTATTATGATTATAGCGATTTCAAGTCAGGTCCATCTTTTTGAAACACCTTGTATTTATAAACTTACTATACTACTGAGGTATTACACATTACTGAGGCTTCCAGTACTTGGTTCTGCATCCAAAGAACTGAAAGCTAAAATAAAAAGCTATTAGTCTTAAAGGTGCTACCACATTTCTTTTTCTTTCTTCCCCCTTTCTTCCTTCTTTGTATTATACCGTGTTTCCCCGAAAGTAAGACACCCCCGATTGTAAGACGTATCAGGGGTGTCGGGGGGGTCGGCTTATATAAGCCGTACCCCGTAGGTAAGCCGTACCTCGTCCAGCTGCCGCGCCGCATATTGGAGGTGTGCCGCGGCACACCTGTGGCACACCTCCGCGGCACACCTTTCGCCAGGCCTCCAAGCAAGGGAGGGGAAAGGAGCCAGGGGCGGGACAGCGGCGGCGCGTCACTGTGAAGCGCGATCCTCACCACGCCCCTGGCTCCTTTCCCCTCCCTTGCTTGGAGGCCTGGCGAAAGGTGTGCAGCGGAGGTGTGCCGCAGGTGTGCCGCGGCACACCTCGATTGCGGGCGGGGCGGCGGCAGCGGCGTGGCGTGGCGACGGGGTACGTCTTGGGTTATATAAGACGTACCCCGAAAGTAAGCCGTAGGGGGACTTTTTTGGGGGAAAAGAAAGTAAGACGCTGTCTTACTTTCGGGGAAACACGGTATATCATATGAGAGATTTGCCATTTGTTGATTTGATCTTATACTATAATAAGAGGCCACTTGCTGACTTACAGTGTACATATATACACTTTTTTCTGATGCCACATCCTTTTGAAATATCTTTGATAAGATGCTGTAGGGCCCCAAATTTCGTCTTAATAGTACTTTCTAATTGTAAGTACTTTCTCATTATGAAATCAGTGACATCTGGTCTTGGGGTTTATGGAATGAGAAAATGCAGAGTACCAGAATGGAATATAAAAGCTGGCAGTTATTTGCTTTGTTAACATGATGATCAAGTCTGGGTGAAAGTCAAATCATCTTGGGTGAAGAGTAGATGAAAAAAAATTAATGCTTAAAACATGAGTGGGAACTTCGTGTACCTCCAGATTTTGGACTGTAACTCCCAGCATTCCTTACAAATGACTGTATTGTCTGCTGGGAATTTCAATTACCGTAAGCAACATCTGGAGGGTTGCACGCGAGGGGTCCTATCTTTGGCTTAAAGTGTTAATTGGCACATACACCCCCCCCCCCCAATATGCTACTTTGTTGTTTTTCTAGATGGGAAAAACATAAAACATGATTAGTTGCACTATGTTGATGTATGTGTGTGAGAGTTCCTTGTAAGAAATAATAAATTACAGTTGCATTCAACACGTGACAGCGGATTTTCAATTAGATATGCAATAAAAATTACCATATATAAAATAAATTAGTATAAAAATATAATCCATCTCTTTTAAGACAACTTAGTTTTTTTCACACAGTGATAAACCGATCTTTCTACTGAATACTATCTCTCTCTCTCCCTCCAATGCCCCTATTAAAGCAACTCCATTGGTCTCTATTCAAAGTTCATTACCTATGAAACCCTAAACAGTTCAGGCCCTGCCTATTTTCGTGACGGCATCCCCCTCTATGAACCTGTGCAAGCATTAAGATCTGCTGGGGAGATCGTCCTCTCTGTCCTGCCTCTATCACAAGTGTGATTGGTGGAAACGAGGGAGAGGGCCTTCTTGATGGTGGCCCCCGAGCTTTGAAATGCCATCTCTAGGGAAATGAAGCAGGTTCCCACACTGTCCTCCTTCCGTAGGGTTCTGAAGACTTGGATGTTTAATCAAGCCTTTAAGAATGTCTAGCCCCAATGGTCTGCAATTAATGACACAGCACTGCACTTTCATCCCATGCCCTTGTTCCTTAGCTAAACTTTGCACTATTCCATTCCCTTGTCTTGTTTACAGTCTGGCCATGTCTTTCGATAGCTGTCACCATAGGTTATTGGGCATTGTTCTGCGTTTTAAACTGTTGTTTTTATATACTACTAGCTTGGGGACCCGGCCCTGCCCGGGTCATTTGAGAAGTGCAGCAGGATGTAGAGTGGGTCATGGGGGCTCTGTGTGCCAAGTTTAGTCTTGATCCATCATTATTGGGAGTTGCAGTGGTATCATGAAATTACTGAAGGTAGTGCAAGTCCCATCATCTCTGTGTGTCCCGTCCCCCAAAGTGTAGTAGGATGTAGATTGGGTCATGGGGGCTCTGTGTGCTAAGTTTGGTCTGTATTGGTGAATGGATGAGGATGCATTGTTTTTCGGAAGTGAGTGAAGGTACTTCAAGTCCCATCATCCGTGGTCCGTCTCACAGTAAACTGCACCAGGCTGTAGAGTGGGTCATGAGGGCTCTGTGTGCCAGATTTGGTGTTGATCAGTCATTGGATTAGGTTTGTAGCAGGATTGGGAAGTGAGGGAAGGTACTGCAAGTCCCATCATCCATGTTCTGTCCCCCTCCAAACTTCAGTAGGCTGTAGAGTGGGTCACTGGGGCTCTGTGTGCCAAGTGTGGACTTTTCTCGGTGTTTGTTGGGGGCCACAGTGGTCTGTGGGAACAGAGGGGTGTAAAAGTACTACAAATCCCATCATCCATTGTCAGTCCTCCCCAAACCTCACCAGGACGTGAAGGCAGTCATGGGGGTTATGTATGGCAAGTTTGGTCTCGATCAGTGATTGGATGAGGGTTGCAGCGGACTTGGGAAGTGAGTAGAGGCACTTCAAGTCCCATCATCCATGGCCCACCCTCCTCCAAACTGCACCAGGACGTAGAGTGGGTCATGGGGGCTGTGTGTGCTGAGTGTGGTCTGTATTGGTCCTTTTGGTGGCCTCAGTGGTCTGTGGGAACCAAAGTTTTGGAAAAGTACTACAACTCCCATAATACGTGGGTCATGTCATAGGGGGTTATGTGTACCAAGTTTGGTGCAGGTCCATCACCCGCGCTGGTCGCTGTGGCCTGTGAAAGTGGCTGCCACATATCCGCCCTGGCCTGTGAAAGTGGCTGCCACATATCCGCCCTGGCCTGTGAAAGTATACCGGTGTAAAACAGAAAGGAGTTAAAAAAATGGAAAAGGCCTGCATGGAATTAGCAGTAAGGTCCAATGAGGCTGGGTGAGGGGGCTTTGGGCCAGAATCTATATATATAAAAATCGAGTGGTCGTGCAAAGGACGTTATGCACGGCCAAACTACGCTCCCCAGAAACACCAATCCAACGAGACACATTCCCACAGACCACGAGGTATTACCATCACACAAAAAAAACCACCTTCCTACCTTCCAACCCCCCCCAAAGCAGCCCCCAAAACCGCCCATAGGCTCCCGTTCTGCGCTGGCCACGAGCGCAGAACAGAGGGAGAGCCATCGCGCAGGCGCACTCCAACCCCCACCACCACAACGCAGGACAGAGGGAGAGCAAACACACTACGCACTCTGACTCCCCCAACCCATCCCGTCCCCTCTCTCCCCACACACCAGCAACTTCACCGCCACACCGGCGGCGCCAACCCGCCTCTCCGCCGCCTTACAGAGGGAGACCCGCAGCTGCTCTCCGCCGCATCGGTCGCTTCTGGGGCTCTCGGGAAGCCACACTGAAAATACCCCAAAACCTACAAAAATGGCGGCCGAACCGCTTCCGGTCGGGCCGAAAAGGCTCCGACGGAAGTCAATCCGTCAGGAAAAGGGTCCGGCCAGAAACTGACAATGCAAACCGGAGGTCCTGCACCCTCCTGCCCCAAAGTGCCGCCAGGAAAGATGGCGGCCGCCACGGAGCAGCGGCTACCACACGGAGACCTCCTGGTTACTCCGAGAAGCTTCCGCACCTCTGAGCCTGCCCAAGCGGAGGACGGAGGGTCAAGAAGGACGAGGCGTGGGGACGCTGCCCTCGCCCCTACTGCCCTCCGGATGGCAGAGGGTGAAGAGGGAAGGACCGGGGTCGCTGCTGCCGCCTTCTTTTCCCTCATCAGCCCCCTTCTTTTCCTCCATCAGCCTCAGGACCTTTCCTTCTCCCCTCAGCCTATGGCCCCAAACCCCCCCACGTCAGCCCCAGGCTCCTTCTCTTCTCACCCTCACCCTCAGCCCCCTACTTTTCCTCTCTCAGCCTCAGACCCCTTCTTCCCCCTTTCCCCCTCATGTGTATGTCCACCTGCACACACATAGACAGTCACATACTCACGTATACATATATAATCATACATACACCTAGATACATATACACTCACATATATACATACATACACACATATACACATGCACACACCCACCAAGACCATAAGTAGCATCATTTCAAACCCTTACATACTCAGACTTCCCCGCATCTCCTAAATAGGGCACAGCAACGCGTGCCGGGTACAGCTAGTTATTTATATAAGCATTAAAAGGCATTAGAGAAAGGTATTTATTGTTTTCTCTTGTGTCTTTTGAGTGAAGTAGGCCTTACCTTGTAGAGTGACAGTGCCTGTTCTAAAGATCCTGTTAGAAGCTGCCTTTCTCTGACACTGTGTTGAAGAGGGAAGGTGGATGCCTCTTTTGGGCCTATCTGGAAGAAGGGATTTGTAGGGGCTACAATGTTTTCTGGGAAGTGAATTGGGATGCAAATCCCATCATTCGTCGGCCATCCTGCCCTAAACTCTATGTTGGGGCCTGTAATGTTATGGCCTGCTATTGGTAACTTTAAAGGGTGCATGGCAGGCAGCCGTTTTCTAAAAGCTGAGGGGAGGAGAATACAGGAATCCATTTTGTTTTCACAGAGCCAAGTGGGGAGGAATGTTGATGGTGCATTTTTCCCCTCAGTGGGAAGAAATCCTGTTGATTGAATGTAGAGGCCTGGATTCTGGGTTGCTGGCTTTTTCCCCCTCAGTGGGAAGAAATCCTGTTGTTTGAATGTAGAGGCCTGGATTCTGGGTTGCTGGCTTTTTTCCCCTCAGTGGAAAGAAATCCTGTTGTTTGAATGTAGAGGCCTGGATTCTGGGTTGCTGGCTTTTTCCCCTCAGTGGGAAGAAATCCTGTTGTTTGAATGTAGAGGCCTGGATTCTGGGTTGCTGGCTTTTTTCCCCTCAGTGGGAAGAAATCCTGTTGATTGAATGTAGAGGCCTGGATTCTGGGTTGCTGGCTTTTTTTCCCCTCAGTGGGAAGAAATCCTGTTGTTTGAATGTAGAGGCCTGGATTCTGGGTTGCTGGCTTTTTCCTCTCAGTGGGAAGAAATCCTGTTGTTTGAATGTAGAGGCCTGGATTCTGAGTTGCTGGCTTTTTCCCCTCAGTGGGAAGAAATCCTGTTGTTTGAATGTAGAGGCCTGGATTCTGGGTTGCTGGCTTTTCCCCTCAGTGGGAAGAAATCCTGTTGTTTTCATGTAGAGGCCTGGATTCTGGGTTGCTGGCTTTTTCCCCCTCAGTGGAAAGAAATCCTGTTGTTTGAATGTAGAGGCCTGGATTCTGGGTTGCTGGCTTTCCCCCTCAGTGGGAAGAAATCCTGTTGTTTGAATGTAGAGGCCTGGATTCTGGTTTGCTGGCTTTTTTCCCCTCAGTGGGAAGAAATCCTGTTGTTTGAATGTAGAGGCCTGGATTCTGGGTTGCTGGCTTTTTTCCCCTCAGTGGGAAGAAATCCTGTTGTTTGAATGTAGAGGCCTGGATTCTGGGTTGCTGCTTTTTTTTTCCCCTCAGTGGGAAGAAATTCTGGGTGCTGTTTGAATGTAGAGGCCTGTTTGTTTCTGGGTTGCTGGCTTTTTCCCCTCAGTGGGAAGAAATCCTGTTGTTTGAATGTAGAGGCTTGGATTCTGGGTTGCTGGCTTTTCCCCCCTCAGGGGGAAGAAATCCTGTTGTTTGAATGTAGAGGCCTGGATTCTGGGTTGCTGGCTTTTTTCCCCTCAGTGGGAAGAAATCCTGTTGTTTGAATGTAGAGGCCTGGATTCTGGGTTGCTGGTTTTTTTTTCCCTCGGGTGGGAAGAAATCCTGTTGTTTGAAATGTAGAGGCCTGATTCAGTTGCTGGCTTTTTTCCCTCAGTGGGAAGAAATCCTGTTGTTTGAATGTAGAGGCCTGGATTCTGGGTTGCTGGCTTTTTTCCCTCAGTGGGAAGAAATCCTGTTGTTTGAATGTAGAGGCCTGGATTCTGGGTTGCTGGCTTTTTCCCCCCCTCAGTGGAAAGAAAGTCCTGTTGTTTGAATGTAGAGGCCTGGATTCTGGGTTGCTGGCTAATCAGTGGCTATCAATGCCCTCTGTCTGGTGCCTTAGAATTTTGGAGTGGTGAGGCTGTCCAATCAAAGGACTTTATGCAAATAGCTGCCACATATCCGCCCTTCCGCCTCTGCATACACACATACACACATACAAACATTCCGTTTATAAAGGTATACAGATATGTTTTACTTTATTGTAATATATTGTGTGCTTATTTTATGCTCTGTTTTAGGCACTTTCTGCCATATGTAAGCTGCCCAGAGTCTTTTTGGGGAGATGGAGGCAGGGTACAAGAATAAAGTTGTTGTTGTTGTAGTTTATTATATTTCCTGGGGTTAAGGGCACAGGACCTGTGTAAATGTGAAAAACCAGAAATAAAGAAATAGCTTTTTTCCAGAGAAAAACACTCACCTGGAATTTCTAGGTATTCCAGCATTCTCTATGATCAACTTTTATTGGAAGCGGACTATAGATTCACAATGGAAAACAGAGATTCCTACAAAGGTATTATTTCAAGAAATCTCTAGGTCCTCCAACATGACTAAAGGAAGCTGATCATAGAATCACACTGGAGAACTTAAAGATTCCTAGAAATAACAGTTTTAATTCCTATACCAAGAATGTGTATTTTCAAATCAAGTACACTTACCCAACCTTTGGTCATCCAACTTTTGTATTATCCAACACAGTCTGCCTCGCACCTGGATCCACAGCTTTTTCAATACATTGTGATGTTTCGGTGCTAAATTAGTAAATACAGTAATTACTACATAACGTTACCATGTATTGAACTGCTTTTTCTGTCAGTTTGTTGTAAAACATGATGTTTTAGTGCTTAATTCATAAAATAATAACATAATTTGATGTTTATAGGCTTTTCCTTAATGCCTCCTTCTTATCCCAAAATTTTGCTTATTCAACGTTCTGCCAGCCCATTTATGATAGATAAGCGAGACTCTACAGTAAATCATTTTCTCTGTACAGATGAGATCTGTATTTAATTTTGTTAATTTACAAATGTGGTAACTTTTATTTTATGTAAAACTGCTAGGAGGAGTAAAATACGGTATTAGATTGAAATGTTTTTCTTATTAAAATGGCAATACAGTGTTCCCCTCGCTTATTGCTGGGATTAGGTTCCACGACCTCCCGCAATAAGTGAAAAAAACCGCGATGTAAGGATACTCTATTTATTTTAATATTTATACATTATTTTAGTAGTTATACACAATTTTAAGTCTTTATAAACTTAAAATAAAGTGAAGCAGCGGCGCGGCAAACCCCCACAAAACAGCGAAAATACTCACATATATATTTTAAATTAATATTTTTGAAATTCGTGAAACAAGCGTGTCCACAATAAGCAAAATAAATAGTGACGGAAGACACTGTATTATAATTTCTGGATGATAAGGAAACCTATGTGGGCATTGCTTCTAAACATTGCCTGGTACCATAGTGTTCCTTATCTATCATTCACCAGCTTATTTTTGATGCACACCAAAATTTGTAATAACAAAACTGTCAGAAAGTGCAAGGAGTGCAGCACGATAACAAAAAGTCAGACAATAAGCCAAGCATTTTATTCAGGGAACATGGTGAAAAACAACCTGCGCAGATTTCTGTTTTCCCCAGAATTTGCTTCGGTGGTCTACTTGCCCAAGTTTTAAAGGGGCGGGGAAAATGAAGTCATGAAGGAATCAGCAGCATCCCCAAAAGTAAATCTTTCTGAAGTGCTGGGCGGGACCTGTATTACATTAAGTACATAGATCTCCTGAAATCAATGGGATAGAAATGAACGGGGTAGCCTCCCGGGGTTTTTTGGGACTATAATTCATCCTAACACCCCACCCGTTAGAATTGTAGCTGAGTCCAAAACACCTGAGGGCCGAAGCTGCCACCTGTTCTGGAGCTTAACCCTACTCAATTTGGCCACAGGCCTTTCTAGTCCACCCCCTAACTTTACATGGAGTTCGTGGTATCTGTACACAGATGACAAAACTTTATTATTCTTTTCCCACCAAAGTCCAAGGAAGGTCTCAGTACCCTTTGAATCCAGGTTTTCCAGCTGTAAAGGGGCTAGAGGGCTAGGAACTGAAGCTTAATCCAGACAAGACAGAGGCTTTCCAGTTAGTCGGACTCGTGAGGCTGATCGAGAGCAGTGGTTCTCAACCGGGGTCAACTCCCAGAAATCCTAACAGCTGAAATTGGCTGGGATTTCTGGGAGTTGTAGGACGAAATACCTGGGGAACCCACAGGTGAGAACCACCAGGTATAGAGTGGCAACCTGTGCTCGACGGAGTTGAACTCCCTGAAAACATAGATCCAGTCTTTGGGGGTCCTCCTGACTGCGCTGATGCTTGAAGCTCAGTTTTGGCAGGGTTTAAGGGCTGAAAAACTCAGCTTATACCAAGTAGATACAGGTAATTATTGCATGTTTGGGTAGTATTGTTACTAATAGTTTTATTTTATCTAGTTTTTCTGTTTTATCATGTTTTATTGTGTTTTTTTTCTGAAATTTCCTTTTTTAAGGCCCCCCGAAAGCAAACTGGGGGTGGCGACTGATAAAATAATAAATAAATAAATAAAACCGAATACATTCGGAAATAAAGAGGAAATATCACGAAAACTTTTCTGCAGTTCACCCCTTTTTCCCAAAATCAATGTTATTCTCTTTTTAAAATTTTAAATATTTAAAAGTAAGAAACGTATTTTATGGAAATGATGTATATGCCTTGCATATTTATTTTTTGATTTGCTTTTTGGGATTATTTATTGTACCCTTTCAAAGCTATAAGAGGGTGTCACTTAACATAATTTATCAAGAAAAAACATAAAATATTTAGGTTTTTCTTTTGTTTAAACTTGCTCTCAATCAATGTCACTTTTAGGTTTTCTTTTCACAAGAGTTTTGGGTTCCTTCCTCCCCTCCTCCTTTCTTATCTTTTTTAAAGATAAGTCACATAGATTTATTTAACATTAGTGTCTTTTATAGTTTGCTTGACACAGTACTGAGATGTTTTTCACACTCAAATTTTGGGATGTCCATCAATTTGATAGTGGTTTTTTCTGGAATTGTTAATGACTTTATTTTGCAGTATTCCCTGGGTTTAGTAGTTCAAAGGAGTTGGATATGAGAAATGAACAGAGAAACTGTTCCCTTTGACGTGATAAGAAGCATATAAACATTTGAGAGAAAAACCACTGTAAAATGCTATCCTGGCATTATTATTCTATCCTGATTTTGTTTGCATCCTGTCATGGTTCAACCTTTTGCTGACAAGACAAAGTTTCAGGAATAAATAACCTGATGCAAATTTAGACATCGTTTATATCTTGCAGGTTGGCATCAACAAGCTTGTGTATAGGGCCGCCAAAACCTCCACCCTATGGGCAGAAAATTGTGCATGCACAAGCAACATTTCACGAGATTTGTCCACATTTTACTGCAAAGCTACTGAATAGAAGCAATGGAAACACAAAAGTTCCTCAAAGGAACCTAACTAGTTTTGTTCAATACTTGAATTTGGGAGCTGTTTGGGGAAGAGGCCTCATTCATTTTATTTTGTACCTAATGTATTTGACTTTGGGGGGACTGATTATTTTGTAGCACCCCGAAGGAGGAAACCCACCTGTCAGAGTGCCCCTTGGGAGCCTCAGGAATTTTTTGGAAACAGGAATAGTCAAGAATAGTCCCCATTAATTTTGAATACTCTTTCTTGATGTTCTGGAAATGATACGGATGTTCTGGAAAGGTTATAGATTTTTGGTTTGAAAGTATTGAAGTTTTAAAGTTTTAAATATTTGACCTGATTTTTTGTGAGGACTGTGTCCTCTTTCATGAGCTGGTCATTAATAATAAAGTGAACTTGAACTTGAACAAACACCGTGAAGACAGACTTAATTTTGTTTCACATCTGTGGCACCATAGATAGCAATTATAGGCTGATCAGGAAGTTCCTTTGTAGGCTACAATCAATTTGGAATTTCCTAACCAGGGGGGCCCAAATGAGCGTAATAGCGGGGGAATGCTGTGATCCACAATCAGGGTGCAATTTATTTCTGGTTAGATGGCACCCCGTCGCAGTGGGTTAAACCACTAAACTGCTGAATCTGCTAACCGAAGGTTGGTGGGTCGAATCTGGGGAGGGAGTGAGCTTCCACTGTTAGCCCCAGCTTCTGCCAACCTAGCAGTTCAAAACAGGCAAATGTGAGATCTAGGTCCCCCCTGGCAGGAAGGTAATGGCACCCATGCAGAATCCCGGGCCAAGACCAAGGAGGCATCTATGAACAATGCTGGCCTTCTGCTAAGAAATGGAGATGAGCACCACCCCCAAAAGTCGGACACGGCAGACTTAATGTCAAGGGGAAACCTTTATGGTTGGGGAACATTGGGCTTTATGCACATTTTTGGGAGCAACCCCTCACTGAACAAACGAGAATCCTGCTTTGGGGGATGTAGTGAAGCTTACTTTGTTGTCAAATGTTTTTTACAGATTTTTCAGCATTTTTTTTTTAATGGTCTTTCCCATTTTTAATCATATTAGAATATTTGCTAATTTTTCAAAAAAGGATGAACAACTGGGAGAACATTGCATCTTTGTATCAGAGAATTGCATGAAAGTATTTCAGCATACTGCTGTTTTTTTCATTTTGCGGCATATTTGTACACTTTTCTTTCCAAGTCTTTCCCAGCATCATCCTGTATTAAATCAAATTTGATGTTCTTATTAAGATCATTTCACCGATGCTTTTAAGTATCCTGGTGAGTGCCAAGAGGTCACCTATTCCCTCTTTATTAAACTTTCATCACAAAAATGTTCTTCCATCTGTCCCGAAAATGAGCACTGGTTTTTTTCCATTCCCCGCTTGTGAGCTGAATTTGAAAACAGATTGCAAAATCTGGGGATAAATGGCCAGGGGCAAAAAAATAATTGGGGGTGATAAGGAAGAATTTTGTAAGCATATAATTGGGGGAAATTATTTTCCCAAAGGAGTATGGAATTTCCAAACCTTTGGATTTTCATTCATTTTTGGAAATTTTTCTTATTTTTTTTTTTTTTGGAAAAAAGTCCACATTTAAAAATTGTCTCATTTGTATGTCAGTCCCCCTATCATTTTTAAATTTTTTGAAGAAATTATACCATTATTAATTTTAATTTTTCCTTTATTTGATTTTTCTGACTTTTTTTTTCCCCCATCAGGCATTGAAATTGTGGTTGTTGTTTTTTTCTCCCTTGGGGCAGACTGGGGGGTGCTGGGGGGAATTAAAACAAACCAAAAAATAAGAACCCCCCACCCCAGTCCTCCTTAATTGCTTTTAATCCAAGTTTTTATTTCTACATTAATGGAAAGAAAAATCCCCCGAAAGCCTGACTTTTTGAGTGGTTTTTCTTTAACGCCCGTCTCCAAAATAAAAAAATTAATTTCAGGAAGTCCAAGCATCACCCAAAAAATCACTTATCTCTAGCTAACTATAACTTTAGTATGAGGCTAAAATCCACCCGATCCCCTGTAAAAAAACAAGTATTAAAAAAAAATTTGGAAAGTATAATTTCGATGTAATGGACCGGGGCTGAACAAAAAGTAAAGCTTTGAACTGTGGTGGTGGGGAAAATTTTTAGAGTGCCTTGGGGAAGTCCCAATCAGTTTTTTAATTCCCCCCCGGGGTTAAGAAAATATTTTTTGGCCTTACTCCGGCTCAGAAAGATAGAAAAGAAAAGCCCGAAAAATCCCCCGCTCCCCCCGGGGCCCCCCCCGCGTCCTCCTTAAGGCTTTTAAATTTTTGGGCCCTCCATTTTCCAAAGGCCAGGAATATCGGAAATAAAAAGGGGGTGACCCGGGGGGTTGGGCCCCAGTTATTCTTCGGATGGGGGGTCCTTATGGAAAACGAACCAACCGGGCTGACAAGCCCCCCGCAAGATGGTGCCCAAGGAAAGAAAAAAAAGGGGGATCAGGGGGCCCCGGGTTGCCGGGGGCGGGCCTTTGGGCTCGGGCGCCGGGGGGGGGCCAACACCCACTCAGGGTAAGCCTTGGACCTTTTAATTTTGAAACTAAGCGGCCCGGGCCCCGGAGTCCAAAATGCAACCCCAAAGTGGGGGGGGGCCCCCACCTTGGCCCTCCCTTTTCCCCGCGGACCATTCCGGTCGGGTTTTTTAATGCTCATGGAACACGGGGTGGATTTTTGCCGGTGTGCGGCAGGCCCAGCTTGACCCCAGGGGTTAATTATCTCCACCACACTGGGGCCCTACAAATTTGTTCGCAAACGGGACGCTAGTCGTTTCCAGGTTCTTGGGGAGGGGGAAACGCGGCCCCCCCGTATGTTCGGGGCCCCCTTTTTGTCCCCAAGTTTGGGGAAAGCCCCGGGGCCTCCCAGCGCCGCGATACGCCGGGCCCCGCAATTTTTAAAACCCCCGGGGGTGCTGGGGACCGCGGGAAAGGGAAAGGCCCCCCACAAGCTGCTCGGCGTGTTGTAACATTTCCCCGCCCAGCAGCCCCCCCCGTTTCTTGCTGGTAGGTCGAGTAACGCGGGGGCCCCTGCGGGTGCGCTAACCCGCCCGGGCGCCCCCGTCTCTGGGGAACCCCCGTGCTCGGGCCCCCGACCCACCCTCCGGAACGCCCCAAAACCGGCGAATGCGGTCCTTTGTCACTCACCCGCCGGGGGCCGGGACCCGGAAAGGAGGGCGGGGGGCGACCAACCCGGGGCCGGGGAAACCTGGGGGACAAGTGAGCCTGTTTTGAGCGGTCCCCCCGTCCATATGGTGGTATATCCGCCGTGGGCGGAGGTCGAAAAAAGGTCCACCTTTCCCCCCGGTTGGCCGGGCCTCGGTTGCAGCGCCCCGCGGGCCCTTTTGGGGTTGTTCCGGCCAAACCCGCATGTATCATAGTGTCCTTTTCAGGGCCCGCCCCAGAACTGCCCCCAATATTTAGAGTTTTAGGGGGCCGGGGCCGGACAATGTGGAATGGGCGAGCGGGGGGCCCTTTTGGCTCTGGGGAAAAAACTTGTTTTAGACCATTTTTTGCCTCAGTTAAGTCCCCGGTCCCTTCCCAGCCTGTTCCATGTGCTGCCAAGTCTGCTAACAGTTCGGGGGCCCCCGGGGCCCGGGGGGTTTGGGGGCCTTACTCCCCCCGGTGGGGCCACCGGGCCCCACTGATGGTTGGAAAACGGCCCCCCCTTTTGGCGCCAGTATCAGCCTCAGGCATTCGGGAAAGCGTGTCGGCCAACCGTTTTTGGCCCGGGGCAGGACTTGAGGGGGAAATTTAAAACGGCTGAAGAACTGCCCCCATCTGCTGTTGGCTGAGTCTCTGGGGGTTTGGGTGCCTGCAAGTTTTTGTGGGCGGGCCCCGGTGCCTGTGGGTCAGCGCTGCCCCCGGGAAAAGGGCCCCTTCTCCCCCACCACCGCCCCGCGGTGTGAATTTCTTGGACGGAGGCAGGCCCGGGGCCCCTGCGCCCCGCTGCGGAGAATCCCATAGGGGCCCCCGAGGGCCCTCCCCCAGGAATGGCTTGTCGGGCTGGGGGTGTCTCAGCGCGGCTGCTGGGAAGCTCGGGCCCCGGGGGGGCCCCGGGCTTTGATTTTCAAAAACCCTCTTTTATTTTTCTTTTAAAAAAAGTCCTTAATCCTTTCTTTCGGGTTCAGAAAAACCGGTTTGGGCTTAACCGCCTTTTTTAATTTAAATTTTGAAAGGGGGCCCCGGGGGGGGGCAGCTGGTCCTCTCCCCCCACTGAAGACCTCCCCAATCCTCATATTCTGGGGCTTCCCCGGGTTTTCTCTCCCCCCCCCCACCCCCCCTCCTCGGACTGGGGTGTCCGCCCCCAAAAGGGCATCTAGCCCCCCCGGGGCCCCTCCTGAACTGCATGCCCTCCCCCCTTTTTATCCGGGGGTTTTTTGGTTCGGGCCCCCGGGGGGGCCCCCCCGAATGAGGGGGTTGGTGCGCCATTCCCCAAATAATTTTTTTGATTTCCCCGGGGGGCCCCCCTTTGGGGCTCTGTTTCCCCCGTCTTGTGGGTGGCTGGCTTTCCATTTCCCGGGGGGAAAACCCTGGGGGAAAAAAATCTCTCGATCGGGTTTTTGGGGGGTTTACCCCCCAGCTGCCTCGAAACCCCGGGGGGCATCAAGCCCCCGGTACACCCCCTATCTATCATGGCTTAGTCTCTATGGGTTGGGGGGCCCCCGGGGGCCCCCCCTGAATGTCCAGCATGTGCCCACCCGGGGGGGTCTGACTCACCCCCCGGGGAAGGGGTTTCTGGATCTGCTGTCGGGGGTCTACAGCAGATGTTTTCGTTTCCCCCCATCCCCCGGCCCCCCTCCCCTCCCCTCTGGCCCCCCAGCCTCCCGTGGGGCCCGGGTGCCCGCCCGCCCCCGCTGCCGCTGCTGCCTTGCCTCGGGGGGTTCGGGCCCGGGTTTTTTTCCGTTTGACCTCCGGCCCCCTCCCCCGGGGGGGGGGATTTTCCCCTTCCTTCGGTGACCTTCGCCGCCCAGAAGCAGGCTCCTTTTCCCCCCACCCCCTGGCCCCCCCCGGGGGGAGGGCCCCCCTTCCCCCCTGGGCCTCTCCTCCCCCTCCCCCCCTTCCCGGGGGCCGGGGGATCTGCTCCATATCACCTCCACCTCCCCTGGGTATCCAATCCCCCGGGGGCTGGGGGGTTTCCCCCGGGGTTTTGCCCATTCTAGAATGCCCCTTTTTAGGCCTGCCAAGCCTCGGGAAGTGGACCCCGGACCACCCCCGGATCTTCCGCAGGCCCCAAGCCGGATATTCCGATTTTTTCCGGGGCCGGTAAATTTTCCCCCAAACCCCCGGCTCTCCCCCAAACCAAGGGCCCCCCCAAAAGGGGGGGTCGGGGCCCCAACAGAGTGCCCCCGGGCCCCAGTTGCGGGCCCCGGGGCCCAACCCCTGATCCAAAACCCCCGGGGCCCTTTTTGGGTTCCCCCCAGCCCGCCCTTTGGCCGTTTTGGGGGAAACGAGCCCCCAAGTCCACCATGAATTTTGGGGGGTTTGGGGGACAAATAGGACATTTGGGGGGGTCCCCTGAATTTCCCTTTTTAAACCCCCCAAAACCCCTTTTCCTCTGGTCCTCCAGGCCCAGGTAGGGGGGCCCCCCCTTTTGGGCGGGTGGAGCTCCTCCGGAAACCAAACCTTTCCCCCAGGGCCTTCCCCCCCTGGGCCTAAAATCCGGCCTCTTCCGGGGGGGGGGTGGGCCCCCCAAAGGCCTCCCCCTCCGGCCTACTCATCAGAGGTCCAATTCACTGCATTTCTGCAGTTTTCCAACCCCGGGGAAAATCTGCACCTCCATCCCAACTTTTTGGTGCTGGGTGCTTTCCCCTTTGGGCGAAACCGCATCCCCCGGGGGGGCCTGGAGGCCCCCGTCCACCCCGGGCACCACCACCCGGTTCTCCCCGGGCCCCGGGTTTTTTTCCGGTCCCCCCCCCCAAATTCCCCCCCCCAGCCCCACCCGGGGGATTCTGGGGGTTGTTCTTGAGGGCTTCCCCGGCGGGACTTTTTCTGGGGGTTTTCGGGGGAGGGTTTTCACGGTAGAAGGGGGGACCCTTTCCTTTATGTAATCCCCGGAAAAAGGGGGGCCCAAAAAACCCGTCCTCCACGGGGGAAAAAAAAACCCATTTATTGGTTCCAAATCCGGGCCCCAGCAAAAAAAGACTAAAAAAAAGCCCGGAAAAAAACCCCCAAGACTCCCTCCCGGCCCCCCCCCCGGGGTTTTTCCCGGTTTAAAACCTTTCCCATATCGGGAAGGAAGGTATCTGGCAGATAAAAGGGGATGACCCCGGGGGTTTTTTCCCCCCGGGGAAGTGTCCAAAAAATTGGGCGCAGGGCCGGGCCCGGGGTTTAAAAAAAACCCAAAACCCGGCGGGCACTTGACTAAAATTTAGCTGTGTGTCTACAAAGGCCCCTTCCCATTGCCCCTATACCCCCGGATCTGATCCCAGATTTTTTATTATCCTAGATTATCTGGCAGTGAGACTCATTTAATCCAGTTTAAAGCAGATTATCTGGGATGATTTAAATTCATAATTTTAATAGAATTTTTATATTTGATATGTTAATATTTTTTTTAAAAAAAACCGGGTTTTTAAAAATTTTCTTTTTTTTGGGCATCTAATGGTTGCCGGTTGTGAGGCTGCCCCCCAGGGATGAGCAGGACGGGGTATAAATGTATAAAATAAATAAATAAAGATCCTGGGGTATAGGGCAGTGTGAACCCAAACCCCTTTGATACCCTTTTTTTTTGTTTCAAGCCAGCTATCTGCATTTTTTTTTTCTTTTTTGTCTTAAAATTTTTCCCCGGAAAACAATTTTATTTTTTTCCCTGGCTTCTAAACCCGAAAAAAATTTTTTAATACTGATCCTGTTCCCGGGGGGTTGGGCCCCTTTCCTTTTTCCCCTTTAAAAAATTTTAAAGTATGTCCTTTGTCCCCTTATCCAAGAAATTTTAAAAAAATTTTAATAGAATGGGGTCAGGACAAACCCGAGCTCCTCACAGGAATTTTATCTTCAGAATAAAAAAGGGGCCTTGGCCCTTTTAGGCCATTTTTCACCCCCCTTAAACCCAAATTTAAAAACCCCCCAAAATGAACATTCCCCCTCCACTTTTTTCTGTTTTTTTGCAAGAAAATCATGGAAAATCTTGTTGAAGACCTTACTGAAATCTAGATATTTTTCCCCCCCGATCCCCATGATCTCCAAGTTTGTAACTCTATATTTTTTTGTAATTAATTTGTTTTTTACTTGTTTTTATAAAAACTACATTGATTTTCATGTTAACAACTTCATTTTTTTAAAAACACAGACAGTCTCTTTAATGTTCTGACTTTAAAAAAATTTTCCTATTGGTATCAGATTGACTGGGTTTCATGACCTACTGCTTTTAAAACCCCCTATCAGCCGAGGGGAAATTTTGGTGCCCAAATTATGGATTTGGATAAATTTAAAAATTTTTCAGAGGGGGAAAAAACCAAGGGTGTATCAAGAAGCCATATGTCCCGGCGGCAACAACAATTTTCCCAATGAGATAAAAACCGAAGTGGTGCCATGGCAGAGAGTTGAGGGGGAGTGCATTTAGTTTCTTCCCAAAAGCCCCTTTTTCCCCGGGAAAGGGGAAATGTTCTGTTTTTAAAGCTGGGGAAAAACGCCCAAAACCCCATTTTTGTGGGGTTACAACCCTATTCTGACAAAAAAGGTCCCCTTTTTGGGGTTTAAAAAAAAAAGGGGATCAGAACACATAGATCAGATTGGAGTGCCATGTGGGGAGACGAGGGTCGTTGATGGAATACCCCCGGCCCAAACTCCCTAGATTTCAAGCTGACAAATCATGTATATTTTTATTTTATTTTTTAAAAAGGGCTAGATGTATGTTGTATGTTGTGTTTGCCCGTCTGTTTTTTTATAAAACTGGCTAATC